>CM042836.1:169225976-169825976 GCA_023653725.1 Bungarus multicinctus
CCCCGAAAAACGGACGCGTCTCAGTAATTACATAAACAACTGGGTAAGGCCAATTCCACGAGCACGCGTAGCAGCTTCTACATTTTCAATGACATTACAAGAACCAGAACATCACCACCAATTGATCGCATAGTTGATTCCCCCCAGCGTGGAGGTCGTTTGTGCAGCAATTCATGTTGGTGCGAGAGAAAGAGATAACAAAGAACACGGGACAGCAGACGTGTTGCAAATACTTCCGAGAAATACATCAATTTAATCCCACTCAGAGGGGTGACCTATGAGCAAACTAGGGTCTTACCATATCATACAGAAGGGACGGACCACACCCCGTACACAATCTCGGGGCCAAGGTTTATAAGCTAAAGCAGGGCCATAGGTAAATTCTTGGTCCAGGGGAGACTATTCTCCAAATATAGCTTAGTTAGTTGTCGCTTCAGCTCCCCATTGGCTCGTTCCACTTTGCCACTAGATTCTGGGTGCCAGGGGGTGTGAAATTCCCATTTTACCCCCACATTATCCATTACCTGTTGTAAAACCCTTTGGGTGAAGTGTGTTCTTTGTCAGAATCAAATAGTTTCCATCATGCCATAGCGGGGGATTATTTGTTCTAGCATGATCTTAGCGACGTTAGCAGCAGTGGCATTTTGGTAGGAAACGCTTCTACCCACCCTGTTAGATGATCTTTGATAACTAACAATACCTATATCCTCCCACCGATGGTACTTCGGTATAATCACTTGTATTCTTTGAAAAGGCCAAATAGCCAGGGGTCGCCCCCCTTTTCTATTTTCTGGCAGCCTTCTTATTATCTTTAGACAAATCAAACACTTCCAACATATGGACTGAGCTATGGTCCACATTCGGAGACTCCAATATACTCGCCGTACAGCATCTACCAGAGCTCCCACTCCCCAATGGGAACCCTTGATGTAACCTATCCATAATTTGTCTCATCTGGGTTTCAGACACTACCGGCACCCATCTGACGTAACCCAGCTTCCTTCAATCCACTCACAACCTTCCTCTTTTAACCGTTGCTGGGTCCGTTCGTCAGGCACCCCTTCTATTTTCCCAATCTCTTCTATCATTGGTATAGAGATCATCACCTCTATTGCCTCTACCTCCTCCAGAGTGGCTTCCTTGGCCACTCTATCAGCATGTCTATTTCCTATTATGTCAGGTGCTGTACCCTTCCATGGGCTGGTATATGTACAATCGCCAATCTTTTGGCAAACAATAACGCCTCCAGTAACCCGCTCTACTTGCGCCACTTGTTCAATTCCTTTTCCATCTGATTTATATATCCCCTTTCTTGCCAAATCTTCCCAAAGGTATGTACTACCCCCCAGCTGTATTTCGAATCTGTCCAGATTGTTACCTCCAACCCTTTTCCCAATTCCAACGCTCTCTGTAGAGCATACAGTTCGCACCTCTGGGCCGACCAGGAATTTGACAACCTACCTTTCTCTATTATCTCTCCATCACCTTCACAATCCCATATCCTGACCTTCTTTTTCCCTCAACTACCCTACTGGAACCATCCACATACCATTTTTCTCCCTCCTCCAGAGGAAGTTCATTTAAATCGTCTCGAACCTTCGAGACATATTCCAGATGCTGACTACAGTCATGCTCATTATGTTCCCATTCTTTCCGTTGGCCCAACAGAAATTCAGCTGGATTCAGATTTCTATCTGTCCCTACCACAACATTTGGATCTGTCCTCAGGATGGTTTCATACTTCACCAGCCTGCCTCCCGTCATCCACTTTGATGCTAACTGGCTCATTATTGTAGTGATCTGGTGAGGGGAATGGACAATCATCGCACTTCCAAATGAGATCTTTCTACTTTCCACCACCATCATGGCTGCCGCTGCTATGGCCTGGACACAGGTGGGCCATCCCCTTACCACTGGCTCCATGATCTTACTTAGGAAGGCAATCGGGAAATATTGGCCCCCTCTCTTTGAGCCAAAACTCCCACCGCCATCCCTTCTGCCACTGTTACATACAAATGGAATGGGAGACTCATATTAGGTAGAGCTAGCGCAGGCGTCCTAATTAAAGCTTCCTTTAATTGGCCCCACTTGATATCATCTTCAGATGTCCAGGTTACCCCCTTTTCAGCCCCTACCAGTTTTTCATGCAAGAAAGCTGACAGCACCGCATAGTTGCTAATCCAGATCCTACAGTACCCTACTAACCCCAGAACCTTTCTAACTTCTGTCTGTGTCCGCGGGGTCCTCATCTTTACAATTCCCTCCACTCTCGATGGATCCAACATTCTTTTCCCTTTCTCAAGGAAATGTCCCAAGTATTTTACTCTTTGTTCCACAAACTGCAATTTCTCCTTTGAAACCTTCAAGCCCAACCCTCCTAATAGATTCAATAACTTTACCGAGGCAGCCTCTACCCTCCACTTTCTCTCCCCTGAAAGAAGGAGATCATCCACATACTGCAATAGAGTGACCTCCTCAAAATTCACCCCTTCCAATTTTGTCCTAATTGCCTGTCCAAATAGCATTGGGCTCTCGGTATATCCTTGAGGCAGAACCGTCCACCTTAGTTGATACTTATGTCCTCGAGGGTCATCCCATTCAAAAGCGAACATGTCCCGGCTTTTTTCATCGAGGGGACAGGCCCAAAAAGCATCTTTCAAATCTACTACCGTAAACCATTGGTGTTTTGGGCATATCTTGCTCATAATAGTGTATGGATTGGGTGTCACCGGATATCTGGGAACCACTACCTTGCTTATTTCCCTTAAATCCTGCACCATTCTAAACTGCCCATCCTTCTTAGGAACCGCCAATATAGGAGAATTAAAGGGAGACATGGCAGGCTCCAGTACTTCCAACCGCCTTAATCGATCTATTACTGGCACTAGTCCCAGTCTAGCTTTTGCACTAAGGGGATATTGTGGTGTCCAGGATTTCGTAATCCCAGGCTTTACTCTAATTTCTATCGGAGGTATATCCAACCTACCCATATTATCTTCAGATGCCCAAACTGCAGGCTCAATCTTGGCTTCTATTTCAGTGGAAAGGGATAACATCCTTATCCCCTGCCCTGTATCCCACAACTGCAATCCTAGTTGCGGCATCACATCCCTACCCAACAGGTTTATTCCAGAGTCTGGAATGAACAAAAGATCCACCCAAATTTCTACTCCATGCTTCTCTAGCACTACCTGATCATATACTCTAACCATGTTTGTTCTTCCGCTAACCCCCGTCACCTGTATAACATTTCTTCCTAAGGTTATGCCCGAGATTGGGTTGCATACCGAAGTTCTAGTAGCTCCGGTATCGACCAAGAAGGTGAACTCTTGACAATTAGGACCCACTCTTATCTTTACCAATGGCTCCTGGTGGGTCCTTAATCTGGAGCCGGAACATCCCTAATCGTAAAGGGCGTAGCTGTGCTCCGACGGGGATACTCCCCGGCACTCGCGCGCAAAGTGTCCAGGTTTCCCACATCGGTAACAGAGCCGGGTTCCATTATTTGAGGAAGGGGGCGGTCGTGTTGATCTCTTTTCTAACTGCCTGGGCGGTCCCCCTCCTCTATTCTGATCTTCTCTTCCCTGAAGGCGGGGTTGTTTCTCATTTTCGCTTTTTATCAGGGTACTAACAGCCGCTGCCATCATCTGGGATTTTGCTTTTGCTTTTACAGTGTCCCTATTTACATAAACATTCTGAGCTATTCTGACGAGTTCAGGAAGTCCTGTCTCCGTCCAATTGTCCATTTTTTGGATTTTTTTCTGAATGTCAGGACAAGCCCCTCTTACAAACTGTAATTTTAGTAGGGATTCGAAGGCGGGGCTATTTGGATCTATACCGGAATATTTGGTGAGAGTGGCTCTCATTTTATTACTAAAATCCGTAGGTGATTCGTCCTTCCCCTGGGTCAACTCAAATGCTTTATTCAGATTTCGCCCCTGTGGTATTGCATTCCTAATCCCTTCCAATATAATGATTTTTAAGTCAGCCATATGTCTCCTCTCCGCCGGAACATTCGGATTCCATTGAGGATCATTCACTGGATATTTATCATCCGGTGTATCTGCCCCTGCTTGTCCCTGCGTTCGTTTTTCCCACGCTAACATGGCCGCCCGCCTAATTAGGTTCCTCTCCTCCAGCGAGTACAGATGTTGCAATACAAACATTAACTCCGGATAGGTATAAAGACTGGGTCCAAGCCATAATCCCAACTGATCTGCGGCCGCATTTGCATCCTCCTGTAATGAGGGCAAATCCCGCTTCAGTTCTCTTAACTCAGAGGTTTTAAATGGAGTTGCCACAAAAATGGTAATTGGCCCGCCGTTTTGGTCTTGGCCATTTGGGACTTCTCTGACAGGGTAGGCCGAAACGGAGCTCCCAGGGATGGAGTTTCTCCGCTTCGGTCTAGCTCCGGACTCGAGAGGAAAGTCCTCGACGTCCCTTTTCAATTGTGTCAGTTCCCGACGTAGTCCCGCATAAGGCGGGGGAGGAGTTGGTGGAGCAACTGGGGCGGTAGGAGCAATCGGTATCGGCACCATAGGTGCCGGTAAAGGTGCTGGTACCGCCCGAACAGATGTCAACAACTCTTCGGTTTCACTTTCTGACTCTCTGGACACGTATTGTGCCACCGAGGAGGGGACAGGTCCCTCAAAGGTGACGTGATACCAAACCTCCAGGTAAAGGATTTCATCCTTTTTCTTCTTCATGACCAGATAGTCCCTCATCTGGTTCATCCAGTATGGATTGGTTTCTCCCTCTGGATTCCAAAAATATGGAAACTCCTGATCAACTAATTTGTAAGACGGCCACTGGTGTCTACAAAGAAAAATCATCTTTTCCTTTTGCAATCCCCGCGTCCATCGGACTACGGTGGGCTGAAACCATTGGGCCAACACCTGGCCCAAGGGGGAATCAGGGGGAATATTTTTCCTCCTCCCGCAATTCCTAGCCTCCTCTCTTTCTTGAGTGGAGAAGGGACCCTTACTCTGTCGTGTCCCCATGAGTCTCACTGCTCTTTCAGATCTACCTCAGCCCTCCAGCAGACGCTGGATTCCCAGAGTTTAAGGGAAGAAGTGTCCTTTATCACAGTTACTCACCTAGGGTGCAGTCCGTAACTTAGCAAGTTACCCCGTGAGCGTCCTCACGTCAATCCCCGTTGTCCCCTGAACAACGATACGTTACGTTCTGTAACGTCTTCGGCCGGATCCCTTCCAATTTTGCAGTTTACTTTGCCGGGGTCCGGAGCCTCATGTGCCACTTCGCAGTGCTCAGTGAGCCCAAAATCCTTTTCCCCCAAGGAAGGGAAAGGCGCCTAGGACCTGTACTCACCCGAACTGAGAAGCGACGTCGAGGCCCCACGTTGGGCGCCAATTGTGAGTTGTAAAAAGATCGAAAGTTGAAATAATTAACCCAAATCAACAAAGTAAAGTTTATTTCGCAGTTGCAAAAGCGGGCTTGCTCCAATTCTGGCAGGGACCAAAATGGAGAAGCCCCGAGCATGGCTTCGTTCTGCTTTTTATATTCAAAACTGCCGCCCCCTCTTACGAGGGCTTGGCTTACAATCTAGCTAATTCCCTAGACCAATTACTGACTAATACATAGTATTACTACCTAATACGTATGATTACATTGTTTCTAAGGCATACGTGACAAAACTCATGTGCATCCGATACATTGTTATTCCTTCATTTGAATTTGAAAAACAAGTCTGCCTTTGTTACCACTCACAGCTCCAAAAAACTTGCTTGATTTGACAACAAGCAGAAAGTTTTCCAACCGTCAAGACTCTTAGGTGGTTTGTGAGAAAAATATGCCCTCACTCATTTTGGGGTTCAGCCCTTGGTTCTGAAGATGACCTGAGTGATCCTTGCTCGTTCTCTGATCCCCAGTTAATGCTTGTATTGCCAGCAGCTTTTGCGGTCAGATGACCTCCTCATAGGCAGGTGCCAGCACAATTACATTGCAAACTTTCCAGAAAGCATCAGATGGTAACAAGTAACAAACTTTGTAGAAGCAGAATATAAGCAGATCCTAGTCACATTGTTGGGAATTATGAATTGATTTTTGCTGTTGCACAGAGGGAGAAAGGGAGCACAGGAGAGATTTCTACTTCTCTCATGCTTTACTATCATGAGTTTTGCCTGTATTTTTATAATCACAAAAAGAATCCATGGTTGGAAGGGAAGGGAAGGGAGAATATCATTTTCTTAAATTTTTATCAAGCCTTCAGATGTTCCATTCTAAATAGAATATAGGGATTTTCTCCAGTGCTGAGCTGAAGTTTTGAAGTTAGCAAGTTGTCTAGTGGCAAAATATTGTTGTTCCCTAACCTGCTTTATTAACATCATTCCCAATTATTATCATTCACTTACTTCCCTCCAAGGTAATGGGTGACATATATATTTTATGATCAGTTGTTGCCTTTGGTTGCTGTCAGACTCAAGAGGAAATCCTACTTTAATATCAAAACACCAAAAGACAGCTTAATCCCAAGTAAGGCTGGAAACAAAATGAAAGCATGGGAACATGACAGAAAGTAATGTTGCCAAGGCATATATGAGCTATGTTTAAATATAAACAGCAAGGATAAGATCTTTGGAATAGATTGAACCAGATTATGCCTGCTTTCAAATGCATCCATCTTCTGCAGGGAGATGTCCTTGATTTTTGCATTAACGTACTTGCTGAGGAGAATATTGAGGGTATAGCAATCAGTCTGCCTGATTTATGGCCCTTTTGGAGTTAAGGAATGGTATCTTAAATCTACAAAAATGAAATAAACTAAACTAAAATATTCCATCAGTATTTCTTTTTACTGGAGTATTGCCTTCGATTGAGGGTTTTTGTTTTGAATCAATAATCCTTAATTCAATCAAAACTCCTGACCATGCTTAGGTTCTTCTTATGAGATGCAGAGGTTGGACCAGTTTTTGCATGTTGCAGAGGCTGGGTCAGATGCAAAAAAATATTCAGAGTTTCCCTCATTTGACATTCTTCTTTTCTTCCAGAATTATTTTTGGACTTTCCAGTCTACCTTGCAGCATTGATATTCCCACAAGTAGATGGGTTGGTTCTCTGACCAAGTCCTAATCTGGCAAAGGCATATGTTCTGGGGTGGGGGAGGAATGCTGCTGCTTCTGCAAACCTCACCCTTTATACATACATGTATTTATTGATTGAATTTATATTGCCATCTATTCATCCATGGCGACTCAAGGTGGTTTATATTATATAAAACCACATTTAAAACAATAAAAACTGACAAAAAGAATCAAATAAATTAATATAGTACAATATAACCAAAATCACCCCTCAATTCCCACCCCCGCCCCGGTGACAGCAGATCACACAAGCCATTTAATGGGAACCATCCCGCTCTGGGTTCCCCAGGCCTGCTGGCAGACCTTCAGTGCCTTCCAGAAGAGTGGGGGCCATTCTATTCTCTGGGGGAATTATGTTACAGAGTGTGGGAGCCACCACAGAGAAGGACCTTTTTCTGGGTCCCACCAGCTGTATCTCCCTCGGGAATGGGACCCACACATTCTCTGCCTCCCCGTTCTGATGGGTCAGGTAGATGTGAACAGCAAGAGATGGTCCCTCAGATAACCTGGTCCCAAGCCATGAAAGGCTTTAAAGGTGACAACCAGTACCTTGAATTGTACCTGGAAGCAAATCAGCAATGAATGCAGCTCCTGCAGGAGAGGTGATACATGTGCACATCTGGGTCTGCACAAAACCATGTGGGCCTTTGCCTTTTGCACCAACTGGAGATTCCGGATGCTCTTCAAGGGCAGTCCCATGTAGAGCACATTGCAATAGTCAAGACGGGAAGTGGTTAGGGCATAAGTGACTGTGAATAGAGACTGTTGGTCCAAGAAAGGGCAGTTGCGCAAAGGCCTTCCTGGCCACGATCGCCACCTGCTCTTTGAGCAGGAGTAATAAATCCAGGAAAATCCCTAGATTATGCACAGGATCTGTTTGGAGTAGTTTTACCTCATCCAAGACCAAAGGTGGCAATTCTCCCTGAGCCAATGAACCCCAAACCCAGAGCCACTTGATCTTGCAAGGGTTTAGTTTCAATCCATTGCTCTCCATCCAGCCCCTAACAGTTTCCAGGCACTGCAAGAGGGAGGACACAGCATCACTTAACTCACCATAGGCCAAGGCATACAACTGAGTATCATCAGCATATTGGTGATACCTGAGTCCTTAGTGATGGATGATCTCACCCAGTGACTTGAACAGGAGTGGAGAGAGTACCGAGCCCTGCAGAACCCTGTAAAGCAGTATATTATGACATTGCCTCCATGTACCAAAGAGCAGCACTTATGGATCAACAGTACAATAATATTCATCATTTTGATAAAACCCTCAGATTCTGCAGGTGCTTCTGTCACCATTTCTGATTAGCCTCTAAGCCCATATTAGGGCCATATTAGGTCAGCCACTTGATGCCATTTGCTCAGATCTTTATTATTATTATTATTATTATTATTATTAATGAAATTTCTATACCGCCCTTCTCCCTAGGGACTCAGGGCGGTGTACAGCCAATCTAGACCCCAAAAACAATACAAAAGTTAAAAAAGAATTAAATTAGATACTGGCTGATTAATAAACCCCCCCCCTTAAAACCCCGGTTAAAATCGAAGATAATACGGAGACCAATTAAAACCATCTCAGCCCAGGCCGGCCTGCTCAAAGAGCCAGGTCTTCAACGCGCGCCTGAAGGCCCTCAGGTCCGTGCCGGTACGAAGTTCCGGCGGCAGAGTATTCCAGAGGGCAGGGGCCCCCACAGAGAAGGCCCTACTCCTGGGGCCACCAGATGACACATAGCGGCCGACGGTACCCGGAGCAGACCCTCCCTGTGTGAACGCACCGGCCTGCTGGAGATCACTGGTAGAATGCGGTCCTGCAGGTAACCTGGCCCAATGCCATGGATCGTCCTAAAGGTCAAAACTAGAACCTTAAAGCGAACCCGGAGAGCCACCGGCAACCAATGCAGCTCGCGCAGGAGAGGCGTCACATGGGCCCTACGTGACGCCCCCATGATCACCCGCGCGGCTGCATTCTGCACCAGCTGGAGTCTCCGGGTGCTCCCCGCAGGGAGCCCCATGTAGAGGGCATTACAATAGTCCAGGCGAGAGATGACAAGGGCCTGAGTGACTGTGCGCAGGGCGTCCCGATCCAGAAAGGGCCGCAACCGGTAGATCCGACGGATCTGATGAAACGCCCCCCTGGAGACGGCTGCAACATGATGTTCAAGCGACAGCCGTACATCCAGGAGGACTCCCAGGTTGCGAGCCCTCTCTGTGGGGGGCAAAATTTCCCCCCCAATAGCCAGCGAAGGTGTCAGCTGGCTATATCGGGGCGCCGGGAACCACAGCCACTCGGTCTTGGATGGGTTGAGCCGAAGCCTGTTCCCGCCCATCCAATCCCGCACGGCCTCCAGGCACCTAGACATAGCCCCCACAGCATCGTTGGGGTGGTCCGGGGTGGAGATGTACAGCTGGGTGTCATCTGCATAGAGATGACACCTCACCCCAAGACCACAGATGATCTCACCCAGCGGCTTCATATAAATGTTGAACAAGAGAGGGGAGAGGACCGACCCCTGAGGCACCCCACAGACCAGGGGCCTAGAGGTGGACCTCTCCCCTCCCGCCAACACAAATTGCGAACGGTCGGAGAGGGAGGAGGAGAACCATCGAAGGACGGTTCCCCCAATCCCCAACCCCTTCAACCGTCGCAACAGGATACTATGGTCGATAGTATCGAAAGCCGCCGAGAGGTCTAATAGGACCAGGACAGAGGAGAACCCTCTGTCACGAGCCCTCCAGAGATCATCAACCAACGCGACCAATGCCGTCTCAGTGCTATGCCCAGGCCTGAAGCCCGATTGGAACGGATCGAGGTAGATCGTTTCCTCCAGGTACTGAGGGAGCTGACGTGCCACCACACTCTCAACAACCTTCGCCACAAAGGGAAGGTTGGAGACTGGACGTTTAAAACAGCTGGATCCAGGGAAGTCTTCTTGAGGAGGGGCCGCACCACCGCCGTCTTCAAGGCAGTAGGAAGCGACCCCTCTCTCAAAGAAGCGTTGATAATCCCCTGGAGCCAGCCTCGTGTCGTCTCCCTGGCGGCTGAAACCAGCCAGGAAGGGCATGGGTCCAATAAACAGGTGGTGGCATTCAGACCCCCCAGCAACCTGTCCACACCCTCGGCGGTCACAGGGTCGAACTCCCCCCAGATAACATTCACAAGACCTGCCCCGGACACCTCCCCCGGGACCATCCAATTGGAGTCGAGCCCCTCCCGAATCTGAGCGATTTTGTCATGCAGAAATCGAGAAAACTCCTCCGCCCTATCCTGCAGGAGGTCATCCCGCGCTCTCGGTTCAAGTAGAGAGCGGGTCACTCTAAACAGGGCGGCAGACCGATTTCCTGCCGACGCAATAAGGGCGGAGAAATACGAAGATTTCGCCGCCCCTATCGCCACAAGGTAAGTCTTAATATGAGATCTCACTTGTGTTCGGTCAGACTCAGAACGGCTCGCCCTCCAAACGCCCTCTAGACGTCTTTTCCGGCACTTCATCTCCCGTAGCTCCTCCGTATACCACGGAGCCAAATGGGATCTGTGCCGGGTCAGAGGTCGCAGAGGCACAACTCGATCTAGAGCCCCGGCGGCCAACCCATCCCAGGTGGCCACCAAGTCTCCAGGCGAGCTGTGAGCCAGAGACTCAGGAAATGGCCCAAGCTCCCTCTGGAACCACTCTGGGTCCATCAGGCACCTGGGGCGGAACAATCTATGTGGCTCCGCCTCCCTGCGGTGGGGGGTGGCGGAACAGAAGTCCAGCCTAAGGAGGGAATGATCTGTCCATGACAAGGGTGTGATGACTAGATCCCCAAAATTACAGTCATTCAACCACTGCCCAGAGACAAAAATCAGGTCCAGCATGTATCCTCCAATGTGAGTGGGAGCAGAAACTAACTGGGTCAGGTCCATGGCCGTCATGGAAGCCAAGAACTCCCGGACCAACCCCGAGGTTTCACCGGACGATGGCAGGTTGAAGTCCCCCATGACCAAAAGCCTAGGGGTCTCAACCGCGAGGCCGGCTATCACCTCAAGGAGTCCGGGTAGGGCCAGTGAGACGTGGCAGGGAGCCAGGTACACCATCAAAAGACCCATCTGAACCCCTTGCCCCCACTTCACAAAAAGAGATTCACAGCCAGCCGTCTGAGGGACAGTGGCCTCCCTAGGACAAAGGAATTCCTTTATGAGCACCGCCACCCCACCACCCCTTCCCTGAGCCCTAGGCTGGTGAAATGCAAGGAAACCTGGTGGGCACATCTCAACCAGAGGGACACCGCCCTCTGGGCCCAACCAAATTTCGGTGACACCTACCAGGTCCGCGGCCTCCTCCTGAACCAAATCATAGATCAGGGGAGCCTTGTTAACCACGGACCTGGCATTGCACAACAACAGCCGGGTATTCAGGGCCTGAGGTTCCGGACAGCCAGGGCTGCAGGATGGGTATGGAGAGTCGGAGTGCGCTACCACTTGCAAACATCGGGAGCACGATCCCCTTACCGGATATGGCCCTCTACCCCCAGCATATCTATCTCTCCCAGTCACCGTGCTAATAAAATTGGCCCCTGGCTGCCCACCCCCCGTCTGCCACCCCGACACGGAGACCCCTGAGGCCCCCCAGGCACGTGGGCCGGCCCGGCTGCCCCCAACTCCATGTGGCCTGTCTCCCATACCCACCCTGGATCCTTCCAACCCCTTAAAAAACCCCATTAAAAATTTAGTGACCCCGGGTTTCCCGCGCTTTCTCCAGTTTCTCCGGTTTCTCCGGCCCCACCATCGCTCAGGATCCCAGGATCCCTCATTGCAGAAAGTTTTTGAGAGCCTTGGAGGCCACCTAAGGAAGAGGGGGACATCCCTCAGGGCCCACAGCTCTGCCCTCGAGTACATCCGTGGCCCCGGCCACCTCATCTCGACGGTCCCGAAGCGTCTGCGATCTCTGCCATCTCCCGGCCACGGACAATGGAGTCCAGTCAGACTGGGGTATGCACCGCCTCCCCCCGGTCGTCCCACCTCTGCCACCGGTGGAAACCCCGGAGGGAGAAGAGTCATAGGCAGAGTCAATACCCCCCCCGGGCCCACCACCTCTGCCACCGGTGGGGGCCCCAGGGTAAAGAGGGGAATAGCCACAACTCCGCCTAACCCCCAGTCTCCGTGCCGTCTTCGGGGCCATAAGGGCCTGCCCTGGGTCCAGTCCAGGGCCGCCATGGCCATAGCAGGTCCATTTCGGAACTGTCCGGGGTCCCCCAAGACCGCCGCGGCCCGAGCAAGGCTGCCGAGCCTGCCACACTGCCGTGCCTCACCGGGGGCGTCAAGACCTCTTCACAGTCCCTCGAAACTCTGGGGTTGCCAGCGGCAGCTGTTCCAAGGCCTCCGCGGCTTTAACAGGGCCGCTGAGGCCAGTCCAGGGCCCTTCGGGCGGTTCCCCCAAGTCCGCGCCGCCCTGGAAAATCCAGGACTACCGCGCTCCTCAGGGGGCCGCTGGGGCCATGCCTGCGATGTTATCTCTGCCCCGGAGACCGCCGGGACCGTCGGCGCTCAAAACACTAGAAGCGCCGCCACAGTAACTCCAGAGGCCGCCGCCACCGCCGCCGAGGCCGCTGCTGCCGCCGCCACCGCTATCGAGGCCACCGCCGCCGCCGCGACTGCTGCCGCCGAAGCCGCCGCAGCCGCTACCGCGACTGCCGAGGCCGCCGAGGCTGCCACCGCCGCCGCCGCTGCAGCCGCCGCCGCCGAAGCCACCGCCGCCACCACCACCGCCACTGCCGCCGCCGTGGCCGCCGCCGCCGGGAGCCCCGCTCCACTCCACTGGCCGCCGAGAGAGGCCTCCAGGGCCTCCGCGATTAACTCAGAGCCGCCGGGGCCGCCGCATCCAAGCCGTCCTCTCTGCCGATCCCGCGGCTCCAGCGGACCCCCGACCGGCTTCCAATGGTTCCAGCCGGCCTCCCCCGATCTTCCCCCGCCTCTGCCACCGGCGGGGGGACCTGGGGGACAAGGGGGGCCGCAACCGAAGTCGCCTAGGCCGGAGAGAACTCTGGCGGAAACGCACGTCCGCCATCTTAGAAACCCGGAAGGTTTTCTAATTGCTTTATGTGGTAAAGCAATTCTCATTACAGATGGGTGGTGGCTGTGTTTCCCTGATTAAGAAAGTGTCTTTCTGGAACTACTGTATCTGCTGAATTCCTAGCTAAACTTTCAACTAGCAACTGTTTAATGTGTTTAATTGCTACACCACAATAGTAAATTAAAGATTCTACCAGTTCAGACCAGTTTGATAGAACTGGTTATTATGATTCTCCATAGTTCAGAAAACTGGTAAAGCGGGCTCTGGCTGGCCCCATACCTCTCTGCCCTCTTATCCGATCCTTGCCTAGTCAGTCCTTACCATGCACGCATGACATCACGTGCAGGAGCAACATCACTGACTGCATTCTCCCCCCGCCCTCCCCACCCCGCCCACTCACTCCTTATAGCACATGTGTATGACATCGCTGCCTGCATTTTCCTGCCCGCCACCATCACTTCCAACAGCAGCAGCCAGCAGCCAACCAGTCAGCTAGGCCAGCCAGGCCAGCCAGACAGCCATCGCTGCCTGCCTTCCACTACCTGCAGCCCTGCCTGATCTGGGTGAGTGAGGGCTCTGCAAGATCCAGTTGCCACTGCTGCCAGCCCCTTGTGCCGACTCCTGAGCCACCCTCGCTGCCTGTCTCACCCAGCCACCATCTTTGCCCAGCTGCCATCTTCACCTGGCCTGGCCACCATTGCTGAAGACACAGATTGGTGAGTAAGACCTCCAAGCAAGCCCCGGTCACTGACCTGCTGCCACCGCCATCCCCTGTTTTGTTCCAACTTCCGAACTGCCCAACCACCATCACCAATGCTGCCTGCTTTGCCCAGCCGCCATCTTCTTCTCCCACCCCCAACCCAGTGCAATGTTGCTGCCTGGCCTTCCACCACCGATTGGTGAATGAGGAGGCAAGCAGCAAGCCCTGCCGATCGCCAACCTCCTCCTGCTGGTCACCTACCTCCATCTGCCACCACTGCCACCAACCCTGGTTGAGTGCTGACTCCCAGGCCACCCAGTCGTCCTTGCTGCAGCAAGCTCTAGGGACTAATCCTGACTGAGGACCCTGGCATAGCTGGCCAGCCTAATTTTTGGTAAGTTGCTCTTTTTTATTTCTTTATGCATTCATTTTTTAGTATATGTTTTGTTTTTATTAATCATAAAAAAAACCAAACACTAAATAAATAAATAAATAAATAAATACATTGTTGTTACATGTTGATACTTCTGTTTTTCCTTTGCTTGTTTCCTATTAGGAAAAAGAAAGGAGAAACAGAAGTATCAACATGTAACATAACAGTAGTGTAACAAAAAATAATAATGTATGTATGTATTTATTTTTAGTATCTGTTTTGTTTTTATGATTAATAAAAACAAAACAGATACTAAAAATTAGGCGGCATGGGGAGGCCCGGTAAGGCCCTGGGGCAGTAGGGGGAGGCCCAGCAAGGCCCTGGGGCATCAGGGGAGGAGCTAGTGTGACTTGCAGGCTTACCTGTGAGCAGGCAGATCAGGGCTGCTCAGTTGGGGTGCAGGCACCACATGGGAAAGGCAGGTTAGAAAGGCAAGCTACAAGGACCCGCTTAGCAGGGGAGGAGTGACTGGGTGGGATGAATGGTGGATGGGCTGGTGTGAGTGAGCATCGGGTGGGTGGGGCAAGTGAGCAAGCAGCAACCAGGAGACCAGGTTGGGGGCATAGCCAGCCAGAAATTATTACCGGTTCAGTGATCCATGCCAAATCACCACTACCGGTTCTCCTGAATTGGTGTGAACCGGTTGAATACCACCTCTGCTTTGAAAATAGATCATATTGAATTATATATGTCAACCATCAGGAGTTGACCATGGAAAATGTATTACAGTATAAAATGTGTTATGATATTTTTTTTTTAAAAAAGTTTTCTTTATTAAACAATTAACAAACACAAAGACGGACAATTCTTACAATAAAAAAGTTGAATGTGGTACAGTCTCCCTAACATCAATCATTGTCATTACTTCACTAAATCCAATAGCAATATTACATAATTCTCCTCTATACACTTTAAATAGAATATATACATATAATCTTTCCTTATTGTCATTGATCTTCCTCGTCTCTAGCCAACCATAAAATTTCTCCCATGTTTTATAATAATCCAAATCTTCCTTATTTTTTAGTTCTTTTGTTAGTTTATCTATTTCTGCGCACATTGTGATTTTCTTCAATATTTCCAATTCATTTGGGATGTCTTTATTTTTCCAATTCTGTGCATATGCCAACCTTGCTGCAGTAATTGCATGAATCATTAAGTACAGAGTTTTTTATTGTATTTCCTAGTGTTAATTCCCAACAGAAAAAACTCAGGCCTGTATTGTATTTTAATTCACACATTTCTTCTATCCACTTATGTAAATTTTGCCAATATTTTTGGGCTTCCTTGCAACTCCACCATAAGTGATAGTAAGTTCCTATTTCTTTATTACATTTCTATTACATATAGGGGAACATTTAGAGTTCATTTTTGCCAATCTTGATGGTGGTATATGCCATCTATAAAATAATTTATACAGATTTTCTTTAAAGCTATCGCTAATGTCATTTTTTTATTTCTATTCCATAGTTTCTGCCAATCATCTAATTTTATGCTATGACCAAGTTTTTCATCCATACCACCATCGTTTCTTTTATTTTTTCTTCTTCTAATTTAAATTCTAATAAAACTTGATATATTTTTTTAATCATCTTCTGGTTGGGTCCTAATAATATTTCATCTAGTTTTGTCCTAGTTGTACTAATTCCCCATTCTCTCTTATCTTTTAAGTATTTTGATTGGAGTTGCAAGTAGGCACACCTCGATTCCCTGGTTCTTTAACTCTTGTCTGGTTTGTAATTCTCTTTTTTCATTTAGTATCTCTTCATAAGTAATGATTTTCCCTTGGCGCAGAAGGTGTGGGTGTATCAATGCTTCTAGTGTTGATAGCCAAATAGGAGTTTCTATATACATTTGTCTTTTTGTCTTATTCCAAGTGTTTAAAAGGGTCTGTCTCACTTTATGCCTATACACATAACTATAACCTTTTGAATTCTCCTGCCAGAGAAAGGCATGCCAACCTGACTGTAAGTTGTAACCTTCTAGTATCAATATTCTTTTATTTCTATGGCTAATCCAATCTTTCACCCAAGTTAATATTGCGGCTCTGTAATGCAACTCCCAGTCGGGCAGGCCAAATCCTCCTCTTTCAGTAGCATCTTGCAGTAATTTTAACTTAATTCTTGGTTTTTTCTTTTGCCAAATAAAATTTGTCGTTATTCTATCCAAATGATCGAAAAACTTTTTCTCTAGTTTTATGGGGGCATTTTGAAAAAGAAATAGTAATTTAGGCAACACATTCATCTTTATTACTGCTATCCTTCCCATGAGGGATAGACCTATTTTGTCCCATTTTTCCAAATTGTTAATTATTCATTTAATTAATGGGTCGTAGTTGTCACTTTTAAGTGTTGTGTGTCTTGCTGAAATAGTAATTCCCAAATATTTTACCTTTTCTACAATTTGGATGCCCATTCTCATTGCTAATAATTTTTTCTGTTTATTTGTCATATTTTTGGTGATAATTTTTGTTTTTACCTTATTGATCTTTAGCCCTGCGACTTCTCTAATTGGAATTCTTCCAATTTGCCTAATAATTTTGGTCCCAAATTTTGTGGTTCCTCTAATATAAAAAGTAAACCATCCGCAAAGGCTTGTAGTTTAAATTCTTCGTTTTGTATTTTTAGACTTTTAATTTCTGTTTCATTTCTAATTATTCTTGCTAAGCCTCCAATGACATAATAAAAAGAAGTGGTGATAATGGGCATCCCTGTCTAGTTACTTTTTGAATTTGAAATTTATCTGTTATCCCCCCATTCATCAAAATTCTGGCTTCTTATTTTTCATATGTTGCCAAAATTACATTTAAGAATTTTTGTCCTAGATCCATATCTTTGATTTGCTGCAAGATGAACTGCCATTTAACATTACCAAAGGCCTTTTTAGCCTCTAAAAACTTTAATGCAACTTGATCACCACTGTGGTCCTCATATTTTATAATATCCAGAGTCATCCTGATATTATTTTTAAGTTTCCTATAGGGATGAAATCCATTTTGGTCTGGAGAGATAAATCCATTTAAAAATTTTTTGAATCGTTCCGCAATAATTGAGACAAAAATTTTGTAGTCAACATTAAGTAAGGATATTGGTCTATAATTTCCAGGGTCCGTGCTATCACTTCCATCTTTAGGTATAATTGTTATCCTTGCTTCCTTCCATGATTTGGGAATTTTAGCTTCTAGCCCTTCATTAAATATTCTAAGCATATTATTACTTAATATATCCTGTTGTGCTTTATAAATTTCTTCTGGAAGGGCTCCTGGGCCTGGGGCTTTGTCATTTTTCTGTTTATTTATTGCCAGTGGACTTCTTCTATTGTTATTTCAAGATTCAGGATTTTTTGGTCTTCTTCTGAGATTCTTCTGAGTCCTGCTTTTTTAAGGTACTGTATTCTCTTATTTTGGCATTCACTAGACGTTCCTCCTCTCTATATAATTTCTCATAATATTTTTGGATTATCACTCTTTTTTCTTCCTCTTGGTAGCAGATCTCTCCTTGGTCATTTCTTAATTTAGTAATCCACCTATTTTCTTTTTGTTTTTTCAATCTATGTGCTAATCATCGCCCTGGTTTATTCGCATTCTCGAATTGATATTGTTAAGTCATTTTTAATTGGTGGGCTAACTCTTCTCTATTAAATTTATTTTATGTTTTATTAGCTCCATTTGTAATTTAAATTGTTTTTCCTGTGGTGTCTCTTGTAATTTCATCTCTAAGTCTTTATATTCCTGTTCAAGTGTTTTCCTTTGTTGTTTTTTCTCTTTGTTTCTTTTCACCATATATTTTATTGCTACTCCTCTTATTATTGCTTTGAGCGTATCCCAATTATTTTGTGGGGAGGTAACTTCCTCTTTATTTTCCTCAAAAAAAATCTAATTCTTTTTTAAATGTCCTATTAAATAATAATAATAATAATAATAATAATAATAATAATAAATATTTATTTATATACCACTCCTCTCCCGAAGGACTCGGAGCGGTGCACAGCCATACAGATTAAAACAATAAATATGTGAAACAATAAAACTAAATTAAACCCAACCCTGGCTGTAAACAAATTTAAAACCATACTCTAAAACCGTAAAATTTAATAAAAAAAAGCTGGTCTGGTCAAAAAGCCAGGTTTTCAAAGCATGCCTAAAGGTCCCTAGGCCCGTGGCTGTCCGTAACTCCTCTCTTAAGATCGACCTTTGAAGTGTCCATCCTATACTTTGCTTTTGCCTCTTTCAAGTAAAACTAATCATATTGTGGTCTGTCAAGACATTTGGTTCGATATTAATTTCAATTAGTTCAGAATTTAATTTATTGGTTATCCATGTCATATCGAGTCTCGACCATGACTGATGCCGGTTGGAGTAACATGTATTTTGTTTTTTCTTCAAGTTTTTTTCTCTCCACAGGTTGCAAATATTAAAATCCTTCCTCAGATTAAAAAAACTTTTTGGTAATTTCTTTTTTTTTTTCTAGTTTAGTATTGTTTCCCTTATAGTCTAATGATTTATCAACATCTGTATTAAAATCCCTCAGAATACAAATTTCTTCATATTGTAGCTCTTTGAGTCTATAATACAGTTTTTGAAAAAAAGATTCTTGTGGACCGTTTGGTGCATATATTACTACTAATAAAATATTTCTGTTTCCTAATTCAATCTCGACCGTCAGAATCCTGCCCTCATTATCTTTATAAATTTCTTTAGCAGGGATCCATTCCTTTATATAAAGTGCTACCCCTCTTTTCTTTTGTACATCAAGAGCAGAAAATATTTTCCCTAATTTTTTATTTTCTAATAAGTATTTTTGTTTTTTTAAAATATGTACTTTCTGAAGTGCTTTTAATGTCTGTAAATTTTTAAACAATTTTTTCCTTTTTACTGGGGAGTTTATACCATTAATATTCAATTATATCAGCTCACACTTATTCCAATTTTTATTGATTCCTTTGTCTGGTGCTCCTTGTAATTCTGATCTCTTTAGGTTCTGTATTTTCCTCTGTGCATTCACTCGTTCCATTCCTTTTCTCTTTATTAGTTACTATATCTCCTATATTAATTACTTCCCTTTTCTTTCCTTCTTGTCCACCCCTCTCCTGTGTTGCTTCTTCCATTTCATCTTCCCTATTAAATTGTTGATTAAAGAAGTCTTCCACTTTCTCGAGGTTATCCAACCTAAATCTCTTTTCCTGTCATGTTACCATGACACCCTCCGGCACCAACCATCTAAAGTTTACATTATGTTTTATTAGTTTTGATGTTAAAAGATGGTATGGCCTCCTTAAATCTCTTACCCTTTTTGGAATTTGCTTTAAAACCGTTAATTGTTTACCCGCAAACTCAAGTGGTTCATCTCTTGTCTTGTGTAGAATTTCATCTCGCATAGATTTTTTTGACAAATCTGATGTGGACTAAAGCATAATCTCTTGCATATTCATCATCAGATTTTGTAAATCTTTTATAGAATTTGACTTTTCTCTTGGAAGCATTTCATTGATAGCCCTCTGTGTAGAAGAGCTTGCTGTAGCTGTTGTAGTCACCGTAGCCATTGTTTGTGTGGGTATTTTCCTAACTGTACCAATTCTTGATACGTTTGGGGTACTTGTCATATTAAACAGTCTTATCAGTATATTATTCTTAATCCACCTTTCCCACCCTCTCTCCTCAATTCCTCCACCTCCCCTGGAGATCTCCCCCCCATCCTTTCCCTCTTGTTCTCTTCCCTTTAATAACACAATATCAATCTGATTTTCCTACTATCTTCCTCCAATAATCAGTTTCTTCAATAATATATAACAACCTTAAATTATCAAAATTCTCTTTTCAATTTCTTTTAAATCTCTAAAACATTAACATTAACAATAGTGCTATAGTATCTTATTAAGTCAAGCTTATAAATCTATTAAGTAACTACTTTCAGTGATATATAGTATGTAGTTTATAACAGTAATACTATTTAGTAATATTGAACCCCTGTTGCAACATCTATTAGCATGTATTTATATATATATATACATACATACATACATACATACATACATACATACATACATACATACATACATTCATACATAAATCTTTTAGACCCCTTAGCAATTTTTAATAATGTCAAAAGAGAAAAAGAAAAAGAAAAGGAACAGAAAAAAGGGCAAAAGCAGAGAAGAAAGAAAAGAGGAGAAGAACAGGGAAGGAGAGAGAGGAAAAAGACAGAGAAGGAGGGTGACTAATAAATTCACTTTCAATTAAATGATTATTAAAGAAGGCATTAATAAAATTTGTTAATCTAGGTTTTCCTTGGATTATCTTCACCCTGCAATAGGAGGGGAAAAGAAGAATTGGAAAGAAAAGAGGGGAAAAAAGATCCAGTCCTCTAGCAGTCATCGTTCTCTCCTTTTTAACTTTGTTGCAGAATGTTACTTTCTCCCCTCACTGCTACCGATAGATGTCTCCTTCTGGATACAGTGTCCCTCTGTCTTCTTTAGATTCGCTGTATCATTCACTAGTCAACATCCATTTTCTTAGGAAAGCCTTTCCGCCCCCTCTTTTTTCCTTTTTAAGTCACTTCAAAATTGCAGTGTAGGTTCCGAAAAGGGAAAGTAAGCAAGGACAGTTCTCCAGTCCACTTTTAGCAATCAGCACTTCCACCGATCTGCCTTCTAATTCTTTTTATCACATCACTCTTACTTTCACCGACTTCTGTCTAACAGAGACTCCACTATCAATGTTATATCCAAAAGATTATTTTCTCCTGGTCGTATATTCCAGTAACAAAGCAAGACTTGACAGTTATGCAGCTAATTATTTCTTCACTCCCATATCTCCTTCGGCTTTCAATAATCTTCCACTCGTTCCGCTCACCATGTGTCTCGCCGCTATCACCTCCTTAACAAGAGCCAGCTCTGATTGCCCAGCTATTTTTCAGTGCAATTGTTTTGCGCCTCGACTTAAATTGAGTTCTAATTCACTTTCTGGTACTTTCGTTAGATTAGCTGTAGCTAATCTACAGCGCTAGCTCACCGCTTGTGTGGCCGGCTGTCAGCGTTCATGGACAGCCATTAATGGTCGTCCACTCTACCATCCACTCATCCCTGGTTTACCCCGATTTTCACCACGGACTGCTGTTTGTAGCTTATCTTCGGGGACCCCTCTCCTTTGAAAGCCCTCTGAGCTTCCTTTAGGCTCCGTAGAGTCCTGCAGGATGGGGATAGGGTCCGGGTTTTGCAGAGCTTCCTGCTCACATGTCCCTTCTCCCTGACAGCTAGCTCTGCCTCCCATGATAATTTTTAATATTATAAAATGTTTTACAAAATTTGTCAAATTTAAATTCTACAGTAGGTTCTGGATTTTGGAAGCATTCTGTAAGTTAGCCCATTTTAAGTACCTTGCTTTAAAATGTTTTAATAATATACTAGAAAACCCATGCCCATTGGGTCATCATTTCAGAGATATTTCCTTGTCTAAACAGGGAAGCAGAATGATCATGGGCAGGTAAAAAAGTAATGGGAGCAGGAGCAACTTCTAACTTCCTGCCAAGTTACCCATTGAGTTCCTTGCGGGAAGTGGTAGGGAGCAGTAGCAACTTTCCTTCCTTGCTTCCCTCTACTGTGCTCTGCTCCAATCCATTCTACTCCATTCAACTCACCACTTCACTCTTTATTCTTTCTCACCATTCCCCTCTCCTTTCCAACAGATAGGACCTACATAGGTAGCTGCTGCCAAACAGGGGAGAGAGGAAGGATTGTGAGATTGGCTGGGAAGCTGCCACAGAATATTGATCATGTGACTGCAGCAGAAGCATGTAACACTGAATCAGCCACAAGTTTCACCTGGACACTTTCCAATGTGATACCATAACATCATTTGATAGATTAACTCTTTGTAAGGCAGAGCTAGCAAAAAAAAAATGGAAATAACAGCACAGCAGCCTCCAAACTGTCACAGACAGTGGTGAAGTATTAGAACATATATTATTCACAAATAAACACACTGTAGGCACCAAAATGCACCCTAAAAATCAGGTTCAGCTTCTCCATGGATGAGCTTATTACTACTACATTACTTATGAGTATACCGTATATAGTAATACTTTGAAAAGTACCTATATTTCAATAAAAACTTGTATTTAAGTCATACCTTGACTTTTTAACCAAAATATAATGAAAAACGTGGATTTTATGTTTATCTATAAAATCTAGTGAAATCTAGGAAACTAGTATTGCATGCATTTTGTATTCCTGGATCACATTTGAATTCTTGTGTTTATACCATATGGGATAAAAATGTTAATTTTCTGTGAGAGTCTTGTTAGTAAGATGGGATGAGGCAAAGTCTCTTGATGTGACTTGTATTTGAGATGCCTTGTCTAATGAGGCACTGATTTTATTCTGAGCATCTAGTTAATAAGGTGTTTGGAATTTGTTTTTACTGTTTTATTTCCATTTTTAAAAACTTGGTTCCTGATGAGCTCCAATAGAGTTTTGCACAGCTTGTTAAGGGTCTATCTACAATCAAGAAACTGTGGATTGTTTATTCTTAATGCTCTTTAAATATGGGAAACAGTTACCAATACTGGGAGTTCACATCTGAGTTTAAAGTATTCTCAGATGACTGTGAAATTGGGGCTTAATTAGCCAGTCTGAGAAATATTGACCCTTTGCTTTAAGACAGCATTCAAAATGTACATCCTAGGTTTCTGCATGTTGGACTTAAACCAGCAGAGATAGCATTCTCCTGATTATCTTTATTTACATTTATTTATTAATTTCCCATCTTTTAAATATATAAGTAACTCAAGATAGCAAACATATACAGTACCTAATACTTCTTCCTTCTCCTATTTTCTCCGTAACAAAAAATCCCAAAAAATCCCTAGCCCAAAGTCACCCAGCTGGCTTCCATGCCTAAATAAGATTTGTATTAATCTCATCCTTGTTAATTCAGAAGTCACATCACTGAGTCACAGGCAACCTTATGAAAGAACTTTGATTGCCACCTTTCAATTGCTATGGGCTTAAATTAAGTCAAGCCCTGTGCTCCTTCAGGCTAATAAGTCAAGCCCTGTGCTCCTTCAGGATTTTGTTTGTTTGTTTGGTGCCTTCAAGTAAGCCTTGGCTCCTGGCCTGGACTAGTCCTTGCAGTTTTCTTGGAAAGATTTTGGGAGTGGTTTGCCATTGCATTCCTGGTTTCCAACCTGCTACCTCAACCACTCTACCAAACTGGCTCTTAAAAGATGGTGTTTACAGACAATTAATTTAAGTCCAATTGAACTGAATATGCCTATTCTGAACATAGGCACTCTCACCCAACAGTTTTCATTCTGTTTCAGTTCCTTTAAACAAGGGATACATTACTTACATTAAAAAGCTAAGAAGAGACAGGGCACCCCATGAGCCAGTGAGTTTCTCCTCCTGTCATTTACCTTTGTTTTTAAAAGGAGATTCAAATAACGTTCCTATCTCAAGTTGCCACAGCAATGGAGTAAAAAAAAAAAGAATCCTCTTAGATCCTTAGTTGATGAAGGAAAAATGCAAAACTTATGTATGGACGGTGCTCACCACCAATTATATTTAATTTTGAAGATACAACCTATTGGGGTAATATGACAAAGAAGTAAATGAAAATTTAAAATAATCTCTCTTGCTTAGTAATACCATCAGTATTAAGTGCTTGTGCTTCCCTTCCACTTCTCTGAATTATATAGACATTTTTCTGCCTGGTTAAGAGGGGAATTTCGAAGTGGCTGTTTACTGAAATTCTACTGAAAAGGATTTTTTGCATCAGAACTGAATTCTGAGTTTGCAAAGGAGTTCAGTAATAAATCCTGGGTTTATATTAAGAACCCTGATTTAAATCTTGGCAACAAAACAAGGCCTTTAGCCCTAGCAAAACTCCAAGTTAGGATTTCTTCCAGTCCCCATTCAGACAAATAAAAACAGGCAGCTATGCATGCCAAGCAAACAAGGGATGATTCACTCTTGCAAGAGATCAAAGAACTTTTCGCTCAAAACATATTGTTCTGAGTGGGGATGGTGTATCTCTTTGCAGTCATAGGGCTCCAAGTTCAGAAAGGATATTGAACTCTCATGAGATTTGACAAGATTTTGGCACTCTCTACCTGTTCTGACCCAAACCTGGTTCCAAGAGAGCAAACACAAGACAAAGGCAACAGTATAACCTTTTAATGTTTAAGCTAAGAATCCTGTTTCTTCACAGATAAAAGGCTGCTTCCAACTAATTAACTCCAACAAGAAAGAGCCTTGTCAAATTTTTTCAAGTCTGACAAAAAACAACAGATAAGAAATAGTTTACAAGAGTCTTCAAATACCAACTGTAATGTCCATGAGGCTGAGTTCAAAACTTCTTCGCTTCTGCAAAGAAGGTTAGTTTCACAGCTGCCTTTTATCTTCTTGAAGGAGGGGCCATTACCTTGCAGCCTTAGCCC
Organism: Bungarus multicinctus; assembly: GCA_023653725.1. Classification (NCBI taxonomy): domain Eukaryota; kingdom Metazoa; phylum Chordata; class Lepidosauria; order Squamata; family Elapidae; genus Bungarus; species Bungarus multicinctus. The sequence goes on from CM042836.1 coordinate 169,250,693, forward strand.
CAAGTCACGCATGCTGTTGTAACTGTTTTTTCCTCTGAGCAGTCCTGCACGCACACGCACTTGGCACAGGCTCCTCGGGAACTTCCTCATCACTGCTACCAGGTCCCACAGTCTCTGAAGGCAGCAGTCCACTCCCTAATGGTCCTGGCCCCTCATCTGAGTCCTCGATCTCCTCAGCTATCTGCACCTGTTGCCAGCCAACCACAACACTACCATGGACATCTATGCATTGTTTAAGGTGGAAAAGATGAGGATTTTGGTCACAGTTGCTACCTTTCATCTCTCCTGCAGACACCACTTCAATCTAGTTATCACTATGGATCGCTTCAATGTATGTCACAGAATAATTAAATATGAACAAAATTATTAAAGATGCCTTTAAATCATCTTTCAACCTGCTCATTTAATCCAGAATTTACTATCATATAGGAGTGTTGCATTTTTTTGGTCATAGATGATCTTGTTCCCCCAGTATACTTTGAATTTATTTATAATGGAATGGCTTAAAATACCAAAATTGTTTGCTGTTTTAAGATTGGCATGTATATTCTCCAAGGGACTTGGAAAAATAGATGATAAATTGAAAATCAACAGTCAACAGGGTGTTCCACCTGCAAAAAAAAGGTAGACTGCAGCTTTATATGTTTTTCAGTTACTAGGAAGAAATCTTTGGAACTCATATATTTTATGAGCAATACTTCTTGTATATATCCTTTTTTCTGCTTCTGCTTGAATGAAAATATGGCTGCTTTAAGGAGCCCATTAAAGATGCAGCTCTTTTAATGAAATAGTGTTAAAGCAACTACCTCTTTTTTCAGACTCCGTGGAAGAGAAGGGATTATCCCATGGCAGAGTAGTACTGAATTCATTAGAATTCCAAAGCATTCTGTTTTTGAAGCATGCATAATCCATCATCATTTCAGTGATGATCATCCTTTATTGGATGTGTTCAAGTAAGGTCTAGAGAACTGACTCACTGGGATCCTTTGATTTGGATTCTACACTAAATTGGACTCCAGGTCTAAATGGTTCCTCCCAACTCTGTGATTTTATTCTATCATTCCCTTTCAGTGATAGTAATGGTGGAAGCTACCACTCATGACTACAGTTGTATTTGTAGATATTTTCTCCAGGCATATACTGAAATATGTGAACTGTTTGTAAAAGTCATCATGTTCCGTCATGTATAAGATGTATAAGAAACAGCATGAGACTGAAGTGTGACAGGGATAAAAGATGATTCTCCAAAAGGTAGGACTTGACTGAATTCAAGCACAGCAGACAAACAAGGCGTATTCTGTGCAGGACATCTCACCCCCAAAACACAGATATCCCACCAGATTTGATTTGCTTCCAGTTGTAATAAATCTGTCCGAAAGTTATGAGAATGGAAAGCCAAGCATAACTTTTAAATGGAACAATAATTTTTAGTGGCCTCAGGCTCCAGATGTTTCCTCTCAGTCACTACTGCCTCTTGACAACTTTTGCCGTGGCTAAATCTGGTACCATTTTCCACAGCGTTGTGTAAACATTTGTAAGAAGAAGGAAGATAAAGAAATACCCCCCTGCAAATAAGAGATTAATGCATGCTGGTAGGCACTATTAATGCATTAGAAATACCCAATATTTGCCTGAAGGATACTGAGGCAAATAAAGAATAAGGAAATAAGAGTATTTGAATTCATACAATCATAACAGGGAGGAAAATGAAATGAGTTGAAATGCCAAAATCCAAATCTATAACTTTTTTAGAATTTAATTTTGGAAATTAATAAATACAATATCCAGAGATCATTGTTCTGAAAATTCTGGACATTATGTAGAAGAAATGAAAAGCTCTAGAGATACCAAATTGTAATGCACTATTTGGTTGAGCAGCTTTATTAGTGATTGGTTATTTCTAGCTGGTTATTTCTAGCTCATTTGTTGAATAAAGGATTCTTCTGAAAAAGATTTATGAAGTTGAGCCTGTGAGTTTGATAACCTGGGGCTCCTGCTTGGATGTTACTACTTCTTTTTTTTAAAAGAGTTTTTATTTTAAAACAAACATACACATACAAAACATAAAAAACATAAAACAATCTTCCATTTTGTATACATACAGTGTGTCAGTTGGTTGCAAATCTTTTGTGCTATCCTTTTGTAGACATTACTCACAGTTTATATCAATTTTCACATTGTCAATCTAACATATGCTTATATATTTATCAGTTATTAATCATCAATGACTAAACTATTTATTCCATCATCTTATACAAGATATACCATATTTTATCTTAAAATTTATGTTATATTTTCAACCAATGGTTATATATGTCTATAGTATGTTTTATATCAATCTATTAAATTTCTATCACAAAGTTATCTAGTCTATTACATTACCATGTTTTCTTGTCCAACCATTGATAAAACAAATCCCATATTATGTAAAAATGTTTATCTTCTTGTTCTCTAATTTCAAATGTCAATTTACTCATTTCAGCACAGCCCATAATTTTCTTAATAACTTCCTCCTGCATAGGTATTTTATTTTTTTCCCAATTCTTAGCAAATACTAGCTGCTGTTAAAGTGTTTACAATCAGTTCTTTACTGTATATTTCCGGTATAATTCCCAATAAAAAGATCTCTGGTTTAAATATGTTGTTTTATCATTTTTTCCAACCATGTGTGAATTTTAGTCCAATATTTCTTTGCGTCCAAACATGTCCACCACATATGGTAATATGAACCAGGTATCTGATGACATTTCCAACATTTATCCGATTTATTCTTAAACATTCTCGTAAGTCTCATCGGGGATAGATGCCACCTGTAAAACATCTTATACAAATTTTCTTTATATGCAGTTGACATTGTCATTTTATAATTTTGAGACCACAATTTTTGCCGTTTTTCTAAATCAATCCCATATCCAAAATTTCCCTCCCAAGCAATCATCGTTTCTTTAACTTGTTTCTCCTCCAGTTTAAATTCTAATAAATGTCCATAAAGTTTTTTAATTACCTTTTCATCAGTACCCATCAAAATTTTATCTAAATCAGTCAACTTATCATAAATATCTTCTGCTTTAGAGTCTTTATCAAATCTAGATTGTATTTGCAAGTATGAAAACCAGTTCTTTTTTACACCTTGTTCTTCCAACGCTTGCATAGATTTAAGTTCACTCTTTTCATTCAATATCTCACCATACAGTATCTAACTGTTCCTTTTTATATATTATTGGATAAGAAAAAGCTTCAATGGTTGATATCCATAATGGAATTTTTAAATAATATTGTTTTTTTTATCTTCTCCCAGTTCAAAAACAATGCCTCTCAAATATAATGTCTTCTGAAGTACCCTGTGTTTTAGTTCCCTTATACCAGAGAAAAGCATGCCAGATGTTATTACTTCTTGAGCACTACTGTCATGTTTTTAAAGGTGTAGATTCATTCTGCAACAGTGATTTAAGTCCGTGGTAAACAGAAGGCTTTTGAAGCTTTTCAGTGTCTAATAGCTTTTAAAATCCTAAACTTTCCTTGCTGCTCATATAGTAGATTATTAAGAAGAATAAGCTATAAACAGACAGCCAATTGTATGCAAATGTATGTGGTTAAATGCATGGACTGTTTCTAAATGAGGAAAATATTTTTCCTTCTCTCCATCTTAAAATAAAAAGATTGCAAGATTTAAGTCAACTCTTCAAGAAGCACAAACCAGTTACAGAAACGTGCAAGTCTGAAAAGAGCTTCTCCTTCCTTTACTTTTGCTTTCCAGAAAACTAGGGAGAATTCCTTCTGAGATGCTTCCCATGCCTGTTTTCCTTCTGTGGATTGAGGTACCTTTTGTTTTGGTTGATTGAATTATTGCAATATGCTCTTCCTAGTGTTGTCCTTGAAGACCATTTGGAATTTACAGTTAGTCTAGAATGGAGAGGTATTGGCAGTGCTTTGTGAACTGCTTCTGATGCAATTTAAGATACTGGTTATTGCCTATAAAGCCCTTCAATTGCATAGGGCCTGGTTTCTTGAGAGATTACCTATTTCCTCATGTTTCTGCTCACCTGCCCAGAAACATAAAGGTTTCTAAGAAGAGTTGTACTGCTCTCAGGCTTCTGACTTTTTGCAATCTGCTTAAGATCTGGTGGCTTTCCCAGGCCCTGGGCTAGAATGAAAGCTTCTTTGGTTGGTTATTGGCAGCTTAGCTTTTTTTTTTTTTTTTTTTGGGGGGGGGGGGGGGGGGGCTGTGGGTTGCTTTTGGCTAGTTCTCATTTTATGTTTTAATGTATTTTGTATAAATTTTTATACATACAGAATGTAAGTTGTCCTGAATCACTGCAGAATCAAATGGCCTGCCCTACAGACTGTGCCCTAGTGAAAACAAGTAAGATCTTTAGATAAGAAGGGGAAATTATTGGTAAACAGAAAAGCTGGCTTTGCAGCACGTATTTTTTTACTCTGTGCACAAAAAATACAGAATGAATGTAATCCTAGGTGCAAAATGTGACTCCATGAAAATTTTCCTTTTCCTTTCCCCCCTACCCAATAATTCTATAGAGTAGAACAAAATTTCATACTGTGCCATTTTCTCTTACATGTGTTTCAACCTGTAGAGGCTGGCTGAATAAAGTATTCATGGATTTCCATAATTCCTGCTTATTATGAAATGCAGAAGAATGCAATGCAAAACGGCAAGAACATTCACATTTCATACATGTGTAGAGGTCAGAGAATCCAGCTTTTTGTGAATAAGGCAGACTTATTTTACCACAGAATTTTTTACTTGTTTCCTGGTAATTACAGATGATTTTATAAGCAAGTCTAATCTAGTTAATGGTAGCACTGTCCAAGATCAAAACATTTGATACATTTATTGAGAATAAACCACGCAGAGTAATGTGGTAATAATTTCCAATAAACACACCTAGCTTTGGGCTATGAATTCTGCTAAAAGCCCTGGGCACATCAGCCATTACCAATTTGTTACTTTGATTTTAATGGGGCAATCACAATAGCTTTATTGGACTGTAGCCAAGACTCCACATAGCAAATGTTTTCAAAATTACAAACTGCCATGGAAATTTAAGAAATTGTAATTATATATAATCATACCTTAATCCACTTCTCACTATATGTAACTTGTTATGTAGCACAATTAATCACCCTGGGTGGAAAAGCCCATTGCCATCTTCCTGAAAGACTAATCCAGTCTACGCCATAGACAAAGGCAAAGTCACACTGGCTGCAGGCGGGAGAATTGGTTTGGCAGGGAGACCGCCCTTGAAGCATCAGAAGTCAGAATGTTACCTCCCTTTCCCAAAATAAATGGACTCAGAAAAGTTATCTACTATAATGTTTATTAAATAGTACTTTTAAAAGGCTTTTATACAAATCATAGAAACACAGTTTGGGTTTTTCTTTAAACACTGAAGAATCACAGTAAAAGCTTTAAAGTCCACATGATCTGGCACAGCCAGTAAAATGATCAAACTACCTTGAGCTGGTAAGATATGCAAAATCCCATTTCCTGCATTTTTCCTCCCTTTTACTCTTTAGATGTCTCCCTAGAAAGCAAAGACCCTGCAGTGCTCCTACTGGCCATGGTGAAGCTGACCATGGGAGGCAGGAAGGCAGGCAAGGAGAGAGGGAGAGAGGGGGCAAGCAATATTTCAGCAAAGGCATTGGTAACACTAGGCTGCATTTCTTTGTCCATTTGGAAAAGAGGGAGGTTACTAAAGAACATGGATCATCAAGCACAACATACATTTGCAGATGATAACATACTGACATGAAAATATGCACCATTTCTTTTTGTTTTTTCTTTCACCCTATGAAAAATACAGTCAAACACCATTTTCTGCATTAGAACAGTAAAGCACCCAGCACGGAGGTAGGTCAAATATCAGCTATGCAGCATTATGGCCAAATTCTTGCTCACTGAGTGCACACACAACAAAGCCCCTGTACCTGCCAACATGGAATACAAAGTGTATGGGACTCTTCAATTGCATGCCATTTGCTCTGCCTTCCTGGTTGAACCTATGCCGAGGGCAGCAGCATCCTCTGCCTCCATTAAAGATACAAGAAACCCCACGTAGCCACTTACATATATAATACATACAGAGAACTCACAAGCACGCGCAAACACATATACATTGTAATATATGTATACACGAACTCTCACTCTCTGTATGTCTACTATAGACAGCAACACTACCTTTTAATATATCTATATCATCTCTGAGATCTTCCTTCATCCACCATGCAAGTATAAGAGAAATATGGATGGGACCCCATCCAACTATGCTTTATTCTTCCACTTAAAACCATGGAGTGCTCCAGTGATAAGCCTTAGCTGGCTTGTGGACCTTTCTTCAACATTTGTAGCAGTAATCAGGTCTGCCAAAGGAGCCCCTGTAAAATTGGATGATCACGCTCTATATGGTACTTCAGCTTAGGGTGAGTTGAAGTGTATTTATATATGGTATACCTGGATAGATACAGTCATTATTCTGTTAGAGCAAGGCTGCTTTTGAAATGCTACCAAAGTATTTGTTACCAGAGTACTTTCTCTAAGCTGCCTTCTACTATGGAAACTCAGGAACACGTAAAAACTAAACTCTTACACAGAATTGAGAGTGTATTCCAAAGTATTTTCCAGGACACGAGCCACTAGCTAGGCAGCTTTGCTCTGTGTGAACAATGGATGTTCCAAAATTCCCAATGCAGTTATTCATTTTAGGAATGATGGATGGCATCTTGCCCATGCTGTTTTTCAAGGACATCTATTTACAGGTAGTCCTCAATTTACAACCATTCATTTATTGACTGTTCAAAGTTACAATGGCACTGAAAAAAATGACTTCTGACAGTTGCAGCATCTCCACAGTCATGTAATCAAAATCTGAGGGCTTGGCAACTGGCATGTACTTCAGCAATGGCTGAAGAGTCCTGGGGTTGCCATTTGTAACCTCCTCAGCCAACTTTTGATAAGCAAATGGGAGAAGCCAGATTTGTTTAACAACCATGGCATAAAAAGTTGCAAAATCTAATGCGACTCACTTAATAATCACCTTGCTTAGCACTGGAAATTCTGGCTCCAATTGTGATCCTAAGTCAAGGACTACCAGTAACATTATTTCTTTCAATGAGTTGCTCCTGCTCATCTTCTGTGGAGAAAATAGTGTGAAAATCAATGCTTTAACATCCTGGTCTATCACAGAATTAAATGCAGCAAAATCAGCTGCACTTAAGCACACCTACGCCTGCACAAAATTGTGACTTCAGTGTGTTAAGGTGAAAGTAAGTGCCTTGACACAGGTGGTTATTACCACATACACCAAACGTTCTAGACATTCAGCTTGGTAAACATGCATATAAAACTGTCCAGAGGAGCATTTCATAGTTTGCATGACAGTAGATCCTGTGTGTGTAGGATAGCTGCTGAAAATCCTCACTTCTATACATGTGTACATATATGACACATGCGTACCCAAAGATGTACCATTACATTCACAAGTAGCAGTTTAGAAATGCATTCGTGAAATGTAACAGGTGATGTTTTTAACAATTACTGAAAATTAGGTACATTCCTAGAAAACAGCTTAGCCAGCACAAAGGTGAAGCTATATCAGCATTATAGCATTATCATTGAGTATCAAACTATCACACTAAGCTATCAGGTGTCATTCCTCAAATTACCACTTTAAAGAAAAACTGCTCATCCAATCTGCTAATTTGGAAAATATCCCACACCTTAGTCACTATGATTTAAAAAACAAAAAACAAAACACACCCTGTGGCTTGAAGATTGCTGCCAAGAGCTGAGAAAAGGCATTGGAAATTGAAAGTTGGTGCTGTAAACTGGTCTGCCAGATACTTCAAGCATGCCACAGCACACATGAAAACATTAGTTATATATATTTGACTATCTGAGAGGACAAAACTCTACCCAGTAGAGATCTGATGGCAATGAAGAAGTGAAGGAGGAAGAGGGATAAGGACAAACATTGAATGCCTCAGTTGTAATTCATTACATCACACACCTCTAAGGGAAAAATATTTTTCTAAGGCACTTTATTAAAAAAAGTCTAATACATATTCACACAAAGCCCTTCAAAAATAAACAAATTGCTATGCAAACCACAACAAGCAAGTTGCATTTTTCTGAAGGAAGAAGGTGATAGAAGATTGCTCCAGATCCATTTATGTGACATCCATACTAGAATATCAGCTTAACCTTGATACCCTGCAATGTTGCCATAACCTTAGGTTTCCAATGGCTGGGTCCTCCCAAAAGGACCTTAATCTGTGAAGCACCAATATCTTCACCAGACAGCACCACAATTATGAATCTGCTCAAAGGGTACATTAGTTTAGAATCCTTTGCAGAAAAATTAAGTCCTTCTTATTGGCTAATGATGACATTAAATCATATCTGCCAGTTAGAGGTATCATCGCCACTCTGTGTGATGGGCTGAATAACTGCATTTACTCCACAAACCTTTTTTCCCCCCATCAGAGTGGACATAGCATTAACAAAATATATTTATTTATCTATCTACCTAGCAGCCTGTCTTCCTCCTGAAATATATAAAAAGCCATCTCCTGAGTTCTTGGGCACCTTATAATTGTGTCTTTTGTTTGTGGCAATGTTCACTAAAAAAATAAGATTAAAAAAAGAGGGAAAGAAAGAAAAGGAGAAGAAAGAGCCCTTATGATGAAGGCCTCTGCTGTTTCAGTCCAAGATCTGGATTTAATAAATGGCTCTTTTTCACAAATCACGTTAAGGCTCTTCAGCTTCTCTGGAGGAGGTGCTTCTGTCAACTTTCACATCTCAGGCTGCCTGTTTCTTTTGCTTGGTAATCCAGGAAGAAAGTGCTGCTTTTCCCGCTGATCCACGAGCCAGATCCTCTCCTCCTCCCCCCTCTGTCCCCAATCACTGCCACTCCTTTTCCGATTGGTGAAAAGGAACCACATGGTTTCATTGCTGGGGTGGGGGCGATTGGAAGTGGCTGCAGCTTCCTGGACTTGTTTCATCACCCACAGCACTGAGACAGTCCCTTTCAATCAAGCACCATTTCTGAAAGGTGATCTACTGCCTAGAGCATGGGGGTTCCTGTGTGTGTGAGCAAGTGTGAGATTATAATTCCTAAGGCTAGAAAGGGGAAGGGGAGGGGGCCATTTAGCAATCTCATCCAAAGAAGGAAGTGGCAAACAATTATGCACATTTTCTCCCTCGCTTCCTCAAAACCAAGAGGATCTTTTGCCTTCTACAGATGTGATTGGCTCAGAGAAGAAATAAAATAGAGAACATGGTGGCTGCTTTGTTTGAGCCTACCCAATTCTTCCTGCAAGAGCAATTACCCACATTTCTTACAAATGGTAATCCTCTTTCAACTTTCTTCCTGCTGCTGTTTTCTTCTTTTTCTTCTAAACAACAGCAACCCCCCACCCCTTCAGCATTCCAGCATGGGCTTGTGTAAAATTATGGCATTCAGTTCCCATAGAAAAAGTAATCTTCCCCAGCTACTACTGCTGGAATGAAATGTCAAATGTGATTTCAGTGCAATCAGTCATGCCTCAGAGCAACACTTTTGGTGGTTCATTTTGACCTTGTGTTTGATGCCATCATAAAGCTCAAAGTTATAATTCTCCAGAGTGGTAGAGCTCCGGGAAGAGAGGCTAGTGTAGTAACAGGTGCAGTACAGTAGTAGCCCAGCACAAATTGCCCCTAGAAGAACTCCTAGAGAACTCATGGCTATGATGGTAACCAGGATGGGGTCCAGGGTATATAGCCAGCTCTTCTCTGTGTCCACCAGTGGAGTCAGCGGGGAGTTTGTAGAAAGTGTGGTGTGATTTCTGTCCAGGTTAATGGCATCTGAAATGCAATAGGAAGCAAGAGGTTATCAGAAAAGCCATTTTGAGTGGGACTAGTAAAGGAAATGCCCCCGAGGGAAAAAGATTCCCATGGACAACTTGGAGGGGCCAGCTTCTAGAACATTTATCTGAACTTGGCTGGAGGATAAGCTTTACATGTCCTTTAACCAAATTGTCACTGTGATTGTAGGAAACCTTGTTCTGTAGGAACCAGACCTTCATTTGTATACTTATAGGAAGGTTAAAATGTCTGAAACTAAAGGGTTAATTAAACACTGTTGCTTTGGTAGATACTGTGCAATTCATTTTAAACTTGTCCTCACAACTTTATTTACTACTGGGACTCTTGCTGGCGCTTCTACGTTCTCAAGCCACATGCAACAGGGAGCTTCTGTCTCCTAGATGGAGACAGAAGTTCAGTATTCATTGTCTCAGCCTGACCTCCAGTCTGCATCCCTTTATAATAGTTTTCCTTCCCGTGTTCTGCCTGTTGTTTCAAAGAAATACTCTGTGGTTTTACTTTAGCGAGAAAGCCTTAAAAGTGCAGGATTTTGCTTGCATCCCTAGTGAAACAAATTGTATCTTTTAGTTGCCAAATGTTTCTGCTGCCTAATTTGTCCCCAATTCATGCTTCAGCTAAAGCTTTACTTTCTCTTCCTCTACATCCATCACATCAGAAGGATGCTAATTCTGTAATAGTGAGAAAATACCAGTAGGCTAGCAGGGAAGCATAGGGGGCATATACATTTAGAACTTCTCCAGGCCTTGAAGGAGTATGATAGATATTAGCTTGCTGTATTTCAACTTGCTCTCATTCTACATCTGAGAAAAGATATACTGGATGTTTTTGTGAAAGCAGTGTGTGTGTGTGTGTGTGATATATTCTTATTCAATTTGCTCTTCTTCCTGATTGTCAGAGTCCTTTGATCTTGCACTTGACACATGCAATTGTGCCAGCATCCGCCCACCGATTAATAGATGGAGCTCTCGCAATTAATAGGCCCTACTTTGTATAGTGCAGATGCTAATTAGTATTATGCACTGTGAAGGCAAAACTTGCCCTGGCTATGGGACCAACTGCTATTAAAATACTGTACTTCATTCCTATACCCTAAACATGATTTTTGTAGCCAGAGGTAATGACTCACATACACATCCCTACCAATTCTAAAGAAAACTGATATAATCCACATACCTCAGATTCATAAATGGCTTACTTGTAACTAAGCAATAATTTGATTTTCAGAGAATCATAGAAAGTAGAATTGAAACTTGAATACTGAAGCAGGGAACATATGCCACTCACCATCTTCAGAGTTTTCTCCAAAATCTTCCCCATGAATTGAAACCTCATCCTCTAATGCTGGGAAATCCACTGAAATGAAAAAGATGTTGTAAAATGTCTAATTCAAAAATCCCCTTAAATAAATACACACTTTTCAAAAAGGTTTTTCCCCAAGGCTGTTTATAGCCAAAGCTAGTATCCATTCAAATTTATTAGCATATTGTAGGAAACACATGCATCACTGTAACATTTTTTTTTATATTATAGTAACTTCTATTTTTCTATCAGCCTGCAGGGAAAATGAGAATTGGAGGAATAAAATCAGATAAGTCTGATTACTACCAAAGGATGCTTCTTTATAATGGCTATGCTTCATTAATAGCATGATCCACATTTCTATAGTGCCCATTGTTAGTCACCATTAATGAGGCATCCGTTTAGCATACTCTGTATGTCATCATCTGACATACATCTCAGTAGAAATAAAGACCAAATGACCATTTTCAATTTGGATATTAGATGCACTCAAACTGGTTTATGGAAGCCGTGTATTATCATAACATGTATGATTGTGAAAGCCAGATTAAGCTAAAAAGAAAAGAATTCCATAAATACCTTCAAATATTCATGCAAATCCTTTTTATAAGCCTAACCCTTTCTTATAAAAAAAGCTTTCTTCAGATTTTGAGAAACAGGCTGAAAAATAAGTCTAGAGGTGTTGGCTAATATGCCATCACAGTATGTATTTTGTTATACCTCTCCTTGGGAAGTAGTCTGTGAAAAGCATTGAATAAATGTTTCAAGAAAGTATAAGTAGCTATATTTTCAAGATACATTTAAAAATGTAGATGCCACTTCCTCAATATTTTCTCCTCACTGCTACTTCCTTTTCATTGTGCCCTCTACCCTTTGTTACCCTCAAATATCACCTTCACTGTCCCACACATTCAATTTCTCCATTCTCATTTTTTTGTTTTTTGGCCCTTCCATAGCACCCACTTCTGACTGCCTCTCTCTTTAACAGCTCTTTCTGTGCTACCTGCTTCAGGCTATTTACTCTGGAGCCTGGAAAATCAGGATAGTGACTACTGTACAGTCAAAATGGATTTCTCTGGTAGTTTTCCCTTTTCCTTGGTTTCATTTTTCTGCTTCCCTGGTTTCCATGCCACTTGCTTAAAGTTTATGTAATCTGCTCAGATTTCCCATGCTTTCCTCTTGGAAGGAGGGACAGGGGATGTTGTATGTGTGTCTCTGCCCACAGATGTGTGTATGCTCAAGAGAAAAATAAATATGTTTGTACATCCAGCTTATTTTTTGGAAAGCAGAGTGTACACGATAACGGTTTTATATCTAACTACTCATCTAATTTGATCAGGTGACAGTCAGACATATATATGTTGATGAATAGGAGAAACATTAACTTAGCAAATGAAGTACTATTAATTTTATAGATGAACTGTCTCAGGGGTTTTTATGAATGCTATGTGATTTTTCAAATTAATTTGACATACTTATGCCTACCTTTTTAGTAATTATAGTTCCTTGGGAATTTATATTTTAAAAAGAGAACTTCCCCCATTTAAAAAAATAATCTTATGTCTGCAATGGGGGAGGACATTAAACATTCTACTACATTTCAAAAGTTGACTTTTATACGTGGATTGTTTGTGGGTGGGCATTAAATACAATACGTTGGTATGGAGCTGAAATTGAATTATACTTCCTTATTAATTTTCTATTCTTTTATTATTGCAGGGATTCCATAAACATGATTTGTTACATCAATTAATTTTATTTAATTTTTGAAATGGTCCATCCACTTTTTGGACCTGGCATTATCCATTTTGGGAATAGGGCATTCTATCATAGAATATTTGGGGCCTTTGATCCTATGGAAGATATAAGGATTAACAATAGTTGTGCAGTACATTTTGCTTTTTTTACTCCAGGGCAATGTCTCACATTTTTAATGATAAAAAAACTTATGCATGAACATACATGTAATCATTGGATCACTTGATACTTGAAGGCTCTTGAAGGAGAGGGAGGGTTCTGCATCCCTGTAACAGTTCTCTCACTGCTAATAAAAAGAGAAAGCCCTCCCCTTCTTAGAGGGTTGGTATAACCAAACAAATGTCAATCTACACATGGCCAGTTGGGAGTTATATGTGAGGATTGCTGCTACCACAGTGACAGTGTTGGAAGTGAGGAAGCGAGTAGCATCTGATTTGTGGGCACTTTCCCCTAGATCAGTGGTTCCTGAACTTTTTCAGTCCACCGCCCCCTTGGTGCTACAAACTCATCCTCGGTGCCTCCCACCCAGGGGTGGGATTCAAATTTCTGTGGGCGTGGCCTAATTTGAGGGTGTGGCTTGCTGGTCACGTGACTGGGTGGCGTGACTTGCTGATCACGTGACTGGGTGGGCATGGCTTGGTGGTCACATGACTGGGTAGCTGTGGTTTGGTGGACATGTGACTGGGTGGGCATGGCCAGGTGACTGGCAAACCAAATCCAAGTGGTCCTCACTTAATAGCCAGTTGTTTAGCAAGTGTTCTCATTTATGGCTGGTCTCCCCAGAGCTACTTGACCTGTTTTTGGAGTTTTGACAGCCATGCACACATATACAGACACACTCCCAACCCTGCTGGAGCAGATCATTGGACTAGAATCGGCAAAGCATCTCTGATTAGATTCTAATAATGAACAGAATCTAATCAGAGATGCTTTGCCGATTCTTGTTGATTTGTTTTATTTGTATTTCTTTATTTTATGTTGCTGAATTGAATTGACATGTGTGTCCCTTCTTGTGCACAGCCCAGAAGCTTTTGTTATTCTTTGCAGCAAAAATTACCAACCTCTGGCTTTGCTCTACTTTTCAAACGTGCCGGCACTGCCGTGTTCTAGGTGCCGGCCCTGCAGGTCCACCCCATTGAGCCCCCTGCACTGGAGTGACCTGCCCAAGCAAGTTTGAGCGGAGCAGTGCACCAAGTCAATGGGATGAGCCTGAGAGAGAGGGAAAGAAAGAGAGAGAGAAAGAGAGAAGGAAGAAAAGAAAGAGAAAAGGGAATGAAAGAAAAAGGGACAAAGAGGGAGGGATGGAAGAAAGGGACAGAAAGAAAAAGAAATAAAGAAGGAGGGAGGAGAAAGATAATGAGATATCTATTCTAGTCCAATCACCTGCTCCAGCAGGGTTAGAAGGGAGTGTGTGTGTGTGTTCTCCTTGTAATTTACCAGTACATTTTGGTTTTGCCTTCTTCAGAATTGGCACTATAATTCATTGGGGAAAAGTAATTTTTTAGGGTGGAGGTCTGGTCCAATGGATTCTGTTTAAAGCTTCAATAAAATGTGAGAGCTTCCTGATAGTCTTGACCATGTTTCAACCACAAAACCTTTAATAGAAGCCAAAGAGGTTTCAATGTGCTGGCAAAGATGTTTCAATGTGGAAAAGGGCCTCAGTCTAAACTAGGCCTCATTTCAATCTGATGCATCAGGTTTCTCTCTCTCTCTCTCCCTCCCCCCTCTTTCTCTCCCTCCCTCCCTCCCTCCCTCCCAGACTGGCTTTGCTCTACTTTCCTGATGTGCCTGTGGAGCTGGCGCCTTGAACATGGATGGATGAATAGAGACAGATAGGTAGGTAGGCAGGTCGATATATTGATAGGTAGGTAGGCAGGCAGGCAGGCAAGCAGGCAGGAAGACAGACAGACAGACCTTTGGGATGGATGGATGGATGGATGGATGGATGGATGGATGGATGGATAGATAAATATAGTGGTAGATAGATATATTAGTAGATAGATATATTGGTAGATAGGTAGGTAGGTAGGTAGGAAGATAGATAGATGGATGGATGGATGGATGGGTAGGTAGGTAGGTAGGTAGGTAGACAGACAGAAAGACAGACAGATAGACAGACCTTTTGGATGGATGGATGGATGGATGGATGGATGGATGGATGGATGGATGGATGGATTGGTAGATAAGTAGGAAGGCTTTGACCACATGCCCAATATCCAGGATCCCGCTCAACCAAGCCCGCCCCTTTTGTAGTTGCCGTGCCTGACAGCAAGTTCACAAGATGCCCCTGTGAATCAGCCTCCCAAGCGCTCCCCTCCCGGGCCACTCACATCATAGTGGGCGGTGCTGTTCCCTGCTTCCTGGAGCCAGTACAGGGCAGGGTTGAGGAAGCTCAGGGCAGGCAGTGGTGCAGCGTTGGAAAAGTAGAGCAAAACCATGCCACCGCTGCTGCGTTCGAGGCGCTGCTCCCACAGGCACATCGGGAAACATCAGCTCCGGAGCTGGTGCCTCAATGGGTGAACCTGCAGGGCCGGCCGGCACCTTGAAAGCCCCCCTGCTGCCTCTTAGTGCCCCTCTGCCGGCCCCCTTGGGGACACTAAGAAGTGCAGAGGGGGAAGGCATGTCAAACACAGCTGCGGTGGCACATAACGTGCCATCCCTTCCGCATTGGAGGCGCTGGCTCCAGAATGGTGCTACTCAATGGGTGAACCTGCAGGGCTGGCTGGCACTTCAAATGCCCCCCTGCCGCCTCTTAGCGCCTCCTTGCCTCTTAGTGCCCCCCTAAGGCATCCCACCCACTTTGGGAACCACTGCCCTAGATTAATCTTTGGCTGATGTTGAATCCATCAGACATTGAAGTTCCATGTGTGAACACAACTGAAGCTCAACTCCCTTCATGAATAAATCCAATCAACAAATGTGCTACATTTTTATTCTTTAGTGTCAGAAATGGTATCACAAAACACTGTCCTTCTCATTCTTAGGGGAAAAGTATTCTGCTGTTCAGTATGTTTTACACAAGTTGAAACACAAACAAAAAACAATCAGCTGACAATTTGTAAGGCCAATGAAGTGAAACATGAATATGTGCTTGACAAGCATGGCACAAACAAATGCCTCCCACAGAAGGTGGTGATACAACAGCCAGGAATTACAAGCAATTATTAAAACTACAAATGTACTTGCCACAAGAAAACTAAATCTGAACTGCTATGCAGAAATGTGTTAGGGGCTCTGTTACGGATGCAGGCCTTGCTAAGTATGTCTCAAAAACAAAACAATCTCAAGCAGGTGCAAAACGACAACAGCAGTTCAACAACAGCTTGGAAAACCAGGTTTTCAAATCACCCTCAAGGCCAGATAGATACATTTTGCTGCCTCAAGCAAGAGTCCAGAGGGCACCTTCCTCTCTCACAGCCAATTTTCAGCTGTGTTGCATCATTTAGAGTAGAGCTAGATTGAAAATGTATCTTGCCTCTTTCTTTCTTTCTTTCTTTCTTTCTTTCTTTCTTTCTTTCTTTCTTTCTTTTCTTTCTTTCTTTCTTTCTTTCTTTCTTTCTTTCTTTCTTTCTTTCTTTCTTTCTTTCTTTCTTTCTTTCTTTCTTTCTTTCTTTCTTCTTTCTTCCTTCCTTCCTCTCTCTCTCTCTCTCTCTTTCTTTCTTTCTTCCAGTTGTCATTCAACAGAGTAAAAGAATTATGAGTTCTTTTTTAAAATTATCTGGAACAGAATGAAATTCTCTTGCATTTAGTGATGAGGTAGGCAAGGGTTTGTGTGGTGGTCAGTCTTTCACTGGACAACCATTTCTGCAATTTTCCACAGCCATTTTTATTTCCAGCACTTCCAATAAGGGAGAAACTATGAGAGAATTCCTTCCCATTCCCGAGGGCTTTTTCTGTAGCTTCCCAGAGTGTTGCATTCCTCTGAGAAATATCAGTGATCAACACAAGTAGCACCCTCCACACCCCCAGCAGTAAAGCTCAAAACAACCACCAAGTGCCATTTGAAATAATGTCTTGAAGCCTAAAAATAACCTAGAATAAAAAAGATTCCTCTGCCTTAAGGGGTGAAAAGCTTCTAAGACATCAAATTTTGTAGTGTTCATATAGAACACAACTCTTGTATTACATCTCTGGAGTTGTTGGCAGCAGAAGCTCATTGAACAATCAGCACTGTTTCCATTATAATATGTTCTGTCGAACACTTGGCTCCAAGATTTTGAAACTGCAATGCTGGTGCAGTCCCTCAGCCTCACTCTTGCACAGAATCGTCTTGTGAGGGAAGAGCAGCCCACTAAAAGAGCCTTAGCACTGAGTGGAAAATCCATAGCTGAGTATGGAGCAGGGTCCTAAAAAAAGGCATTATCCAACTGTAAATGTTTTGTGTTCTGGTTATGTGTTTTATTCCCCTTTCTGAATATTTATCCTTCTTAGGAGACAAACAGCCTTCAAAGTTTGAACAAATAACAATCAGTATTAGCAGGGCAGCCACTAATCACCTGAATCCTCCATGAACCTGTACAATCCCATTTTTAAACCAGTCAAATTTTCTCCCATTATCAAAATTTCTGGCAGCAAATTCTACCAATTACCAATGCACTAGTTGAAAAAAATTTTTTCTTGTGTCTTATGAATCATCCATCATTTACTTTTAGGGGATAACCTCAGCTTCAAACATTATCAATGCAAAATGTCTCTTTCATCACACTCTCTACACCATGCATGATTTTAAATAAAGTACCCACTCCCTTGTCTCTTCTTTTTTCAACATCTATTCAGTAGTCTTGTTTACTGACCACTCTTTCAGCGACAATTCAAACCTGTGATGTTGCTGAATGAATGGTACTTACAACTGTTCCTTGAAGCTCTGGCTGTCCCATATATCTGCAGTCATGTGATCTGAAATTGAGGTGCTGGGCAACCAGCTCAAACTTACAATAGTTGCAGTGCTCCATGGTCACTTTTGTCCCCTTCCTTGCTAGCTTGCCACACACAAAGTCAATTGGGAAGCAAACAAGAAAGGTCACAAATCACTCAAGCAAGTCCCTCCCCCTCCAACCTCCCTATGCTCAGGCAGGGCTGTGCCTTCAATTCCCTGGCTCCCACTCTTACAATGCCATGCCACAGCACCCTCTTCCACAACTTGTGTGTGACCTGTGACTAGCCTCCTAGGACCTGGCTACTTTCAGTTTGAAAGACAAATATACCAACAAGTCAGAGGAACACTAATGGAATCGCTACCCTTAGGACTCATAGCAGAGACCATAATGCAATTCCTAGAAACTGAAGCGCTCATGAATACAACCCAAAGTATGGATCAGATATGTAGATTTCCCTTTTGTCATAAGGAAAAGGGAACAACTAGAGAAGATACATGAAGCTATCAACAACATCTTCAAAGGAATAAAATTTACAAGGGAAAAGGAAAACAACAACACACACTACCTTTTCTGGATATCCTCATCAGCAGAGGCAATGATGTGAAATTAGAAACACAAGTCCATTGTAAAACCACCCATACTAACTGTTCCACTACAAAAGTAACCATCCAAGAGAAGCTAGGTAAGAACACTATTTAGAGGAGTACAAACACACTGCAGCAACCCTGAACATCTGGAAAAGAAAACAGATCATTTTATATTTTCCAACAAAATGAATACACACACAATTTTATCCAAAAAGTATCTGATCACTCAACTCATTATAGCACAATTAACACAAGTTATTAAAAGGATTATGTATTTATTTAGCGTATGGCTGTTAAAAGGCCAACACCGTCATATATCAAAAACATATCAAAAACAACTAACAGATTATTACAATCACTGTAGCACACAAACAAACTAAACCCCTACAAAGCATCTTAAGTAAACCAAAAGACCCAATAGAAAAACAGGAGTCATCTATAACATAAGTTTAAGGACTGTAACGACCACTGTGTTGGACAAAGAAAGATAACTAGCAGAGTACATTCATGAATCCCAAGTAGCAGTCAGAAGACATGATGAAAATTCCTTAATAGGCACAGACTTCATCACAGTTTCAGCTGAGAAACTGTGAGCATCTTAGAACAAGTCCAAAAATGCTACAGAATTCCTGGAAGCCTGGCACTCCAACAAACTGGCCAGCAACAGGCACATAGAGATAAACAACATTTCCATAGCATTCAAAAGAGGCAATAAAAAAACTTAAAAGACTATAACACCTCCTTGCCAGCAATCAATATTCAGATAAGCAGAGATTAAAACCAAGCTTAATATCAGATCAACAATCAAGCAGTCTATAATACCCCAATCAAGAAACTACTAACTCAGATAAACTATCAAAGAGCCACACAGCTTAATCAAGGAACCACCAGTATCTTCTAGCTTCACTGTGCAAGATCATTATATGAAAAGAAGTTCTTAATCTAGACAGAAGGGCTTTAGTTAACTTAACAGGGTCCCTTTAGGATCAAGCTGTAAGAATTGCAGATCAAGGACACTTACTTGGAAACAACATCTACTGAAACTGGTGACTCAATATATAATTTTTATCAAGAGTTTTCACATAAGTAAAAAGCAAATGTAAAGAAAAATATGAAGAAAAAAGAGAAATAAGGAAGAAAAAGAAAGCAAAACTGAACTGAAAGAAAGAAAAACAGTGACACAAACAATTATAAAGTTTTCTTTTCAACAGTTATAAACAAACTTATGATATTACAAAAAATTCTTTCACAGCTTAGTTAATCCCTTTTCAGTCATCAAAACCATAAATGATCACTTCACTTTCTTCCATTTTCACCAAGAAGTCCATAAAAGGTTTTCATTCATTTATAAAAATACTAATCAGGTCAGTTTTGCCGTTTCTGCCTGTTCTGACATTTTTACAGTCCATTTTACCATTGAAGCAATTTTAGGATTTCCCCATCATTGTGCATATACTGCAGAAGTGGTATTCAGCAGGTTCTGACCAGTTCTGGAGAACAGGTAGTGGAAATTTTGAGTAGTTCGGACAACTGGCAAATATCACCTCTGACTGGAGATTTTACAGTATCTTCCCTTGCCACACCCATCAAGCCATGCCCACAGAACCAGCAGTAAAAAAAATTGAATCCCACCATTGATATACCAGTAATAATGTTTCTATGCTCCATTTAGTAGCTTTTTAGCCTTTATCTAAAAAAGTAAAAACTAACTTTCTTTTTCTTTTCTTTCTCAACTTATCTTATTGTTTAATTAAGTTAGGCAGCCATCTTCTTTTTAAATAACTTTTAGATTTTGATTAATTAATTCAAAACTGCTTAATAAAACAATATTCCAGATTTAACTTTCCTCTTAGTTCATTTTTTTTAGTTTTCATAATTGAAACTCTCAGCAAGCTTTTTGTTTTTAAATATTTTTAGATCCTTATTTTCTTATGATAATCCTCTCGGGCTGAAGGTACCGGAAGCTACTGTGTTGAAGATATTTTTCATTTTAAATTTTAATTGTTTTTTTCATTCCATGAAAGTGCTTTAGAAAGTTGGTTGGGCAAACCCACTATTATTTAAGCAGACTTTGCCTGAGGCTGTGAGCATGCTCTATCACCCCACACCCCAGCACCGTACTTACAAATTATTGACAGGTTCCCACCAAATCCTATAGGCTTCCTAATGAGGAACTGCCCGCTGGAGCTCATGTAGGTGATCTTTTGATTTTCCTCTTGACCAAAGAAACTCCATTAGCTCCAGCAAGACATTCAGCAATGGGTTTTTGCCTCAGTCATCCCTGAATTCCAGAGACTTGCTTTTGTGCCAAATTTCCATTCAGAAGTCAAAACCCGTGACCCAATAAACTACTTCAGGTAATTGGCCTTCTCATCAATGGCCCCTCATTTATGAAACTCTCTCTTTGAAAATTTGCAGATGGCCCATCAGTTACAATACTGACAAAAGCTCTAAAAATCCAATTGTTTTAAAGGGTTTGACATGTTTTGTCATCTGTTATTATATTGATTTTTAAATTAAATTAAACTTGGTACATTCCTTATACTGGCTGCAGTTCACTATATTGGGCTAATTCTTAAAAGTTTTATTTCAGTGTTGCAGGTTTATTTTTATGCTTTATTTTGTTTGCTGAGAACAAAATGTAATATGACAGAAACTTTCATTGTTTCACTGAAAGCACTAGATGGCACCAGTTCTTATATACAATTCCAAACACAATTTCAGAAAGTCGTCACTAAACTACCAGAAATTTAATTATTACACAGCATGGAAACTTCTTTCCTCCCAATGAGTCAGTATCAGAAATCAAACATGACTGCCCCCATAAGAACAATAACAAACAGCTGAGCCAAGAATATGCTTTTTCAACCATATTATCAAATACTGAGTGACATACTCACTTTCCTTGTAACAAATACTATTTTTGCAAGGCTTCTCATAGAAAGGGAAATGCCCTGTTTAGCCTTAAAGATCCCATCAGAGTTTATTATTAAATAACTTGTAAGGTAAAGAATGAAATTAGGAATAGGCACTTTACAATGGAATCTGGAATAAATGCTTCCTATTAATTTATAGTAAACTTTGTAAAGTTCTTTACAAAAGTTATAGAATGTAAATCAGCCTTACTGATTAGGGAGAGAATTGACAATATGGACCCATGAATATCTGATGTGTATGAAGAAACTATGGCATTCAACCCAGAAGCCCCCTAAACATTGCCTCTGATATGAATGGAAACTCTTGGGATCTCATGCTCACATTCCTATCACTGCAATATGGATTTCCCACTGTTTTTAAGGAACATATATTCACAATGTCTTCTTGATGTCATTGCCAGCATGCTGTGAAAGGAGTCTTTCATGCTTCTGCTGTTAAAGTGATATTTTCCTTTTCCTCCAAACACTGATCTTGCTTTATAGTCAATTTACAACATTCCAATGACCAGAATCTGTCAGTGACTTCAATGACCAGTTCTTATTTGCCACTTGTAGAATGCCCCTTCTTGTGTCATCTCTGATTTATGGCTATTTTGAGTTAACCTGCATGAGAGAGGATGGATATCTGGCTTGTACAGTCCTTTATTTGGACATGGGAAACTACTGGAGCTTCCCAAACAAATACCACTGCTGAAAACTGATAAACTGATACAAAACAGTTTTGCCTATACAAAACAAAACAAAAATCATCTGACAAGTTGGGAAAGTAATATTTGAAGGAATGGAAGATGTAGTGAGAAGGAGATTTACTGATTTCTCTGCTAGTTGTATTTCAACTCACAGGTTGCGTTTTTGAGCTCCTGGAAGATTGACTTCCTGGAAGATCAGTATTTATTTGTTTTTCACAGGAATATGGATCTCGGATCCTCTCATTGGCACTGCCCTCCATATCCCTTTTGGTTTGGCTGAAAAACAGAGTGGAAACCTGGCTTGCACAGAATAGATTTTTTTATTTAAAAAATCAAGGTTATCAATTTTCCAAGTGATAAAATCCTATGCAAAAAGCTCCAAAGCCAAAGCTAGAAATATCTTCAATTTGGCTGGTTGATATGGCACAGAGGAACTCTAGACCTAATGGTATTACTGAAAGTGAATGGTGTTTCATTTTCTTGCTGGCTACCGGTTCTAGAGAGGTATTGGCAATTGATTTTCCTACTGACAGGTGTGACTATATAGGAGGGGACTGGAATTCAGGGAATCCACCAATTGCTGCCCTGAAAATCTCCCACATCAATCTGTAAGGGCAGCACCACTCTCTGACCTTGTTGCCAATGCACCAAAAGGGTTTGTTGTGGGGATGATGCAAAATAAGTCAATGTACTTTTATATCAATCCAAAGACCAAAGGAGTGCACATTAACATGGCCAAGACAAAGTGTCTAAGTGAAATAAGTTAGCAGAAAATATAGCGTATCTCTAAAACTAACATTTTTGAGGTTTAATGGAATAGAACTTTGTGAACTCAGTATTTCTCCTTCATAAGCTAATAGGGATTAAAACATGCTCAGTCTTGTCTTCTTCCATGTGACCTTTCTCAGGAACACTGGAGGAAAATTAAATCTGGTTTGTATGTATGCTTCTACATATATATTTATCAAGACAGCAACTTTTCAATACATCTCTGCTACTCCAATCAGACAAGCTCAAGGCACTTGGTGGCTTGACATGCCAGCAGATAAGGGTCAGCTCATCTTTATGGAAGGTATCAATCATGTCATTGTTAGTCTGAGCAAATGCTTTCTTTCTATTTCTTATGCCTCCTTTGGTTTGTTGTAAATGTAAACCTGTTACCAAAATAAGACACAACATATATCTCAGATTTCTTGGTTATTCTAAAATGAATAACTTAAAATGAAAGGAGACAGAGAGACAGAGAAAAAAAAGGAAAGAAAGAAAGATTGAGACAGAGAGAGACAGAGAGAGAGAGACAAAGAAAGAAAGAAAGAAAGAAAGAAAGAAAGAAAGAAAGAAAGAAAGAAAGAAAGAAAGAAAGAAAGAAAGAAAGAAAGAAAGAAAGAAAGAAGGAAGACCCAATAGTGCAAGAATAATTGGTCATGGAAAAAGCTTTTTGCCAAGAGACCTCTCATGGTCCTAAATGGAACTTCAGGCTTTGTACACTGCAGAAAGGATGCTATACAGTGTTGGCTTGTTGATTCACTAGAGGAGTGGAGTCCCTCTCCTGTCAGCCTAGATTTATTCTATCCTTTCTGGTCTTTAGGAGCAATCATGCAGAAATCTATAGACCAGGACAGCTGATTATGATACTGTAATTTTCTTTTGTCTCTCCCATTTTGGGGGACGCATCAAAAACTGTTTGAATATTGAATAGTCAATACTCATTCTTCAAGCCTTCTAGGAAGACATCATGAATAAAGAGAACATTTGTACAAACATTTATTTACACTTGCTAGACATTCATGCTTTACTGATACTGTTGGGGTTTTTGTTTGATCAAAATCTTTATTCTTCATATTCCCACTTCCTTTCCTATATAGTCTATGAATCATGTAATGAGAACTTTAAAGTGTTTGGGCAATTGCAGGAGTGAGTGCCAATCCTATTTCCAATAAGTATATGTTATAATGTTATATTGCCACTTATCATTGTTAAACGTGACATCCCTTCTTCACGGTGATAAGTCTGCAATTCTTTATTTAAGTGTGCAAATAATGGTTATTTAACAAGAACTCCAATTGGTATTCCAAAAGTAGTTTTTGGATTCTTCACTGCAATAGTCTTTCTGTATTAATCTTATTGCCAAACCAATATCATAAATTAAACACAGTGAGGAAAATGATCACTGGAGAACAGAAGTGAGGGAGGAGGGCAAGTTCCAATTAACCTAAGATGGACATATTTCCATTGCTGCCATATAGCATGGCTAACTCGCTAGATAAAAGAGTGTCTCCTTCTCTCAGCATGATCCAGAATCCAGAAAGGGCCAAATTCTTGATAGAAAGGCACTTTAATCTGATTGGCTTTAGAGGAGCTACAGGTAGTAGGTCGATTTGTAGTCTTGTTAGGAGGAGCTGTATTGCTTCCATTGGCCTCAACACAGCTAGGCATCATACAGTGATTCTGAAGTGAAGGGGCATTGGTCTTACCTGATACGCCTTTTCTCTTTGGTTGGAGATGCACCCAGGTATGGTTTTTTTTTTTTAATTTGCATTTATATGCCGCCCTTCTCCGGAGACTCAGGGCGGCTTACAGTCTATGGAGCACCATGCTAAATGCTCAGCAATAGCCTTCATTCCATTGTATATGCCCGCTTATTTGGACTGAGTCTGTCAGAGCTGTGAGGACATGCTCCATTACCAATGGTCCCCAGCTTTTGGCGAAGGCAGAGACAGACTGACGTGTTTTCTTGATGATGGTATATACCACTGGATTCAGATCAGTCCTCCTCCAGGGTGAGGCTGGATGCTATCTCCACCCAAAGAGAAAAGGCATATCAGGTAAGACCAACACCCCTTCTCCCCATGGTGGAGATAGCATCCAGGCATGGGACATACCAAAGCTGGCTTGTCCTATGGGTGGGCTGCCGTCTGGTCCGAAGTCCCTTAGTCAGAGTGGACCGTCTGGAAGACTCACCTGCCAAAGGCCGCTTCAGCCGAAGCAAAAGAGTCCAGCTTATAATGTTTGATGAAAAGGGATGGCGAGGACCATGTAGCTGCTCGGCAAACCTCTTCAAGGGAATCCTGGGAAGCCCACACTGCTGTTGTGACAGCACTCCTCATGGAATATGCAGTTATCTGCCATGGCAATGGAAGGGTCTGCAGTTTGTATGCCTTGGCAATGCACATCCTGATCCATCACTACACAGTCGATAGAGTTACCTTACAGCCCAGTATAGAGGGCTGGAAGGAAACAAGAGGGGAACTCCATCTTCTGAAAGGGAAAGTCCTCTTAATATATGCATAGGGCCCTCCTTACATCCAGCGTGTGCCACTTCTTCTCAAGTGTGTGCAGTGGCTTGGGACAGAAGTCTGGCGATATAACCTCCTGGGCTCTGTGAAACCAAGAGTTCCCTTTGGGACAAAGGAGGGGTCTAAAGGCCAAACCACTCTATTTGGATGGAAGATATTGAGGTCCTTCCGGACGGAGAGGACCACCAACTCTGAAATTAGTCGGCCGATGTGATGGCTACCAGAAAGGCCATCCTGTGTGTTAGAAGGCACAGGGTGGTCGACCTCAGTGGTTTGAAGGGAACTTCAGTCAATGACTGCAATACCTTAGAAAGGTCCCAAGTGATATATCAATGAATCACTGGAGGCTGGAGATTTACAGCACCCTTAATGAACCTGCATTCAGTTGGATGCCGTGTAAAGGACTCCCCGGCCCCCAAGGTAGGACCGAAGACAGGGCTGCCATCTGACGCTGAATAGTGTTGGGGGATAGCCCTTTGTCCAGCCCCTCCTGGTGGAACTCCAGCATTTGGGCCACTGACCCCGCTGTAGGGTCCACACTTGACCTGGCACACCAGGTGTAGAAGGCTTTCAGGTTGCATTCTATATGCGAGTGGTGTGAGGGCTCCTGGAGGCCTAAATGGTCTGGATTACCTTGGAAGGAGAATTGTCCCAGATCAGAAGTTCCTGCTGAAACACAAGGCAGTCAACTGGAGCCACTGAGGATCTGGGTGGACCAAGGCCCCCTGGGTAAGGGAGACCTTGCCCAGCAGTATCCTCCAAGGTCTGGTCATAGATAGGTTCACCAGGTCAGCAAACCATGGCCGCCTGAGTCAGAGGGGTGCAATAAGTACTATCTTTGCCTTTTCCTCCAACAGTTTCCATAGCACCTTCAGAATAAGGGGCAGGGGAAGAAAGGCATAGAGAAGACCCCTGGGTCAAGGACTGTGAAGGGTATCGATCCCCTCTGTCCCCGGTACCGCAAACCTGCAGAAGAATCTCTGAAGCTGCGTGTTGTCCTGGATGGCGAACAGGTCTACTGCTGGTAGTCTGAGGCAGTCCGACAGTTTCTGAAATAAATTAGGTTGCAGGTGCCACTCCGAATGGTTGATCGTGGCCCTGCTAAGCCAGTCTGCCTGGACATTGGATATTCCAGAAATATACTCAGCTCTGAGCGACAGATGATACCTAGAGGTATATGCAGAGAGTGCCTCTTGAACCACCCATATTTTAGTCAGCAGTACAGCCATTTCAGGCCCAGAATTGCCCCCCGCCCCAAGGCCTTTGGAATTACAAAGAGGATGGAATAAAATCCCATCCCCTGTTGTTCCTATGGAACAAGTTGAACAACTCTGATATCCAACAGGTGCTGGATAGCTGATTCCATGAGGACCTTTTTTGAGTTATCCTTGGAAATAGGACAGCATATGAAAAACCTCAGGGGTATGGAGAGGAACTCTAGAGAGAGGCCAGACCTAACTGTCTCTAGAACCAAGGCATCTGTGGTGACTTCCTCCCAATGCCTGGCAAACAAGTCCAGGCAGCCTCCAATGGGAGGGTTGGCCAAACCTCAACTTAGCCTATCTGAGTGACTAGGCTGAGCTCGCTGTTCCAATTGCTGTTCTAAAAAATGGTGGGAAACTGCCACTGCATACCTGGAGGCTGCTTGTGGGCTTCTTTGGGCAGTTTCTTTCTGCCCTTCCCCCCCAATCTTATTTAGGGCTTTGTTCTGCCTTTGAGTGTCCTTCTAGTTGCCTTGGAGCTCTTCTGAGACCCCGCAGCCTTAGGCTTGGACTTCAAAGATCCCTTTGTCTCCACTGAGGGAGCATTCTCAGGGCACTGAGGTTCATATGGTGCAGAAGCCACCTCTTCAGTCATCCTGCTTCCACAGTTGCCATTGACTGTGCTGTCCGCCATTTTGGGATGCTTTGACAGACAGACTTGCTCAATGAAGAGTTCTGCTGCCGTTGTGGTCTGGGAAGCTAAAGGTGTGCCTAGAATGAAGGCAAGAATCTTAAACATCCCACTGACCAGGGGAGGCATCCTGACCTGTTCCAAAGTGATTTCTGAGCTAACAGTCTCTTTGCATCTCTTTTGACAGCTGGTGCGGCTTCCGCAGCTTAGCTGTGCAACACAGACTGGTGCTTTCTGGCTTCCCGAGACCTCCACAGATAGCGGCGTGGAGCAAAGCTCATTCATGCTAACCATTGGCACGCTTCCTGAAATGCCTGACAGTCCCCTGGCCTTTAGCGGATCCAGGCCAAAGCTCTTCACATTGGAAGATCCACTGCTCTACCAGTAGATCGGGAACTAGCCAGATTGGAGATAACATCCAGGAAAAGTAGTGCTGTAAAATGGTTCGATTAAGATTTGAAGAGTGGAGTAATTTTTAACACATCCATCCTAGTAATTTTTGACACATCCGTCCTTGACTGAGTCAAAAGCTGGGGACCATTGGTAACAGAGGCATGTCCTCACAGCTCTGACAGACTCAGTCCAATCAGCTAGCAAGACGTCACCCCATGCCTGAATGCTATCTCCACAACAAAGGAGAAGACATAGGTTAGACATGCTATCTAGGGAAATATTTACTTATGGGGTTTTTTCAGAAGCTGGAAACCATAAACGCTTGTTATAGTTTAGACAGCAACTTCTATAGGCAGATACCTTTCTAAATACAGGTTGAGATCTAGAGATGGTATTCAGCAGGTTCTGACCAGTTTTAGAGAACTGGTAGTGGAAATTTTGAGTAGTTCAGAGAACTACCAGCAAATACCACCTCTGACTGCCCCCCCCCCCTCATCTATTCTCTGCCTCCTGAGTCCCAGCTGATTAGCTGGGTCTTCTTTTGTTGCCCTGCACAGGAGAACGAAGCTGGAAAGCAGGTTAATGGGGCGGAGAGAGAATGGGATTTTGCAGTAACCTTCCCCCAGAAGTGGGGAGGGAATGGAGATTTTACAGTATCCTTCCCAGGGTTGGGATTCTACCAGTTCGCACCTATTCACTAGAACCGGTTGTTAGCATTCTAAGCAGTTCCGAGAACCGGTTGTTAGAAGAAATTATTGGCCTAATCCTGTAAGGAAGGCGGGAAGGAAACATTCTGGTGTTGCTTACAGAAACTGCCTCTCCATTAACCCTTATTACATTCTTGGCAGGACTAGACTTCCTGTCTCAGGAACTTCTCTGGAGTTTTTTTCCCCTCCTTTGCTGGTACTTTGCTTATGTGGAATGACCATTCAAAGTTACAATGGCACTGAAAAAAGTGACTTATGACCATTTTTCACACTTATGACTGTTGCAGCATCCCCACAGTCATGAGAGGCCAGGCGAGGAGATGCATGCCTCAATGTGAGTGATGTTGAGTTGGCCACACCCAGCCAATAATATGACCACCAAGCCATGTCCACCCAGTCACATGACCATTAAGCCATGCCTACCACCTAAGCCACGCCCACAGAACTGGTTGTTAAAAATTTGAATCCCATCCCTGATCCTTCCTCTGCCATGCCCACCAAGCCATGCCCACCAGTCATGCCATGCCTACAAGCCACGCCCACAGAACTGGTAGTAAAAGAAATTTGAATCCCACCACTGCTGAGATCCAACAGTGAATGTAAAACCTTGGGGGAAATTAATGACATAAAAAGCTATTGTAAGCAGTGCCTTATAAACTGATTGTCTATTTTATCATTTTTGCTCGGTCCATTAGAAGGATAGTATAGAGCTGGAAAAGAGCCAGTGGGATTGAATCAAAGAGCATGATGCCACATTTTCAGTCTTGTACAGCCAGCTGCTGAAGATGGCTGAGAAAATTAGGGATAATAAAAGAGTGTCCTCCAACCTGGGATCCTACAAAGGTTTTCCTTTGCTGCTCCTATTCAAACTCTCTTCTGGCTGGTCATTCTAACTATTGCAGATTGAGGAAGGCTGGCTTAGAAATTCTGTTGCTCCAGTCTTTAAAAATGTTAGCGTGAGAGATGGGTTGTGCAGAGCCACTGTATTGATTCTTTATGGTGCCTCCCCCCTAAATCAGAAATAAGACTGGTATTGATTGTAAAGGCAGAGTGAATACCATAGAGGATTGTTTCACTAAAATAATCCGATTTTCAATCCACAAAAAATGAGACAAAAAAAATAATAATTCCTTTCTTCTATTTTTTCCCTTTAAACATCTGCAGAGAAGTTCAAGTTCTGCTTTTTTATATAGCAGATAGTATAGTAATAAGAGGCAGCATATAGATTAGTTGTCTCTATATCAATTCCATTCACAAAGCTTGCATTAATTTTGGGGGTCATGAAGAGACAGATACATGCAGGCATCTAGGTTTTCTCCAGCATAGAAGCAGACAACCTGCAACTCTGGACCCATTCCTTGCAATCCCTAGCATCTTCTCTGTGTCTTATCACTGAAAATCAGTGAAACTATTTTAAACATGTAAATGCAAGGAACAAGATGAAAAGGGTTAATGTAACTACCATAATAGGCTTAATAATCTTTTTTAAAAAACCTAAGAAATTCCCTCCTAGCAAGGAAAAGATAGCTCTACACCTTTTTCATCCTTGTCCCACCTATGTTGCTCATTGGAGTCTCAAAACAAGGTCAATTATGGCATGGGCCATCGTATCCTACACCTAGCAGTTGAAATATAGGTTGAGAAGTAAGGACAGAAATTAAATATACTGTGGGTCGGCACTGCTTATTGGATTAAAATATAAATTCAATTTGAATTCAAGTGGATTCAAATAGAAGCTCATAGCTACTGCTTCAAGTGAGGAGCAAAGATTATTTCAGATTATGATTCTGTTACATTGCAACATGTTGTTACACACAATGCAGTTTCACTGAAAAGCTTTCCTTCTGGGTCCAAAGGTACTGCTTGCCTTAAGTCTAAAGTAAGTCCACCTATGGGCTGCCAGCAGGCCCTCCTTCATTTGGAGAACACAACTTTGGGTTTTATATTTATTTATCAGGGCTGAATTCTGAGCTACAGAATAACAGCTATCACAAAACAAACGTTTATTTTGTAAATAACAGCAAATAGGTTGTAGTGAAGATGATTCCAAAGAAATCATTCCAAGTACTGGTGCCAATCTATTTTCTATTATGTCAGGGAGACAGTGAATATGATTTATAGCCAGTTCTCACTATAGTGGAACAGAAAATCGGTAGTAAATTTCCCTTATCCGGAGTACTCCAGGACATTTGCCCTCATAGAATATTTGTGCACTGCCTTGAATAGAAGTCCAAAGCTATCAGTGCAAATATGGCTGTGCAAGAGTTGTGACTTAACCCAATTAATTTTGTGACCTGCTGTATTGCCAAACTGAGCAGCAATGTCACAGGATGAACATGCAGTTTGTTGACCACATGGGTTAGCGTAATGTGGTTGTAACTTCTCTTTGTGATTATTTGGTCAGTTTAAACAAATGAGAAGTTCAAGTGAAAAGTAAAACTGAAGCAGTTAAGTGTCCTTTAGCACTTCAGTTCTGCTTGCTGAACATCCTAGTTTGGACCACATGCCTTTATAATATGACCTGTTCATTGGAGAAAAAGATTGGATTTAGCCAATATAGAATAGAAAAGAGTTTGATTCAAATACCCTTGTTTATGCTTATTAAATCTTATGGTGTTTCTGATTAGCATTGTGCCCTAGAAGGTCTACTATGATTGGAACAGTATACATAAATTATAAAATTAAAAATCATATATAAAATAAATAGCCAACAGTGTTTGTAAGAATTGCAAAAAGTATTTTAATGCAGAATATTACAACTTCTAATATTTCAACTCATAAGCTCAAAGCAACCTAAGTAGTAAATATACCATTATTGGGCTGGGGGGGGGTATGTGAAAGGTGTTTAAATCTATACTATTACTTTAATACCGTGTTTCTCCAACAATACGGCCGCCACCAATAGGAAGCCCCTGCATAATTTCTACACACGAGGTGAAATTAAGCCCCGCCCCCAAAATTTAGACCTATTTAAACCATACGTTTCCCTGCAATTTCTCACATCGTTCGTTAGAACTACGGTACACAAGGTGAAGAGAAATGGGGGGAAGGGTGGGGGCAGGGGGGGAGAAAACTTGCCTTAGGAGCTCCCTGCAGGTAGCGTAGAATACCTCAATCTAACATCAGGTGATAGAAGCTCCCCAGGGGCAGTCACCAGCCACTTCGATCGGCCGGTAGAAGCGGCCTCAAGGTGAGCACACACGCACATGCACACTCCCCTTGCCTCGAAGCTGCTTCTATCAGCCGATGGAAAATCCCCAAAGGAAGAGTCTCCACCCGCTTTGGGGTGAGGCGTGGCTGCCCGCACGCACACTCCCCTCGCCAAGAGGCACTTTATTTGGAAACTCTCCAGGGGCAGTCACCAGCCACTTCGATTGGCCGGTAGAAGTGGCCTCGAGGTGAGTGCACACACACACTCCCCTCACCTCGAAGTCGCTTCTATCAGCCGATGGAAAATCCCGAAAGGAAGAATCTCCAGCCGCTTTGGGGCGAGGCGTGGCTGCCCGCACACACACTCCCCTCGCCAAGAGGCACTTTATTTGGGGCAAGGGAAACTCCCCAAGGGCAGTCACCAGCCACTTCGATCGGCCGGTAGAAGCGGCCTCGAGGCGAGGGGAGTGTGCGTGTACACTCGCCATGCCTCATTCCAAAGAGGAATGAGGCTGGTGACTGCCCCTGGGGAATTTCCCTTGCCCCAAATAAAGTGCCTCTTGGCGAGGGGAGTGTGCGTGTGGGCAGCCACGCCTCATTCCAAAGCAGCTGGAGACTTTTCCTTCGGGGAGCTTCGATCGGCTGATAGAAGCGGCCTTGTGGAGAGGTGAGTACACATGTGGCGCTCTAGGTGGGGGAGTAAATTAAGTCAACCCCGAAAAGACGTCCTAGCTGTTTTTTCAGGGGTCAAAAAAAATTAAGACCCGGCCTTATTTTGTGAGAAACACAGTAAAACATACTAAGGTTCTCGAGATAGATTGTCTGAAAGATTCACAGCAAAGCTTTAAGCAAGACAATTTTGCATTAGCAAAGGAACAATTATTTGGCACCAGCCTTCCTTCCACTAGGAAAGCAAGGGATTCGTTATTTCCTAAGATGGAAAAAAACCTGAAGGAAATTATCTTGCATTATGGAAGCAGAAGAAAAAAAGCTGATGCACTATCTATCCTTCAGAACTGCTAATTACAGATGTTTACTTTGTGGATTGCATTTGAGTTTAGCGGAACAAGGGTGCACACATTTTTTTAAAATATCAGAATTTTAGCAGCATCTGCATATAACTTTGGATCCCACCACTCATCACCCTAGTGTCAATTGATCAATTCATCCAGCTGCAGAACTTTAGTACTGATAGAGCAGGTAGACAATTGAAAAGCCAACAGTTTTCCAGACATGCAGATACAGATACAACAATAATCACATCAATGAGCAATAATTGCCTGCAGCCTGTTTGTCTGTTATTATGCTATTAAGACTCCATCTTAAGGATATATGGACTGATAGAAGAATTCAGACAGAAGATGCCCTACTTTTTACCACCAAATTTTCCCAGGAATTCCAGATTTACAAATACATTTGTCTAGAAATTCAGCACATAGTATCTCAAGTAGCATATTTAATTAGGTGGGAGTCTGAAAGCTACCAACTCCAAGGCAACTTTCTAAAAATTGGAACATTTCACATACATATATACAGTCAACAAGACAAACAAAGTTAAATAAACTCAAAGCATGACTGAGACACTGGTCCCAGGAGAGGGATTTAGATTTCTTAGCTTCTAAATATTCTTTTGGAGGAAAATGAATCTGTAGAAAAAGGATTTTTTTCTCCTGGATCAAAATAGAGTTGGACTATTGGCACTCAATGTCCAAAAGTTAATAAGATGTCTTTTAAGCTGAATCTTAGGAAAAGCCAACAAAACCTGGAGGCCTTCCAGAACAGGTTGAATCATTCTTGGGCAGAGAGGGTAAAAGCAGTTTTGACTGCCAAAGTACAAGAGAGGAGATATAAGCCAAGAAAAAATTTTTTTCAATGTACTCCTCCAAATGTGTCCCAATGAAGACAAATCAGGCAGAGGCAAAAATACAAGGATCAGTGGGACACATTTGGAGGAAGATGGATGTTGGCTTTGGTGGAGGGTGGACTTCAATTCTTTTAGCAAGAGGCTCTCTGCCCTAATGACTGGCTGGGTGGCTGTAGCTAACTCGATGTCACTTCTTTACCCTAATTACCTAAAAAAATATGTCAAAAAGCTGTTTATTATACTTAAATAAAAGACTGGGTGAAACCAGGCTTAATAGCAGTGACTATGAGAGGGATCTTGGAGTCTTAGTGGAGTTTCTGGTGAGTTACGTAATTCTTATTATTTGGGAATTAATCCCCTTGGAGGCTAGTGGCTATGTTATCTGGTTTTCTCAATGGCTCTCCCTCGCAAGCATTGAGTAGATTGTTTATCAAGCTTGCAACATTTTTACAAGGAGTGAAATGCTCTTGGCTGATTGCCGAGAAGTTCAATTAAGCCTATTAAGAGCTTTCCCTTGCTGCTTGTCTTTCTGAGGTTCTTGGGGGTTCTCCAAGCCCTGCAGAGTCTTAGCTAGGGGGTCTCCAGCAGCTCACCCCTGCTGAGGTGTTGAGGTGTTAGATGGGTTGGAACATTCATTCTAAGCCAAGATGGACGAAGAGGACAGAATGCAGAAAGCTATGGAATGTTAGAAACAACTAAACAGCCCATGCCCCATTGGGTCATTTCAGAGATGTTTCCTTACCTAAACAGAGAAACAGAATGACGAAGGGCAAGCAAAAAAGCAGTGGGAGCACGTGTGATTTCTGACTTGCTGTTGGCTTCCTATTAAGCTTCCCCATCAAGGAATCTGGTAGGGAGCATAGGAAATCTCTCTTCCCTTCCCTTGCCAGCAGGCAAGTAAGTGGCTGCTGCTGGTTGGAGGAGGGAGTGTGAAACTGGCTGGGAAACTGTTATGGAACATTGACAAAGAAGATCACATGACCACAGTAGCAGCCCAGCAGCAGCCCATAGCAATAGCACTGAAGCAGTAACAATTTCCCCAAATTTCATTTCCATCACTCTGGGAGTGATAGGTCCCACATTTTGAATGCATTCCGTAAGTTAGCCCATAGGCAACACCTTAGTTGAAAAACTGTTGCCCTATGACGCACCATTTCCCCCAATTAGAGGTCATGACAACAAGAGTTTTAATAGTATATAGATAGATGGATTACAATCTTCCCCCTGTATTTTCTTGGTCTGATTTAACACTTAATACAAAGATGATTTTTATTCAGTTGAACTAACTTAATAGCTTGACATATAGCAATATATACTTTATAAAGTATGAAACTTTATTTATTTATTTAAATGTTTATTTTTATTTATTTGATTTGTCAATCGCTTACAAGATAATAGGTATAAGTATATACATAGTTATGAATACATGAAATGGGTACATATAAGAAAAATAAAACAATAGGACAGGGACGATAGGCACCTTGGTATGCTTATGCATGCCCCTTGCTCAAACAGAATTTTAAAACACAAAAGACAGGTTTATGCATCTTGTGCCAATTCAAAAGCAAGCAAACCACACTGTAGCTGTTTGAAGCAGGCATATAGGAGGACAAGGAATGAGATGTTAGGATGATGAAGCTCAGATGGCAAGAATTCAATTCAAGCAAGCTAGAAATCTTAAGGTGAAAATTCCTTCACAATATTACTGAGTAAACACATCAGGCTACCAAACAAATTATGATTGTGAACAGTCTACTATCTTATAATCAAGTATTGAGGGTGAGTTTGAGATGAGAACTCAAAGTTGAAAGATTGTCTTAAGGCTTACTTACCATCACAATATCAATTTTATGTATAGCAGAAATGTCTTTAAGGCCCAAAAAGCAGGTTGACTATTCCAGAATGGTAGCTTGATGGATAATTCTTGGTGTTTAAGCAGGACTATGAAAATTATGTCTGAAACTCTCTGGAGCTCCTGCCAATAGTTGCCTGTGTTCTGGGTTTATGCCCAAAAGATGCATAATGTTGACTCCATGGTTTTACTCTAAGTGTTGTCTACACATAAATTGCATAACACTGCTACTGTATGTGTGTGTATGCATCTCTCTCTCTCTCTGTGTGTGTGCGTGTGTGTGTGTGTGTATAGATGTCACAAGATTAGAACTCAGAAGGTCATCACACAGCCCATTACCCAGGTCATTACGACCCAGGAGATTACAACACAAGACCCAGGAGGTCACAAGATTAGAACTCAGAAGGTCATCACACAGCCCATTACCTGGGTCATTACGACCCAGGAGTTTACAGCACAAGACCCAGGATGTCAAAACAATAGAACTCAGAAGGTCATCACACAGCCCATTACCCAAGTCGTTACAACACAGGAGGCTGATAGACACACAGCCAATACCTCAGCCACACATGTTCTTAAGAAAAAGCCAGCCAATCTGCAAACATCAACTCCATCAACCAATCAAGAAATGACAACACAGCCAACCTCCCCACCGGTATATATACGGAGACAGCAGCTCAGATCACTTTGCTCGCACAAGCACAAAGCCGAAAGCACCAGCCTGAAGATGGCGAGTGGGATCTCATTGAAACATTGCCAAGATAGTCTCAATCTTACACGGGAAAAGACCCGAACACGCCAAGACCTGCATATATATATATATATATATATATATATATATATATATATATATATATATATATATATGTGTGTGTGTGTGTGTGTGTGTGTGTGTGTGTGTGTGTGTGTGTTTTCGGAGATTTTTGCGGGTATTTGTATGTGGATCTTTGGTTCTTCGGGTTTTCTCCCGCGTAGAATTGGAAATATCTAGGCGACGTTTCGATGAAGTCTCATTCATCATCTTCAGGCTTGTGTCTTCGGCCTTGTGCTTCTCAGAGTGAAGATCTTCTCAGAGTGAAGGTCTTCTCAGAGTGAAGGTCTTCGGCCTTGTGCTTCTCACTCTGAGAAGCACAAGGCCGAAGACACAAGCCTGAAGATGATGAATGGGACTTCATCGAAACGTCGCCTAGATATTTCCAATTCTATGCGGGAGAAAACCCGAAGAACCAAAGATATATATATATATATATATATATATATATATATATATATATATATATATATATATATATATATATATATATATATATAATTTTATTTTATTAAATTTTTATACCGCCCCCTCTCCCGCAATGGGACTACATACATACATACATACATACAGGTCTTGGCGTGTTCGGGTCTTTTCCCGTGTAAGATTGAGAATAACTTGGCAACGTTTCGGCGAGGTCCCACTCACCATCTTCAGGCTGGTGCTTTTTGGATTGTGCAAGCAAAGCGTGATCGGAGCCGCTGTCTCTCTATAAAAACTGGTGAGGAGGTTGGCTGTGCTGTCATTTCTTGATTGGTTGATGGAGTTGATATTTGCAGATTGGCCGGCTTTTTCATAAGAACATGTGTGGCTGAGGTATTCTTATGAAAAAGCCAACCAATCTGCAAACATCAACTCAATCAACCAATCAAGAAATGACAACACAGCCAACCTCCCCACCTTTATAGAGAGTAGGCTTTCACCCTTTGCTCGCACAAGTACAAAACCAAAAGCACCACCCTGAAGATGGTGAGTGGGACCTTGCCGAAACGTCGCCAAGATACTATCAATTTTACATGGGAAAAGACCTGAACACGCCAAGACCTGCATACCTGTACCCGTGAAAATCTACAAAAACATTGTGTGTATGTGTGTGTGTGTGTGTGTGTGTGTGTGTATACTTTGTGTTACAACATATATATATATATATATATATATTATATATATATATATATATATATATATATATATATATATATATATATATATATATTATATATATATGTTTTCGGAGGTTTTCGCGGGTATTTGTATGTGGATCTTTGGTTCTTCGGGTTTTCTCCCACGTAGAATTGGAAGTATCTAGGCGACGTTTCGATGAAGTCTCATTCATCATCTTCAGGCTTGTGTCTTCGGCCCTGTGCTTCTCGGAGTAATGTGAGCTTGAAGCTGCTTCTTCCTTTTAACTACTAGTGGGGGTGTGTTCTCATTGATTGGATTGGGTGGGGGTGTGTTCTCATTGGTTGGGGGTTTGGCTGTGTTTTGATTGGTTGGGGGTTTGGCTGTGTTCTGATTGGTTGGGGGGTTGGCTGTGTTCTGATTGGCTGGGGGTGTGTTCTGTTCCGGTGGGGGTTTGGTTGTACTCAGGTTAGTCTTAGTTGCTGGGGGATTTGAGCTGGTGAGCTGTGATCCTGTTGTTTGGCTCCACGTTTGTGGTCGTGCCACATCTTCATGGTGGGTGTCAGTTCCCTTCATGTATGGGTTGGGGGGGTTTGAAGCAGGTAGTGATGCAGCTGTGGTACGGCTTCTGGTCCATGGTTGTGTTTCATCTTCTGTGTTTTCCACCCTAGAACACCGGACCCACACCCACGAGGGCCACACAAGAAACTACCACCACACTTCCACATAGAAAGCAGACTCACACCCATGCAGTAGATGAAACACGAAACATGAAGGGAACTGACACCCATTATGAAGATGTGGCACGACCACAAACGCGAAACCAAACAACAGGATCACAGCTCACCAGCTCAAATCCCCTAGCAACTAAGACTAACCTGAGTACAACCAAACCCCCACCGGAACAGAACACACCCCCAGCCAATCAGAACACAGCCAACCCCTCAACCAATCAGAACACAGCCAAACCCCCAACCAATGAGAACACACCCCCACCCAATCAGAACACAGCCAAGCCCCCACCCAATCAAGTCACACCCCCACTAGTAGTTAAAAGGAAGAAGCAGCTGCAAGCTCACATTACTCCGAGAAGCACAGGGCTGAAGACACAAGCCTGAAGATGATGAATGAGACTTCATTGAAACGTCACCTAGATATTTCCAATTCTACATGGGAGAAAACCCGAAGAACCAAAGATCCATACATACATACATACATACATACATACATACATACATACATACATACATATATATATATATATATATACCGTGTTTCTCACAAAATAAGGCAGGGCCTTATTTTTTTTTGAGCCCCGAAAAAATGGCTAGGCCGTCTTTTTGGGGGTGAATTAATTTCTCTCTTCCCCCATCAGCGAGTGGGCGGCAGTGGTGTTCCTGCCGGCTCGACAACAGCAGCAGTGCCGGCGGGAATGTGGAAAGCGTTTCTGCCTCCGCTCGGGTGTGTGCGCACATACCCGAGCGGCGGCATAAATGCTTCCACGTTCCTGCCGGCATGACAGCAGCAGTGGCGCCAGCAGAAACGTGGAAAGCATTTCTGCCGCTGCTCGGGTGTGTGCGGAAGAGGAGGCTTCCGCACGTTCCTGCTGCTGCTCGAGTGTGTGAGCGTTCCTGCCGCTGCTCGAGTGTATGAACATTCTGAAGCCTCCTCTTCTGCACACACTCGAGCAATGGCAGGAATGCTCACACATTCGAGCAGCAGCAAGAATGTGCGGAAGCCTCCTCTTCCACACACACTCGAGCAGCGGCAGGAATGCTTCCACTGCTTGGAATGCTCACACATTGAACAGCGGCAGGAACGTGCAGAAGCCTCTTCCGCACACACTCGAGCAGCAGCAGGAACGCTCACACACTCGAGCAGTGGCAGGAACCCTTCTACTGCTAGGGTGTGTGCGGAAGAGGAGGCTTCCGCACACACTCGAGCAGCGGCAGGAACACTCACACACTTGAGCAGCGGCAGGAACGCTTCCACGTTTCCGCCGGCACTACTGCTGTTCTCGTGCCGGCAGGAACTGTGGAAGCCATGGAGGCAGCTCCCCCACCTAAGAAGCAGCAGAAATGCTTCTACACTTCCTGCTGGCGCGAGAACAGCGGCAGCGCCGCGCAGGGCACTATTAAAGGCAAGTTTCCCCCCCGCCCCCGCCAGCATGTTTTAACCCCTGGCCTCCCCCCCTCAGCATGTTTTAAACTAGGCCTAAAT
Organism: Bungarus multicinctus; assembly: GCA_023653725.1. Classification (NCBI taxonomy): domain Eukaryota; kingdom Metazoa; phylum Chordata; class Lepidosauria; order Squamata; family Elapidae; genus Bungarus; species Bungarus multicinctus. Next base: position 169,290,024 of record CM042836.1, read on the forward strand.
TTGAGAGGAGGGGCTTAATTTCATTTCATGCCTAGAAAACATGCTGGGTCTTCCTATTGGTGGAGGCCGTATTGTTGGAGAAACACGGTATATATATATATATATATATACTTTGTATTACAACACCCTGTTAAGCCCCAATTAAGGGAGAAAGCATACTGCTTTCTTTTCTGTCTTTCGGCTCATCACCAGAGACCATACCGACAGAAAGCTATTTGTTTCGTTGCCTTTTGTTTACATGTGTGTAAGGTTTTTAAGCTGATAATTTTTTAAATAATAAATAAGGGAGACTAGTATAGATCTATTTCGAGCTAGTTAGCTCTCTTCAGCTAGCCATACCCTTACTGGGATTCGAACCAGGGAAGTATTACATGTGAGGCAGTTGTAATTGCCTCTACACCACTGGCTCTCTCCTTATCAGCTCAGGCAGGGGAATAAGTATATACTTTGTATTACAACACCCTGTTAAGCCCCAATTAAGGGAGAAAGCATACTGCTTTCTTTTCTGTCTTTCGGCTCATCACCAGAGACCATACCGACAGAAAGCTATTTGTTTCGTTGCCTTTTGTTTTACATGTGTGTAAGGTTTTTAAGCTGATAATTTTTTAAACAATAAATAAGGGAGACTAGTATAGATCTATTTCGAGCTAGTTAGCTCTCTTCAGCTAGCCATACCCTTACTGGGATTCGAACCAGGGAAGTATTACATGTGAGGCAGTTGTAATTGCCTCTACACCACTGGCTCTCTCCTTATCAGCTCAGGCAGGGGAATAAGTATATACTTTGTATTATTTATTGTTTAAAAAATTATCAGCTTAAAAACCTTACACACATGTAAAACAAAAGGCAACGAAACAAATAGCTTTCTGTCGGTATGGTCTCTGGTGATGAGCCGAAAGACAGAAAAGAAAGCAGTATGCTTTCTCCCTTAATTGGGGCTTAACAGGGTGTTGTAATACAAAGTATATACTTATTCCCCTGCCTGAGCTGATAAGGAGAGAGCCAGTGGTGTAGAGGCAATTACAACTGCCTCACATGTAATACTTCCCTGGTTCGAATCCCAGTAAGGGTATGGCTAGCTGAAGAGAGCTAACTAGCTCGAAATAGATCTATACTAGTCTCCCTTATTTATTGTTTAAAAAATTATCAGCTTAAAAACCTTACACACATGTAAAACAAAAGGCAACGAAACAAATAGCTTTCTGTCGGTATGGTCTCTGGTGATGAGCCGAAAGACAGAAAAGAAAGCAGTATGCTTTCTCCCTTAATTGGGGCTTAACAGGGTGTTGTAATACAAAGTATATACTTATTCCCCTGCCTGAGCTGATAAGGAGAGAGCCAGTGGTGTAGAGGCAATTACAACTGCCTCACATGTAATACTTCCCTGGTTCGAATCCCAGTAAGGGTATGGCTAGCTGAAGAGAGCTAACTAGCTCGAAATAGATCTATACTAGTCTCCCTTATTTATTATTTAAAAAATTATCAGCTTAAAAACCTTACACACATGTAAACAAAAGGCAACGAAACAAATAGCTTTCTGTCGGTATGGTCTCTGGTGATGAGCCGAAAGACAGAAAAGAAAGCAGTATGCTTTCTCCCTTAATTGGGGCTTAACAGGGTGTTGTAATACAAAGTATATACTTATTCCCCTGCCTGAGCTGATAAGGAGAGAGCCAGTGGTGTAGAGGCAATTACAACTGCCTCACATGTAATACTTCCCTGGTTCGAATCCCAGTAAGGGTATGGCTAGCTGAAGAGAGCTAACTAGCTCGAAATAGATCTATACTAGTCTCCCTTATTTATTATTTAAAAAATTATCAGCTTAAAAACCTTACACACATGTAAACAAAAGGCAACGAAACAAATAGCTTTCTGTCGGTATGGTCTCTGGTGATGAGCCGAAAGACAGAAAAGAAAGCAGTATGCTTTCTCCCTTAATTGGGGCTTAACAGGGTGTTGTAATACAAAGTATATACTTATTCCCCTGCCTGAGCTGATAAGGAGAGAGCCAGTGGTGTAGAGGCAATTACAACTGCCTCACATGTAATACTTCCCTGGTTCGAATCCCAGTAAGGGTATGGCTAGCTGAAGAGAGCTAACTAGCTCGAAATAGATCTATACTAGTCTCCCTTATTTATTATTTAAAAAATTATCAGCTTAAAAACCTTACACACATGTAAACAAAAGGCAACGAAACAAATAGCTTTCTGTCGGTATGGTCTCTGGTGATGAGCCGAAAGACAGAAAAGAAAGCAGTATGCTTTCTCCCTTAATTGGGGCTTAACAGGGTGTTGTAATACAAAGTATATACTTATTCCCCTGCCTGAGCTGATAAGGAGAGAGCTATATATATATATATATATATATAACACACACATATACACATACATATACACACACATATACACATACATATACACACACACATGCACACACGCGAATGTTATGAAACCCCCATGAACAGTACCAAAAGGCAAAAAGATATGATGCTGGAAGATGAGCCCCTCAGGTCAGAAGGTGTCCAATATGCTACTGGGAAAGAGCAGAGGGCTAGTACTAGTAGTGCCAGAAAGAATGAAGCAACTGGGCCAAAGTCGAAAGGACACTCAGCTGTGGATGCATCTGGTGGTGAAAGGAAAGTTCAGTGCTGTAAAGATCTATATTCCATAGGAACCTAGAATGTAAGATCCACGAATGAAGGCAAGCTGGGCAAAACATAATCATCGAACCGGTAGTAATACCAGTTGATTAGGTAGGAACTAAAATCATCCCAAAGAAAAAGAAATGCAAGAAAGCAAAATGGCTGTCTGAGGAAGCTTTGCAAATATCTGAGGAAAGAAGGGAAGCGAAAGGCAAGGGAGAAAGAGAAAGATACACCCAACTGAATGCAGAATTCCAGAGAATAGCTAGAAGAGATAAGAATGCCTTCTTAAATGAACAGTGCAAAGAAATAGAAGAAAACAATAGAATAGGGAGGACCAGAGATCTCTTCAAGAAAATTGGAGATATGAAGGGAACGTTTCATGCAAAGATGGGCATTTTAAAGGATCAAAATGGCAGGAACCTAACAGAGGCAGGAGAGATTAAGGAGAGGTGACAAAATTACACAGAAGAACTATACAAGAACGAGCTTAATGTCCCTATTAACCACGATGGGGTGATCACTGACCTTGAGCCAGACATCCTAGAATGTGAAGTAAAATGGGCCTTAGGAAATCTGAGCAACTACAAAGCTAATGGAGGTGACAGTATTCCAGCTGAGCTATTCAAAATCTTAAGAGACGATGCAGCAAAAGTGCTACACTCAATTTGCCAGCAAATTTGGAAAACTCAACAGTGGCCACAGGATTGGAAAAGGTCAGTTTACATTCCAATTCCAAAGAAGGGCAATGCCAAAGAATGTTCAAACTAGCACACTATTGCACTCATCTCACATGCTAGTAAAGTTATGCTTAAAATCCTACAAGCTAGACTCCAGCAGTATGTGGATCGAGAACTACCAGAAGTACAGGCAGGATTTCAAAGAAGCAGAGGAACTAGAGATCAAATTGCCAACATATGGGTGGATCATGGAGAAAGCTAGGATGTTCCAGAAAAACATCTACTTTTGCTTCATTGACTATGCTAAAGCCTTTGGTTGTGTGGATCACAACAAATTGTGCCAAGTTCTTAAAGAAATGGGAGTACCAGACCATCTTATTTGTCTGTTGAGAAATCTATATGTGGGTCAAGAAGCAACAGTGAGAACTGGACACAGAACCACTGATTGGTTCAAAATTGGGAAAGGACTCCGACAAGGCTGTATACCAGTGATGACAAACCTTTTAGAGATCGGGTGCCCAAACTGCAACCCAAAACCCACTTACTTATCGCAAAGTGCCAACAGGGCAATTTAACCTGAATACTGAGGTTTTACTACCTAAAATAATGATAAACAAGGCAGAGTTCAGCTAATTGTTTTACGAAAAAGATGATAAATGCACTTTTATGCCGCTTCAAATTTTTCTGCTTTTGAAATATTAAGTTTAGCAACAATAAAAAAGAAAAACTTTTGTAATCTCATTTCCTTTACCCCACTTTCCCTCTTTTTCTTTCCCTCAGTTTATTTCCCTTCCTCCCTCTTCCCCCCTTTCTCTTTCCCTCCTTCCCTCTTTCTTTCCCTCTATCTCTCTGCCTCTATTTCTTTCTTTCCTTCCCTCCCTTTCTCTTTCCCCCTCTCTCTTTCCCTCCCTTCCCCCTCTCTGCTTCTTTCTGTTTTTCTCTCTCTCTCTTTCCCTTCCTCTCTCCCCCCTGCGGGGGAGGAACCCCTGAACTGTGCCGGGTGATGGGAATCTGACATCTGGAGGCCAATGAGCCCAGAAGCAGTGTGCTGATGATCAGCCGGTCGGCGGAGAGCTGAAGACTGACCGAAGGTCATATTGTGGCTCCAAATTGTAATGGCTTCCAGGAGGAGGGGACACTGTCTCCCCCATTGTGAAGTGTTGATAAGTATTAGCAGAGGTTCCTTGTCTTCAAGGAGTATGCAGCAAACAGAAGTAGTGTGCAAAATTGTAGTAGTGAGTATAGAGTCACACAAGCACAGAAGTTGAAGGGTAAAGGGTTTTATATACAGGAGTATAAGCACAGTCCAAGATTCAGTCCAATTTTCATACACAGTTCATCAGTCAATAGAATATATAACTAACCATCATAGTTGGTAGGCAAAACAACAATACAGCATCTTCAATACATCCATGCAGCAATGGAGAGATATAGTTACAGAATGATGAAGATACTTGCTGAGTAGAAGCAGCAGTAGCCAAGTAGCATCCACAATAGAAGCCCACAGTAAAAGTCCTCAGTAAAAGCCAAACATGTGCTCTCTGGCTTCATGCTATATATTACTCCTGCTTCTTGTAGCCAATTAATATCTTGGCTTCAGTAAAGTGCTGAGTCATTATGACTTGCAACCATATATGGTAAACCAATACAGTTCAGGTTCTTAAAGAAACCTAACAAGTGTGCTAAATTTCGCTGTGCTGTGCAAGGCGCTGCGAGAGCAGTGGACAGGCCATGGAGGCAGCAACAGCAAATGTACCATGATGAAGGCTGAATGCTGTTTCACGCAAATGCAAGTACAGGGCCGCTTTACTCCTGCACTAAGGCTCTGGCTATTGCCACCCCCATAACAGGGTGACAGCTCTTTCATCCCTCTTCTGCAACAGGGAGTCGCAGCAGAGGGATGAAAGAGCCGCATGCAGCTCTGGAGCCACAAGTTGCTGACACTCCCTCCAAGCATATCTTTGCCTACTTCATTTCCAGCTCTGTCACATTTTTCTGTCACATTTCTCGCCATCATGTGCAGGAAAACAAAAGTTTGTGGGACTAAAAAAAAGTTCACTCAAAACTTAATCCCACAAACATTTGTTTCCCTGCAAACAATGGCAAGAAATGTAATAGAGAAACACAATGGAGCTGAGCTGGAGCAATGGCGCACATGTCTACAGAGTGCCACCTCTGACATGCATGCCATAGGTTCACCACCAGTGCTGTATACTGTGGCCCTGCCTACTTAATGCACATCATGAGAAAGGCAGAGCACATCATGAGAAAGACAGGGCTAGATTAATCAAAAGTTGGAATTAAGATTGCTGGGGGAAATATCAATAACCTCAGATATGCAGATGATACCACTCTTAATGGCAGAAAGTGAAGAGGAATCAAGAGTGGGTGAAGAAGGAGTGAAGAAGGAGCAAAAGTTGGCTTGAAACTCAACATTAAGAAAACTAAGATCATGGCATCTGGCCCTCTCAATTCCTGGCAAATAGATGGGGAAGAAATGGAGGTAGTGACAGATTTTATTTTCCTGGGCTCCAGGAGCACCACAGATGGGGACTGCGGCCAAGAAATTAAAAGATGCTTGCTCCTGGGGAGAAAAACTATGGCAAATCTAGACAGTATACTAAAAAGCAGAGACATCACCCTGCCAACAAAAGTGCGTATAGTCAAGGCTATGGTTTTCCCAGTTGCAACGTATGGTGAAAGTTGGACCATAAGAAAGGCTGAGAGCCAAATAATTGATGCCTTTGAGCTATGGTGCTGGAGAAGACTCCTGTGAGTCCTTTGGACTGCAAGACTATCAAACTGGTTAGTCCTAGAGGAGATCAATCCTGACTGCTCTTTAGAAGGCCAAATAAAATCCTGAAGATGAAACTCAAATACTTTGGCCACCTAATAAGAAGGAAGGATTCACTGGAGAAGAGCCTAATGCTGGGAAAGATTGAGGGCAATAGAAGAAGGGACGACAGAGAATGAGGTAGCTGGATGGAGTCACTGAAGCATTAGGCGTGAACTTAAATGGACTCCAGAAGATGGTAGAAGACAGGAAGGCCTGGAGGAATGTTGTCCATGGGGTTGCAATGACTTCGCAACTAACAACAATGTGTATGTATATGTATATATGTACATGTATATGCTAGGATTAGCATTTCAGTATTTGAATGATCAGGTCAATGACAAAAGCTTCCCCCATCCCTACCATAACTTAATAAGTACACCTGCCAAATGGAAATTTCAATAGTCTCACACAAACTTCTGATGTCAGCTTGTCAGCTTCTTGGCTGGATACACAAGGATTCTGTTGCATACTGAAACAACCCGCAGTGGATAATCTTTTCTTTACCATTTTCATTTTGGACCTCAAAGTGCGACCACTATAAAGGAAGTTAAGTGTCCATTAAGCAAAAAGATTGCAAATTCCAAGACCAATCAAATCTGGGAAAGCAGCTGTCTTTTACTGCTCAAGCTTCTCTATCTGTTTCTTTCAGATGAATGAGATGATAGAGAGCCTACTGCTTGGGAAGGCTGACTTACACTCAAATTTGTTGTCTTCTTCTTTTTGACTTCTTGCTCTCAAGCACAGAAAAAGTCTTTGTCTTCAGTTCCTCTCCACACTCCAATTAACTGAAGATATTTATTGCTATTAGGCATTTATTGTGGCCCAAATGCTCATTTACATTACAAATTCTGTCCTTGCTTTCTGTTTTACATAGAAAACATAACCTGCATTAAGATGAGCTATCTGGTGATTTAAGACTTATGTGGAAAAGTCCTCAGACTCCTGAGAGTGAGAAGACTTGATTTATCATCTATTATTATCATCATCATCATCATCATCATCATCATCATCATCACACAGTCAGCCAGATGTTCAGGTTTGGCATTTTTGTCTACCTATCGAATACCAAGGACCTGGATCTGGATGTTTGATGTTACAGATATCACTGCAGGATAGAAGCTATTCCAAGTAAAGCTGCCTTCTGCAATTGACTGGTGGCAAATTTGTCAATGGCTATGGTGTTCAAGTGGTGCTCCAGTTGTTCTGGGACTGCACCCAAGGCGCCTATTACTATTGGTACTACTCTTGCTTGCCTTTGCCATAGTTGTTCTATTTCTATTTGTAGGACTTTGTATTTTGTTATCTTCTCCAGTTCTCTCTCTTATATTCTACTATCTCCAGGCACTGCCACATCCACTATCCAGACTTTTTTTGTCTTTCTTATTGATAACTATTAAGTCCAGGGTATTATGTGGCAGGTGCCTGTCTGTCTGGATTCTGAAGTCCCAGAGCAATTTAACCTTTTTATTTTCTATGACTTTTTCTATTTTATGGTCCTACCAGTTCTTACTTATAGTCAAATGATATTTCTTGCAGATCTTCCAATGCACCATTGTTGCTATTATTATTATTATAGTATTATACTGTTGTTGTTGTTATTATTATTCCACACTTAAAGCCAGGAGGAAACATTAGAGCTGCTTCATGTGTAACATTTGGGATATATGCCTGTATTTTTACGTGCTGAAAAAGGGAACATTTGGTGTATTAAAACATGTGTTTGGCACCACAGGGAACTACTAATCGGTTGTGATTCCCTGCAGTGTATACCCAGTAATGTCTGCTGTTTTTGCAATAGTTTCTTCTGCCTCCCTCCTTCTTGGCTCTCACCCATCTGCTGGAACCAGAGTTCTTACTTTGCCTCCCAGCACAAAGGAAGGGTTGGAGAGAGGGGAGTGACTTGTGGGCCTAAAGAGAGGGATGGAAAGCCTAGGTGCCTCTATTTTCTAATATTACAATAATGTGAAGCAGGCAGGCACCAATCTAACACCTTTATATTTCCTGTGTATGAGGTAGCTGAAGCTGGCTAACTACAGATTGTGTTCTTTGGGGCAGTGAAGTCTAACTCTCCAATCATCTCTCCTTCTATCTTACCTCAGATACGAACTGAAGCCATTGTCTGCTAAGGTTACAGTGATATATACTATCAAACAGGAAACAATGCAGTAGAATGCCATAGGTGTTTTCAAACAGATGTTCTGAGAAGAAGGGAGGGGAATGGGTAATTTGAGTTCTTTCAATACCAGCTATTGACATTTATTTCAGATTTTTTTCTACTCTTTTTTTAAAAAGTAATATTTATATCTGGTAAGTGAGAGCTAGTTTGGCCTAGTGGTTAAAGGTGTTGGACTAAAAGTAGGAAAACCTGAAGTACTAAAGCTTTGGGTCAGCCATACACTTTCAGGTCTAGGAAGGAGGCAAATGCAAACTACTTCTGAAAAATATTGCCAAGTGAACTGCAGGGCCTTGCTCAGGAAGTCACCGGGAATCCAGTCTCACTTGAAGGCAAATGTATCAGATGGCACAATGCATCTGAATTCCCCCAGTCAATCCTACTTGCTATGAAAAACCTGCCTAATTTGTAGCCTTCTTTGCTCAAATTTTATTTTGCCTGAGTTTGCAGAGGACCAACCGTGATAGACTCTTAGTCACTGGATTTTGAAGACAAGTCCATCTATTATTGCAGAAAAATCTTTGACTCACAGTGCATTTAATCAGAAACACAGAGGACAGTGCTAAGAAAGGCAAGTACTCTGGTTTATAGAATACTTATTTTTCAAGGTCATATTCTGGGCATGTGACTAAGTGTTCTGTGCTCCAAGAAAGTACATCCGAAAATAATGTTAAATTATTTTCAATTCTTTTGATGGAGTGATTTCTACCAGTTTGCCGTTGTATAAAATGAAAATCACTCTTTTCCAATTACTTACCATTTCAATGTTTGATCTTCAGTCCCTCCTCCCTTTAGTATCTTCAACTGAAACCAGGCCATCATTTTTTTTATCCAAATATCACCTGGGTAGATATCTGCAGCCATGAACTTGGCTATCTAAAAACAAGAGCCATTGGATCTCTGATCCCAGCATGGCTTGGGGTGTTAACTTCTTAAGAATTCCTCTATTTGCATTTGTTTCTCTGGGCTGTTTTTATCTCCAGTATAATCAGTCAAATTGTTTGGGGTAATTCTGCCTAAGGTGCCTAACGACCAAAAAAATTGCAAATAAATAGCAAAAGACCATTTGCATTCCCTTTACTACTTTATCCAGCTGACGACAATACTAAAGATGAAAACACTTATTTAAATGCATTCACTGAGTTCAGTCAACTTGTTCAAGATGACTTTTCAGTTATTAATTTGCCAATGGAAGACATAGTATATAAATGGAAGACAGTGTATACAAAAAAAACCTTCCTGAATTGCTACTTATGCAGTTAGTCATGAAGTGTGAAGTTTCTTAGAAGTAAAATAAAGTTTCAGAATAGCTGGGCTTTAAATAATCCTTTGTTAATTCTTGCTTAAAACTGCAAATATTTCCCAACCTTAATGAATTTAACTCTTTAGGTATTATTGATTATTGAATATATGATGGATTAGTATAGTAATACTCCTAAGCTTTTCTCTTGGGATGCATCCTTTTCCTTAGTTGACCAATTTCTTGTCTTTGCTAATGCTACTTGCAGAATCACCTGTTTTCATACAATTCAGTTACTGTAAATAAATTAAATATTTTTTTCCTTTAAAAAATATCCCAATGCTTTTAATGAACTCACAACACTACATGAATGACTAGCCATGTGAGTTATTGCTCTGAAATAACGGTACACAATCTGAAGAGTGTGTATCACCTTGAATGCTGCTCCCCTCTAAATATTGCCAAGTTTTTAAAGTAACAGAAGGCATTATAAATAGAAATGTATTAAACATGTTATATATAATTAATTAATGTTAAGCTGCATTACATTTCAATTGAATTCATTTTTTTTGTTTTGCTTCCAGTGAGTTGAATGTGGACCCTTGGTATGATTGTGTTTATATTATAAGATATACACCAGAGCTAATGATTCTGGAATCAAATCTTTGGATAGAACTCCTGAAGAGTCTCTATTTTAGCATGTACTCATCTTTCATCAAAATAAAATTTGACTGACTGTTCTATTATCCTTCTATAAAAAAATACCTGAAATATGCTAGTTCTTCCAAGTTCCTCCAAGAAACACATTTACCAAAATTATTCTGCTTTCTCTTAAAATTCCGTTGGTTTTTTTTTCTTTGCTTTGATATGGTATCCCAGATTATCTTTATCTTTAATTTCAGTAGCAAATATCCCACCATAATGACCTTTCTTTGAAATGTTTTATTCCACTATTCTGAGAGACTGCACAGTGCACTAAATAATTTCTTAACATTAAGACAGCACCACATGTCTCAATATTAATCTATTCAAATCTGTGCACATTTTCAAGTGGCCAAATGCCCAATATTACAATGAGGCTTTTATTTTATTTTTTTAAAAAAATCCATCTGATTGTCAAGCTAGCCTGATACCCAGTCTAATTAGCAATGATTTTTCAAGTGTGCTTTTGGAAAGGCAGCTCCATGCCTTATTTTATAAACGCAATCCCGTGGAGACAATTTGAAATGATGTGTCTCATCTCCTGGGCATCTTCTCCAGGGAAATCTAGTATAATCATAATCAGCAACTAAACACTCTAGTAAATCCCAAATGAATCTTATGAATTGGCTCAGTTGATCAAGATGACTACATTCCTAACAAGCAGTGACAGAAAAAAAAACTACACAGGAATCTTTAATTAAAGCCTCAATCCTCTACATAAATGGTGTGTGGTCTTATTTTAAGATTATGCAGCACAAGATCCTATAAATAATGGCCAGGGCTCAATCTGGAATATCTCCTTGTTTTTTTTCCTTTTCAGATGGTGTGATGGTGAAATAACTGCTCATCAGCAATAGACACTATACGATCACAGCCATGCTTTTTCAGAAATTAATGTCAGTTCAGTGATCCAATATTGAAAATGAGGATCCAACCTCAATTTCAAATGAAGTCAGGTAGTTAAAAGAGTGAAGATCCAATCTCATGTCTATTTGGATTTCCTCATCCTAAGGAAGTTACAGGAGAAATAGCAATTCATGGCAGACATTCATAATGTCTAGCTATTATCAATATTCACTACACTGCACTTAAGTTGCATAAGAAAGGAAATTGATAAAATCAAATCCTGTATTTGGGCATAGAGCTAAAGCATATTTTACAAATGGGAGAAGTCGTACTAAACAATATTACAGATGTGAACAAAATATGTATATACAGAACTGTAGCCTGTTCTTTCTTTTCTTATAAGATACATTTCCCACATGAACAATGCTTAAAATGAGATCTGTCTTAAAATGGTAACGGTTGTGGGTAATGGAAGTTCATATGACACCAATATTACTAAGAGATTCACCTGCTGAAAATTGTAGACTAAACCAAAGACATCATTTATGCCACAATATTAGTCCTATTAATGAAATCATATCATTTAGCTTTTTGATAGGGAGAAAATTAAATTTGAGTGTAATGGTATGCATATAAAATCAATCCAAACCATCCAAACTAATCTTTCATTTCATATCATTGGTTTTAATTTATTTAAATCTGAAGTCTTCAAAATAGAGTGTCTGAAATCTTCCTACAGAGGTAAGAGCTCTGTACTGATCCAAAAGTGGACAGAGAGCCATAGTCAATTTTTCCTATATTACTGATGATCTTATGAGGCTTCCTATCTTGCTTTTCCATAAGGTCAGAGTCCATAATAATGGTTACAATAATGCAGGAAATTTAAGGAGCTGCAATTACTTTTGATTTGTCTTAAAATTGTGTGATATTATTTTACCTTCTGCACTCCACTCCAGGATGACGGGACAATAGGTAGATACATATATTATATAGATATATATTAGAAAATTAGAAACATAAGATTCAAAAGTGAGATAAAGAAGAAAACAGATCTATGTATAAAAATATCATTTTATTACATTCCACACAATACATTGTCAAGAATCTCAAAATTCCACAAGATATTTTCACACACAGGCAACTGAGTGATGCTGACAGTGTCACAGCTGTAAGGGGACGAGTGAAAGGTGACGGTAAGTATTTAGGGTGGGCAGGTGAATCTTTGTTGAAATTTTAAAATGGGGTATCTCAATCAGGTTAAATACATCCAGACTGGGCATATTTTATTCAGGGTGAAATACAGTATCCGCATAACATATTGCACTTGATTGCTGAGGATGAGTTGGGGCAAAATCAAGAAAACCATTGGGAGGAAACAATTTAAATAGACTATTATTCTGCATTGGAGATTTCCTGTGATAAGTACCACAGCTACAGAAAGTCATAGATACTTGCTAACATATGACTCCATTCTGGAAGATGTTTTCCTGTGTCCTACAAAACCAAAGGATTAAAAAGCAAAAAAACAAAAGAGCAAGCACGTCTTAAGAGGAGATATTGAATATTTTCTGAAATATGAGCTTTCCTTGTTCCATGGCCATCCTTGAAGAATGTCCACCCCCTCCCCATTTTGAGTTATCTGATATGTGATCACCTTTTGTTCTCATATGTCCCTCCTAATCTAGTTAAAGCTTATCAGCACACACTGTCCTTTATTTCTCACTATGCACTTTGAAGAACAATTTCTGCATTAAACAGCACTGTGTGGCATTAGCTCAGCCTAAGCAAGCATCTTGGCAGAATCCATTTGTTACATGCATCAAAGCATGCTACCTGAATAACAGGGTGGGAGGATATGACAAACATCTCTAGATAAAGGGTGCCTCTGCCAGAGGATCCCCAGCTGCTTTCGTGACATTTGCTAATCCCACTTAAATGTGGGGGTCCATTTGTTTGGAATCTCTCCTGCACAATTCGATCAATGGGAGTTGTTCAAGGCAGCACCCATTTTATTGCACAAGTCTCATTGATTTCTTGAGGACTTGCACAAGAGGTACCCCCCTGGGGAATGCTCCCACAGCCTTAAACCCCCAGTACAATAACATTTCTACTAAATATTTCTGCTACCATGAAGGCAAAAAGATGAATGGCAATTTGAAGAAAGATGTAGCAACAATTAGCCGTGACTGGATGTTTTTCAAAAAAAACAAAAACCATTGGAAATAGGATTCCATGGAGATGCATTTTGCCTGGAAAATATATCTGATGCAACAATTCCAACCACCTTTGTGTATTGTAACATGTTAGTCTATATAAGGCATTTATTTCCATTGCATTATTTCAGAGCAAATCAATAAAGAGAGGCTTACTAAGAATTCCTTTATGCCTTTTTCATTAAAAGATGCAAAGATATCTGGATTTCAATACGCCCTTATTTCAGGAGCTTTAGTTGACAGATGCTACTACCAATATTTCAAGAAGCAACATACAAACTCTATCAGTCAGCAATTAATGCGAATTTGGAGAGAGAAAACAGGGGAAACAGTTGTCTTTTGTAAATTATTTGTAAATTTCAAGGGAAAAAATCCTTACTCTTACCCTCCCTCAATAAAATTCCCAAATGAAGTATCTCTCAAAGCGAGGTTCATTAATCAAACTAAATAAACCTCCATTTTATGGAGCTTCTAAATCCTTTGATGTACTGATATCTATGCATTACTCTAAGACTGGGTTTAACAGATAAACTGAACATTCATAATGAGCTTCTCTTTTATAAGGCAACTTTAAAAAAATTGTTTTGTTGAGGGATTAATTCCACTACCAAAACAATGGCTATGTTTTCTTGATGTCTGGGAACGCAACACTATACAATCTGAGTTTTGACCATCACCAAGCATTTCTGGGTTCCTTCCTTGCCCTGTTGTGATTTTTCCTTTTCTTTTTTTAGCTTGCCATATTTAATTTGTTTTGGGCCAAGCCTTTCTTTTTTTCCCCACCAGCCTGAGCTAGCTGGCATTTTTAAAGGATCTCAGTCATAAACCCAGCCAGAGTTAGATAAGGCAACAAAAAACATTGCTCCCTTTGCCAAGGAAACAAATCAGTGTCTTCGGTTTTAAAATGGTATTCTGGGGGAAAGCCAGAATGGTACACTCAAGTCTTAAGTAATCTTCCCAGGGAGCCATCCAGCCAATATCACACACATGCACACTTACATACATAAAGATATAGATATACAAGCACACACTCCTATTCTCTTGCATACCCCTCATGACTTGCTCTTGAGTTTCCTTGCAAGGTGTCTACTGGATAAAACCCAAAATCAAGTCTTTGAAAATAGAAATGAAGGAGCATTTGCTTCCAAAGAGACAGGGGAACTGAGTCTCTTCCAAGATGCAGCATTATAGTTTAAGAGTTTGTCAAAGAACAAGGGGTTGGGGGAAGAAATATCTTGAGTTCACATATATCCTGGGCAAGGAAAAAAGTGCAAAATTGAGGCAACATATCTGAAGTCTGGTTTTGTTTTGTTTAAAATGATTATATTCCTGTTCCATTCTCAGCAATGTGAGCTGCGATCTTGCTCTAGTTTTATTGTTAAAGTTGGCTCCACAGCCAGAGGGGCCCCGTTGGCATAGTGGGAGGTTTTGTAGGTGATGGAGTGATCACTCTTCTTGGCCGCATAGCGGAACCGGTGATAGTGGAGCACAAGGGCCAGCGCGACGGAGACCAGCACCAGAACAGCACCTCCGGCGGCCATAACGTAATACCAGTAGGCTGGAATGGGCTGCACTGACACCGTGTCCACTGTGGGCTCGCTCCCTGGCAGAAGGGTGCCCCCTGGGGGAGAGACAGAAGAATGTTGCTAGGTGGGAGGCATGCAGATGGATTAAAAACAACAAGCACACATATACACACACATACACATGCTCTGAGAAATTCTGCACAATTTGAGCTATGTAGGAATATAAGTTGGATTTTGACAAGCAGGCAAATTAAAGCATTTCATTAATAGGGGAAGAGGGGAATGGTGTAAATTTTGTTAATAATGATAGGATCAGACCCCCCCTTCCGCCCCCTCTCCAATCAGTTCCGTCTAGCATGGTGTTTGTTTGTCAAGCAATGACAAAACATATCACTGTTTTAAACAAGTGACAAGAGTTTAATTGCAAAGTATGAAGAAGGTTGTGACAGGATTAGAGAAAAATACTAGAGAGGAGAAGCATGCTTCACTCCTATAGGAAAAGAAAAGGGAAAAGAAGCTGTGCTTTCAACAGGCCATCATGCTCCAAGTTTTCCCCAAGCCAGCTCCAGTTTTTAGAGTTGAACAGAACACAGAAAATACTACAATTTTTATGATCTCTAGAATGATTTTCCAAATTCATAGCTAATTAAGAGTGGACTTATGGCACAATTTAATGAATATCCACTCAAAAATAAATTCTCCGGAACATTTCAATAGGGCTTACTCCATAGTAAGTGTATCTAAGATTGCAAGCTAAGTATTACCTATATAATATTAGCTTTCCACTGATAACTGGTACAAACTCTATATTTAGACTGTATTCTTGCCTCAGAATCTTTGACTTTCTCAGGTCTCCCTTTTTTCTGAAATGTCTGAACAACGCTCCTTAGTCTGAACTAAAGATACACTCTAAAGCTGTCTATCAAATTAATTAGTATGGCCCAACATTAGATTAATTGATTCTCTAATCTACCCCCATATTCTCTATCAATGCACAAATACATTCCCGTGCCTGGATAGTTCAAAACACTGCAATCCACACTGTTACTGAATAATTCATACACCATCACCTTTGAATATCTATTCTGTTCTATAGGCTAGAAATGGTACAAATTGTGATACATTTGAGTTTTCTTCTTCTGCTTTTTGTCTATCTTGTCTTTTACAAGATCAAAAACTAAGTGCTTTCTGTAGTGTTGGGTAATTTGGGGGGGCTATGATCTGTTCCACGTCATAAATATATGGTCAAAGGTGAATTACCACTCAAATAAAGGGAGATTTCCTTCCTAAAATATAGGTGTAAGATAATACTGCTTTCATTTACTGTATATTATTAATCAAGTCATCAATTAAACTTAAATAAATGGCTATATAAACAAATTTTTAATATAAATGCTTATGTTAGATACAATTTATCTAATTATAAGTGAAACCTAGCACTTAATAGAAGAAAAATATTTCTTCTTCATTTCTTACATAATAATATATTAGTATGGATCTAAGCAGAAATTCTGACTAATTAACATTTTCACCACTAATTAAATTCACTTCCAGTTGATCCACTCAATTTAAGTTGACTAGACATACAAATTAAACCAGTCAGAACTTACTTATGCCCATATATCTAGATGTACTGTTTAAAAAGCTCATGTAATCACGATTCTTTGGTATGCATCAAATATGCATATAAAAAACCACTTTGCTAGAATCATTGCCCAAAGTGCTTAATAGCATAATAGAAACTTAATCTAAATAAAGCAATGTAAATAGCAGTCCCTAAGATGCTATTTCAGAAATGTCAGCTAAGTTTTAGCTGACATTACCCCTTACCTCATCTCAAAGGATGACAATAATTCTCCTCAGTCAGACATTGGAAAACCAAGCACTGTCATTGACATCTTTTCCTCTGTATTCAACATCCCACCCTCCCAGCTCATTTTATCTTTTTATTAAATAATAGTTTAAAAAAAACAGGGGCATTTCCCCTTCCTCAACATTTTTAGCTGCCAGTTTTTTAAGCAGCCTCATTAAGGCTCTGGATATTCAGTCCTAATTTTAATACAAGGTACTTGTTGACAGATTGTTTCATGGTTGTTTCCAATGCACAGCTATGCCAGGATGGGATTTAAAACAACATTCAGAACACAGACTTTTCCAGAAACAGAAAATGACCAATCATCCGGAAAATGACCAATCATTTGTAATAGAAATGTATAACTTATACAATTAGAAACTATGTCAACACCAGTGAATATTGATATGGAACACTGTAATGAGTGGAAATGTGGTTTTATGGTGGAAATATGACTAATAAAAATTTACTCTGAAAAAAAAAGGAAATATATAATCTCTTTAAGAGAAGGAAAGAAAGAACGGAGGAGAGGGAGGGAGGGAAAGAGAGAGAGAGAGAGAGAGGAGAGAGAGGAGAGAGAGCGCCATCAGCATTAATAATCAGCAAATCTCTACTGAAAAGCTATTTATTGGAAGGGGTAATGAAAGGAGACCTTTCTGCTTACCCTCCATCCTGGCACAGAATGGAATCAATCGGGAGGAGAATGTGCAACAAAGCTTCCACTGAGCCCATTCCAGACATTGCTTAGAGAGACTTGAATGTCAAGACCCTCCAGAAAGGGTATCAACATGCATGATCCTCTTCCCCAGCTCACCAAGAAAAAGGGTGGTTTAGGGGAGCAAGGAGACGGTTTGCTGTCTATTTTCTTTCTTCCTCAACTCACATTGGGATTAGGAAATGGAATGCTTGATGGTCTCCAAATAATTCTGTGAAGAAGTTTGAAGAATTTTGTCTCAGGTAAATTGACACTAAGGAATGATTGGCTTTTCTTACCTTCAGCTGTCTCTCTGCCTATTCCACTATATTATCAGGTTTTTTTTTTTTTAATTTTGTCCCACCTTTCGTGAGATGTAAATTTTTGGGAAGAAGATCTAGGTCCTGATATCACAATTCTGGATGAAGTCTACTATGAATGGTTGGACTAGATGATCTGCAAGGTCCCTTCAACTCTGATTATCTGTTATCTGAATGCCCTCAGGCTCCATCCACATTTCAATCATTCCATATAAATTCTGACTATGCAGACCAAACTTCCAAAGTTCTAAGTAGGTGGGATATTTCTTTGATGTATGTATAGATTTATACATATATTTTGGAAATGTGGATTTTTTTCTTCTTAATAGGAACATTGCTTTTTGTATCCCTCGTGAACCTTTCTGACTCTTATCACTATGAATCACAAGCAGAAAGAGAAGACTCTGCAAAGAACTCCAGAAGATTCAGCCAAAGGACATTTGGAAGTCTGTGGGTGGTCTGGTGACAAGGGTTTAGATGCAAGCAGTCAAAGGGCAAGTCTCCATTCAACAGAGCAAATAAGCTTGAGGTAAAGTCTCTTTGGGGTGACAATTTACTCTAAGTCCAGAGCCATGCTGAGCCCTTAAATCCTTCGTTTCCTCCAGCCTGGAAGAATGGAAGCTACTGCTGATCCCTGTCCAACTTCTCTATTTCTCTCTTTCATAAACAATATACCACCAAAGTTTGCTTACTTTTCTAGTGACAATTATGATTTGCTTCAAATATCAGGATGAGAAGTTTAGAAAGAACACTGCTAAAACAAACCTGAGCAATAAAGTTGCCTGTCTCTTTTGGAAGGATGAATAAGGGGACACATATTTTGCTGCATGCTAAAACAACATAAACCTCTCACTCAGTCTCCTTGCTTTACCATGCAGGTAGCACAAGAACAAAAACACAAATGATAATTTAATCATTAGTTACTTGTAACCAATTAATTGGTACTTGATTGCTAACTTTAATTTTAGATGCAGCAAATTTCTGCCACTCACAGTCAGGAATTCATATGCATTCAAGACAAAGCTTGTCTTTTTCAAATCTAAACAGTGCTGTGTTCTACTGAATAATAGTCCATATATTCTACTCTAGTGGTTCCCAAAGTGGTACCGCCCTCTGGGGGTGGTGGGATGCCTTAAGGGGGCGCTAAGAGGCAAGGGGGCCAGCAGGGGGGTGCTAGGAGGTGGCAGAGGAGTGTTCGAGGTGCCGGCTGGCCCTGCAGGTTCACACATTGACTAACATGTTCTGGAGCTGGCGTCTCCAATGCGGAAGCAGTGGCATGTTATGTGCCACCGTGGCTGCTTTCAATGCACCTCCCCCTGCCACCTCTAGTGCCCCACTGCTGGCCCCCTTGGGGATGCTAAGAGGTGGCAGGGAGGAGTTCGAGGCACCGGCCGGCCCTGCAGGTTCACCCATTGACTGTAGTAATGCTCTGGAACTGGAGCCTCCAATGCCGCATTTGACGCGCCATCCTCCTGCCACTTCTTAGTGTCCCCAAGGGGGCCAGCAGAGGGGCACTAAGAGGCAGCAGGGGGCATTCGAGGCACCGGCTGGCCCTGCAGGTTCACCCATTGAGGCACTGGCTCCAGAGTTGATGTTTCCCGACGTGCCTGTGGGGACGGTGCCTTGAACGCAGCGGCGGTGGCATGACTTTGCTCAATTTTTCCAATGATGCACCGCTGCCTGCCCTGGACTTCCTCAACCCTTCCCTATACTGGCTCCAGGAAGCAGGGAACAGCACCGCCCACTACGATCTGAGTGGCCCGGGAGGAGGGGTGCTTGGGAGGCTGATCCCTGGCAGGAGGGGCAGCCTGTGAACTTGCTGTCAGGCACGACAACTACAAAGAGGGGTGGGCTTGGTTGAGCGGGATCCTGGATATTGGGCATATGGTCAAAGCCTTCCTACCTATCTACCAATCTATCTATCTATCTATCTATCCATCCATCCATCCATCCATTCATCTAAAAGGTCTATCTGTCTTTCTGTCTGTCTACTTACCTACCTATCTATCCATACATATATACATACACCTATCCATCTATCTATCTATCAATCTACCTACCTACCTACCAATCTACCTACCTATCCATCCATACACCAATCCATCTATCTATCTATCTATCTATCTATCTATCTATCTATCTATCTATCTATCTATCTATCTATCTATCTATCTATCTATCTATCTTCCTACCTACCTACCTACCTACCTTCCTATCTACCTACCTACCTACCCATCCATCCATCCATCCATCCATCCATCCATCCATCCATCCATCCATCCAAAAGGTCTGTCTGTCTTTCTGCCTGCTTGCCTACCTGCCTGCCTGCTTGCCTACCTACCACCTATCTGTCTCTCTGTTTCTGTCTCAATCCATCCATCCATCCATGTTTAAGGCTCCAGCTCCATAGGCACATCAGGAAAGTAGAGCAAAGCCAGTCTAGGAGGGAGGGAGGGAGAGAGAGAGAGAGAGACCTGATGCATCAAATTGAAATGAGGCCTAGTTTAGACTGAGGCCCTTTTCCACATTGAAACATCTTTGCCAACACATTGAAACATCTTTGGCTTCTATTAAAGATTTTGTGGATGAAACATGGTCAAGACTATCAGGAAGCTCTCACATTTTGTTGAGGCTTTAAACAGGATCCATTGGACCAGACCTCCACCCTAAAAAATTACTTTTCCCCAATGAATTATACTGCCAATTCTGAAGAAAGCAAAACCAAAATGTACTGGTAAATTATGAGAACACACACACACACACACACACACACACACACACACACACACACAAACAAACACTCCCGTCTAACCCTACTGGAGCAGGTGATTGGACTAGAATAGATATTTCATTATCTTTCTCCTCCCTCCCTCCTTCTTTTTTCTTTTTCTTTCTGTCCCTTCCTTCCGTCCCCCCCTCTTTCTTTGTCCCTTTGTCCCTCTTTCTTTCTTTCTTTCTTTCTTTCTTTCTTTCTTTCTTTCTTTCTTTCTTTCTTTCTTTCTTTCTTTCTTTCTTTCTTTCTTTCTTTCTTTCTTTCCCTTTTCTCTTTCTTTTCTTCCTTCTCTCTTTCTCTCTCTCTTTCTTTTCCCTCTCTTTCTTTCCCTCTCTCTCAGGCTCACACCATTGACTTAGTGCACTGCTCCGCTCAGACTTGCTTGGGCAGGTCCCTCCAGTGCAGGGGGCTCAATGGGGTGGAACTGCGGGACCGGCACCTAGAACACGGCAGTGCCGGCACGTTTGAAAAGTAGAGCAAAGCCAGAGGTCAGTAATTTTTGCTGCAAAGAATCACAAAATCTTCTGAGCTGTGCACAAGAAGGGACACACATGTCAATTCAATTTAGCAACATAAAATAAAGAAATATAAATAAAACAAATCAACAAGAATCAGCAAAGCATCTCTGATTAGATTCTATTCACTACTAGAATCTAATCAGAGATGCTTTATCGATTCTAGTCCAATGACCTGCTCCAGCAGGGTTGGGAGTGTGTCTGTATATGTGTGCATGGCTGTCAAAACTCCAAAAACAGGTCAAGTAGCTCTGGGGAGACCAGCCATAAATGAGAACATTTGCTAAACAACCGGCTATTAAGTGAGGACCACTTGTATTTGGTTTGCCAGTCACCTGGCCACGCCCATCCAGTCACATGCCCACCAAACCACAGCTATCTGGTCATGTGACCACCAAACCACACCTTCAAATTAGGCCATGCCCACAGAAATTTGAATCCCACCCCTGGGTGGGGGGCACCGAGGATGAGTTTGTAGCACCAAGGGGGTGGTGGACTGAAAAAGATTGGGAACCACTGTTCTACTCTGTTCTACTGGAACATTCTTGATGTTTCATCTGCTTTCATTGTAGACATGCCAAAAACCAAGGAAAGAGAAGTATGGAATCTATATTCAGTGGACTGGGTGCAAGGCTGGCTGTGTCTTCTGTTCAAAAAGAAGGGCATTAAAAGATTTTGTGAAAACAAAATAACAAAGTTAGAAGGGATCCTGAAAGTCTTTTAATCCAACCTTGTGATCAAGCAGCAAACTCCAAACTCCATACCATTTTAGACAAATGGCTGTCCAATCTCTCTTAAAAACATCCAGTATTGCAGCACCCGCTGGAAGCAAGTTGTTCCACTGATAAATTGTTCTAACTGTCAGGAAATTTATCTTTAGTTCTGGGTTGGTTCTTTCCTTGATTAGTTTCCATCTATTGCTTTTTATCCTACCTTCATGAGGTTTGGAGAGTAGGTTGATCCCTTCTTCCTTATTAAGATCCAAATAAGATCTAAATAAGGAAAGCCACTCACAAAAAATGTAACTTTCTCTTCCTTTTCTGTTGCATGTATGATGAAATCTGAAACAGTGCAAGTTTGTAGGATGAAATCTGAAACCGTGGAAATAAAGCTGCATAGGGTTTTTTTTAACGAAAGGATCTGTTCTAGACGATAGTGCTGCTTTGGATGATGTTGTACTTTTATTATGCTTCAGTTAAATATATTTTCTTAAAATAGGGGTAATACTACAATCTTCTTAGATTGAATCAAACCCTCAGCCATCATCTGTAATATACAGAAGAATAAATATAATTTATGAAGACATTGTTTTTTTCTTCCACTCACTTTGTTCTTTAGTAGAACTAATTTGAAACAATAGGGTTTGAGTCTACTATTCTACTGCCATGTTCAACTAAACACTGTAATATGTTATGGAATATCATATTCATTCTATCAAGAAGGCTTTCTTTTAATTCTGCCACTTACAACTATGATGTAGGAATAAACACAATGGATTATGGTTGAAAATGGCTGATCCCTGTTGCAACATGAAGAATGGCTTAAGAAGACCTTATTGTTGCATCGCGGGAAAGAGACTCCAGGACCCAGTTGACTTTTTCCTTTCTTTATTTCTCCTCAGAACTGGACGCCGGAGAAACTGAGGCAGCCTTTCTTATAGTCGGCTGCTCGCGGCTCGCCAGGCAGTGATGGCTCCTCAAATCTCCTGCCGCCACGGTCAACCAATCAAAAGTGAGTATGCAAATATATAACACCCCTCCCCATGTGGTCCAGTCCAACCAATCGGAGCCCTGCCTATATTACATAGTCACGCAGATAGGCAGGGCTCTTATGTGTTCTACGCAATTCTGCGCAATTCAGTCCGGAGTTTCACCAATGGTCGGTTCAGACGGGGTTACTGTTTCTCACGTCCTTCTTCATGGAACCTCCTGGAAGGTAGAGTCGGCCATGCCGCTCCTATCAGGCTTTGTCTGGCTGGAGTGACTTTCTGATGGTTTTCTGAAGTCCGTTCCAGTCTTCCTGAGCTGTCTCTTTCTACAGTTCCAGGTACGTGATTGCGAATTCTGACCGGGGCTAGAGTTAGTGTTGGTTGTGTTGCTCGTAGTTGTGTAGTTATTAGGGTTTGTTCTGATCTTAGTGGAGGGTCACCCCCTCCCCAGTGGCTTATGTTTGAGGGGTTTCCCCCTTCTTGTCTGGTTGGGTTATTTTTGCTTGTGGTTTGTGGAGGGTCTCCCCCTCCCTTGCGGCTTATGTTTGAGGGGTCTCTCCCCTCGTCTGGTTGGGTTATTTTTGTTTGTGGTTTGTGGAGGGGTCTCCCCCTCCCTCGTGGCTTATGTTTGAGGGGTATCCCCCGTCTTCTCCTAGAGTGTCTGTGTTTCTCAGTGTGGTTCTTGATCGAAGTTGATCTATGTGTCTCCTCCAGTTCCTATTGTTCTCGGTAACTATTTTGTACGACCGGGGCCCAGTTATTTGGGTTATTGTTGCCGGTATCCACCGTGGTTCCCCCGTGAGGTTTTTTGCATAGATTAAATCTCCTTGCTTACTTACTATCCTTAGTATCCTTAGTATCCTTACCCTTAGGCTGTTATGGGTAGGTTAGTCAGAGTCTCAATTTGAAGAATTGATGTGGTTGGTGCAGGGTCATTGTCTGTTTCTGGCAGGGGGCAACGGCTCAAAGCATCAGCGTGTGTTATATTCTTTCCTGGTCAGTAGATTAAGTTGTAATTATAAGCAGCTAGGAAATCGGACCATCTTATCATTCGCGGTGACAGTATATTAGGTGTAGCTTTGTTTCCGGTGAAGATTCCTAGTAGTGGCTTATGATCGGTGATAAGTGAGAAAGTTCTGCCATAAAGATATTCGTGGAAACGTTTTATTCCTGATATTGCGGCCAATGCTTCCTTGTCTAGTTGGCTGTAGTGTCTTTCTGTTTTTGATAGAGTTTTAGAGTAGAATGCGATGGGTGCTTCTCTTCCATCCGGTAAAACATGGCTGAGTATGGCACCCACGCCGAAAGATGATGCATCACATGTTAACGTTAGGGGAAGTGTCTTGCTGTATTGTAATAGCACGCTATCGGATGTGAGTAGATTTTTTATTTCTTGGAATGCTAGGTTTTCTCGTCACCCCCAGTTCCAGATATCTTTCTTGTCGAGTAATCTATGCAGAGGTTCTGCTATCGTTGCTTTCTGTGGCAAAAATACATTGTAAAAGTTAATAAGTCCCAAAAATGTCTGTAAGTCTGTTTTATTATTGGGTCTGGGTGCCTCCTTTATTGTTCTGATTTTGTCTTCAGTGGGGCGGATCCCTTCTTTGTCTATAAGGTATCCCAGGAATTCTACTTTGTCAGTGGCTAGTTTGCATTTTTCTTTTTTTACTTTTAGTCCCATCTCTTTAAATTTGTTTAGGACTTCCCTTAGGCGGTCTTTCAATTGTTCTTTGTGCTTGGCTGATACTAACATGTCATCAAAGTATGGTACCACCCCCTTTATCCCTTGTAGTAGGTGTTCCATTAAACTTTGGAATATCCCTGGGGCTACGCTGACTCCGAATTGCAATCTGTTGCATTTGAATGCTCCCCTATGTGTTACAATTGTTTGTGCCTCTGCTGTTACTGGGTCAACAGGTAACTGCTGGTAGGCTTGTGCTAGGTCCAGTTTCGCAAAAATTTTCATTCCCCCTATGGAATGTAATAGGTGCTGTACCACCGGGATCAGATATGCGCTTTGTTGGAGCGCTTGGTTAAGGGTTGCTTTGTAGTCTCTGCAGATTCGTTCTGGTTTAATAGGGGTAACAATAGGGGTTTCCCACCTCACGTGGTCTGTTGGTTCTAATATCCCCTGTGCTATAAGCATGCCCAATTGTTCATCAATTTTTGTTTTTAGCGCGAATGGGATTCGCCTCGCCTTGAGTCTTATAGGGGCTATGCTTGGGTCTAAATTAAAGGAGATTGGGGACTCCAGGTACTTGCCCAGCTCTCTGTTGAAGACGTCCTGGAATTCTTTCATCAGGTCCTCTTCCCAGTTTGTGTCATCAATTCGATTTATTCCGGTCACTTCAATTCCTAGCGGTGCAAACCATTCAAGTCCCAGTAGGCTGGGTTGGTCCCGGTCAACTATTGTTAATGGGAGGATTTTCATGTATTTTTTTGAATTTGACTCTGAAATACCTGACACCCACTACAGGAATTCTGTTTCCTTGATAGTCTTTTAGTGTGAGTTTTTGGGTTTCTAGTTCTTCCTTGCTTATATCAGGAATTAGCTCTTTTATAGTATTCCATGATACCATCGATAAGTACGAACCTGAGTCTACTTCCATCTCACAGGGTTGTCCTTCTATCGTGACTTGTACATGCACCTTTCTTGTGTTTCTTGTGCTTGAGTGTCCAATAGTTACCGTCTGGTGTGTTTCTTCTCTTCTGTAAGTTGTTTCTCTCTCTCGCCTGTTTCTGTTCTCCTGACTCCAATGGCTCCTGGTTTGTCTATCTCTCTCTCGCTCTCTGGGGGAGTGTGTGCTCCATCTTCGTCTGGGGCTATAGTTGTTTCTTGATCGACATGCTCTCGTATATGTCCCCACTGCTCACAATTTCTACAAATGGCATCAGTGAAACGGCACTCAGAATGTGGATGGTTTCCCCCGCACCCAGCAAAACGAAAATCTGTTCTCCGTTCCCGTCTGCCTTTTCCCGAATGGAGTTTATCTACCTCTTCTTCTTCCTTGTTGCTTCCTGATAGGGATTCGATGTCCTCGTAGTGTGTTGTGGTGGTGGGTATTTTTGTTTCCGTTGGTGTCTTATTGTCCGTTTGATTCGGGGCTTTTTGGTTTTCCGCTGATGTTTTATTTATTTTCCACATCGTAGCAGCCGATCTCTGAGTGGCTTCAGCGGTGGTGGCTTCTTCTATCGCTTTGGTTACGGTTATTTTAGGTCTTGTTAGTAATTGACCTTGCAAGGTAAGGTCCTTTAGCCCCAGAACCACTCGATCCCGCAGTGCTTCGTCTAGGTTCAGGAAGTCACACGCTCCGCCGATATCTCGGAGTGCTGCCACGAAGTTGGCAATACTTTCGTCTTCTCTTTGGTTTTGCAGATAAAATTAATGCCTTTTGATGAGACTTGAGATGGTTGGTATGTAGTGAGCTCGTAATAGTTTCTCAAGGTCTGGCCACGTCATTGTTTTTACATCGGTGGGAGCAGCCAGTGCTTTCGCCATCTTGAAAACAGTGGGTCCACAATGGGTGAGAAAAACCACGCTTTTCCTATGTTCTGATATCCCATTGAGATCGCTGCTTTCTAAAAACATCAGGAACCAGTTGATGTACGATTCCCATTCTTCGGTCGCTGGGTTGAACGGTGCGGGTGGCGAGTTGTTCCCAGACATTTTGTCCCGCTCAGTCTTCGTTGCCATGTGTTCAACTGGGTTCCTTTGTCTCAGAATCCCATCCTCGTCACCAGTGTTGCGTCGCGGGAAAGAAACTCCAGTTGACTTTTTCCTTTCTTTATTTCTCCTCAGAACTGGACGCTGGAGAAACCACGGCAGTCTTTCTTATAGTCGGCTGCTCGCGGCTTGCCAGCCAGTGACAGCTCCTCAAATCTCCCGCCACCACAGTCAACCAATCAAAAGTGAGTATGCAAATATATAACACTTATCATAAGGATGTGAAATAGCAAGATTAACATATAGAACAAGTGAAGGCTTGGGAATTACTACTAGTTGCATTTCTCAGCATTTGGTGCGATAGAATGTTGCCTTGCATCAGCAGAAAACAGTCCCTTGTATGTTGTCCTTTAAGGTGATGAGCATTTTCTCTCAGACTAAAAGGAAAATGGGACTCTAGCAGCAATAGGCAAGAAGGAACAGAAAAAAAAATAGAAAATCTGTAGTGCTAAATAGAAAGCATCCACATGAGCAGCTCAAGCTGTTGGCAAGTATCCTGTGGCATATAATTCTTTACATATTATATTTTCAGGATGGGCACTTTATATTTTTCTATTTAAAGCATATACCTAAATATGCCAAAAACAGATATGATGAGCAGATATTTGAAAACACACGTCTCTTCTTGTGTACATGTAAGAGCAAACACAGATTTGTTGTTAAACAATATATAAACTGAAAATGCCAGGTGGCTACTTGGAGATTGCCCCCATATTGTCAGTGGTGTGAGAAATTAGAAAATGGAGACTTTTTTTCCCATTGGTTCTCCTTGTGCTCAGTTTAGTAGCACATTGGGCAGGAAAGAATAGAACCTGAAAGGATGGGAGAAGGGAACTCTTTGCTGGCTTGTGTGTGTATGAAATAATGTGGCTTTGCTTCCTTTTGCATAGGCATTAAAATTTAAAGACATTAAGGGAAATCTTCCTCAGTGTCTCAAAAGATTTGCAAGTTCTTTCTAAAAGAGAAACAATCTGCCTAGAAGAGAAACAATCTGTAAAAGACTATTTTCTTCCATATAAATTAAAGAAGAGAACATTTTACTTTTCGGATTAAGGTGCTTCATGTAGGAAAAAAAAAAGTGTGTCCAGATATTCTTCTAACCCTTCAGGATTGTAATTGCAATTGCAGTATATATTTTCAACAAAATTATTTTTATATCAGCAGTATTTTCACTAAGCATAGAGGTAGGTTCCCCCACCCCGATCCCCACCCCCGCATTTTCAGGAATAGTTAGGAATTTTAATTTGGTTGACTTTTTTTTTTTGGAATCTAGAGAATCCAATAAGTATTTGGAAATCAGACTGACAATCATTCAACTTAAGTGAGGATTATGCATTTTTCCATAAAAAAATTAAAAAAGCAAAATAAAATAAATTCACACACATAGAAGATTAAGATAATCAAGGAAAATATAGGGTTGGACTTTATAACATCTGAGCTTTTAAGCAATATGGCGTGAATAGAAAAGCATTTATCCATATGAATCCTCATCCATAGCCTAAGGAAGTACTGTCCAGACTTCTCCCAGAAGGTGGGGAAGCATTGGAATAGACCTCAGGCCTTGGCTCAGTTTTTCTCCAGTTGGAAAGAGAAGCTATCAATAGCTCTGGACACCAATGTATCCCATTTGAGATGTGCAAAGCTATTCTTCCTGCCTAGGAGACATCGTTATCCTTCTTTACGTTAAGTATTCAAAACAAAAGTTCAATCATATATTTGCATTTCTAGCCAGATACATGGCATTCTAAACCAGGATGGATAAATAGTTCTATTCCAACAGACTTTTAAATCAGTCCTGTTTCAAACAAAACACAATACCAAAATCTTTCTAATAAAACACAAAGTGGTTTGAGCCAAAATGTTGCCAATACTCCTTGTCCATTCCATATCATGAGGGTTATAGCAAATTTTAAAAGGTCAATAAATGATGCACATATGTAATCTTTTGTATTTATCTTTTACAAATCAACAAACATGAAATGATCACTACATTCATCATTCATTTTGCCTTGCAGCATCTATATAATATAGTTGCAACATTAGCGCAACAGTCACAATTGCTGTGCACAAAACAACAACGTTTGAGATTAAACTATTAGACTACTTTCCATTGGGAAAATAATACATAAACCAACAATCATGCCAAGGCTGCTAAAAAAATCTTCTTTAACTTAAGATCTAAGAAAAAAGTTTTGAAAGTCAATATAGCTTTCATTCTTGGCTTTAGCAGGCTTTCTACTAGGCTCTAAATCTTAATGCACAAGGACTTTGAAAACTATTTTTCAGAACCAAGCCAGCTTCTCCCAACTACTCAAAATACATTTCTTCTGGAAGTCATAGCCAGCAATGTCTGGCAATATGTTGCCAATAGCCTGAAATTGCTCAAGGAAGGACTATCTATCCATTAATCAATGCAACAAAATGATTTAATCTGCACTGAAAGCTTTTGGAAATGAATCCTCCTTCCTTTTGGCCACACTAGAGTTTTGCATTTGACATGGGAAAGGAAAAAAGTCCTGCGAAACAAAACAAAATGAAAATTTTCCCCAGATTAAAAAAGAGGTGTTTGGCTTCCTCCCCCAACCCTTCTTGACAGACACACAACAGTACATCTCCACTGATTCGGAATCAAGTTTAATGAGCAGGACAATCTCTGCATTCCTTTCCCCCTTTGCTTCCTTCTGCAAGTTTTATCAATCTAAGTCATCCTGTTTTTTTTTCTCTTCAGGCCAGCATTAAACTATTAAATGCACCATTTCACTTTTCTTCTCTCTGACTAAATGTCAGCTTTCAAACTCAGGGTAACAGTTGTTCCTCTGCTGCAGTTCCCTCCTCCCTACACCTGTTATGGTCCCTGCCTTGGTAGTTGTTGGCTAAAAACATAATGGTAAATATTCATCACTGCCACCTCATTGCACTTCTAATTCACTCTGATCTGGAGGTTAAGCCTCTCTGTGGTGGCCATTTATTCCCCCCTCTTATATCTTAAAGCTTCACTGCTCCTTGCCTGGTGTTGCAGATGGAGAGGAGTTCATTTGCATCTTTATGATCTCTATTATTAGGTAGTCTGATTCCTAATACAGCTACATGTAATTTCTGTACTAGCCCTGCAATGCAGCTTTAGCATTTTTACAATTCAAGTCTGAGAAACTTTACAATGACCGTCATTAATTTTACTAGTGTCTAGTGTAGGATTACTATATCCAGGCTGCAAAAATCTATATGGCTACTAGTTGGGAGCAAAGAGATACATTTTTAAAAACTCTGAAGTCCTTTAACGGTCATCTGGATTTCTGCATCCCTAACAGGATAGCCTTAAGTGAGGCTGAAACACATGAAGAAGGCTTCGTGGGTTGTTTTTGTGCTTTTTTCCCCCTTTAAGTTTTTAAAGTGAAAAATCTACTCAAAACCTTTTTTTAACTTACTGGCAGGAAATTGAGCTCCTGCAACTTGACAGTTTGCTATCAAATGTTGTTGGTAGTGTTCCTGAGTTTTGGAAGTTTTCTGAGAGACATGTAGCCTTGAGTTACCCATAACTATGTTATTACAGTATATATCCTTTTCAAGGCAAGTATTTCTAGAAGATTCTCAATTAAGCTACACAACACAGTTAAACAGATTTTGTTATCACTTCTAAACCATAGAGAGAAGACAGAAAATATGTCTCAACTCCCTTTCATCTTAACAAAGATACCTATGTGACCATCTTCCAAATAATCAGTGCAAGATTTGTACTCTATGCAGGCCATTTTACCTTTTAGGTATATTAAAAAAGAGAAATTCAGTGGAAGAAGCATTTGCTACCCTAATGAGTTGAACTTAGGCAGAATTGTTAAAGAGATACAGCTCTGTTTTTATAGAAAGGTAAAGCAGTACGTTGTAAAGTGTGGGTTGAACTGCCTAGGATATTGTCCAAGTAAAAGCATGCTTGCTCTTCCCCACAGAAATCTTCCAGCTGACATGAGGTGAGAATGCACACACAGATAGGAGGACACACACTCATTATTTTTATCAAATTTACAAACCACTCATCTCACTCAGAGAATGACTCATTAGGGTGCTAATACATACAAGTGAGCAGATCTGTACAACTTTAAAAACATTCTGCAAGCATTCTTATAACTGAAACTAATTCAAGATATTTTTTAGAATTAATTCTTTATTTTATACTCTTTTTATACCTTCTCACTTAGATTCTATTGTAATTAAAAGCTTTTTATTTGCATAGCAATTTTGTGTTAGTTTTGTTGGTTGCATCTCACTTTTTCTGCACACACATTCATTTTTAAGTATTAAAAAAATCAGAAAATAAACCATGCAGTAAAATAAAAGCAAGAAGAAGTGTATTTTTACCTGAAATTTCAAATGTATGTTCTCCAGGGAAAGCTGCAATGGGTTCTATAAATAAAAAGAAGAGCTGAAAGTGAGTATTTCCATCAGCAAATTATAGATCCAGAAGATAGTAACCCATATGATCAGGGAGAATCTTGAAGAACCTCTTTTTCAATTTGTACAAGTGGTACCCAATCCTTTATCCTTTTTTAGGTGGGGAAGGTTCTTCTGTATTCATTGAGGATGACTCTCTAAAAATGTGTTTGTGATAGCAGGTTTTCCACTAGGCCAATCATAATAGGATATGTTCTAGAAATAGAAACACAATTGCAATTGTATTTTCTTTGAATTTTTGGCCCAGGTGATAACAAAACTGATAAGCTGAAGGACTGAAATAGTGTCGATTGCAAAGCACACAAAATATCTCAGAGGGTGTCTACATCTCCCATCCTCTTCCAGCTCACAGGTTGTTTGGAGAATAAAATGGATTAACCCCATGGACTCCCCAAGAGAAGATCTTCAGTTGTCATATACTAAATATTAACATGCTATATTGATTCATAGCTTGGTCCCATTTGATATAATAAACATTTGTAATAACTCCTATAATATAGTACATACTAAATAACACCAACAATGGTGTTGTGCCTTTTTTGAGGAACAACACAAGACATAGGCTTTCCGTGCATCTCTCTTGTTTTGGAAACTGCAGGTAAGTGTGGTTCCTTCTAGTTTTAAAAACAAGAGAATAAAATTACCGGAGTGGTAAGCAGAATTACACGTGATTAATGTTAAAGATTAAGACTAAGTTGGATGGAAGTATATAACAGGTTTCATATATTGGAAAGCTTCCCAGGAAAGAAGGAAGGAAGGAAGGAAGGAAGGAAGGAAGGAAGGAAGGAAGGAAGGAAGGAAGGAAGGAAGGAAGGAAGGAAGGAAGGAAGGAAGGAAGGAAGGAAGGAAGGAAGGAAGGAAGACACCTGGGAAAGGAACTTAAGATGTCATTTACATGTACTTTCTAAAGCACAATTTATTATGTATGACAATGTCTGTTTATGAAGCTTTCAAGTAGGGATCACTGATTTCACTGATTATTTTCCTGAAGAAAAAAGGAAAGGGCTTTATTATTATTTCTAGATGACTTCTGTATTACATTTGGAAATAAGAGTCGCTTGGTTTAACTATGGTTTCAACTGAGTGCTATGAAATACTCAGCCAGTCTAAAAAAGAAAGTGACAGATCTCTGAAAAAGAAAAATAGTAATAATTGTGAGCTATTAGATCCTTTCCTCAAGTTGAAAAGGTAGAGATGTTTAGAGATATTGCTTTTTTCCTCCCCAAAATAGGGATAATGTGATTTTTATGTTATATCACAAACTCCATTTATATGCAGGTTTTTAAAACCACTTTAATCACTTAAGGTCACCCATCTCATTAGAGTGATTCTGGGTAGCAAACAGTAAATAACAACAATTTTCAAAAAATCTGTAACAACAAATACAATTGTTCAGCCCCAAATCCAGCATATACGAGTTGAGCTTAGTTTATAGCTATAGATACTAGGTTTAACAAGTTTAAAAGGAAAGGAGGGATTGAAGTTTCCTCCATCTAATCTTTTTCCAGCCTCACCCATTTTCTTTTTTAGTTCTCCCCTATAGGATTCCACAGCCTGAAATTCAGAATACTGAAAGAAAAATAGATACTTAGCAGAAATAATATGTTACTAGCCCCTGGGGAGGAGAGAGTGGGAAGAAATGACCAATGTGTTTCACTGATTATTTTCCTGAAGAAAAAAGGAAAGGGCTTTATTATTATTTCTAGATGACTTCTGTATTACATTTGGAAATAAGAGTCGCTTGGTTTAACTATAGTTTCAATTGAGTGCTATGAAATACTCAGCCAGTCTAAAGAAGAAAGTGACAAATCTCTGAAAAAGAAAAATAGTAATAATTGTGAGCTATTAGATCCTTTCCTCAAGTTGAAAAGGAATTTGATTACTTCTCTGGGTTACAATTACAGAAGCTTGTCAATTTCTTTTTACAGTTGTGTGGGGTGTCTGTGTAACTATGTATGCACATGTATGTTCAAATACTAAATGATTTAACAGAAACATCAGTGAAATATTTGAGTTTGACTTTTTTTTCACTAGATAATGTCTTTAAAAACTATTAGGATCATTAGATGGGATGGGACACTTTACAATTAAAAATGGTGAAAAGAAAAGGATTAAATACTCGTCACCTCAGTCCCAAAACCCCATCTAAAACCTCCCCATTACTTTTATTCCTTTAGAAATGCTCCAATTCATGGAACTGCAGTCTCTTCAAGCAACTCCCCACATTACTCAATAAATCAAATAGCTATGGGAACAGCAATCCAAAACTAATCTGATGAGCAATCATTCAAGCATGTCAATAATTCTACAGAACCAGGTTCCCAAAAGTTGGAAAGGACATGCACTTTTTTATTATTGTAAACATGGAAATTGCACCTGGCATGTAAATGTGTAGAAGATTTCTAAGTCATTACCTGCAATGGTAACAAACATTTACTTGTACTGCAATACTTAACTCCTAAGGAATACAATTGTGAGCCAGTTTTGTGTATTGGTTAAGGTGCCAGGATCCAACTAAATATCTGAGAAGTTGCATTAAAAAAAAAAAAAACTATCTATGGAATTGATTTTCTCATCTGGCCTACTTCAATGGGACTGAATTAGGGAGGTATCTACTTGACCATCTCCAAATGTTATCATGTTCTGGACTTTTAAAATGTCTCAACTCCTTTTGCTTAGGTAACAGGTCGTTCAGCTGGCTATATATGCTATCAAGGACAGTGTCTTTCCCAGGACTTCAACTACACCTACCAAATCTGGGCTGCAAACCCACAAACCACCATTTAGCCAGCAGCCAAGAAAAACACAAAAACTGAACACTGCTGCCATCTACTGGTTGGCTGGAGTTTTGCAGCCAATATAAGATAGCCTTTCGTCAACTGATGATATCAAAGATAGGACCTGCCACTCCTAAGGTGCTCTACTACTGTCTTATTTCAGTGGTTGATAGCATAAACCACAATGATACCAAAGATGACAACATGCATGGAATGTCTTACCATAAATTCTGTTATTAGTATTTGTTGTCATTAGTACTTGGGCACTGATGTCTGGTGCAAGTATTTATGTGATGGGATCATTAATGTATTTGTCATTTTGTCTCCATCCAGGTGCTAATGATAGCAGAATAACTGGCATATTTTTAGGAGTTAAAAATATTACAATTTTATTTACTGGCTTGTGAATGTGATTTCTCAGGTCACCACCCTTTTCTGATAGATTATTTCCTATTAATGTTTCTATTGATCTCATCAGCCCTTTCTAAGTATACAGTGCTGACTGATGACTAATTTTGGCTCCTGGATATTTTTCTTTGGTAACAATCTTATTATTATTATGAGCAGTCCATGCCACTGCAGAGACATGTATTAATCTCTCACTGTGTGGATAGGAAAACCATCAGTATTGGCTTTCCCCAGCCACTCTTGCTCCCTGACTTCCTCCAGAAGGAGAGAATAGGCTAAATGGATGGGTGAGACTTGCTTTAATGCAGCCAGAGTTCTGTCTGCTTAACAACCTTAAGATAAGATTGCCTGCAAAGATGATTGCTTTGTGACCTCTTGACCACAACTGTAGAAGAATCATTTGCACACAAGAGCTATTGAACCAAGATGCTATTTGCTGGAGGGTAACCTATTAATTTTGCCCACTGCTCCTTGCTAATCTCTTTCTGGAATTGAGTAATATACATACTGCGGTGGGGAGGGGAGAGATACAGGTTGTCCTACATGGGACTATCATCCCCTAACCACCCATGTACACAAACATTGGCCTTCTGATTGTTTCTTCCACAATATTGGAGAGAGTAATGGGATTCTTAACATTAAAGCAAAAAATAAAAAATGAAAATGAAGACTTCCTGTCATTCAGAAAATTTTAATAAAGAAAATCATTCAGTTATTCAAGCCTAGCCTTACCTCTAATACACTGATTATATGAGCAATACTTTCTGTCCATATGACAGGATGCATTCAATCAACTTATTTTTTTACCCATCTTGCTCAGACCAGAGTTTTTGTAAACTGGGCCTGAGCAATTTTTCTCCATGGGAAAAAAAATGGAGATGACACTCAGCAAAGCCATAGCAGCCAACACTTCTACATCCCTTCTGAAAGCCAAGATCATCTAATTTGCTTTGGTGTTAATTGGTAAATTGAATGCATGTCTTAGGACAGGGGTGTCAAATTTCCGGCCTGTGGGCTGGATGCCTCATGTGCTGGCCATGCCCACACCCAGTTTAGCGAAGGGGGAAAAAATCCTGATATGTCGCGTGACGCCATTGTGACGACGTGAGTTTCACACCCTTGGCTTAGGAACTATATGAAGGCTGCTTCTCATGAAATAGGCACCCTAGGAAAGCCACATGGAATTGGATCGGTACTAAGTTAAAATACTCACTTAATATTTCTACACATACCCCAGCTAGCATTTGTTATAACAGTGAAAAGTGAGAATCAGTGGCTAATTTGCATGCATATGATCAACTTGCTATCTGAAACAATCATCATAGAGGTGCAACTACAGGCAGCCCTCAAACACTACAATTTTTGTATGAAAATGAACTATAAGGTAGGGAAAAAAAAACCCTTCAAATTAGCAGAAGTGGCTTTGGATGGCTTTATACACTTTATATTTCGATACTTGTTATGTGGGACAAGGGAAATTACATCAGAAATAAAGAGTTCTCCCTCCTTCAACTTGCCAATTCTATTGTTGCAGATGAGTTGCTTCTTATTACAGATTAGATTTATCCTTACATACCCATGCAGTCCTCCAAAGAAGTATCAGTGCCTATTCGGATATCATCAATGGCAATGTCTCCTGAATGCCCATTGCTTATGGTGCCTTCAAATACAATCTAGGAGTGAACATAGACAGAATAATAAATCCACAAACTGCCCTTGCAATATTCCAGAAAAACAAATTAAAGTTATCAGATTTTCTTAGTGTTTAGAAGTTTCCAACTGACAAAAAGGTAAAGCTCAAGAGAACCCTCGAAACATATCCATTATCACCAACTCCCCAAAAGTTAAATAGCTGGGTTTTTTTTACTTTAAAAGTTACAGCCTCAGTGGTGCAGTGGTTAGAGTGTAGTACTTGCAAGCTATTCTATTCTACTTCAATTTGGCAGATCGAATCCCACTAAGCTCAAGGTTGATGAGGACCCAAATTGTTGGCAGCAATATGCTGACTCTGTAAACTGTTTAGAGCAGGCTGTAAAGCACTATAAAGAGATATATAAGTCTCAATGCTATTGCTATTTCCACTAGGAGTGGAAATAAATATTGGCTGCCCACCATTCTTTTTGAACAAGCTAGAGGCTCAGCAATCTTCAGCTTCTCCTAATCCATTCTAGATCTCCTCACCTTTCTCCTGCTTTTGACACCCACAGAAATGTAGTGCTTTATTTAAATTAGTGCCTTAATTAAATTTTACATTATTTCTCTGATAAGACACAAAAACCAGTGCAAAAAATCAGAATCTTCCGGGGGCTAGTAAAAACCTTACCCTAACACAATCCTGTATTTGATTCTAGAATTACTGTAGTTTTAATAATTTCATATCATGTATTATTTATTCATTTATAGTTTAATATCTGCAAAGTGCCTAGAGTCCAGTAGGTCTGAATAATAGATAAATGGCATTAAACAAATAAACTTCACTTGTTGATTTGGAAATACAGAACCTGAGCATAAGCCTGAAATATATATCTGGTGGGCAAACACCAAAAAACACAATTTGTTTTCACTGTGGTTCTTCATCTTGGTTCCCCACTCAGGTCCAGCTGGATTAATCTTCCAATGGAATTGGGAATGTGTTGAGATGAAATCTATTTACAGTTTCCATTAAGTTGATGCAATGATAAGACTCATGGAGGGACTCTAGCAAAGAAGCAGGAATTCTAAAATGTGAAAAAAGATCCCAAAATTGCCCGCCTGGACTTTGGACCATATCCAAGTACTGTTTTCTTCTGACTATGAATGAATGGTTTGAACCCTATGCTAATTTTGTACAAGAAACTGCAGAGAGAAGAAAGAAAACTAAGCAAACAAACTAAGAACTTCATTCTGTATTCTAGCTAATTTTGCAATATAGACAAATATGCCTGTCAGGTTTGATTTTCACCCTTTATTTTAAAACTCAGACTGGCATTT
This sequence comes from Bungarus multicinctus, assembly GCA_023653725.1. Classification (NCBI taxonomy): domain Eukaryota; kingdom Metazoa; phylum Chordata; class Lepidosauria; order Squamata; family Elapidae; genus Bungarus; species Bungarus multicinctus. The sequence continues at coordinate 169,327,068 of CM042836.1, forward strand.
TCATCAAAATGCTTCAGTGTGGTGAAGGGAAACAACGGAGGTTAGTGAAAAGCAGAGTAGACAGGGAACATTTCTGAACTGTTGGGAGCAACAGCAAATACAGACAGAAAAGAAGTTTCTGACTTTATAGTCATATCAAATTTAAACTGCTTTAATACTTATTTCTTTTCCTAAGAAATCCTGGGCACTGCTGCATATCTGTCAAGGTTAGCCTACTGACCTCTGAGAATTTAAAACATCTTACAAAGCAAAAAGTTGTAGGAATTTTCAGATGGAGGAAACTGGGTGGTTAAATAGTACAGATAGTCCTCAACTTACAACCACAATTGAAACTAGATATTCCATTGCTAAGCAAGATAGTTGTTAAGTGAGTAATGCCCAATTTTACAATTTTTGTTGCCACAGTTGTTAAGCAGATCACTGTCATTGTTAAGTGAACCATGTGGTCATTAAGTGAATCTGGCTTCCCCTATTGACTTTGCTTGTCAGAAGTCAAAAGAGAATGTTGCCAATGGTGACCATGACCATTTACTTCAAAAGTCGTAAATACCATATATTTTGTTTGCCAAGCACCAGAATGTTGATTATATGACTGTAGAGATATTCCAATGTTTGTAAGTGGCAGGTTGGTCACAAATCACATTTTAAGTGCAATTGTAATTGTAAACGGTTGCTAATGAATGGTTGTAAGTTAAGGACTATCTGTATAAAACAATTTCAGTTTACAATGTAAGCTTTCACCATAATTAGCATTTTTCTTCCAATAAGCAATTGGGGTAAGTTTCAATGCTGGATTGCAACAATGATTAAAGCACCAGGCTAGAAACCAGGAGACCATATGTTCTAGTTCTGCTTTAGGCATGAAGCCAGCAGGGCCAGTCACTTTCTCACAGCCCTAAGAAGAAAGCAAGGGCAAACCCCAAAATGCCTCATTAAAAAACTGCAGACAGTCCAGGCAGTCACCAGGAGTCAAAAACTTATTCTAAGGCAATGGTTCTCAACCTGTGGTCCGCGGATCCCTGAGGGGCTGTGATGTCATCACAGAAGGTCCACAAAGGCTTCATGCTGTTTAGTGCTTTAAATCTTGAGTTAAATCTTCATGGTCTGTGACCAATTTGTGGCCACAAAAAGTATTTAAAAGGGGTTTGTGGTGAAGAAAAGTTTGAGAACCACTGTTCTAAGTCTTTTATCTTTCTTTCTATTTATCTATCTGCCTGTCTACCTACTATATCTACCTATTCCAAGGGCATCCGTGAGATGCTGATAAAGGAGCCAGCATATTGGCTATGACTGCATGATGTATGTCAAAAAGGAGTGGGATATTGATCAAAAATTTTGGCTGCCATCTTGACTTTTTTAGCCCATTCCTATGGATTATTCAGAATTTATACGCATCTGCTCTCTATTGCTTAAAATATTTGAAAACACAGGGCCCACTTTGGAGCTCTTGACATAATTGCTCCCTTCCCCCTAAGAAGTAGGTGTGTAATTTATTTTTGTGTTTCTCCAGTGTGGACTCCAGGCTCTTAAATAATTATAGCACCAACAATCTAGGCAAACGCTTGAATTCCTGCTGCCTACAATATGCACTCACATTTATTTCTTACATGTTTGCCTTGACAAGCTACATGATCATCATCCAAGAGGATGATGATCATGGGGAAGGAAAAACAATCCCAAAAGGTAGAGCTACCAGATCTGGGTTGCAAACATCTTAGTGATCACAAAAAGCAAGAAATACATAGAGAAAACACTATATTTTTGTTGTCTTCTGTTGGTGATCTTGATTTTTGCAGTCCATGTCTAGCAAAAGATAATCTTTTAAGGATGTAAATGACAATAAAATAAACCCAGAACTAAACTATATATAAAATAGGAAAAATCCAAGTAGCAAATACAGGGTTGTTCAGTTACTATAGCAACATGGAAAACAAAATAAAAGAGAGAAAGCTCTTATGAACAATGTTTTCTTTTTTTTAAATGATGAACAAAACATGGTCTCTTGAAATCTGGCAGATGAATGTGTAGTGATGCTCAATCTCAATCCACACCTTAACATGCTTACCTGATATTCTGTATCATAACTAGGCAGAAGAATCCGGCCTTCTCTCCACTCCTCTCCTTGGTCTTCCCTGATGATCCACAGTGGTTTGTTTTCATGCGTTGCCTCCCGCCGCACCTGCAATGTAGTCCCACTCTCTCCAGAGAGCTGGTACCAAAACATCAGGCACACAGCACTCCTGGGCAAGAAGACAGTGGGACTGATCAGCCGAGCATGTTGCCCTTCTCTTCTTGCACTGCTTTGCAACCTTAAATAACTTTTGCCATCTGCTGAAGAAGATTAATCCTAATTAGAATTTGCAATAGATATGGCAATCTATGGTTATTAGCTCTACTTAATGAGAAATTCAACCATGTATAGCAAGAAAGTACATAGTTCATAATTTCAGAATGATGTAGAATAAGAGGTCACTCATTTCTTGTCCTGCTCCACACGGCTATAACATGAGGAGAGAACTTAACACTTAAATGTCAGATGAAGGAAGCATGCTATTCTATTCCACCAACAGCCATAAACACAAAAACCTCCTGATCAAGACACTTGAAAAGCTTAAGGCAAATGATTGACATAATTAGGACAAGTGAAAGTGCTACAATTGGCAAGGAAAATTGACTCTGTAATCATGATTTTATCAGTGTGTGTGCATGTGCATGCACATGTTCATATTTCTGTCTTTTATTTGCTACTCTGTTTTTGAGGTAGACACTCGTGAGCATTGCTTGTCATTCACTATGCTGACATTACAACCAGGGGAGAGATGTTCCTCCTGCCCCCACTGTAATAAGCAATAAATACTCCACAATCTGGACTAGCAGAAAATTCAACTGATGGTTCTGCTTCTGCTTCCTCCTTTTTATATTTGCAAAGATTAATCCTCCATTTCATACAGCAAGATGAGGCTGTTACTGGGGATCTAAGCAAAATGATTCAAACATGGTAACAGATGCCAAGAGCAAAAAAGGTGACTAATTTGAGTTGAAAGAAAAATTCAGTCTCTCAGAGCCCTTCCCAACTTTTACCTAGCTAAGCAGAGCAGAAACATATCCTAGCAACATTTTTTTCTTCCAAGCCCACATGACATTGCTTTCATCTTGTTCCCAGACCTTGACTGTTACAAGCTTAAGATGCCCTTTAGCTATATCAGTATTAAAAATAAAAAATAAAACAGCATTTCCCCTCAAAACACTCAAAACACACAAAATCTAGTGGGTTTTGCTACCCATTATTTTGAAAAGGAAGTAAGGAAATACAGTGATTCGAAACAGAGGTAACAGAAGCAGGCTAAGAATCAGAGTGAAGTCTGCAATTTTGATACTGGTAACGTTTTTGGTCAACTCAAGAATAGATGGACTGCACCAAGTAATGGGGAAAGACCCTGCAGTAGCATTGTGGAAGTTAGGAATGTGTGTGTTATCTGTGATTTGTTTTCTCCAAACACTTACCACCTCTTCAATAGGCTGAAATTAGAGTAATGGAGAGCTTATTTATATGTTTGGTTGCCCTGAGACAAATCCTCAACCTTTTTACCCCAATGCCATGTTAGTAAAAGTTGACTGCTTTGGGATTTTAGTTTTAAAATAATGGTTAGAGTGGGGAGAAAAAAAGAAATCTGGGTTGGCTTGGTGATGTTTTAGAATGAGAGTAAGCTTTCACATTATCCAATACAAACAGCCTGGTAATAATGCAAACCCTAAAACAAAATTAATAGAAGAGAATAGCTTCTAGATGTTTGCCATATACAGGCAGGAGAAAGAGAATATTATTTTCACTATAAATAGAACTTACATTTGATACACAACACTCACTGGAATTATTTCATAATGACTTTATACCTTTTCAACAATAAGACTACTTATCTGAGCTTTTGTGTTTTTGGGCAGGCAGTCTTGAACTTTTTACCTTGCTGTTGAAGAAAGCCTGGCAGTTACTGTATTGTATATGAATGCTGTAATCTCTCATGTCATGCTAATGTTGATCTCAGGATGTATTTAACAAATCAAAGAGCTTATGTGCTTTATTTATTTATGTAATCAATGTATACAGACACTCATTCACCACACAATCCAGTACAATGTACATAATTAATAAACAATAGTAAATTTAAACACATAATAAAAGAAGGCATAAAAACGTAGACCAAACCAGAAAATAATATATAACATGTAAAGTGCCAAGAGAAACAGATTTAATGGTCTTTCCATGCCCAAGCCCAATGCTGAAGAAAAAAACAATCCTTTAATGCCTTTCAAAAAACAGACAGGGTCCGAGTCAGCTGGATTTCAGGGAGGAGGCTGTTACAAAGGCAGGAGCAACAACAGAGAAAGCCTGTCTCTGCCAGACGACAATGCCCAAGCAAGGAGACCTGGAGCATAGCAAATCTGTCAGAACTTTCTGGATGGACAGAAATAATCAAAATGGAGTCCTTTAAGTAGCTTGGCCCTGTGTTGCTTTACCAATAATCTGCTAGTACATTTAATTAAATGTTGATATTATTAGAAGAGTAGTAGCAGCAGCAGATTTTCTTTTGATTTGCTGTGATAATATTGCTGAATGCTACTCATGCAATGCAGCTCCCATTTTGCAGCTTACAAAGTGTATACTTTTGAAAACATTTAAAGAAATTTCCTATCATGGTAGCAGTTAGGTTAGTATATCTGGTAGGAGTTAACTACCAGCTAATTAAAAAAAACCCTGGTGAGATGATTGTCCTATATCCATGATGGTGAACTTATGGCACGTGTGCCAGAGGTGGCACGCAGAGCCCTCTCTGCGGGCACGTGAGCCGTCACCCCAGCCCAGCTCCGCCACGCATGCGCATGTGCCTCCCGCTTGGCCAGCCGGTCTTTGGGTCTCTGCCGCGCATGCAGGGGGGATGGGGTGTAAGTGGCATGAGGCGCATGTGCGGTGGGCAGGGCTCATGTGTGGGGAATGCGTGCACATGCACAGGGTGGGGCACATGCATGGGAGATGTTCACGCACTGCACTTTGGAGGTTTGCACGCACTTTGGGCACTCAGTGCTGAAAAGGTTAGCCATCACTGTCCTATATTAAAGTATTCTTTGCAATGTCTTTTAATCCACTGTCTTTCACCAGTCCTTCTGCAATTATTATTATTTATTATTGACTGGTCAGTAGTCATCAGCACGATCACTCTTACTATTGTGACCTTGACATGAAACGAGAGAGAGGGAGGGAGGAAGGGAAAGAGAGAGGGGGAGAGGGAGAGGGAGGGGTGAGAATGCTAATTCCTATTAAATTCTAATTATTTTCTATAAACAGAACACTTGAAACATTTCAAGTTCTATTACATGAGAAGATATTCACTATGGTTTTTTTTTTTTTGTTCCATCAAAGCACAACCAAATTGAAGGTTCCAATGGAACATTCTATGTAAGCTGCTTTGTTTTGAACTCAAAACAAACCAAATCTTCACTTTGTGCAAAATTCCAATTGTAAGCCTACTTTCATATTGCATAGTGGAATGTAAAGGGCAACCTGCAATATTTCTAATTTAATAATATGGCTCAAAGATTGTAGAATTGCTTGTGGCTGATTTAATTAGGTCATCAGGAATTGCAAATCAGCTTTCCCCACAGAAAACTAGGAAATTCAAGATTCATATAGTTTATTTATTTTATTTAAATATGTATATTAATATAGCTGGAAGGTCCACTTAGGCCAACATATCTAACCACCTGCTCAGTCTACATCCTACATCCCAACTCCAGAAGAAGAGAAAAACATTGAAAAACAGTCCATCACGTGACAAACCAACCTCCCAAAAGAAGAGCTGCATAAGAACATTACTCAAAAAGGACAAAGGCACTGCAGCAATCCAGAACACCAGGAAAACAAACAGACTTAGAGATGGGCTGCACATACTTTAACAACTGGTTCACCTAGTGCAGAACCGGAAATGTGAGCATGCGCATGACTGCAAAACCAAAGGGAATTCCTGCATGCAGAAGCCAGAGTGAGTAGATCAGGCATGGTGCGGAAAGCAGCTGGGTGGCGAGGGCAGGGCGAGGAAGCAAAAATGTGAGATATATAGGACAGGATAGTGCCTGGGCGGGGCCACCCATTAGTTGTAACTACCAGTACGAGTGAGCCGGTCCAAACCGGCAGCAGCCCACCACTGAACATCTTCCAACAAAATGGATACTGACACAACTTTATCAAAAAGTGCTTGACCACTCAATCTACTATAGCACAATCAACACAAGTTATGAAGAGATAACACTACCATACTTCAAAAATATCTCAGAAACAGAGATTCCATGTGAATTACAATCATGCAGCATCATGGCATCACCCCAGGACACAAACCAGCTAAAGTGCTTCAAAACATCTTAAGTAAACAAAAAGACCCATAGTGATAAACCACATTTACATACCATTCAAGAGACAATAAAAAAGCTAGGAAGGAAATAGAAATACCAGAACACATCATCTCCAGCAGCCTACATCCAGATAAATAGGGATTAACATCAGGCAAACAAGCAAACAGAAAACAATACCCTAACAGAGAGCAAATTCCACATTCGCTAGGACTGATTATGTTAACTGGTTAGGTAATAAAATATCTGAAGGAAAACTTCCAAAGTCAGAGAATACCCAGAACTCCATTAAATATCTCTAAGAAACTTCAACAGAATTTCCAGGGCATTTCACAAAGCATAAGTATTATTTATTTGTTTGTTTGTTTGTTTGTTTGTTTATTTATTTATTTATTTGCCTTCTTAATTGCCCATCTCCCTCAGAGAGAGGCTCTATGTAAAATATATAAATAGCTTAGATTTTGGACAAAGGCAAATTCTTTAAACATAAACATTCATTTTCACTTGTCAATCAAGTCAATCAGGTCTTGTATTTCACTGGCACTTTTATACGCTCTACATGATAGACTCACAATACTCCTCTAAATGTATGTATACCAAATCCATTGCAAAAAGCAAACCAAGCCTAAATACCCACTACAATCTAGATATTAGAGAAGAAAATTCCAAGTTTGTTATTGTCCTTTTAGAAGCTCATTTTTCATGTACAAAGAACTTTAAATTTAAACTGCCACTGTGTATTGTACACTAATACAATATGAAGATATTTAAAAATACACCAGAAAGGAATGAAAATTCATCAATTTTCCTGAGTAACTGTCTGTATTATCCAAACACTAAAAGATGCTTCCAGAGTTTAGTGAACTTTATATATAACATGGTTGATAACTTATAATGGATCTTAGCCAAAATCAACTCCCAAAAACTATTTGCTGTCAGAATAATTCTTTTATTGTAGAAAAATCAAACCAATTCATGTCCATGCTCTCTCCCAGATACACCACTCCTCCAGGAGGTAAACGAGAGTCTGTGCAAAGCCAAAAGTGGGAATCCTTTATAACTGGGGAATATGCAGTAAAGCATTATGGGACTTGTATGCTTAACCAGTTCGACATTTTACCTTAACAATTCCCCTTCTAAGGTCGAACTGATTAATCATTGAGGAAACATTAACATAGATATTACCATATAACATTTATATATTTATACACAGTTTCTTTGTCAGGTAAGAGTGTTGTTTTGGGGGAAGAGGTTTGGTTAAAATATCTGCAGTTTGTTCCTTAGTCTCACAGTATACAGCTTTATGAATCCAATTTCTGACAACTGTCTCAGATGCTTGTACTTTATGTTGATGTGCCTTGATCTGTGGCCTACAGCATCAGCCTTGGATATATCTATTGCTGCTTTATTATCCTCCTGAATGATTATTGGATATGAAGGTTCTTTCCAAATGTCCATTAGTAAATTAGTCGAACCAAATTAAGTTATTTGCAGCCTTTGATAAACAAACAAATTCGGTTTCTGCAGTTGAAGTTGATACAAGTTTTTGTTTTCCCGTATACCAGTGGATAGGACAATCATTCAGAAAAATAACATACCCTGAGGTACTTTTTCGTGTCTTGATATCTCCAGCCCAATCGGCATCTCCGTAACATGAAAGTCTAGGGGTGCTTGATGTGTTTGGATTAAGTGTCAAAACTGCATCAGCGGTGTGTTTCAAATATCTCAATAACTTTTTGATCGCATTCCAGGGGTACATTTTTGGGTTATTCACGTGTCTTGAGAGTAAGTTGACTGATAATGCTATGTCCGGTCTAGTCCAATTGGCTACATAAAGTAACAAACCAATTATAGAACGATAGATTGTATTGTCCTTAAATAACTCATCATCATTAAACATGTTCTTTAGAAAATCAGTTTGCATGGGGGTATATGATGGTTTTGCATCAGACATATTGCATTTCTCCAGTAATTCTAATATCTTTTCCTTTTGTGATAGTATAAAACCATTACTTGATTCGGTAATCTGAAATCCTAAATATTTGTCGACTTTTCCCAAACATTTCAATGAAAAGTGTTTTTGAAGTTCCTTGGCGAATTGGTCACATTTAAATTTACTTTTACATATGTATATGTATCATCTACATGTACTTTTTCACATATACCTTGTTCCCTTTTAATAAATACACATTTGTCAGCTGATGTGGCAGTGAAACCTATTAGTCTTAAAGTTTTGGAAAAACAATCATACCATCTCTTACCCGATTGTTGCAGTCCATAGAGACTCTTATTGAGTAGCCAGGTTTGTCCTTCATTACAGTCAATTCCTGGTGGTGCTTTGACATATAATTCCTTATCTAATGGTGCATGTAGGTATGCTGTTTGTACATCGAATTGATATACGTGTTCATTTAGAATTGAGGCAATGATTAAGGCTATCTTAACACACTCTGCCCTCACTGTAGGTGAATAAGTGTCTATGTAATTGTCTGGAAATTTTTGTGAGAAACCTTGTGCCACCAGTCTTACTTTGTATAGATTTTTGTTATCCTCTAAGGGTTTTATTTTGTATACCCACTTGGTACTGATAATTTTTTTGTTCTCTGGGACCTTTGAGGGGGTATATACTTCTAGTTTTTTAATACTTTCTATCTCCCTCTGCATAGCCTCTTTCCATTTTAACTGTTCATTTGGTGGGAGTGCGTGTATGTCATTATAATTTTTGGGTGTACTTATGGTGGTATCAATTGACACCACATAGTCCCTTAAGGTATTTGGAATTTTGCCTTTAGTGATTTCCTGGGTATATTTTCGGTTGGGATATTGTTTTCCAATGAGTCATCTGAGCTGTATTCATCTATATCTTTGGTTTTGAGTTTGTGATGACCTTCTTTCCATGCCCTAACCTTAATGTTATTTCTGTTGGATTTTATTTTTGTAGTGTGTGTGTGAAGTTGTGTTTATTTCTGATCAGTTTTGGATGTATCCTTGCCAATTATTATTTCATTTGAGTGTATCTTACTCCACTTTGTGTTTTCATGGAAATTTGCTGATCTCAATATGATTACCTTGTGATTTCTATCCATGAATCTGTAAGCTTTGGTTTTTGGTTCATAACCAACAAATTTGAGTTTTTTTGATACATTGTCTCCTTTTCGTCTGAGTTGCTGGGTATGTGTAGTCGGCAGTTACACCAAAAACACGGAGATGTGCTAGTGTGGGCTTCCGATTGTACATTATTTCATATGGGGTTTTCTGTATCACACTTGATCATATTCTATTAAGGGTATAGTTTGAATATAAGACGGCCTCTCCCCAATATGAAAAGTTTAATCCAGCATCTTCTAATAAGCACCTAACCATAGTCTGTAATACACCATTCCTGCGTTCAGCCACACCATTTTGAAAGGCAGAAAATGCCAAAGTTATGAAGTGTATTAAATCATGTTTATTAATCCAGTCACTGAATTCTTTGGAAAGAAATTCAGAACCGCGGTCTGTCATGATCTGTTTGATTTTAATGTTGTGTTGGATTTCTACCCTCTTATAGAATTTTTTAAACTTGGTGAATGTTTCCCCTTTGTGTTTGAGGGTGTATACGAAACCGTATCTACTATGGTCGTCAACAATTGTGAGAAAATATTTTTGTGGCCAATAGAGGGCTTCAAGGGGCCCACTAGATCCATGTGTACCAACTGAAAAATGTGCGTGGTGTTCCTTTCCTTTTTTTGGTCGGGGTTTTTCTTTTGACTTTGAACTCTTACAAATGGAACACTCTAAATAATATTCACAATTGTTTACTTTGAGTCCTTCAGAACAATTCAACATCTTTTTAACAACGGAAAAACCAATATGCCCCAACTTTCTATGCAAAATATGTGCACAATTATTATGTAAAGGTTTACCAATTGAAACATGCTTTGAGTCATTCGTTTTGATTACAACATTTTCAACACTTACATCGTTAATGTGATTATCATTTTCCCTTCTATTTCCCCATCACTTGTGTCACTGTCAGCATTGTCATCCTTTTCCCTCTCTTTCTTCCCATTCTTAACACTATCATTTGATAAATTGGCTATGACTTGTGCTGTGGTATTTATCATGGGTATAAAATAAGATAACCCATTGGCCACTATAACTTCCCCTACTTCCTTGCCATCATTGGTAAGTTGGACGGTGTCACTCTTAAATAACAGATAGGACGTTATATGGTATTTCAGGTATGAACAAAGCTTCCTTTATTCTCCCAAGACCTGGGATGTGGACATCCCCTTTCCCAACTACCTGCACGAATTTTTGGTTGGCAAGTTTAATGTTAAACAACACCTTGTCTAAAGAGGTGAACAGTTCTTTATTACAAGATGTATATGTTGTTGCCCCGGAGTCGATTAACCAACATTGTACCCTTGTGTTTATGCCAAAATTCTGTTCTACGTCTCTAATCCCATTCACGGAATCAGTGTCAGTCCTACTGTTCTCCCGACTGGATCCCCTGCTCCTTCTTGGGCTTGGTGATTTTCTACGTCTCGGGTTTACATCATGTCTTTGGCTACTGGGGTGTCTATCTTGATATCTTTGTTCAGAGTTAGAACTTTTCCTCTGATAACTTGTATAGTAGGGCTGGGGATGCTTAATGGGTTATCTGCCTTTAAAGGCCTTAGGACAATTCTTCTTAAAGTGATCTCTCGAACCACATGTATAACACCCTGGTAACACGTTTACCTGTTCCACAAAGTTAACTCTTTTTACAACCCTGTGTTCCTTATAAAGCAAAGCTCGATCCTTTCTGTGATTATCCTCAGCCACCAGTCTTCCTGATAATGTTTCAAGTGAAACGTTGTCATAATTTAGATTATCCAATTGATTAAGAAAATAGTCCCAGCTAGAGTCGAGGGAATTAATTATAATACTAATAAAACTTCCCTCTGTGATTGTCTCACCCCTTTGTAACAGATCAGATCTCACGGTGTTTAAGTTGAGCAGATTCTCGCTCATGCTTACTCCTGGTCTCAATCTAGCAGAATGAAACTCTCTAGATATTCTGCTAGTAGTACTTCTATTTTTGCTATAAAACAGATTAAATATCTTCTCCCAAATTTCAGAGATGGTGGACTCATTGGGTATGATGTGGTATATGGCTGGTTTGAGGAAACTCAACATTAAGCAAAATGGTGAATTCACCCGATAGTGAATACAATCCACCTCTATAGATCATGTTTTTTGGGGTGGGTTCAGTATGAGAAAAAGGGCGTTCTCTTTCATTAATGCAATCTGAAATTGCTGCACCCAGTCCATTAGATTATTACCTGTTGCGCATAGATGGGGAAACCATTGGATAAGTTGTTGTGTTGAGCTGGGTTGGTGTTCAAAAATAGTTGATGTTGATGTTCTGAAATGTGTGTATATTGGCAGAAGGATATTGGTATGCAAGCTGTAAAGTTCAAAAAACTCACTATCCCTTTCTTTTGTAAGATGACGAGCTGACTGTACATGCATGAAGTTCTGAATTTGTGCCATGTTCACTTTATGTTGGTTTCCTGTATAGGATGTCCCCTGAAGAGTTGTTGCAAAAAGTGAAGGGTTAAAAAATTGCATTGGAGCTGTGGTTTCATTCTTAATTCTTGACTGGGAAGTTGTAGTATCCTGAAGTTGTGCTGGATTCAGGAGGGGGTTTCCTGGTGTTGGAAATTCCCCTTGGGAGGCTTGTGCTATTAAGTAACCTGGAGGCACTAGGACTGCTGCGGAAGCCAGTGAGGCCATCGGGAGTGAGAAAGAAGCAGTGAAGTCTCTCTGGGTTGTTTGGAGATCGGAAATAACTGTTGGAGACATGCTGAGAGGGATCGTGACTTCTGTGTTCCTTGCAGTCACTTCTGAAGCCTTTGGTGCCTGAAGGTGCTGGGAGACTGCCTGTGGTTGCTGGGTTGTGTGGGGATAACGTGGCTGCTGGGAGTTCAGTGCTCGTTGTCTGTGACTGTCTTGGAGTTGGAGGTGTGAATGCAGCTTCAAATGCTGCTGTGAGCGTTTCAATCGCTCTTGATATTTCCTGCTCTGAGGGAGAATTCCTCTCAGGGCTACCCTTTCTTTTTGCCTCCCTTTTCAAAACTTCTGCAGTGATTGGTTGCTGGTCTACCATTTTTACTGGTTGTGGCTTTGAGTTGTGTAGGTTTGAAAATGGCGCCTCTTCATATTTTCCCGCCTCTGGTAAGTTTAAAAATGATTGCAAAGGACTTACCGGTTCAGCACTTGCAGTTTTATTTTCTTTCTCTGTTTGCCTTTCCTCAGTTTGAGGTTTGTTTGTATTTTGAAAAAGTCCTCTTAATTCTGCCATCAGGTCCTTGCTGTTTGTTGATATTTCGATGATTCTGAGCAGGGTTGATTCTAAATCTTCATTTTTGTCAGTTGTAGGAGTTTTATTTTCTTCATCCAAGGCAGTTCCTATTATTGCTCCCATTGGTGACAATTGAGCTGCCATCTGTCTGGTGAAGGCTCTTGTATTAATTCTGGATTTTTCTGATCCTGACATGTTTTGTTCAAGTTAATTTGGCAACCATCCTCTGCTACCATTTGTTGATAACTTATAATGGATCTTAGCCAAAATCAACTCCCAAAAACTATTTGCTGTCAGAATGCTCTCTCCCAGATATACCACTCCTGCAGGAGGTAAACGAGAGTCTGTGCAAAGCCAAAAGTGGGCATCCTTTATAACTGATGGGAGGGGAATATGCAGTGAAGCATTATGGGACTTGTATGCTTAACCAGTTCGACATTTTACCTTAACAAACATTCTAGAAACTACCATACAAATATGGGTGTCTTGGAAGCTGTTGAAAACAGTAAGAGTCATGACAGTATATGCAACCAGCAATGTCATGGATTGTGACTATTTCCACTAACAAACAGCATTCTTACTAAATTAGTACTGAACCTTGGAAAACTACTGTTCCATAAATGCAACTGTTCAACAGACAACATTAATATTTCCTTATCTTAAGTGACCTGATACATGTTATAGTGGCCAAATTCAAAATATTGACAGCTATTTTTATGTAATTTTATGTTTTGAAATATTTCAAAATTATTGTGTTAGCCTTTCTGTTTTTATTTTCTTTATAAGACAATATTTAACTTCTTGAAACTATCCTTTACAGGAATATCCTATGTTTTAAATGCTACTGTTTCTCTCCAGTTATTTCAATTATTCATTTACTTTGCTTGTCTATGGTGAATTTGGGACAAGCCTAGCAGTGAAGATTTTATATCTTCCTGAAATTATTGCCTATTGTGCAGAAATGTATAGTGAAGATGCTGAAGGGTCTAGAATTTCTAAGTAGTCTACATCCATTCCGCAAATTATATTTTCAGCAAAACTCACCTGGATAGTACCACAAAAATTATGTGGAAAAACATTTATTCATCTAAGTATTCTACATTCTGCTACATGGTCTATTAAATGTACAGTGCTTAAACTGAACTCATTTCAGGATGAAAGTGATGCCACATAACTATACCTACTTGAGTTAGCCAGATACCTCACCCTGCTTTCCATAATTCCTTGCCTTCAAAAGTGAGTGACAGCCACAGTGATGAGATCTCAATTTTTAAGAAGTAGATTTTTCAAAAGCAAAATTGCTCCTGGGCACTTATCTTCTGTTGAAATTAATAGATGTCAAGTTCTCAAGTGTCACTCTGGCATCAAAATCGCCACATCCACACAACCCATATAATAATGCAGACCTCTTCATTAAAAACATAATCACAGTGTCTCTGGATTTAAAGGAAGTATATCAAGAGCGCCAAGTCTAATTTGTCCAGACAATCTGCTATTTTTCTGACTTTCCTGCCAATATGGCCAATATGAGGAAAATATTTTAATGTATAGAGTACAACACTGACTTGAAAGCATCACTGGAGGTGAAAATCAGCAGCCAGGGCTGGACCCATCTGACCTTGTGAAACTCTGGGTATTTGTCCAACCATAGTGACCTCTATCAGCCAGTCTGTTTTAATAAAGCAGGCGCCCTCTCGTCATACAGAGACACACATCTGAAGTTAGCTCTGGCTCATTAAAAATCAAATACAGCTTTTAAGCACACTGGAAATTTAACATGCAACCAACCAACAATAAACATACAGTTAAACTGAAATATTTAATTTAAAAAACTACCTGTGAAAATCTAGTTTAAGCCTGGCATTAAAAAGAAAATGTCCTATGGTACTCATTCTTAAGGCCGGATATTTTTTATAGTTTGCAAAAATATTTCTCCCATAGAAAGAACAGAGGGAAAGGTCTCCTCCAATGATTTTAATACAAGGGCAGATTATACTGGATGAACCAATTATAAAAAAATTGGAAGAAGGATATTTTTCCCTCAATCCACTTTCCCAACATAATGCACCATTTCAAAAATAGCATTTTTATGCAAAATATCCCCAAATAAAATATTCCTTATTCACTGTAGTTTTCTTTTTTGTGCGGTTTCTAGTTCAAGAATACAAATAAATGCTCTGTCCTACATATTGGCAAAAAAAATCAGAAAATAAAATACAAGCTGAATAGTCAAGATCTTGTTGATGATCCAAACTCTGTCAAGGATCTTGGAGTACTCATCTCAAATGACCTAAGTGCTAGAGCCCATTGTAACTACATAGGCAAAAAGGCGTTAAGAGTTGTTAACCTAATCTTACGTAGCTTTTTCTCTGGTAATATTACACTAATAACTAGAGCATTCAAAACATTTACTAGACCAATACTCGAATACAGCTCATCAGTCTTGAACCCACATTACGTATCTGATATTAACACAGTTGAGAAAGTCCAGAAATATTTTACATGAAGGGTTCTTCACTCCTCTACTTGTTGCAGAATATCTTATGCCACCAGACTCGAAATTCTAGACCTAGAAAACCTAGAACTACACCGCCTTCGGTCCGATCTACGTATAGTATATACAATCATACATTGCAATGTCCTACCTGTCAATGAATACTTCAGCTTCAACCATAACAACACAAGAGCAAACAATAGATACAAACTCAAGGTTAATCGCACCAAACCTGATTGCAGAAAATACGACTTCAGCAACAGAGTGGTCAATGTCTGGAATACTCTACTCTGTGGTTTCTTCCCCAAGCCCCAAAAACTTTAACCTTAGACTGTCTACTATTGACTTCACCCGTTTCCTAAGAGGTCTGTAGGGGGCGTGCATAAGCGCACAACATGCCTACCGTCCCTGTCCTATTGTTCCTTTTATATTTTATTTTTTTTATATGTATCTATGTATTCATAACTATGAACTACTTATACCTATTATTTTGTAAGCAATTGACAAATAAATAAATAAATAAAATAAAATAAAAAATACCATTTTGATGCTCAATGTCCAAAATTAGACATAGCTTTCAAGATTATACCCTATGTTATGTAAAGCCATAACAAACTGACAGTTTTATTTTGATGCCTTTCCCAATAAATTCCAGCTAATTAAGTCCTATAAAATAAGAGAATTGAAAATGATTAGCTGCTGGGCAATCCATCTCCCCCACCCTAGGGGAGAGGGGCAGTGATTGGAGCTGACATATATTGGGCAAGTAGCAAAGAAGCAAGAAAGACCTCATTCAGTCTCTCTCATCATTTTCTGGATGAGAAAAAACATGGGGATTGTGTTAAATATAAAATATACCAACTAATACCATTACAGAATATTGAAATCATGGTCCCCTTTACCCCAAATAAAATTCTGCTCTCCTTTCTTTTTTCTTGTTACAAGCCTGGAAAGAACTTCATGGAAAAACAGTGGTGAGGAGATTGATGGCGCTGAAAAAAATGAATCAGGAAACCAAGTGTTAATGGAGAAGGCAAACACTGGAAAAGAAATAGAAGCTAGAGTGGCTGACTAGAAACCAGGGAAAAAGAGAGCACCTGTGTTCTCACACTCCCCAAACACATTACTGATCATACCCACAGGTCACCTGACTTCAATTCCAAACTAATAAATGGCAACAAAATATTAGAAATTGAAACTTTGGTGAAATGGGGTCAGTTTAAGGAGATCATCACATCTCATAACAACTTAAGCCTGCCTCATTCATGTGCTGGAAAGAAGATGAAGACAGGACAGCATGACCAGGAAGAGAGGCCACAATAGCCAAGGATAAATGGAGACAGGGCCTAAGTTAAAAGTAATGGGCACACCAGATGGCTTTGGGGATAATCAAACCATTTCTTCCCCAGAAAAATAGCCTTAGTGGGAGTTTACCAAAGCCAGATTGCTATCCATTTGCTTTTCCACATGGATAGATATAATTAGTGCCCGTTCATCAAACCCAGAAAAAGGTGAACAATGACGAAGGGGTATACTAACATTTTAAAAAAAATTATCTATTGAGATGTTTGTTACTTCATGTTGTTATCAAACATCCCTTTAACCAGGGGTGAGCTTCAAATTTGTTAGCAAAGGTTTCTCTGCCCAGTTGCTGGGTGGGCGTGGCCATGGTGAGCATGCTAGTTGGCCTCCTGCACCATGGTGGGGGGAGGCATTTTTTTCCCTCCCCAGGCTCTGGAGGCTTTCTCGAGCTTCCGGGAGGGTGAAAACGGCCTCCCTGGGCTCTGGAGGCTCTCTGGAAACCAGAAACAGGCCTATTTCCAGCCTTCCCAAACTTCCGGGAGGCCCGTTTTTCACCCTCCCCGAGCCTCCATGTGCGCCCTGCACTTACCTGCATCCAAAATGGGAGGGGCAGGATGGGATGGGTGGGGCCAGTCAGGAGTGGGATTTGGGGGTTCTTCAAACTGCACAGAATCTTAGTTGGGGCTCTCCTGAATCCCTGTGAAACCCCAGCAGCCCACCCCTGCCTTTAACATATAGTAATACAGTTGCCTCTGCATCTGAACTGTGGCTGATAGTTCTGCTGAAGCCTCATGCTTTGTTTCCAACTGTCCTGCTTCCATCTGCTGCTCCAAGGACTTGGACAATCTTGTTCTGGTCTCCGCGGCTGTTGTAGGTGGAGGCCGCCTTGTCGTGGAGGGTGTTGGACCCTCTAGCATGGCAGCCCCACCGGCAGCCATGGAGACAGTGTCTGCGTCAACTGGGAGACCTTTGCGATCTCGGAGGCGATGTGGACGGCGGAGCGGACGATGGCATCAAGGACGCCAATGGCAGTGGCAACAGCGGTACTGGCCTGCCCGAACGACGCCAGTGATCTTGTCGAAGATGGTCCCAGGGACGAAGACAGCAGCCCCGATGACATCGCCGATGGTTGCTGTGCGACCCCGACGGCAGCGAAGTCAGGGGGGGTCGGGTCCGGGGTTGGCTCGTGGCAGGAAGACAGTGGTCCTTGATCCAGCAGCGACGGTAGCTAAAAGACCAATTAGCTATTCTTCGGTGGATTTACGGGCTCTTGGGAGGGTCCCCCACTCCCTGAAGTGGCCCTCCGGTCTATCAACAGCCTACCTCAAGGACGGTTCCTGGGATCCGGAGAGGTGGCATGGCCATCAAAAAAGGATTTGTAGGGGGGGTTTTAAACTTTTTAAATTTTTATTCAGAGTTTTATCGGGGTTGGGGAGGGTGACTAAGAGATGGTTGGGGGATGGTGATTTATTGAGGTTAGGGAGGATACCCGGACCGGGTTTGGGGGATAACCCGGGGGGGTTTGGAGTCAGCCGGGCTGGAGTGCACATCTGGGAGGGCCCAGAGGGTCATGAGTTGTGGGGGCGAACACAATTTGGACAGCAGGGGTGGGTTCCATTGGCACCATAAGTGGGAGGGGCAGATATGACGGGGGTAGAGGGCCATATCAGGTTAGGGGATCGCGTGCCCGCTGTCTCCAAGCGGTGGCGCGCTCCGACCCTCCCGACCCGTCTGCAGGCATGGTTGTGCAGAGTCTCAGGCCCTGAGTACCCGGTTGATGTTGTGCAATGCCAGGTCGGTTGTCAACAAGGCCCCCCTGATTTGCGACCTTATTCAGGAGGAGGGCGTGGACCTGGCTGGCGTCACCGAAACCTGGTTGGGCCCAGAGGGCGGTGTTCCTCTGATGGAGATGTGCCCACCAGTTTTCCAAGCATTCCATCGACCAAGGTCTCAGGGAAGGGGTGGTGGGGTGGAGGCGATTATTAGAGAAGTCCTTTGTCCTAGGGAGGCCACTGTTCCTCAGACGGCTGGTTGTGAGTCTCTCTTTGTGAAGTGGGGTCAGGGGGTTCAGATGGGCCTTTTGATAACGTACCTGGCTCCCTGCCACGTGTCATCGGCCCTGCCCGGGCTCCTCGAGGTGATAGCCGGGCTGGCGGTTGAGACCCCTAGGCTTTTAGTCATGGGGGATTTCAACCTGCCTTCGCTGGGGTGGCTCGGGAGTTCCTGGCTTCCATGACGGCCATGGATCTGACCCAATTAGTTTCTGGACCCACTCACATGGGGGGACACACACTGGACCTGATTTTTGCCTCTGGTCAGTGGTTGAATGATCATTCTGGGGATCTAGTTATAAAACCCTTGTCATGGTCCGATCATTCTCTTCTTAGACTGGACTTCTGTGCCGCCACCCCCCATCACAGGGAGGTGGAACTGAGGAGATGGTTCCGCCCCAGGTGCCTGATGGATCCTGAACAGTTCCAGATGGAGCTTGGGCCATTCCCTGAAACTCTGGCTCATAACTCGGCCACAGACTTGGTGGCCACCTGGGATAGGTTGGCCGCTGAGGCTCTGGACCGAGTTGTGCCTTTGCGACCTCTGACCCGGCACAGATCCCATCTGGCTCCGTGGTTCACGGAGGAGCTGAGAGGGATGAAGTGCTAGAAAAGACGTCTGGAGGGCATCTGGAGGACCAGTCGTGCCGAGTCCGACAGGACACAGGTGAGGTCCTATATTAGGACCTACCTAGTGGCGATAGAGGCGGCGAAACGTTCGCATTTCTCCGCCCTTATTGCATCGGCAGAAAATCGGCCTGCCACTCTGTTTAGAGTGACCCGCTCTCCGCTTGAGCCGAGAGCGCGGGAGGACCTCTTGCAGGGTAGGGCAGAAGAGTTTTCCCAATTTCTGCATGATAAAATCGCTCAGATTCAGGATGGGCTGGACTCCAGTTGGGTGGTCCCGGGGGAGGTGTCCAGGGCAAGTCTTGAGATGGTTATCTGGGAGGAGTTCGATCCTGTGACCGCCGAGGGTGTGAACAGATTACTGGGGAGGCTGAATGCCACCACCTGTTTACTGGACCCTTGCCCTTCCTGGTTGGTTTCCACCTCCAGAGAGGTGACACGAGGCTGGCTCCAGGGAATTGCTTCAACGCTTCATTGACGGAGGGGGCTCTTCCTACCGCCCTGAAAACAGCGGTGGTGCAGCCCCTCCTCAAGAAGCCTTCCCTGGATCCGGCTCTTTTAAATAATTATCGTCCTGTCTCCAACCTTCCCTTTCTGGTGAAGGTTGTTGAGAGTGTGGTGGCGCGTCAGCTCCCTCAGTACCTGGAGGAAGCATTCTACTTAGATCCGTTCCAATCGGGCTTCAGGCCCAGGTACAGTACCGAAACAGCATTGGTCGCGTTGGTTGATGATCTCTGGAGGGCCCGTGACAGAGGTTATTCCTCTGTCCTGGTCCTATTAGATCTATCAGCGGCTTTTGATACTATCGACCATAGTATCCTATTGCGGCGGTTGGAGGGGTTGTGAATTGGGGGCACCGTTTTGCGGTGGTTCTCCTCCTTCCTCTCGGACTGCTCGCAATTTGTGTTGACGGGGGGGAGGTCCACCCCTAGGCCCCTCATTTGTGGGGTGCCTCAGGGGTCGGTCCTCTCCCCTCTTCTGTTCAACATTTATGTGAAGCCCCTGGGAGAGGTCATCCGTGGTTTTGGGGTAAAATATCATCTTTATGCTGACGATACTCAGCTTTACATCTCCACCCCAAACCACCCCAATGATGCTGTGGAGGTTATGGCCCATTACCTGGAGGCTGTGCGGAACTGGATGGGCGGGAACAGGCTTCGACTCAACCCTTCCAAGACTGAGTGGCTGTGGTTTCTGGCGGCCCGATATAGTCAGCTGACTCCGTCGCTGGCTATTGGGGATGAGATCTTGACCCCCACAGAAGGGGCTCGCAATCTTGGTGTCCTCCTGGATGTACGGCTGTCTTTGGAAGATCACATTACGGCCATCTCCAGGGGGGCTTTTTATCAGGTTCGCCTGATACGCCAGATGCGGCCCTTTCTTGGGACGCCTTACGCACGGTCACCCATGCTCTGGTCACCTCCCGCCTGGACTACTGTAATGCCCTCTACATGGGGCTCCCTGTGGGGAGCACCTGGAGGCTTCAACTGGTACAAAATGCGGCCACGCGGGTGGTTATGGGGGCGTCGAGATACTCCCATGTGATGCCCCTCCTGCGCGAGCTGCATTGGTTGCCGGTGGCCTTCTGGGTTTGCTTTAAAGTATTGGTTTTGGTCTTTAAAGCGCTCCATGGAATCGGACCAGGATACTTACAAGACCGCATTCTGCCAGTTATCTCCCACTGACCGGTGCGCTCCCACAGAGAGGGTCTCCTCCGGGTCCCGACGCCTTCTATGTGCCGCTTGGTGACCCTGAGGAATAGGGCCTTCTCTGTGGGGGCACCCGCCCTTTGGAACGGGCTGCCCCCGGGGCTACGAACAACCACTGACCTGAGGGCATTCAGACGTGACCTGAAGACCTGGCTCTTCGAGCAGGCCGGCCTCAGCTGACTCAAATGGGATTTTAAATAAGGCGTTTCAGATTAGTTGGTTGGGGTACGAAAGTTTTAATTTATTTTAATCGGGGGTTTTAGATTTTTATTTGGGCAGCCTATAATTTAATTCTTTTTTAATCGTATTTATATCTGTGTTTGTATGTATTTTAGTTGGCTGTTCACCGCCCTGAATCCTTCGGGAGAAGGGCGGTATATAAAATTATGAAATAAATAAATAAATATTCCCTCTCTGTAGCTGTTAGATGAGGCAAGAAGAGTTTGAAACTGGCAACATACAGTACTTATCATAGAGAGAAAAGGGGCTCTGAAATAAGCAGCCTTAATCAGAAATGGAGAGAAGACCTTATACGAATGAAAGCAAATATATGTGTCTCATGGTAATGATGTGAGATCAAATTTGGGTCAGTCACTGGGACCAGAAATAGAAGACCTTATAGTCTCACTTTGACCATCTTCCTCCCCTTATTCTGTTCACCCCTGTATTTGTGGGCATCTCCAGTGACATATATATATGTATAACTAATATCCAAATGTATTCTTTGGGCAGCCCATTAAGAGCTATCTGCATACAGTCAAATCTTGTTTGACATGCTGAGTTACCAAATACTTTTGAAGAGATTATAAAGGAGTCAGCAGGCATTACCTGTTTCTATGTGAATTTAGAATGATTCAATGTCTCACTCTAATGGATGAAGGAATATAATGAAGACCTGCTGGCCAAATAAGCAAGATCCATTGAAGAACTGATTGGCTCTAGGAATTTATATTTTTTGATGTTGTTAATTGGAAAGGAAGCAATCAGTACCAAAGAAAAGGAGGCATTCAAAATGTGTGGAAAAATAAAAAACCTCTCAGGCACTGAACCGCTTGAGGAAAGTATTTTAGCAGAAGGTTCTGATCAATGTCTTTAGGATCAATAGCATTATTAACTCCCTCACCAGCTGTTTGATTGTAGGAAAAGGATCTGTTCTTAGTAAAGGGACAGAAGATAAACCTGGAGCTGAACTGGAATCAAATGGTAACCCTGAGGTATCAATTCTGGCATTTCTATTTCCTGCTGCTGCCTTTGGAGCACCTGGCTTTGTATGGAGATTTATGAGAGCATCTGGATTCAACTGAGCTAGGACAATAAGAACATGCAAATCACTGTTGCTCAGCAAACAACAGCATAACTTAAGTTTTTTGATAAATTATGAGTTGATCTTGCTAAGCAACATTCTGGAAAGCCAAACAATTTGCCCAACACAGGTATTCGTTTTCTGCCAATGAAATGTCCTTGGCAACATTTACTATAGCATGAGTAAGGCATTTCTGTCATTCAAACAATGAACTGGTGTGATAACGTATCTCTCAAGGTCATAATGTATAGATCTGGCCTTTGCAATACCCAGCAAGGAAAATGGATGCAGCAGCAGAGATGATACCATCTCCACCTACATAAAGCAAATTGTGATGCTCTCTGTTTAATCAACCATTTTTTAACAGTGAGCCAATGTGGGTTTTAAATCCCATCAGACAGAAAAAGTACAAGGGAGACAATCAACAATATCTGAAAAAGATCCCCTACATCTCAATCCTTTATTTTCCTCCTTAATACTCAAGAAAGCTAAGGAAAGTTTGAGGTTTATTAATGGATGAAACCATTTACTGAAGGTAAAAAGCTTATTTAGTTGGCTAACCTGAGCCAATGCTTTTAACTTGCTTCCAATCTGCTTCTATGAGATCCTTCTTACTTTGCAGTCATCTTGTTTGGGTAATGCTGACACAAGTCTTTTATAAATGTAATATTTAAAACCAGATGGATTTCTCGTCTCACAGGGAACTTTCTCAATCAGATTACCTGTTAATTTACTTGCCAAGTCACTGCCATTTTATTTTCTAAATAAAAAATCTATATATCAGCCAAATCTATGGAGACTTAAAGCACTGTGGTCTGCATAAAGTCAAGCTTTTAATTGAATTTGGGGAAGCCAATAAGATAATCACTGGCCCATCATCTCTTTTAATTATACCTGATTTTCATGAAAGGCATTGTAACTACAGCTACTTCCAAAACTGAGCTAGAAATAGTCTGCTTGAACAATTTCCCTCACTGCCTGTGTCTTGAAATGCACTAGATATGAATCTGAATTATATGTATTCTAGTATTACAGACATATTTTCCCCTTCCCATAGAATAGAAAAGTTTTTTTTTATTCTGGCCAACAGAAGATCATTAATTATTTTAACATACTCTCACTCTCCATTACTGTCTTCAAACTTCAAAGGCATGCTTTGTTTGATGAAGTTTCATACAAAACACTTAAAGGCAATCAGTCCCTCCCCCTATGATTAGACAAAACAGGAAATGGCCATATTCCTCCACTTTAAGTACTTTTCTGGCACCTTTAATAACTGGATGAGGCTTTTGCACGTGCACTGTATATGCATAGAAGTTGTCTCAACTTTTTCAGTTCCTGGAACTAACTTGATATTTATGTGCTATCAAGTTAGGTATGTCTCTAGCCTAACAAAGAGAAGGTAGGGGCAACATGACAGTGTCTTCTGGTACTTGAAGGGCTCTTACAGAGAAGCAGTGGTCAACTTATTCTCCAAAGCACCTGAAGGGTAGGATAAGAAGCAATGGATGGAACTCATCAAAGAGAGACCCAACCTAGAAGTTTCAGAACAGTGAGAACAATTAACCAATGGAAAAGCTTGCATCCTGAAGCTGTTCCAAAAGAAGATTGAGCAACCATTTATCTAGGATAGTATAAGGTCTCCTGCCTTGGGCAGGAGGTTGAACTAGAAGACCTCCGAGGTCCCTTCCAGCCCTATGACTTGACTCGACTTAACTCTATACTTGGATTTCTTTCCCTGATGACTTGTTCCTAACCTGATCATTCAGCTCTTCCAATGATGTATTCATTACTACCATAATTGATTTCATCCACCTTGCTGCTAGTTATGCTTATCTTTTTTCTTCCAAATTTCTCAGCATCAGAGCCTTCTTCAGAAAGGGAATATTTACATCATGTGTCCTAATCCCAGAACTATTGCCAAATGTGTTTTGCATTGTTACTATGTTGCAAAGTACCCCATTAAGATGTAGTCACCTTGCACACCACAAGAAAGAAAAGTTTTCAGTTTTGTATTTAACCCTGAAGAGATTCTTCTATATTATATTCTTTCTCAAAGCATTGAAAACTGCCTGGACGAGAGGAACTGAGATGAAATGCAAACTGGCTGGAAGATATTAAGACTGACTAGTGTGATTATGATTTGGAAAAGGTGACATTAGCCAAATTAAGAAGGAAAAAATAACTGAAAAAAATTTACACAGCAAGGAAAAACCTGGCCTGACTATGCTATGGAATTCTTCCACTGATCCTAAGCATTGGTTTTGCAATATTGCTAGATCAATATTAGGAATGTGGGCCAGGAAATTTAATTCCAATTCAGCTGGATACTCTATCCCAGGGGTGTCTCACTCATGTCGTCACAGCAGCATCATGTGATGTATTAGAACTCCCCCCCCCCTTTGCTAACTGGATGTAAGCGTGCTCAAGTGTGTGACACATCTAGCCTGTGGATGGGAGTTTGACAGCCCTGCTCTAGGTAATGTTAAAGAAGCCATTGAGTTCTTGATCCTATCTGTTTACATCTGTCAGGCTACGGAACTTCTTCCCATTCAAACAATAAGAATGAACTTCTGAGAACCGAACTTATCAAAAGGAATCCTTTATTGAGATGAGACAGTCCAGTAGGAATTCAAAGCAGCGTCTGAGGTCCCTCAGGCATACAGTGATAGATAAGGGAGTTTAGAATCCCCCCCCATCCCAATGTTTATTTAGGGAAACAAAAGCCAATATGTTAATTCCCCTCCCAGCCCCTCTGGGAGGGGATCCTTCCCTTTTAGGAAGGTTTTTTCTCACGTAGCTTTCCCAAGACGTACCTAACTTCCTCCCCCACCCCCTTTTTAGAACGGACTGTTTTTGGAGATTGCCCAGAGCACTTCTCTGTGGAGTTTTATGGTCTTCTCATCTCCTGGCTAGTGTTAGGTTCTGGCCATCTGGCTTCTCTCCCCCCCATTGTATCATGTATGGGTGTGCATATTCGATATAAGGTTAAATATATTCAGGTTACATCAAGAAAGGATTTCTTTATCAGTTCCCCCCCCCCCCCTTTTCTTCTTCCTCTGAAGAAATGACAGATACACGGATCTGACATCCTGCCCTCCTTTAAAAAACAGATAGGTCTACCTGGAAAAACAAAAATCATGCGTTACATGTGCAGTTCAGGATGGTTTATCAGGGTATTTTAGGTGGAACTTTCGTAGTAATGTGGGTGCTTTTACATGTCTTTTGGCTACCCACTCATTCTCTGAGGAAGGAAGGTGTTTCCAAGCTACTAAATATTGTGTGGATCCACGGTAAGTACGTGAATCAAGGATGTCTTTAATTTCAAAATGTTGTTCCCCATGTATCATGATGGGGGTTGGGGGTGTGGGAAGGGGGGGGTCTGAGGTTTGAAGTGATCTCCGGTTTGAGCAAATTACAGTGAAATACTGGATGAATCTGCCTAAGAGTTTTTGGAAGACGAAGCTCTACCGTCACGGGGTTGATAATTCTGGAGATGGGGAATGGCCCAATGAATTTTGGTCCTAATTTCTTAGAAGGTTGTAATGATTTTAAGAATTTTGTGGACAAATATACACGGTCTCCAATCTTGAAAGGTTTAGGTTCACAGCGTTTTTTGTCTGCTTGAGTTTTGTAAACTGCTCTAGCTTCCTGTAGAGATAATCTTACCACTGGCCACATGGCTTGTAAATTATCCATCCACTCCTTAAGGGAGGGGATTTCAGGTTCTTTGGTGGGTAGTTCCGGCATGGGGTTGAATTCTTGGCCCGTGGCTACGTGGAATGGGGTGAACACTGTGCTACTATGGACTGAGTTATTGTATGCTACCTCTGCAAAAGGAAGAAGGTCAGTCCAATTGTCCTGCTGGTGATTAATAAAACATTTTAAATATTGTTCTAATACACAATTCACTCTCTCTGTTGCTCCATCCGTATGGGGATGGCTTGAAGACGATAATCCCTGGGTGGAGCCTAATAGGTTTAAAAACGCCCGCCAAAATTTGGATGTGAACTGAACACCCCTATCTGAGATAATTCGTTGGGGGGCTCCATGAAGTCGATAAATGTGTATTAGGAACATCTTTGCCAATGACTTGGCAGTTGGGATCTTTTGGCATGGAATAAAGTGAACCTGTTTGGAAAAAAGATCAGTTACAACCCAAATGACAGTATTCCCAGCACTTTCGGGAAGTTCCACTATAAAGTCCATAGAGATCTCTTTCCAAGGAGCAGAAGGGTCTGCTACTGTTTGTAAAAGTCCAGGATATTTTCCTTGTCTTCTCTTTGCAGCAGCACAGATGGGGCAGCTCGCAACATAGTTTTCAATGTCCTTTTTGAGGGACGGCCACCAAAATTCTCTTTTGATGAGGTGCAGGGTTTTTACAAAACCAAAATGTCCTGCTATTTTGGAGTCGTGGCAACGTTTCATGAGTTCCATTCTCTGGCTTGCAGGGACATAAAGCTTGTTTTCTACCCAAGCCAGTCCATCTTTGAGTAAGCACGTGTTTCTGTTAGCCTGGAACCAATCATCTTTAAGTAGTGCCTCCTTAAATATTGACGTCGTTGTGTCTTCAGTCAGGGATGATTTTTTTTTCTCTTGTGCCCGTGTGATTACCTTGGCTGCTAGTTGGGTCGGTTGGATCATCAGTTTTATAATTTCAATCTTTTTGCTGTTGTATTGGGGTTTCCTGGACAGTGCATCTGCTAAAAAATTCTTTCTCCCAGGAAAATATTTGAGAGTGAAATTAAAACGTTCAAAATATCGAGCCACCTTGCTTGTTTTTCGGAGAGTTTCCGTGGATTTCTTAGAGCTTCCAGATTTTTGTGATCAGTCCATACTTCAAAGGGGATTTGGTTTCCTTCCAGGAAATGTCTCCATGTGAGCATTGCCCACCGCACAGCATATGCCTCTTTCTCCCATACGGCCCATCTTTGCTCGGTTTCCGTCAGTTTCTTAGATGTATAAGCACATGGTTGTAGTTGACCACTTTCATTCTTTTGGAGGAGGACTGCCCCAACTGCAACATCACTGGCGTCTGTTTGGATGACAAAAGGTTGTTCGGGATCCGGATGCTTAAGGACTGGTTCTGCTGCGAACAGACGTTTGAGTTTCTCGAATGCTGCTTGGCATTCCATTGTCCAGATGAGGGGTTGCCTAGGTTTGGGTTTCTCCCCCCCCCCCTTCGTTTTTAGCAAGTTCGTGATAGGGAGGGCGATGTTTGCAAAAGCTGGAATGAATTGGCGATAAAAATTTGCAAACCCCAGAAAACTTTGCAATTGTTTGCGTGTGTGGGGTGGATCCCAGTCCAATACAGCTTTCACCTTCTGTGGGTCCATCTCTATTCCTTCATGGGATATTCTATACCCCAAATAGTCAATTTTCTCTTGGTGGAACTCACATTTGGAGAGTTTTGCATATAGTTTAGCGTCTAAGAGTTTTGTGAGGACTGCACGGAGTAGCTTGATGTGTTCTTCCATCGTTTCCGTGTAGATTAAAATATCATCAAGATACACTAAAACCCCTTTAAATAAAAATTCATGAAGGGTTTCATTGATCAATTGCATAAACACTGCAGGCGCTCCTTGCAGTCCAAAAGGGAGCACCTTAAATTGGTAGCATCCCAATGGTGTGTTAAAAGCTGTCTTCCACTCATCCCCTTCCTTTATTCTGATGCGGTAATATGCCTCCCGTAAGTCTAACTTTGAAAAAAAATTTCCTTTCGAGAGGTGGGCTAACATGTCCTTCATGAGGGGGAGTGGATACATATTTTCTATGCAAATGGAGTTCAGTTTTTGATAATTCACACATAGACGCATGGAGCCATCTTTCTTTTCACGGAATAACACTGGGGCAGCTATTTTTGGTCTGGTGGGTTCGATGAAACCCCGTTTTAAGTTTTTATCGATAAATGCTCTGAGTTCTTTCAGTTCTCTGGGAGACATGCAGTACATTTGTGGTTTTGGGAGTTTAGCCCCTGGTAGGATTTCGATAGCGCAGTCTGTGGCTCGATGGGGTGGGAGTTCATCACAAGCTTCCTCACTAAATGCTTGGGCCAGATCCTGATACTCATTGGGGATGTTAATGGGTTTCACAGACTGTCCAGTCATGGCTGATTCTCTGTTCTCTTTCCCCTTCTTTATCCTTTCCTCAGAGCTTTTTGCAAATATTACGTCTCTCTGGAATTGTATGGTTCCTGTCCTCCAATTTATTTTTGGATTCCATTTCTGTAGCCATGTGAGACCCAGAACTAGTGGCTCTTCCATCCCTGGGGCTACAATGAATGTGAGTATCTCCCTGTGTTTTCCTAGTCTTATTTTCAATGGTTCTGTGGTAAACCTGGCTGGCTCCCCCCCCCGCTATGGTTCCATCTAATTGGCAGAAAGCGATGGGATTTTCCATTTCTTTCAGTTGAATTCCCAATTTATCTGCAAGGGAGGGTTTGATTAGGCATTGAGTGCATCCTGAGTCCAGCAACGCTGTAACTTCCTCCCCCTTCCCTTGGCTGGGGATAAACAGTCTCAGGGGTAGGGTGATTGGTTCAATTGGATTGCTTACCAGCGGGTCATCCTCTGAATCACTTTCGGACTGACTCAGGTCCCCTCGGAGCGTTTGGGATTCTTCCTCAGGTTTGGGTGGGGGGGTCGGAATCCCACATCTATTCGGCCTCTCAGGCCAGTCTCCTTCCCTCGAGGGCTGGATGTTGTGGGTTTCCTCCCTGATGGGTGGTCTAGCTTTCTGGCAGGAGTCTTTGAGTGGCATTCTGCTGCGCGGTGTCCCTCCTTTCCACACTTAAAGCAACCAGGCGTTCTTGGAGTCATGGTGGATTGGGGTTTGAAAACTTCCCGTTTCCCCAGAGGTGGGGATCTTTTCCAAAACTTACCAGCATGGTACCGGTTTCGAGTCATGTCTATCTCTGCCTCCTCTGCCATCATGTACCATTCATGCAAGAGGTTTGGGGCCCCACGGGCCAGGCAGGCAGCGTATAGATCATCATTTAGTCCATCTTTGAACCAGCAGACTAAGATATCCTCTGGCCAATCTACCCGGCCAGCCAGGTCACGAAATTCCTCGGTGTATTCTGCTACCGGGCGACAACCTTGTTTCACGACTCTGATGCGGTCCCGGGCTTTTCTATCGGCAAGCGGGTCCTCGAAACAGTGGCGTAGGGCCGTCATAAAGCGATCTAGGTTTCTTAATTCTGAGGCATTGACATTGTGGAGCGTTACCATCCATCTGGCTGCCTCTCCTTCAAGAGCCAGGGTGACAATTTGCACCCGGGACCCTTGGGTTGGGAAATCCTGTCCATATTCTTGCATGTAGGTGAGCACTTGTGCCAGGAAAAATCCCAATTTCTGGGGGTCTCCATCGAATTTTACCCCCAAGGGCGGGACCTTCCTCTGTAATTGTATGTTTCTGTGTTGGCCAGGGTTAATTCCCTGATCCGGGGCGTTTAAGGGTCGGGTACCTGGTGTGGCTGCTGGTTCTTCAGCTTGTCCCTCTTCCCGCTCAATCTCCGCTGAATCCGGGGTGGCGGCTCGGGTTCTCTCACCTTCTGGTTCCCTCGCTCTCCTGCGTTGTCGTCTTTGAGCATCCCCCATGTCGAGGTTCTCCAGGGCTTCTCTCACTAGGCGATTGATGTACCGTCTCATTCGGTCATCGGCCGGTGGCTCCTCATCCCATTCTTCCTGATTCGATAGGGCCTCTAGCTCCAATTTCCACATGGGTTTGCGATTTCCTCGGGTGAGGGTTACTCCCCTGATTCTTCCATTCCAGGTGTCTCTCTTTCCTACACCTATAGACCACCGGGGCTTGGTGGAGGATTCGCAGGCAGCCTTGCTGTCTTCGATGGGGCACATCGAGTCAGTATCTGGCTGGGTAACTGTTGAATGTCCCTGGGTAACTGTTGAATGTCCCCAGCATTCGGCTCCCCCTTGCTCCTTGCTGTATTCAGACATTTTTTTCTTCTCTTGCAGGATCCCCTCGGTAGAGTGAATTGTTTAAAAAAAAAATTCCTTTCTGGGTTTACCTCTATTGCAGACGCTGCTTTATGTCAGGCTACGGAACTTCTTCCCATTCAAACAATAAGAATGAACTTCTGAGAACCGAACTTATCAAAAGGAATCCTTTATTGAGATGAGACAGTCCAGTAGGAATTCAAAGCAGCATCTGAGGTCCCTCAGGCATACAGTGATAGATAAGGGAGTTTAGAATCCCCCCCCATCCCAATGTTTATTTAGGGAAACAAAAGCCAATATGTTAATTCCCCTCCCAGCCCCTCTGGGAGGGGATCCTTCCCTTTTAGGAAGGTTTTTTCTCACGTAGCTTTCCCAAGACGTACCTAACTTCCTCCCCCACCCCCTTTTTAGAACGGACTGTTTTTGGAGATTGCCCAGAGCACTTCACTGTGGAGTTTTATGGTCTTCTCATCTCCTGGCTGGTGTTAGGTTCTGGCCATCTGGCTTCTCTCCCCCCCATTGTATCATGTATGGGTGTGCATATTCGATATAAGGTTAAATATATTCAGGTTACATCAAGAAAGGATTTCTTTATCAGTTCCCCCCCCCTTTTCTTTTTCCTCTGAAGAAATTACAGATACACGGATCTGACATCCTACTTTGTGCATTGCAACATATACATAGAGCATCCATCTTTGCAGGTTAGTATAAAGATTTGTGAAATAATATATGCAAGGTATCTTGAAACAGGGATCTGCAGAAATTTAAATCACAAGTGGGAGAAGTTCTTAAGATCCAGTGTGGCTCAAACTATCAATGGCATCTTATAGAAGATACCTCTTTTCCTGATCCCATATGGTGGCCATGTAATGCAAAGAGAATATATATTTGAATTCAGGAGCTGTTATTTCTAAAAAGATGATCATGCAAGACCAGGAAAGGGTACATTTTTTTTAAGGTACCAGTAAGAAGAATAGAGAACGTGCCCATTCCAGATCTGAAGCATCTCTCCTGCTTTAGATCTATATATTTGCATACTTCTACTCTGAAACCTTTAAAATGCTTTATAAAATGCTAGTGATAATAGTACATATTGTGATTGTTGTTACTGTTCTTGTTATGATTGCTAGTTCATAAAAGAATAAGAGACCATTTTATGCTTTTATACATTTTAGCACAATCTAGCACAAAGAATAGTTTTGTGGGATTTCAAAAAAGTTTATTTCTCAAAATTCATTCCGTGATCAGAAACAGACTGATTGAGCAGATGCTTTACCAATGATCTATGGCCTTTCCCAAACTACCAAGACCCTATATTTATATTAAAATATACTTTTTTCTCATCACTTTTCAATAAATTCTGTATAAATTATATCTGATTTTATAATCCCATAATGTTCTCCCCATGATTCACTGATCCTAAACAGAATTCTGCTAACCCATTTCATTGGAAGAGGATCTGGATTCTGACAAAAAGACAACATAACCCCTCCTATTAATTCAGACATAAATTCTATTTAGACTCACTACCAGATATTCTGAATAAAATTGCAGACTAAATCCTAATTCTTGACATAGCATAAAGATTTTTCACTGCAGGAGCACAGGAATCTGTTTGCATGTGAAAATCTGTGGGGGTAAAATCCCGCCTAGCCTGAAAACTGGAATTGTACATTCCATTACTCTGGAAAACAGCTCATGTCCTAATGGATATGGATGTGTAGTAAGAGAGAGAAATTGCTCTGGGTTTGCTTTTACTCCCTGCAGTTATAAAGGAACTTTCAGTGGCATGGCTCAGAGATAATTCTTGAAGCACAACAAACATGGGGCTAAAAAAGGAAACATGAAACTGATGGAAAGACAATCTTGGAAAAAATGGAGTGAAGAAAGCATATAACTTAGTAAGGGGGAAAAGAGCTATGACTGTCGGAAGGTTTTGGAAGATTCCAAGAACTAAGAACTTGCCGGCAATCCCGAGAGTGAGTGGAGAGAGTGAGCGAAGAGGCCACGACACCATCCATTCCGTAGGAAGCCATTCCGAATGGGTGAGACCTAAAGAACTGGGACTGGGACTGGTGGATAGCGAATAGGGCAATAGCGAAGAGCGGATAGCAGATAGTGGATAGAGATAAGAGCTGGGACAAGCTGTGATTGAGAGTGTGATTCGGACACTTAGAGACTGATTCTGAGAGTGAGTCATTCTGAGTGGCCTAGATTAAATGGCATGAAATGAGCTGTGACTGGTGGAGAATGTGATTCTGAACTGCAGAGAAAGAGACGGAACTGACAGAGAGTGATCCTAAACATCCGAAAAAGAGTTGGGACTAGAGGAGAGCAAGAAAGTGTGATTCTGAACAGCCATGAATTATGAGAACTGAGGAGACTCACAGAGAATTGACAGACCCTATGGTCTCCATTTAAATCATCCAGCTGATTAGTCAGCCTGCATTTAAATTCCCAGTCAGCTGATTGGACAACCTCCACTTAACCCTCACCCAAATCTCATCAATTCCAAATTCCCAAGTAGATGATTGGTGAGTTCATTCAAATCTTCTCCATTAAAATCTATCAAGCAGCAACGCTTCCTCTTTAAAAACAAAAACAAAACAAAACAAAAACCAAACAACGTGGCTTTAAAGAAAAACATAGGAACTTTTCACTAAAAACCTTCAATACTTCTCTACCTCCACTATTTCAGTACCTCAAGACCAAATTTTGATAGATAATGCTTTGTCTAAGGTAATTGATTTATCATCTAATAGTATAATAATTAATTGTTAAATGACCACTAATTTACTGATTCATTGAACTGACAGAGATATAATACTGTATCATTGATTATCTAGTCGATTGAGTGATTGATTGATTTTTTAACAATAAGTAAACTTACTTTTGATTTATTCTCTAACTTATCAATTAATATTTATTAATTGCCAACGTTCATTAAGTAACTGTTTACCTATCATATTAATTAGCTATTGTAATTGTTTAGTGTACTATTGTCACTGACCATGCCAGCCAAAAACTCCAAATCCTCCACGACCAAACGACAACAAAAGAACAATATCTCTACCAATGACCTTCCAGACTCCTGCACATGCTTCAAATGTCTTGAAACCATCAATGAAAGCGAAAATAACATCAAATGACAATCAAGCCCACCTTGCCTGCTTAAACTTAAACAAAAGCCTGGCTGATCTCCTAAAAACAACGGATACATTCCCATGTCTATGTCCACCATGTTTTCCTAAGCTAAACAAACTAAGTACCCTGCCTGATAGAGTTGAAAGCATAGAATCACTCATTCACTCAATAGAAGAACACTTACTAACACATTTTGAAACAACTATACAAGCAAGCCAATTTCTCTTTGGAAAAAAAATTCAGCACAGATAAGTGAATACCTATCAGCTCAAAATCAAATCCCAACTCAACAACCACTACCACAACTACTACCTCAACTACAATCACAACTACAACCAAAAATAACCACCAAACCACAGCCACAAGTAATTACTATCCCATCAAATAATTCTACAAATGATATCCCCTTACTCATCAGAGACATCATGGAACGTGATTAGAAATATCCAAATGCCATCTTATTTGGTCTTGAAGACACTAACAAACACCATTGCAAAAACCAATCCCAACCATAAAAAACTTCGGTCAAGACCAGACTTATCCATACTACAAAGAATCTGCTCCCATGAACTCCACACAGAACTCAAACAACATCTAGACAATGGGGAGAAGGACCAGTACATTGACTACCGTGCTGATTGTATCAAAAACAAATCACACAACCCACAACTCTGCATCCAACCTTACCTCATCCAACCCACCATCACTCAAAACTAGGCACGCATGCCCCTAACTACCTCAATTCCAACTACAACTGGCCTTAAATGCAAACTACTCAATGCAAGAAGCCTTGTAAATAAAATACCTGAATTTCTCCTCTTACTAAATATGGCTAAATTCGACATCATATTTGTCTGTGAAACATGGCTCAATGCATCTCTCCCTTGACTCCATTACCACAGTAAGAAACTATCATGTTTACCGATCAGATCGCAAAATCTGTAGAGGAGGTGTTGTTGCTATCTTCTATAAAAAATCCCTACATCTAAAAAACATCCAAATTACCCAGGAGCTTGCTCTTCCTGAGACCATCGTCTGTGAACTGTCCTTAAATATCACATTTCGATTCTTATTATGTTACAGAGTCCCTGATTATGACATCGAACATGTAAACAAGTTAAATTCACTACTAACATGGGCAACATCCTGCCCACATGCTTTTATTTTTTTTGGTGACCTCAATCTTTCTCATTAACTGGACCCTAAATGAATGTAAAACTGAACCCATACATGCAACCTTCTACAATGCTGTAACAAATCTGGGACTGGAACAACTAGTAACCTCGATCTCATCTTCTGCAATAGTTTGAATTCAATTTACAGAATACAAATTAAAGAACCCTTTTCCAACAGTGACCACAACATGATTAACTTTTGTCTCAACATACATCCACACAAAAACCATCATAACGACGGGGTCCCCAATTACAACTTCAAAAAAGGTAACTATGATTTTATAAACAATGATCTCTCATTTCTTGATTGGCAATTTCTATTCACTGGATGCAATACTGTTGAAGATCATTACAACGTATTTTTACTTGAAGTCAAAAACAAATTACCCATAACAATAAGGAAGCTTCAATCCAAAAAGAAATCACTGCCACCAGATAAAGACTGAATGCACCAATTATCACATTAATCAAGAGAAAACCTTCTACACACCAATTCTACCCGTGCTTTCTACAATTTTGTAAACAACAAACTAAAAGACTCAAGCTCCATCCCATCCCTGAAAGGACCTAATGGTAAAGACTGCAATGATGACACTATTAAAGCCAACCTCCTTAACACATTCTTTGGCTCAATATTTGTAAACAGCAATGGAACATGCCCAGTATTTCCTAGTTGAACCACAGACAACTACAATGATCTAATACATATTGGTTTTACAGAAGACATTGTTGAAAAAGCACTACGCAATCTAAAACCATCTCTATCTATTGGACCAGATGGAATATGTGCATACTTCTTAAAAAAGCTATCCACTGCCATAGCCGAACCTCTAAGCATAATCTTTGAAAAATCTTTCAGGACCAGCTCCTTGCCAAACCTATGGTCATAAGCCATGGTCATCCCCATCTTCAAAAAGGTAGACCCCAGCCTAGTTGAAAATTACAGACCAATCTCTTTATACTGCGTCACCTGTAAAGTCATGGAATCAATTATTAACCAATCCATTATCCTCCATTTAGAGACAAACAATCTACTCTCTAATAAACAATTTGGTTTCAAAAAAAAAACGATCCTGTAATCTGCAACTCTTCCACTGCAAAAACATATGGACTACACAACTCGATCAGGGCAAATCAATAGACGCAATCTACATAGACTTTGATTCTGTGGTATTGGTATATGACAAACTATTCCTAAAATTAAAATCTTATGGTATTTCTGGACAACTGCATAACTGGATAGAAGCATTCCTGTCAAACAGAAAACAAATGGTCCAAATTGGGAGCGTCCTATCAAATTCTGTACCTGTCAACAGTGGTGTCCCCCAAGGCAGTGTTCTAGGACCAACTCTCTTCATCCTCTACATAAATGACCTCTGTGATCATATTAAGAGCAACTGTGTTCTCTTTGCTGATGATACAAAGCTGTTCAATACCACAGACAATACTGCTACCCTTCAAAAAGACCTCAACTATGTATCAGAATGGTCAAACAAATGACAATTTCAAATCTCAACAAATAAATGCTCTGTCTTACATATTGGCAAAAAAAAAATAAATCAGAAAATAAAATACAAGCTGAATAGTCAAGACCTTGTTGATGATCCAAACTCTGTCAAGGATCTTGGAGTACTCATCTCTAATGATCTAAGTGCTAGAGCCCACTTTAACTACATAGGCAAAAAGGCATTAAGAGTTGTTAACCTAATCCTACATAGTTTTTTCTCTGGTAATATCACACTACTAACTAGAGCATACAAAACATTTGCTAGACCAATACTTGAATACAACTCATCAGTCTGGAACCCGCATTATGTATCTGATATTAATACAGTTGAGAAAGTCCAGAAATATTTCACAGGAAGAGTTCTCCACTCCTCTACTTGTTGCAGAATACCTTATGCCACCAGACTCGAAATTCTAGAGCTAGAAAACCTAGAACTACGCTGCCTACGGTCTGATCTAAGTATAGTATATAAAATCATACATTGCAATGTCCTGTCTGTCAATGAATACTTCAGCTTCAACCATAACAACACAAGAGCACACAATAGATACAAACTCAAGATAAACCACACCAAACTGATTGCAGGAAATACGACTTCAGCAACAGAGTGGTCA
The DNA here is from genome assembly GCA_023653725.1 of Bungarus multicinctus. Lineage (NCBI taxonomy): Eukaryota > Metazoa > Chordata > Lepidosauria > Squamata > Elapidae > Bungarus > Bungarus multicinctus. The sequence goes on from CM042836.1 coordinate 169,363,679, forward strand.
ATATCTGGAATACTCTACCTGACTCTGGTTTCTTCCCCAAACCCCCAAAACTTTAACCTTAGACTGTCTACTATTGACCTCACCCCTTTCCTAAGAGGTCTGTAGGGGGCGTGCATAAGTGCACCAAAGTGCCTACTGTTCCTGTCCTATTGTTTCTTTTATTTTTCTTATATGTACCCATTTCATGTATTCATAATTATGTTTATACTTATACCTGTTATCTTATAATCGCTTGACAAAATAAATAAATAAATAAAATTTTGCTAGGGCCTGCTCTTCCTTTTTATGACTCTAATTCATTCTCTGTGTTTCCACATGTTTTCTTAGAAGTACAACCCATTGCCTTTATGGGAGCATTTTATTGAGTATCCACAGACATCACAATTTAACTTGGAAAGGCTTGAAGTACTACAAAGAAACATATGCCCTTATTATCAACTCAAAGCAGCTTTGTTTGTTTGTTTTTTGTTTCTCAATATTTTGTTTCTCAAAAAAAGCATACCAGCGTGCCTACCATCCCTGTCTTTCTGTCTCCATTTATCTATATTTACTTCCTTTGTTCTTGTTTATGTTCATACTTATACTTGTTATCTTGTACATGTTTGACAAACAAGCGAACAAACAAACAAACAAATATCTTGGGGAGGGGGAAAGAAGGGAGAACTGTCAGGGTGCAAATCCTTGCCAACAGGAAGAACTTTTGTTTTGCTCTTTCTGACTTGGGCTATATTACTTTCTTTTCAAAGATGTGTGAGGATATGTTAGGAAAAAATGGAAGAAATAAATCACTATTCTTCCCTGTATTCCTAGAGGATTTTTAATGTGAAAAAAGGAATAATGAAATATAACGTAGGGTAGAACATTCTAATAACAGGCACGGTAAAAATACTTTCAATTTTTTTGTTGTTTAGTCACTAAGTCATGTCTGACTCTTCACTATCCCATAGATCATAGCATGCCAGGCCCCCTTCCACTGTCTCCCTGAGTCTATTCATTTTCATGCTCATTGCATTGATGACACTATCCAACCATGTCATCCTCACCCTCCTCCTTCCAATTCTCCTTTTGCCTTTAATCTTTCCCAACATCAGGTTTTCTTTCCAATGAGTCCTCTCTTCTCATTTGGTGGCTGAAGTATTTGAGCTTCAGCCTTGGTTTCAAAAATGGTCCCCTTGAAATCAATGCAGTTTATTTTTGAGTAATAAGATTACACTGAATCTCTTTTTCCAAAGAGTATTTCATCACATTGTGCCTATGCTATGTCTAGGATGTTTCTCTTTAATTTAGCAGCCTAGTCCCTCTTTTCTTCAAACTGTCAATTCTCTAGCCTATCTTGAGAAGCAAGAAGCAAGTAGCCCAGTGGTGGGATTCAATTTTTTTTACTACCAGTTCTGTGGGCGTGGCTTGGTGAGCGTGTCAGGGGAAAGATCTGTAAAATCTCCAGTCAGAGGTGGTATTTGCTGGTTCTCCAAACTATTCAAAATTTCCACTACCGGTTCTCCAGAACCGGTCAGAACCTGCTGAATACCACCTCTGAAGTAACCTAAATTACTAGGAAATACAAACCCAAGGGTTATATGGGCCATCAAGTCCCACCTCTTGCTTAGCATAGGAATGCAAATTAAAATATTCTTTTAAAAAATCTCTCTAGCCTGAACCATTATTTCCACTGCTTTCAACAAAAGGCCTGAGTTCTGAAATACAAGATTACCTCTGAGGAGATATAGGAAAGCTCTGAGGAAAGCTTTGCTCACACAAGCACAAAGCTGAAAGCACCAGCCTGAAGATGGTGAGTGGGATCTCGTCGAAACGTTGCCCAGATAGTCTCAATCTTACATGGGAAAAGACCCAAACACACCAAGACTTGCCTACTTGTACCCTTAAGGGTGCAGACACAATTCATTTTTCATGCACACCTAAACTCAAGCACTTCTATTTAGAATCTGTGCTATCTTTCATTCCTTTATGACTTTAATAACCATTGAGAAAAACAAATACTTATGCTTTTTTCATTGTTGTTTTTTAAGTGAATCTAATAAATAAATGTATATCTCCCCCCATTCATTATCTGTTCAAGGCATGGTTTTCATTCTGTGAAGAGTTATATTGCACTGAGAAGTAGCTACAGTACCAATTTTAATAACGAACTGAACACAGGGAGATATTTGGTTTTCTGTCCTTAACTACTACACTACCACTTCTGGTTGTTTGGTGTTGTTATTCCCAACCATCTGTTTCTCTCCCTGTTTGATAGACACAGAAATCCTGATTAACTTTCTCCACCAGAAGCACACTACAATTTGAGATATGATATAGCCATTCCAATCTCATTTCCTTCAATGAAAAATGTAAGCCATGCTTTTGGGAATAATTCAGTCAAAGGAAAGTTCTCCTGCCACTGAAGTAGGCTAAAGTAACACAAGGTTTAAAGGCTTTTTTAAAAAGATGCTGAAATGCAAATGAAGCATTATTTCAATATGGGGAACAGTCATGTTGTACATGAGTATCATACTCAAATTATTTCTTTACCAAACATACTCTGAAGGGGAAAGAGAGAACAATTATAAGATGTGTCAGGGGAGAAAAAATGGAATGAAAAATTGAGTCTGGGTTATAAAAATAAGTAAATTTGCTACTTACAGAAGGCTTATTATATTAATTAAACATTATTACAGGGAATAAGTTGGAGAGGATGTACAGTCTGAATCTTTCATGTTGCTGGAGGCGCAGTTATTCTGTGATATTAATCTTCTAAGGCATTTTAAATTTTAAAGAGGTGAACATTGGAAATAGGAAAATTTTTCCAACTGCACCCCTACAGAGACCCTAACTTTGGGACAACCTAAAACAAACATTGGAGACCCAGGCAGCAGCCTCAATTCCTTTCTAAACATGTCAGTTCAACAAAAAAATGTGATCATGGAAACTTTAAATGGAACTTAGGGTCAAAGCCAACATGTATCAGCTTAGCAAAATCAGGGCTATTCTTATCATTACATGGAGAGTCTGAAATGGAAACAAAACCTACCCCCTTTCTGCCTTACTATCACTATCAGCCTCTTTGCTGCTTTAATTACTTTTCCCGAGTCTGGGAATAGAAGAAAGAAGAATTCCATTCCCACTTCAAAGTCAAACCTGAGCTTATCTGGCTCAGTTCTTTAGGAAGGATGTAATCTTCTGTGCAAAATGTTTGCTGATAATTTTTGTTAGTATGCATAAAAAAGAGACCCAGTTTGGAGTAGTGGTTTAAAGTGTTAAGCTAGAAAGTGAGAGACCTTCAGCTGTAGTTCTGCTTTAGAGACATAGCCAGCTAGGTGATCTTGGGCCAGTTCCTCTCTCTTTCTCTGGAAAGGAAGCAAGGGAAAACCACTTCCAAAATATTGCAGGGTATCACCCCCACACACACATAAAAAAGACAACACAATGCCACCTCCTTGGGCACCTAAAAATCTTGGGTAAGATAAGAATAAGAATAATGGTTAAAGCACCAGGCTAGAAAGTGGGATCTCATGAGTTCAAGTTCTATCTTAGCCACGAGAGCCAGCTGGGTAACTTTGGGCTAGTCACTCTCACCTCACTTCACAGAGTTGTTATTGTGAGGAAAATTGAAGGAGGAAGGTGTGTTGTATATTGTTCACTGCCTTGAGTTATTTGTAAAAATAATAAACACAGAAAATAAATAAATAAACAAACAAATAAATCTGAAGAAATAAAATTAAATGCAGTACTTCAAGCCAATGGTCTGCACTGACTGAATGCATGGCCTTAACATGCTGTAGAATTTGCTGCAAGACACTGGGAACCTATAGGAAGCACTAGATAATTTACAGAATACAGAATATAGAAGTGTTTGGAAGCTGGTATTGCAAACAAAGGCTAATGCTTAACCACCTAAAAGATAAATTAATCAGTGACACTCAATTTGTATTGGACAATTTTTTTGTCTTTTGTTCTGCCCAGCAGGGAACACTATCTTTCAATTCTAGAGCCTTATAAATCTAGTTATAACCACCAACATATAGCTACCAAGGAGAATAAGTGGTTACAAAATACTTCTCTATTAGTCAAGACCCACTAATGGGGGATGGGAATTTATTGAATATGCATGCTCCTTGAATACAGATGTTGCAATGATCAGGACTAATGCCTTAGCAATAAAATTAAATTGTGTGAAAGATTTCCTTCAAACAGCAGGATCACTTCTAGTAAATTCTCAGATTTGTGCTATGAAATTTTAATGCCTGTTCATGGAAATTAGGCAAACATTTCTTTGAAGCTAGCAAATATCTCCTATGTTCAATGGGGAGAAGGAAAAGCATAAATCCTGGAATTTGTTGAAAGAGATGAAGAATGAGCAAACAGACTTTCAGCTAGAGACAAACTTAGATCCTCCACACTGCACAAGGTCTCATATTGTGAGGTCTCATATTGTGTTCACACAGTCCTTTGTCTGACAACACAAGCCTCTGTAGTAGCAGAAGTATCAAAGCCTCTAATGCAAATATCAGGGTCTTACAGAGGCCCAGGCAAGTTCTAGCCTCAAAGGAAAATTGACAATGTGCATAGTACAACAGCAAAAAAATCTCCTTAGTTCCACACTGAAGGAGAATTTGCATGCAAGGTAATGTCTAGAAAGCAGAAGCCAAAACAAGCATCCAAACTATTCAAAGTGAGACTTTTATTATTGATGTTCAAAACCAATACCAGCTCACCCAGACAAAAACAAGTACACTATTTCTTAGCACATAAAAAGTCTGCAGATAAACTGAATACACATGCACATGGACAGTTAGCACATGATTTCAGTTTCCTCTCTGGTGTGCAAGTATCCCTCGTGCAACAAATGCTTTACTTAAATAAACATGCACAACATTCACAGATAAGAGATGATACACTACAGTTATAAAGACTAAAGTCTAAGAACAGGGAGAACCAAATTCAAATTCCTGTTCTGAAGCTGTTCTTCCATAGCCTAGGCCTAGCTTATAGGGCAGGGGTGAAGACATAATAATAGGTGGTATGTATATGTAAACTTATATTAGGAGAATTAAACTACATACTGATTTATATCATATACATATCTGTTTAAAAGCACTGTGACTTTTTTTACATGTATCTTAGATTGATTTTATTGAAGAAACATAAAAAATACTTGGAATTGATAAATAATTTTACAGCAATATGCCAAAAAGGCAGTGTTCACAGTCTTTGTAATGTATTCTATAGTTCTTCAGAGATAATTTAAATACTTATTTTCCTAAGTCTACAGTTCATGGATATTTTTTCTTTTAAAATGATTTTAATTGACTTACCAGGGTAGACCCCGATGCCTGGTTCTAAATGGCTAGTCCAGGTTTTTCTAGAATGAAAAGCCCATGTAAATCCTGTAGACGTGTCATGTGTCCAACCACAAAAATCTTCAGGAAGATCAAAGTTGCAACTGAATCCTATTGGGACCTGGAAATCTTGTAAGAAAACAGCACAACATAAAAATAAGATCAAAGGAAAGCCTGTTTCTATTTAATAACTTAACATAGTTGGCAAATCATAAATGGTTATAGAAATATAAAGTTTTTTCAATATGTGCAAGCATATAAAACAGATTAGGGGTTCAGATAAATCTGAAATAAAATTTTGGAATAAATTATAAAGATTCCTTCCTGTGCAAAAATGTTCTTGTTTTGAATTTACTTTAAGAAAATATAATAAGGCGGCTTTAAAAATTGGGCACTAGAGGGAACTAAAAATTACAATTAAATGAGAAAAATACTTAAATTTGACTTACAAATGAAGCAAAGTAATTTAACATTGGAGATGCTTAAGGATATTTTGAATAATGGACCCAGAAGTTAATTTATTTATTTATTTTAAGAAAACTTTATTGAATTTTGTTACAAAAAGAAAAAAAAACATTAAAAAGTATATAATTCAATAACAGCTGTTTGTGGTGCATTATCATATAGCAGTCATTTGGGCGATAGTGATAATTTATACATAACTATATTCTTATTCTATCTATGTTCTATGTTTAATAATCATCTATCCTTAATCTGTCTCCGATCTATCCAATTGTACCATTGTTCCCATATCTTATAAAATATTGAAGATTCCTTATCTTTTAAACTCAATGTTAATTTATCCATTTCAGCACAATTCATAACTTTTTGTATAACCAGTTCTTCTACAGGTGTGAATGACTATTTTCAACACTGAGCAAAAGCAATCCTGGCCACAGTCAATATATGTAATAATAAGTATTTTGTAGTCTTTACATATATTTTTTTGAAGATCCCCTATAGGAAGAGCTCTGGTTGTAAATCTAATTGTTCATTGATAATTTCCTGTAGCCATTTTTGGATTTTTAGCCAATATTTTCGAGCCTCTGGGCAAGACCACCACATATGATAATATGTTCCCTCTTTTTTCCCACATTTCCAACATGTGGGATTCAATTTAGGGTACATTTTCGCTAATCTCGAAGGGGGTAAGTGCCACCTGTAAAACATTTTATATGCGTTTTCTTTGTATGTTACTGATTTTGTTAATTTATGATTTCTATTCCATATAGTCTCCCAATCTGCTAACTTTATATTATGTCCAATGTTTTGAACCCAGGCAATCATACATCCTTTCACTACTTCTTCTTCCGTTCTACTTCTAAAAGATACTTATGAATTTTAGTAATTTTTTTTTATCTGGTCCTAATAAGATTTTATCTCGTTGTTGTGGTTTCAAATATATTCCATAGTCTTTTATATCCTTATTGTATCGGCTTTGTATTTGAAGATAAGCCCACCAATCTATTAGCAGCCCTTGTTCTTGGAGCTCTTGTTTTGTTTTTAAATTTCCATTTATATCCAATATATCTTTATATTTTAACATTTTATTCAGATCTAGGTTATTTGGGTGAATTGTCGCATCCATTAGGTAGAAGTTAATTTTAATAGTGTCTATTTCTATGGAAAGATTGTATCTAAAGGAATGTAGAGGACTTCTGGGGGGCCATGCTTCACCAGTGGCCCGGATACCCTCATACCAAGATGGCTGGCGGGCAGGGAATTTCACCTGGAATTTTGAGGGAAAGGGGAGGCACGAGATGAAGAGGGGTTAAAAGGGGGAGTGTGCGAGGGGGGGAAAAGGGAGAAAACAATGGATGATTGAAGAGGAGAAGGGGAGGAGGTGAAGGAGGAGGAAGGAGAATAAAGGGAAACAAGATGATAGCAGAATGGGACGAAAAGGGGAGCCAAAAGTAGAGTGGAAGAATAGCAGTTGAGGGGAGTGTGTGTGTGTGTGAGAGAGAGAGAGAGAGAGAGACAGAGACAGAGAGAGAGAGAGAAGAGGCAGAGAGACAGACAGAGACACAAAGAGAGAGAGAGTCAGAGTGATTTAAGAAAATGTGAGAGATTGAGGCAGGAAGAGACATACCAGCTGACCCTGTGACTGCCATCTCTACCTGACAAGGATTACCTGACAAAACAGAGGATGCAAGAAAGAAAAGGGCAGAGCTAGACAAACAAGTGTGTAGCAGAGCCAGATGTGGAGTTGAAAGCAGTGGAGACAGACAAGGCAACATGCAATGGAGCCAGGTGAGTGGGCCAATAGGCGAGAGGAGCCAGAGCTAGAATCGAATGAGCCAGAGGTGCAATGGAGCCAGATGAGCAGGATGGCAGGCAAGCTGAGGCGAGAGCAGTGGGACCAGATAATTTTGAGAATAGTGGAGGTGAGCTGAGCAAGTGGGGCATGTATGAGACTGACCAGAAATGTGCAGTTGGACAGGGCAAGAGACAATGATAGAGACATTGGGGTGCTATGATAAGGATATGAGGCAAAGGATGGGATTGAGAGTCAGGAAGAGACAAATTGCCTGGAGAAGACACTTATGGGGGCAGCTTTACAAAAGGGGACTCATCAGGGATCTACTCTAGTCTTTTCTCGTAGGAGGGGTAATCACACCCAGAGACATGAATCAAATAAGTAAAATGGACTCAACCACCATTACTAAATAATGAGAGGAACAAAACAGTCCAAAAAGCTATTTCAGTGTAGTGATTGAGATTCCAAGGGACACTTGGACAGAGAAGGATATTCTGCAAGTGGTAGGATTCTATCCCCAGACCAGAGGGTATTTGTTGTGGATATAGTGGTGGACTGGACACTTCCCCCTCCTATGTGTTATTGGAGTGGAAGAGAAGAGCCCAGATTGCTTTGGGGGTAAGAGCTTCCAGTTAAACAAGGATGTAGGGGTTCGGGTGGTTCATCCAACCACCCCTCCAAGCCAGTGAATCAGGGGGTAGCATTTGCTCCAAAGGAGAAAGCACACATCCCTATCACACCACAGACAGTGCTTCTCAAGACTGTGAAAGACTTTGTGACCATGTGCACCCGGGCTGGACCGGTTACAGGAAACTATGTGTCTTCAGGGATGCAACCTGTGCCAGTGGCGGTAAGGGAGTATGAAGCCTGAATGGAACAATCATTGCAGGCAGTAGACGAATGGAATGTTCCAGAGGCACAAAATAAGCATAAGATCATGGAGATATTCTGACCTAGGCTTCCCCAAAAAGCACTAAGCAGACTTTTCATCCTGGCAAAACCCCTTTTATTAAATGAAGGTGAATTTCTTGCATTCACATTTAGCCTAAGGCCTGGCAAACAGTCTTTCAAGGGTCTTCTTAGGAGGCAATTTAGCTTGGAGAGCTACCAAGTAAATATTTTCAAATGCAGTGATGACAAGGAAGGGCTTGACACAGAGTCTCTGAGATGCAATGACATCTTCACACTGCTGCAACGAACAAATTGTTTCCTGCAAAAGCCCTCTCCCCTTTTGCTCCTCTTTTAATCCCTATGGGAGGGCCCTATGGGAGGGGTTCATCTGTGGCCTTACTCTCATGTCAACCCTTAGTTTATAATTGTTCTTTTCTTTTGGCAGCTCTGCGCATGCACATGTTGGGAACCAGCTGCAGCTGCTCCCCTACCTCACTGCTGTCCAACTCTGAAGGCAGCTGATAACTGCCCTGGCCCCATCCCTGCCTCTGATGCAGAGCCCTCATCCAAGCCTTCCTCAGCCTACAGGACTGGTCCATGTTCCTCCCCAACCTCCTCATTGTCCAACTCTGCTGCCAGCTCTGCTAGCTGCCAACAGGCCACAACAGGAGAGCCTGAAAGGTCCTGCTGCAGAAACCATTAGAAATTTAAAGCTAGGCGGGGTCATGTATGGCTCGTGACTACCTTTGCATATTGTAGGATGAGTTCAGACAGAGTTTCTAGTCTGTTGCACCAGTTTGAGCAGACATACTAGAAAAAGGGTGAAAGACTGTCTGGGTATGTTGAGGAAAGGGATGGAACCAGTTGAGATAGATTGGACTAGATGCAACAGATTCTGTGAGATGCCTCACACACAGATTCAGTCTGGATGCAGCTAAGGGCTCTGGGTAAGGGGTTACACCAGAGTATTCCAAAATTATAAGGAGGGTGAGGACAAAAGAGGCAATGGAGGATGCAAAGGAAGTGTGGCCAACTTGCTAGCAGAATTGCCCCTAGAAGCTGGGGTGGTTAGCGCTGCATATGCTGATGCCAGACTTACCACTTTGGAGAATCAAGTATCCTGATTGATGGAGGCAATGGCCTTGTTGGCAGCAAAGGCAGCCTCAACCCAGAGTGGAGATGCGACACGACCAGTCAAAGAAAGGGTGGGCATCTCTGCCCCAGCTGAGAAGTTGCTGAAATCAGTGATTTGTTATTTTTGTGGGGGCGAAGGGCACAATAGATATACATGTCCAAGACCACACAGACCAAGAAGTCAGACCCAGTCAGGAAATTATAGAAGGCCTCAATGAAGGAGCCAACTGGGTGCCCACCTATGGCAGCTATTTGCAGCCTTAAGAATGGTGGACAGCAGAATTAAGCACTGCAGCCACAAATGAAATCCCACCTAAGCCCTACCTGATTGCAGAATCAATGGGAACACCTTCTTCTGTAATGGGTTTCTACTTATGAGGGTCTAGCAAGGGTAAAGCAGTGAGGCATCACAACAGGTACCAATGACAACTTTTGCAAGCACAGAAGTATGCCCAGGCATGAACTGTCAAACTATTTGTCAGAAATGGTGTAGGATCTCCTGCTTGGGTGGGAGGTTGGACTAGATGACCCACAAGGTCCCTTCCAACTCTGTTAATATGTAATAGACCAGATGCCTTATCCCTCACCAACAGAGTCCCTGACAAATTAGTGGACCCCTCCCTCATAGTGCCAGTGCAAGTGGAGGGATTCAGGCATGCAGGTGACTCTGTTCTACGGGGATTTCTATGAGAGACATCTGAAGCACCTTCCCCTACAAAAGCTGGACAATCTGGAGATTTGAGGACTTGGAACTGAGAGGTTTCCTTACAACAATTATTTACTGCTCCAGTTGATGTTTGGCTTTGGCTGTGGGGCACCCTGAAACTGTTGATACCTTGGCCATTGTATGCACCTGCCCCCCAAAATTCCATGCATTCAAACAATCAAGAGAAGACTGCTTTCATATGTCCACTGGCATTCTACAAGTACAGCTGGATGCTCCAGGGTTTATCAGGCCCCCAGGAACTTTCCAGTGACTGAAGAAATGAACAGGAGGAGACATGAATTTGATCAAGGTGTTAATATATTTAGACGACATCATCATCTTTGGAGAGACATTAGAATAGCATGAGAAGCACCTGGTGAAAGTCCTAATGCATCTCCATGATGACAGGTTGAAGCTGTCACTGGAGAAGTGCCAGTTTTATCAGCTATCAGTCATTTATCTTACAGAAGGGATATCGACCAATCCTATGAACCTTGAAGAGATCACTGGCCCAGACTGCAAAGTTTGGGCGAGCTGAAATCATACCTAGGATTTTGCTCATATTATAAGCAATTCGTCAATCGGGTTTATTTATTTTATTTATTTATTAAATAATTTTATATACCGCCCTTCTCCCGAAGGACTCAGAGCGGTGAACAGCCAACTAAAATACATATAAATTACAGATATAAATATCATTAAAAAAAATTAAATTATGGGCTGCCAAATTAAATTTAAAACCCCCGATTAAAATAAGCTAAAACTTTCATACCCCAACCAATCAAATCTAAAACCCCTTATTTAAAATCCCATTTGAAGTCAGCTCAGGCCGGCCTGCTCAAAGAGGTCACATCTCAACGCCCTCAGGTCAGTGGTTGTTCATAGCCCCGGGGGCAGCCCGTTCCAAAGGGCGGGTGCCCCCACAGAGAAGGCCCTATTCCTCGGCGTCACCAGGCGGCACATAGCTGCCGTCGGGACCCAAAGGAGACCCTCTCTGTGGGAGCGCACCGGTCGGTGGGAGACTACAGGCAGAATGCGGTCTTGTAAGTATCCTGGTCCGATGCCATGGAGTGCTTTAAAGACCAAAACCAATACTTTAAAGCGAACCCGGGTTGTGAAGATAGCCCATCCCCTCAATGACATTTTTAGGAATGAGGAAGGTTTGAGTAAGCCCCACCAAATAAGGGACCCATGAAGTCCGGGCAGTCAATACAAGGAGAGCAGTGTCAGCAGGCTTTTTGATAAATGAAGAGGAGCCCCTATTCTGGTCTATGCAGATCCAACCCTATGAGCTACATGTTGATGCTATAAGGGACAATCTTGATGGGGTATTGTATCAATAACATGAGACATTTAAGGCTTATTGCCTATGCCAGCAGGAGCCTCATCCCACTCAAGAAGAACTATCCCACTCATAAAATAGAATCCATGGTGTCAAAATGGGCAGTGGTGGACAAGCTAAAAGTCTACATATATAGATGGGGTGGAGTTTGAGGTCAAGACCAATAACTTAACTCACTATGTATCTCCTGCACAGGGCATACGTGATTGGCTGTTCTCCCTGGATTCCACTTAAACCTAAAGTACTATCCAGAAATAGGGAATATGGATGCAAATGCCATGTCAAGAAGCCTTATGACCTAGGGCTGCTGATAAAGAATGGGTATGCAAGCTCTGTACCAAGGGATTGAACACCAGGCTAGAGGAGCAGCAGGGGCAGAGGCTATTAGGGTCACTGCCATGAGTGTCACCAAACTATACTGCAATCCCATTCTGGTGAAAGATGGAGGCTTGCCTGTCCTAACCAAGAAGGACTTGAGGAGGCCCTGTTAACCAACTGTCCGAAAGAAGCCAACTGCCTGAAAGACTGTTGCATAAAGAATGGGATCTAGAATTTGGTGTTTCCATGGACCAGACATGGTTTGTGCCAGGGCTATTTGGATTGGTTGAGGAAGAGCCTGAAGACTGTATATGAAACAGCTCAAGCCATTTGAGGGATACAAGGCCAAAGAAACAAGAGGAATTATGACCAAATGTTGTTGCTGAATCTGGGCATCCCCCAGAAAGCATAAATTAGTTGACTGGTGGAATTCCCAGCCTTGCATTGTCTGCAAGAAGCTACCTGGGTAGCCAGATTCTCCCAGAGGAGACTATTTCTGAATGAAGTGGTATGAGTGCCCCCACAGTCCAAGTTGCAGCCTGCAAAACTTTTCCCAGAGAGAAAGGCTCCAGTGACCAGAGAACAACTCTCTTCACCAATGGAAGAGGAAAAGAAGGACAGTGATGAAGAAGGGGGCTGGATGAATTGGCTGTGGCCATCTAAGCAGGCTGAAACTCCCCCACCTGCACCTGACACAGATATTGGCTCAGGGACACTTAGGCCAGAAGCCCCCAAGTTTGTGCCGCAAGCTTGGGAGCAAGAAGAAGTCCTCATGGAGCCTGCAGAAGAGGCAAGTGGATCCTCTCCACAGCAGTCAGAATCCAAGAATGAGCTCCTAGCTCTAGGGACCCCTGAAAGTGCTGAACCTTCAGAGGAAGACCCATTCACCCTAGGTGAGCCTGAAGACCCCAAAGAAGGGTAATACACCACCTCAGAGATTGACATATGGCACTCTAGGCCAGGAGAAGGTGAGGTGGTGAGATCACTGTTGGTGAACTGTTTGCCACTCTTTGGGGGATCAAAGATTCTTGGGCAGGGGAAATGTATAGCCAACCCCCCCCCAGTGATAGCGCTCCACCAGAGGCTAGATATCCTCATACTAGGAGTGAGGAATATCACCCAGAAATTTGAGGGGAAGGGGCAGCATGGGATAAAGAGGGGTTAAAAGGGGGAGCACATGGAGGGAAGAGAGAAAACAATAGGAGATTGAGGAGGAGAAGTGGAGGAGGTGAAGGAGGAGGAAGGAGAACAGGGTGATAGCAGAGTGGAAGAGAGGAGCCAAAGTAGAGTGGAAGAATAGCAGCTACTTTTACTTTTACTTTTTATTTTACTTTTATTTTTTTCAATTTTTTACTATTATAAATATAATTTTTAATAAAATTATAAAAACACAAAGGAAGAAAATTAAACATAAATCATATGATTGTTTATTTTGAGATTAAAAATCACAGCTAAATCAAAATAAAAAGCACAGAGGTTGTAATTAGTGCAATCCATGATGAAATAGAAATTCATCAATGCACTGTATAATGTTTAGTTAGAATACTTGACATTCCAGGTGAATATTCCCAAGGCTAACCGTTTATCTGAAAATCAGCATGTCTGAAAGAAGGTTAAGTTGAAACAAATAGATGCTTCCACACTATTTGAAAAAATGATGTAAGAAGGGAGGGAAAGGATATTTTATCTGAAGCTACTCAAGATTATTTCTGGATATTTTAGTATGGATATTGCTTAAGTATCCACATATCAGGCATTTCCCCTGAAACCACTTTTAACATTACAATAAATCAATGTAATGTTTTGTGAAGTAACTCACTCCTTGTTATTAAATAAGATCAGACTTCTGATCAAGCCTCTCTAGAGTTTGGCCTGTCACTAATAATATCATTCTGCAGTTCTGAGATTTCTTGGCTAAGAATGAGGGAGAAGCAAGAACAATCACTTAGCTGCAAACTCATTACTGACAACAATACAACTGGAATAGCCAAACAATCCCTATAAGTGGCTTTTAACTCACTAACATCAGACAATTGTTTATTCTCTTCTAGCCAAAGAGATGGAAAGATGGGAGAGAACGTGCATACAGGTAGTCCTTGACTTACGACCACGAATAAGTCCAAAATTTATGTTGCTAACAAATGTTAAGTGAGTTCCCCCCCATTTTACATCCTTTCTTGCTACAGCTATTAAGTGAATCATTGCAGTTGTGAAGTTAGTAACATGGTTGCTAAGTGAATCTGGTTTCCCCATTGACTTATCAGAAATTCACTGAAGCTGATCACATGACCCCAGGACACTACAACTGTCATAAATATGAACCAGTTACCAAGCACCTGAATCACGTGACCAAAGTGAAGCTGCAACAGGCATATGAAAAATGAGCATGTCACTTTTTTCAGTGCTGTTGTAACTTTGACCTGTGACAAAATGAACTGTTGTAAGTTGAGGACCACCTGTATTATATTACATTACAGGGTCATGAAAATCTTTTGAAAGAGGTTCTATGGAATAAAAGAAAAACATTTTTTTTCAAATCCTGAAAGGACATGATCCTTTCCCAAAGTCCTACAGCTGCTTGAGCTTGGAAAGAGAGGCAGTAATTCCAAGGAGTCAAAAAGAACCCCTTCATAAAGTTCTCGTGTACTCTTTCAAAGGATTTGCAATCCTAACATTAAAAACCAGCCAGAGGCAGAGACAGGGACAGAGCAAAATAACAGCACAAGTATCTATCAGCCACTGCTTGTCATTTGAGATGTTTAGCCTTCTTTGAGAAAAGAAAATGAGTAGGAGGTGAAAGCACACAGTATGACTATTTATTACTTCATATGTGGTACCTTAGATATAACATCCTAAGCAATCTCAGGTGAATGATCTTAAGGAAAGCCATTCGGGATGGGATCAATGGGGCAAAAGGGATGTGTGCTCTGGCCCCTTGGATGGAATATATTCATGAATTAGAGAGTGCTGGGATGGCTGTTACTTACAACCTAAACAGGTGGGGACAAATGGTGGGAATGGCAATAGAAGAGAACAGTTTGGCTGGGAAACGAAAGAGAAGTTGTAGGAAAGCAGGCAATCGGGGCCTGAATACACTCCACAGATTTGATGACATAATGACTCTTAGGATCCAGAAGAGAAGTAATAACTCTCTCTTGAACTCAACATGGTCAGACCATTGGTGAAGATAATCAAGAACTCTCTGATATAATTTTCAACTCCCAACAAATCCCCACCAGCCTTCCTAATTATAAAAACATCTGGAAAGTTCTAGATTTTCCACTCCTGACGTAAAGATTCTGAGCTGAAGCCTGCTAAAATGCTATCCACCTGCTTGTACTGAGGGTTTTTTCCTCCCCTTGCTGAACAGAGTTTGAAATCTTCAAAGCGGCAATTAATAAGGTACTTGATCACACAAATATTTACATATGCAGTTCTACAACTCACACCCTTTGCACATCTTGTGTGATATACAACATGTTTTCACTGGCTAAGGAAATACCTCCATTCTCTACACAACCATCACCACAATCTGTTGCCTCCTCATCAGTGGAAAACTGAGTGGTCATCTCCTCACTCTTCAATGTGGGCTTCAATGTCTCCGCAGTGGACTTCACATCTACACATTAAAGAAAAAAGAAAAGAAAGGACAAACAAATGATTTCACCAGATTCTAGATCGAAGTGAGACAGCAATCATATGTGATAGGAAAGAGAGGATTTTAGTTTTATTCACTTCCTATTGGGCCTCAGCTTGCCTGGCTAAATAATACTAGGACAGTTTGTTATTGCACCACCACTTACCATTTTTTGAATGATAATCTGGTAGATTGGAAAAGTCTTCAACAGAAAAATCCAGTACTTAGGAAGGCAAGTGACTACAAGTAGCCCTTGACTTATGACCACAATTGAGTCCAAAATTTCCATTGCTAAACAAGACAATTGTTAAGTGAGTTTTATCCCATTTTATGACATTTCTCATCGTAGTGTTGCTAAATAGTAACATGGTTGTTAAGTGAATCTGGTTTCCCCATTGATTTTGCTTGTCAGAAGGTTACAAAAGGTGATCACATGACTCTTGCACATTGCAACGTCATAAATACATGCCAGTTGCCAAGCATTATGAGCCCCGGTGGCGTGGTGGTTAGAGTGCAGTACTGCAGGCTACTTCTGCTGACTGCCGGCTGCCTGCAATTTGGCAGATCGAATCTCACTAGGCTCAAGGTTGACTCAGTCTTCCATCCTTCCGAGGTGGATAATATGAGGACCCAGATTGTTGGGGCCAATATGCTGACTCTGTAAACCACTTAGAGAGGGCTGTAAAGCATTATAAAGCGGTATATAAGTCTAAGTGCTATTGTTGTAATGCTATCTGAATTTTGATCACATGACCCTGGGGATGCTGCAATGGTCATGTGAAAAATGGTCATGTCACTTTTTTTCAGTGCTGTTGTAACTTTGAAGAGTCACTAAATAAATGGTTGTAAGTCAAGGATTACCTGTATCATGCACATTTACATGCCACCAGCCCCCATTTAAAATATAATCCCAAACATACTGCATATGGTCAAGTCCTATGATGCAATCACAATTATTGAAGTCATCAACAGTGGTATACAATTAAAATTACAATTTAAAACAGGTCTTCCTCAAACAACAGCACTTAGCCAATTAATATTTTTTTAAAAAGATGAACAGTGCTATATCTATACTGGTTCACGTAAATAATAATTACAAGACAGATCCAGGAAAGAAACAATTATGAACATGCATTGACATAGGCATAAGAATAAATGTCTATGATAGCCCCAGGCATCAATTCTACTCTCATATCTTCTCTAAAAAAAACCAAGGCTTTGACTTAATAATGTCACTCCCCTGAATCAAGCGAAGTTGTTTGTCCTCCACTTGTTGTACATGCCATTGCTATCAGCAATATACACCACTTACTGTCCCCTTTACATAGGACACAAGCTGCCCACACTCCATACAACGGAAGACATGGATACAAATCTGATATCAGAAATGGCAATATTCTTACAGCAATAAGAAAACATTTCTACATTTTACACCTCAAGATAAAAAAACTGCAAAACAATTGATAAATTCATTAATAAATCCAACACCATTTTACAGATTATGAACAGAACAAACTTTCTGACCCAACAATATGTTAACCATCAAAAATGTTATATCACTCCTGAAACATTATGCAATTTTGCCCTTCTTTTCTTTTTTCTTTTTACCCTGTTCTCCTTTTTTACTCTCTTTCACCAAACATAAACCTACTATTTATGAGCTTATACTATTATTTTTCAAAATAATAAGCTCCTATGATAATGGATTAGTGGCTTTTACAATGCCACAGGCCCTTGGTTGTTTTATTACATTAGACTTACACAGCTGGAAACCAATATATATATATTTTTGTTTATAGACATTATGTAAATCTGAGGTTGCCAACATATATAAAGGTAAAGTATATAATGCTAAGTGTCAACTTCCAGATCACTTTTTCTTTTTGATGAACCCTAAGCTCTCTTCAAAAATAAAAATGAGCACCTTCATTTCAATGTTTTATTTGAATTGCATGAAATGAAGCAGAAGGATGAGAGGCAAGATCATGAGGAATTGATAGTTTTTAACCAATTTAACTGCCTCTCATGGATGACATTTAGTGAATGATCAAAACCTTTCCCACTAGCTGTTTTGGAATAGCCCTCAGCATAACCTCAAAATCTCAAGGATGTTAACTAACACAAAAATAACTCTTCAGTATATATAATTAAATCTTGCATATTTAAAATCTCTCTCTTTTTCAAATATTTCTTTCTTTCAGAGACTGTAGAAATATAGTCCATTTCTACATTTTATTTTTCTTTTGTCATCTCCCAAACATTTTATATGTGTGTGTGTGTGGGTGTATGTGTGTGTATATATATGTATGTGTGTGTGTGTGTGTATACACACATATATACACACACACACACACACACACACACACATATGATATTTAGGTTTCTTCGGGTATTTTCCCACGTAATATTTGTGCTTTTATTATAGCGACGTTTCGGCAGAATCTCATCTGCCATCCTCAGGCTTGTGTATTAGGTTCTTTTTAATTTTGTGTGCCAGGCTTGGCAGTTGTTTTTTATTTGAATTTGGTGCTGGCTTTCTGTTATATTTGAATGGTTTTTTCCTCATCTTGATTGGCTGGGAGTCTAGGTCTGTTTTTATTGGTCTTCGAGTTGCTATGTTTTTGATTGGTTGGCAATATAACAGAAAGCTCAGGGCTCCACCCAACTAAGGAAAAAGTCAGAGCCATACAAGAAGCTCCCACCCCCAGAAATGAAACAGAGCTTCAGGCATTCTTGGGATTGTTGAACTTTTATAGTGTCTTTCTGCCACAGAAGGTGACAGTAGCCGAACCACTGCATCGGCTTCTGGATAAGAAGGCATCATGGGCCTGGGGTTGAAGGGAGGCCACTGCATTCACAGCCATAAAAAGACTGTTGTCATCTGAAAGTGTTTTGATGCAGTATAATGAGACTCTTCCAGTCACCCTCACGTGCAACGCCTCCCCACCACTGAATGCCCAATGGGGTCGAGGTCCCAATTGCTTTCTATTCGAGGACATTTTTGGTGGCTAGATGGAACTACAGCCAGCTGGACAAAGAAGCGCTGTCTGCAGTTGCAGGCATAAAGCATTTCCATGAGTACCTCTTTGGCATGCAATTTGAATTAATGACTGATCATAAACCGCTGCTGAGCCTGCTCATAGGGGACCGCGCAACATAGAGCATTTTGTCACTGCACATGACACAGTGGACAATCTTTCTGGCAGCCTACAACTATCACCTCATTCACCGACCTGGCAAGTCTCTGGGCTATGCCAATGTATTCAGCCAATGCCCACTTCCAACAATTGTGGAAGACCCAGCCCCAGTTGCACCCATATTCCTCATTGAGGAATTGCCCTCTGGCCCCATCACGGTGGCCGAAATAGCTAGACACTCTGCCAAGGACAAAACCTTGGTCCAAGTACTTAGCTGGGTATGGAGGGGGTAGCCAAAAGGGCCATTTGGCAAGAATTTTCAGTCATTTCACACTTAGCAACATGAGCTATCTACACAAAAGGGTTGTCTGTTGTGGGGGGATTGGATGATAGTGCCACCAAAACTAAGGAGACCAACCAGTGGTTCTGCACGTAGGTCATCCAGGCATAGTCAGAATAAAGGCACTAATTAGAAGTTACACATGGTGGCCAAACTTGGACATAGCCGAATGGTAGCCACATGTAAACCATGCCAAGAATCCAGACCAGCACACACCCTTCTTCCCCAGTGCATGAATGGAATGTTACAAAAAGCACCCTGGTCAAGGGTTCACATAGATTTTGCAGGGCCCTTCCAAGGTCAAACATTTATGGTCATAGTTGGATGCTTATTCTAAATGGTTAGAAATAGTGCTAATGTTCTCAACAATAGCTGAGGCAGTCATCAGAGTATTAAGAAGACTGTTTTCAACACATGGCCTACCAGACTTCCTGGTATCCGATAACAGGCCACCATTTACAGTCACCCAATTTGAACTATTTTTTTAAATTATATTTTTATCATTTACATATAGATATATGGAACACAGTGTGGCCATTCTGGTGTTTCCTCCGCCATACATACTAAAGTGAGAGACAAATAACATATATACTATTTATACATTGCTAAGTCTTGTACAATTATTTTTGACTAACATACTCATTTTAATACATATATAATATTTCATTCTGGGTCTATTTATTCTAGTTATTTCCTGTTCCCACTCCCATTTTTAGTTCCAGCCATTGGTAATATCTGTTCCATGTGTCATAATATTTTGTCTCTCCTTTATTTTTTAATTCTAACATTAATCTATCCAATTCTGTGCAAACTAATATTTTCTTTATTATCTCCATTTCTGAAGGGGTGTTTTCATTTTTCCAATTCTGGGCATATACCATTCTCGCTGCCATCAGAATGTGTAATATTAGGTAATGAAATATGTAAATTTTAGAAATATATAAAGATGTATTATTATAATATAACTATGGGATAGATCTGGGTTGATAAAATTGTCATAAAATAAATCAATTAAAATATGGATTATTTTGCATAACATGAATAAATAACAGTATAGTCAAATGACAAATTAATAAGGATATTAATGTATTTAGAAATATTTGATAGATAATATGAGAATATATACAAGTAATTGTAAGTGATGACTATGAAGTGGATGCACAAAAAAAATTGTAAACCAACCAACACACTGTATGTAAGCAAGTGGAAGATGGCTTGACGTTTTTATGTTGTGTTTGTGTATGTTTGTTTAAAAAATAATAAAATTTGTTTAAAAAAAATAATGTGTAATATTAGATATATTAACCATTCTGTCATGCCCCTGGTGGAGACTGACTCTGAGGAAGAGGAGGAACAACCAACAGGGAGTGGGAGTGTGGTTCCAGAGGTGGTGGAGGAGGCTGGGGAAGGGCAGAGGCCGGCTGAGTAATCAGAGGAGGATCCAGGCCCATCCCCTATCCATCCTAGGGCACGCAGGAAGGAGAGGATCAGGGAAAAGTGTGGTCTACTCGGGAGGAGAGGGCCATGATCCTCCTCATGGGTTGCAGCTGGGCTCTCGATATAAGAGTTTGTAACTGCACGTTCACAGACGCTGAAGTCAAATTAGTATTTTTCCTTGGATGAACTTTATCTTGGTTGGTGTTCTTCCCATGGACTTTCCCTGGTTATCTTCCTGGAATGTGTGATTAATTATCTTAGTTTGCCTTGGAACTCTCATCAATACGGTTTGTGTCTGGTTTCCTTTTGCTTTATTATCTAATTTTGGAATTTAAACTGTGACTAATAAAACAGCAAAGTTAAGTTGAAGGCATTGCAAGACCTTGATTCATGTTTTAGTTTTTGTGTTATTTTTGAGACACTACCGGTCATCACTTTTGACTTCAGCCACCCCTTCAACTTATTTTTGCTTTTTGTGGGGTGACCATGGATCAGCTCAGAGCAGACAATGCCCAGTTAAGCCAGCAAGTGGCTCTTTTGACTGCACAGGTTGCACAAATGCAAGCTGTCCAGCTACACCGCAAATGCCTGGTGGCAGTGCCAGATAAGTTTGATGGTTCACTGGCCCAATTTCCAGCATTTTTTGGGCAGTGCCAGCTTTATATGAGCCTTCAGCCTGAGGACTTCCCCACTGACTGGGATAAGGTGAGGTTTTTTATTAGTTTGTTGTCAGGCTCTGCAGCATGTTGGGCGATGCCTCTGTTGACCCAGCCCAACCAAGTGTTGGACAATTACGGCGAGTTTTGCCATCAGTTCCAGGCCATGTTTGAGGACCCTGTTTGAAGCCAAACAGCAAATAGATGTTTGAGAGAACTGAAGCAATCGCGTAGCTCACTCATGGATTATATTGCTAGTTTTCGGGTAGTTGCCCAGGATGTACAATGGAATGATGCAGCACTATTAGACCAGTTCCAGGAGGGTTTGTCGGCAGAACTCCTGGACGAGTTGGCACACACTGAATACCCTCGCACCCTTCAGAAGCTCATGCATCTGTGTCTTCGTATCGATGCTAGGCTTCAGCAGTGATGGGTGCGATGATGGACAGAGATTGCATCTGTTCCCAGTAAGACAGCGCCCCTGGTGGAAGTGCCTTTGGAAGAGCTAATGCAGTTGAGGGCTGCCTGCCCTTGCCTGACCCAAGTAGAAAAGGATAGGCGTCATTGTGATGGGTTATGCCTCTATTGTAGCAATCGAGGCCATTTTATGGCCAAGTGTCCTGTTAAGACATCTACAGCAGCGACATTAGTGGTGGCAGGAAATGAGTATTGCCCGGCTTACAGGGGTCTGTAGGTCGGTTTTCAAAGTCTCTAGGCCTGCCATCTTCACCAACCTTGCCATCCTTGCCACCTTTGACATCTTCGACATCTCCACCACAGTCGTCATTGGTGAAGCATCTTGTGCTGACAGCAAGTGTGTTTGTGCCTGGTGTGGGACCGGTGGAGATCCAAGCATTGGTCAACTCAGGGGCCAAAGCCAATTTCATGAATGGTCATTTTGTTGAGCAGTGGTTCATTCTCAGCAACCGGTGTCCATGCCAGTAATGGTGGAAATGATTGATGGTCTGCCCCTTTGTTCGGGACCTGTGGTTGCTGCAACCAAACCCCTCTGCATGCATATTGGGCAGCATGTGGAGGAAGCCGTGTTCTATGTTGCAGTGCGATTTTCCAGTGGTGCTGGGTTTGGAGTGGTTACAGGCCCATGAGCCACAGATTGTCTGGTCGTCGGGAGCTGTGCAGTTCCTTGATAGGAAATGTGCTAACCATTGCTTGCACTCCTGTGCAGGGAACGTGGCTACGGCCGTGGACCTGGATCTACCTGTGGAGTTGTTGGACTTTGCTGACATGTTTGGGGAGAAGGAGACGGATCAGTTGCCTCCGCATCAGTCATGTGACTGATTTGTTGCCCAATGCGACATTGCCGGTGGGTCAGATATACTCCCTGTGAGAACTGGAGTTGGCTGAGTTGTGGGATTTTATTGACAAGAACCTCTGGAAAGGGTTTATGCAACTTTCTACCTCCCCATTGGCTGCACCGGTAAAACAAAAATCGAGGGAGCTATGTATATGCTGTGATTACCGCATGTTGAATGCAATAACAGTGAGGAATCGGTATCCACTTCCCCTCATCCCTGAACTGATTGAGCGGCTCGTCAAGCTAAGATCTTCACAAAGTTGGACTTGCGTGGGGCCTACATCCTGGTTCGCATTCGTGCAGGGGACGAGTGGAAAACAGCTTTCTGGATGAGGTACAGTCATTTTGAGTATACCATGATGCCTTAACCAATGCTCTAGCTGTGTTCATGCATTTCATGCATGACGTTTTCTGTGATTTGTTGGATCAATTCATGGTCATTTATCTAGATGACATTTTAATTTACTCAGACTCCCTGCAGGAACACTGGCAACATGTGCAGCTGGTGTTACAATGTTTGCGTTATAACCACCTGTTTGCTAAGCGTGAGAAGTGTCAGTTTGTGCAAACCATGATTGACTTCTTGGGTCATCGTATTTCACCTGCCGGGATGGAAATGGACGCAGGAAAAATCAAGTCGTTACAGGCATGGGAACCTCCACAGCGAGTTAAGGATATGCAACGACTATTGGGGTTTGTGAACTACTACCACACATTTATTCCCCGCTTTGCTGCCTTGACTGCTCCCCTTTCTAATCTGCTCAAGAAGGGGGAGAAGTTCCATTGGGGTGTGAGGAGCAGGCAGCTTTCAAGGCGTTGAAGGTCGCCTTTGCTTCCGAGCCTATCCTCAAACACCCTGATCCAGGCCAGCCATTTGTGGTGGAAACAGATACTTCTGATGTGGCTGTTGGTGCGGTGCTCCTCCAGGCCTATGCTCCTGCAGGCACCTTGGTCGCTTATTATTCCTGGAAGTTGTCGACTCCAGAGAGCAACTATACAATTTTGGACGAGAAACTATTGGTGGTTAAGGTCGCTTTTGAGACATGGTGGCACCACCTGGAGGGGGCTCGTCACCAAATCGAGGTTTGGATGGATCATCACAATTTGGAACACCTACGTACAGCTCAGACATTTAACCAGCATCAGGTGAGATGCTCCTTATTCTTTGCTTGATTTGATTTCCGGGCAACCTATGTTCTGAGTGGAGGGAATGAACATGCCGATGCCCTATCTCAGAAGCCCAAGTATACCAGAAGGGTGGATAAAATCTTGCCCCAGATGGTGATTCCATTGGAGTGGTTTGCTGCCACTGAAGAACCTGTGTTCTGAGTGAGGATTCAGGAGGCACAGCGGCAGGACCCATTTGTGGCAGCTCAACGTTGAGAATTGGATGAGAATGGGAGACAAGGTGTATATTGGGGGCCTGTTGTGGTTCTGTGATCACATTTATGTGCCTGGAGGTCCTCTTCATGGCCTTATTTTACATCAATGTCATGATAGTCTGGCTTTGGGGTATTCAAAACACTGCACCTCATCTCTAGGACATTTTGGTGGCTGAGATTTAAACATGATGTGTCGGGATTTGTGGAGTCCTGTGGGATTTGTCGACAAGCCAAGTATGCTCCTGGTGTGCCCCCTGGTCTCTTGCAGCTCTTGCCCATGCCAGGACGACCTTGGGGGGCGGTTTCATTGGACTTCATCACTGAGTTGCCACCATCGAAGAGTGCTACAACCATTTTGGTGGAGGAGGATATGCTGACTAAAATGGCCCACTTTATTCCATGTGCGGGTCTTCCGACGGCCAAGATTACGGCTCAATTGTTTATCTCTCATGTATTCCGGTTGCATGGGTTACCAGACCGAATGGTATCAGATCGGGTGATACAATTTATGGCACACCTCTGGCAGACCCTAAACTGCAGGTTCAGGTGTGTCTGTCATCCGCCCATCACCCTGAAACTGATGGGGGTACAGAGAGAGTGAATGCTATTTTGGAGCAATACCTCCGTTGTTTCAGCAATACTCAACAAGACAATTGGGTGGAAGTGCTACTGGTGACAGAATTCACTTATAACAATGTTCAACATGCATCCACCTATGTGTCCCTGTTCTTTGCTAACTATGGTTTTCACCCATGACTTTTCCCTTTAGCCCCGTCTGATTCCCCAGTTCCGGCAAGAGTTCTTGCAAGAGTTAAAAGCCATGCACCACATGGTCCGTGATCAACTAGAGAGAGCCAAGGAGGGCTACAGACAGACATTGTCGAAATTTATTTATTTATTTATTCGTACTTCTATACCGCTCCCTCTCCCAAAAAGGGACTCAAGGCGGTGTACACTCAACAAACAAGATAATACAGAAAACAGAAGCGAAAACAGGTAAATAATCAAGATGGCCAAGAATCACCCCTATAAATTTCCAAAATATAAACCCCAATGATCTTATTTGGCTAGACCGGCTTGTTTGAACAGCAAGGTCTTAACTGCGCGCCAGAAGGTTAGGATGTCTGACATGGCTCGTATATCCGGGGGGAGACAATTCCAGAGGGATGGGGCTCCCACAGAGAAAGCGCATAGTCTCGGGGCTGCTAGACGACAGCGATCCAGTGGTGGTACCCCGAGCAAGGCAACTCTGTGGGAGCGTACTGGGCGGCGGGAGGTTGTTGGTGGCAGCAGGCGATCCCGTAAGTATCCAGGTCCCGAGCCATGGAGCACTTTGAAAACTGTAAGTACCACCTTGAAACGAAATGTTCTGAAACATTTCTCCTGAAATGTTCTGCCTTTAGCGGTAGGCGATCGGGTTTGGCTCTCTACTTGATACCAATGACGCAGTCATTGAAAAAGCTTGATCGCCGTTACTTGGGACCTTTTCCAGTCAAGGCGGTGATCAATCCTGTGGCTTTTCATCTCTCCCTACCATGGACCATGCATATCCATCCTGTTTTTCATCGCTCCCTGTTAGTCCCTGCCTCGGACAACAGTCCACATAGATCAGCTCCATCACAGCTGGGCCCAGTAGCCCTTCTGGGAGAGGCGGAGTACAAGGTGGAGAGCATCAGAGATTCACACCAGTTGCAGGGCTGATTTCAGTATTTGGTGGCATGGAAAGGTTATGGACCAGAGGACTTCACCTGGGTTGATGCCACTGATGTTCATGCTCCTCGTTTGGTCCATGACTTCCACACTTGTTTTCCTCAACGTCCTCGTCTGCCTAGTTCTGGGGGAGGGAGCCCTGCGGGGGGATAGTGTCATGCCCTGGTGGAGACTGACTCTGAGGAAGAGGAGGAACAGCCAACAGGGTGTGGGAGTGTGGCTCCAGAGGTGGTGGAGGAGGCTGGAGAAGGGCAGAGGCCGGCTGAGCAATCAGAAGAGGATCCAGGCCTATCCCCTATCCATCCTAGGGCACGCAGGGAGGAGAGGATCAGGGAAAACCGAGGAGAGGGCCATGATCCTCCTCATGGGTTGCAGCTGTGAGCTCAGTATAAGTTTGGAACTGCATGTTCACAGATGCTGAAGTCAAATTAGTGTTTTTCCTTGGATGAGCTTTATCTTTGTTGGTGTTCTTCCCATGGACTCTCCCTGGTTATCTTCCTGGAATGTGTGATTAATTAACTTAGTTTGCCTTGGAACTCTCATCAATACGGTTTGTGTCTGGTTTCCTTTTGCTTTATTATCTAATTTTGGAATTTAAACTGTGACTAATAAAACAGCAAAGTTAAGTTGAAGGCATTGCAAGACCTTGATTCATGTTTTAGTTTTTGTGTTATTTTTGAGACACTACTGGTCATCACACATTCATTATAACACTGCCATCAGAATGTGTAATATGAGATATATTAACCATTCATTATAACCCTCTGTTATGATTCCTAATAGAAATAGTTCTGGTTTAAATTCTATACGTTGTCCAACCATTTTTTCTAACCACATCTGGATTTGTCGCCAAAATTTCCTTGCTTTTTTACACATCCACCACATGTGGTAGTATGTACCTGGTGACTGTTGCTTCTTGTATGACGTGGCCAATGTCAATTTCCTGTTTCTTTCCCAAAGTTTTTGCCACCTCTCCAATTCAATATTGTATCCAAAGTTTTCAGCCCATACCACCATTGTCTCCTTAATTTGTTCTTCCTCCATTTTATAATCTACTAAATATTTATAAATTGTTTTTACCAATTTGTCATCGGTCCACACTAGTAGTTTATCTAATCTTGTTAATTCTCTATTGATACCCCATACTTTCACATCCTTTACATACTGTATCATGATTGTATTTGTAGGTATGACCACCTCTCCAATTCCCTTTTAATTCTAGTCTAGTTTTCAATTCACCTTTTTCATTTAATATGTCCTTATATGAGACATTTCCCCCCATATTTATAAGGTTTGGGTGTACCAGCACTTCTAATGTGGAGAGCCAGACTGGAATATTCATATAATTTTGTTGTTTAATTTTATTCCACACCACCAATAGAGCATTTCTTTTGTAGTGCCTTTGAAAATATTGGTGCACTGTGCTTCTCCCATACCAAAGGAATGCATGCCACCCTAGTTGAATATCATGGCCTTCCAGAACTAATAATCTCCTATTCCTTAAAGTTATTCACCATGCTGATTGGTCAATGCTCTGTCCTGGTGGGGAGGGATGTTGCATATCCAAATGAGAGAGTAAAGCCATTGAATAAAGGCTTCACTCAGGTCCGCCACCAAGGTGGGAAAAATACTTTGTTTTTATTGGCTAAGCCATCTGACAGCTCCCTTTAAAAGGGCGAGCTGTCAGACAGACTGTTTTTGGGTTATTGTTTGTTGCAATAAAGAGTTTGGAGTTGAAGATCTGCCTGTCTCTTCAATCACCCACTACTAACACTTATTTTGCAACTTCTTATTCTGAGACTTTCAGTAAGGGGTTCTGCTAAACTATTTCTTACAAACAACTAGCATACGGAACAGAGGGATACACAGCAATCAAGAGAAGGCAAATTATGTGGCCAAAAGTATGGATTAACAAAAGTATGGATTAATTAATTCTTGGTGTATGATAACGGGGCTATATTCATGGATCAGCACAACCAGCTTGCAGCTGCTCCTAATTTACTGTCCAATTTCAAAGATTGAGATTAGTCTACTTTGGATCCCTTGTGTTCATGTGCCTGGTGCTCTTGAAAACTGCCTGTGCTTCCTTCCAGGCCTTTATGTTTCAGAACAGCATTTTGCATCTGATGCAACATAAGGTTGTGGCAACAAAGACCATTAGAACCACAGCTGTGTATGATCCTCAAGGCAATGGGAAAAGAGGGAAGCAATTACTCATAGATGAGTAATTATGTTGTCTCTCTGAAAACACCATGCGGACATATACCTTCGCAAATATGAATGAAGCAAAAAAAAAAGGAGGAAAAAACCTGCCAGATGAATTCTAACCAAGCAGTGAATTCAGACTCCCAGCAACCAAGTCATAAAATTAATAGAAAAATTCCCTTATGAGCAGGATAATAAAGTAATGGACAAAAGGCAATTAAGTTTCCCACAGGCGATAGATGTCAACATAGCTCAAGTCCCTTCTAGAGACTGATTTATGGATCCAAAGAAATAAATAATTCTTTCAGCTTTGGGTTTGGTAGTCAATTATCTTTTTTAGGCTTGTAGTCTTACTGGTTTTTATTTGAACTGACAAAGAGATTTACTGTAACCCTAAGAAAACTGAGGTCAGGAATAATACCTTTTTCTTTCATTAAAGGAGTAAGACACAGAGAAAGCACACACATATATTCAAATGAGGCAGTACATAAGAACAAGTCACACAACACCTCAAATAGCATATCTATGAAGTACAAGAAGATCTTCTAAAGTTCTGTGGCTTTATGATTACGTTTGGCTGTACAGCTCACCACTCCAGGAGACTCCCTAAGAGTAAGTGTCAAGATCAATTTAAGTCATTAATAAGATCTGCAGTAACTTACATAATAATTTAAAGAAAGAAAATAATGAGGTTGCCTTACAGAGAACCATTTTACCCTCTTAAGAAACATTATGTGGAATATCATATGCTGGACTCTATGAGATCAGTGTTATCATGAAGTTCACAGATATGATATATCAACACAAATTCTAAATAAGGAATATAATTTACTATTATTACTATCTGGCAGAAATTTGCTCAATCTGTTGAGATCAATCCAGTAAGGTTAGGGTGCTATGTGGGCATATTAGGGAGGGAGGAAGGAAGGAAGGAAGGAAGGAAGGAAGGAAGGAAGGAAGGAAGGAAGGAAGGAAGGAAGGAAGGAAGGAAGGAAGGAAGGAAGGAAAGAAGGAAGGAAGGAAGGAAGGAAGGAAGGAAGGAAGGAAGGAAGGAAGGAAGGAAGGAAGAAGAGTTCCATATTGTAATCCGCCCTTAACAACAGGAGCTGGCTGGCAATTTGGGCCAGTCTCTCTCGTAGCCTTAGACTAAGAAATCTAAAAGAATCTATCTACCAATTGGACCAGCATGATAAAGTTCATAACCTTTAGTGAAGAGGTCTTCATCATGCAGTGGATTTATTTAGACTGATAATACAGACAGATTCTGACAGCTTGGTCACACTGAGAGTTCAGGAATTTGCTACTTGGCAAACCTTATCTGATTACTTCATGCCATGTCTAAGTAACTGTTCAGCATGTTACTCAGTACAAAATAATTCTCAGGCTTTCAACAAAATACTACACAACTGCAGAGCCATATGATTTATAAATTCAGATCTGTTATACAGCCATATATCTTCAATGGTATTAACAGCAGCTTATATGAAAAGGAATTGAACAAAATGGTTATTAAAATATCTGGGGAACCAAGAAATCCAAAGCTGAATATCAGATGCATTAAACCCTTTTCTTTTGTAGTCAAAGATTTACAACAGGAACATAACTTTGAGAGTGATTTTTGAATATGAAAACCCCATAGTGTGTCTGAATCCTCCGATGGAGTAATTTAGAAGCTCTGCGGTGTCATATATGGTCAACAGAGTTGTACAGATTTCATAGCAGAATAAAGCAAACTTACTACAACAGTAGAAGAGACAACATGTGTTAAGACTGAAATGTATGCAAAAGATAGTCTCCCTCCTGCTGGGCAGTGTATGTACTGCAAGAGGCAGTCATGGATCCTGTTACAAAGCTGTCAAGCAATGGAAACCAGATGTTTGCAAGTTCAAAGGAGAGAGGACTAGTCACGAGCTAATATTTGTCAATCTTCAGAAGGGAAAAAATGTTGGCAGGCCCTTAAAACAAGCCAGCTGTTGACCTAATGTATCAATTTTTCTTCCTACCAAGCAGCTAGAATGCCAAATGCTCTTGGCACAAGCTTCTATAAGACGTACTTTAGGGCTTATTACTGAAGGGCTCCAGAAACAGATCGCTTAAAGGTCAAACATGCAAGTCACACCATAAGTGGTCATTTACTGCATATTTTAAAAAATTAACAAGACGTTACTAAGGCAACAAAGATAAACAAGTACCACCATAACTCACAGTCCTTGAGGGTTAAAAAAAATCTACCACCAAGTTGCAAATAAGCACGTTCTTCAAAGAGGTATCCAAAAATTGGTTTAATAAAAGCATTCAATTAATGGTTTTATGAAGTGAGGTGTAGTATGGGCAACTGGCAAGATAAATGTGAAGACCCTAGACTGGTGCTGTCTAGTCTAATCTCAACTAATCCATCCTTGATCTAGCTTTGATTTGTCTTTCTTTCAAGTAAAAATCCTAATCTGAAACTGATGATCAAAGGTTAAGGTTCGTTCTCCAAGCTTGTGGGTTGGCTTCTGAATGATTTATTACCGGGATAGGTAACATCCTACACACAAGCTACAGATATTTATTTATTACCTTTATTGTCAGAGTACAACATTCGTACAATGAGATTGGCTGAGCCTCTCTTCGTGCACCCCTCCCCCCCAAACACAACTCATAGGGAGGATAGAAATCCCGCAAGTCTATCATACTACGTTGACATGAAGTTATTTTCCATTCAGAAGTCTGATAGCCCACAGCTAGAAACTGTTCTTCAGCTTGTTGGTGTGGCTGGCTATGCTTCTATATCTCCTACCCGATGGTAGGAGAGTGAAGAAGTGCTGACCAGGATGTGAGTCGTCCCTGAGAATTTTCCTCACTCTTCTAAGGCAGCGAGCACTAACAAATAGTAGTATCTAGTAGTATCAGGGAACAGCCCATGATATTCTTCACTATTGAAAACTGATGATCAACCTAAGGCTTTCTGACAGTAGATTGAAAGGCATTCAACTGAGTGCTTCCCAGCAAAAGCATAAATAGCATTAATGGGCTATATATTAGGCTATAGTCTTTCTTCTAGACACCTACTTGTAAGTTTATTGTGTCAGCAGACTTCTTCCATTCCAAAAATGTATGTGTGTATTTATTTATTTATTAAATTGCATTCATTCATTCATTCATTCATTGGCTTTCTTGAGGTAGCATAGATAGTTAATGCTGCCAGCTCCCATTTTCTCTCCAATGACAACCCTGTAAGATGGGTTGAGATGTTCTGATTCTTGGACAAAGACAAATGTAATAATGGCAGGCAAGATGTCCAAGTTATATATCAATATTTAATGCAAACTTTCAAAAAATCTTTCTCCAAGCATAGAATCACCTTGCCTGAACAATTTATACTCATATATGGGTATGCAAGTAATATCATGCCTCTGACAGAACAGTATGGAAGGACCCACAAGATCTTCCATGTTGAGGCTATGATTTTTAGATTTGTGGTTCAAATATTCCCTGTCAAACAAATAAAAACATTCAACTGTACTGTGACACCTGACAATAGCAAAAAGGGCCAGTTTATCAATTTTAACTTAGAATTGTAGATGTGTTATTATTTTCATATGTATCTGATGAAGCATGCCAAAGTATCATTATTGAAAGGTAGTAACAATCTAGTAAGGGAACTGGTTCTTTGGAAGTTTGTACAGCCCAAGCCAATCTATATAAACAAGTTTTTTTTTACAGATGTGGTTTCCAAATAGAAATCAAACCTTTTTTACTAGTGACATCTGGAAAGCAGACTGAATGCTAGATGCATCTTAACAAAATAAAAGAGAAAGTATAATTTCCCAGCTCTAACAGTCAGCAGTAAAAGGATTTAGTTGGTAGTGGTAGCTTGTGCTTCACTTTTTGTCATTTCAGCTAAGCTTGGAAGCTAGAGGGCTAAATCCAGCTGACAGTTTTCATACTTTATGATTACACATCAAAAGGAAGAATAAATTCCTTTATAAAATCGTATGTGTAACATTTTGATTCCTTAGATTGACAGATAATTGGACTCTCTCTCAAGAATCCTGAAATATAACAAAATATATATAACCTTGTGGTACAGATATCTCAAGTATTCCTGTAAATTATACTGAACTTCTTCCTAATATATATATGCTGCTGGGCATATGAACTAACATAAAAAGATATCACAAAACATAGCATCAAATCAGAGCAAGGCAATAATTAAAACAGACATATAGAGTCATCAGTTTTGAGAATTACACAAAAGTGCAACTCAATGGCTCAGGACGGGTGCAGGCATTAAAATATTATCATCACCACCACCATTACATACCATTCTTCTTCTCATATACATTCCTTCCCCTTCCCCGTCCCATCTTAAGTCCTAATAATATATATACTCATTCATATAGATTATTCTATGCATGCACACATGCACCCTCTTGCTCCTCTTATTTCATTGGTGGAGACGGGGAAGCTTAAATTGTTGTGTGTATGTTGAGATCAGAATGCCTGTTCTCCACCACTCAGATGATTAAGAACCACAAATAAGAATGTCCTGGCACCAAGCAGTTGGAAGGAGGATATCATTGAGAAGGAAAAACTAAGAAAACTTATCT
Organism: Bungarus multicinctus; assembly: GCA_023653725.1. Taxonomy (NCBI): domain Eukaryota; kingdom Metazoa; phylum Chordata; class Lepidosauria; order Squamata; family Elapidae; genus Bungarus; species Bungarus multicinctus. The sequence continues at coordinate 169,396,077 of CM042836.1, forward strand.
TCTTCTTTTAATCTGCACTCTGAATGCCACTTGGAAAGAATTATTATTATTTGCTTGAGGAAGGTGCTACAGGGCTATTGACATTGAATTTGTACTCCCCAGCCTAATAAGCTGTGAAGTCAGGCATTAGTTTACAAGGAAAAAGGGTCTGAACATCCATAGCCAGTGATATACAAAACTTGAAGATTGTTCAGAATTGGCAGGATACAACAACTTGTTAACCCTAATAGGCAGAGAATAAGCAATGAAAAGAATAAATACTATCAAAGATATTTTCTATTAAGGATTTTCATCCTGAAATCATAAAGCTGAAAGAGAATCCACAATCATCACAGGAATACATACATTTCTACTCATTCTAAGCAGAGGAAGAATTATTCACCAGGAAGAGTGGGGAAAGGAAAATATTTGTGGTGCAATGTCATCAGTTTGGATTCTCACGTAGAAACTTTTATGCAAACATTCTCAGGACCAAAATGGCTAAAGGATTCATGGCATGAAATAGATTCATAGAGCTCTTACCAGTCCAGTCACACCCAAGGACTTCTAATCGCATCCCAATCCCTGCTGGAGACCATCTTTCTGGGTAAATTCTGATGAATTGTCCAGGAACAGGATCAAATCTTCTAACTTCAGGGGTGTCGTAGTGCATATTCCCTTCAAATACCTTAGAGAAACAGGGATTAAATAGGACTCTCCTAGGTTTAGAGCCAAATAAATAAGTAAGTAAACAAACAAACAAACGGATAGTAAAAGAACTCTTTGGAAGATTGATTATTCCTTCAAATTTACTTGAACTTTTTATTCTACTAAGCCAGGGCTGTCAAACGGGTCAGATGTGTCACATCCATACCCACCCCAGCTCCGTGAATGGGAAAAACGTTGCAAAATGTCACATGATGGCAATGTGACACAGTGAGTTTGACACCTGTGTACTAAGCAACAATCAGGCCCACTGTAATGAATTGGGACAACCTAAAGAATGTAACTGATTACAAAAAGATCATGAAAAGACAAAATAGAAAAATGCTGGGGAAAAAATAATGGCTTATACTCAATCTACTTGAAAAAGGACCTTTTTATTAGCTTTCAGATAAGGATGTGCCATTCTCTGCATCCAAATTCAAAGAGATATTTCAAAGGAAGTATGGTTTAGCAACCTCCTGGAAGAAGTTCCATCTTCCTCTGAGCTCACAAGCCACCTGTGTAATCTATGGAAAATATGTGTTTGAATTAAGAAAGTACCACAACATGCTTCGGAATATACAAGGCTATTAGCATCTCCTTATACCACAAGCAGATTTTTCTGGGATTGTGTGCCTGCTGTTTGAGCTCAGAAAGCACCAACATAAGTACAGTATATACTACTCCAGGGCACCTTTCCGTTTGAATTCAAAGTATGGCACATTTCTATTTTCGTATTATTAATAGCTTTTCATCAATTGTGACATATTAGACTAAACCACAGAAGCTTGTAATATTTAAGAATGTAAGCTGTCAGCATCATCTTGTCAGCAGATTGCTTTTTATTGAGGAGGAGCAATACTGAAGCTGCTTTTTCAAGAATAAATGACAATACATTCATTGAATGTTACCTCTATTTGAGAAGGTAAAAGGAAAAATATCCAAGAAATACATCTTCTACCAAAGTTGGCCAAGATTATCAGAAAACATTTTCTATCTTAAATATACCAATGGTTGAACTATCTAAGGAAATTTTACAGCAAGGGAGAAAGATAATAAGGCTTTTTCACCTTTAGTACAAGCTAAGGCAGTTGTTTTCAAATACATTTGATCTGTAAAGTAATTGAGAGACAGGATATGGTGCTTCAGTTTCAAAATTACTCTCCCTTCCTTCCATCTCCATTTCACTCCTTCTTCTGCTAGCCAGAGTCTCTGGCCAACTGAAAAGTTCCATATCTGAGAACAGGATGCTGCTGCCAAGCGGGATGCAGTCCATCTGACAAACCACACAGCGTGCTTTGGCACAGGTCGTGCCTCCTCTTAGCTAGATGTTGATAGCAGATATACTGACTCAAATCTGGTACAACTCTACTTGTGTAAACACTACTGACTTCTGACTTGGCTGTTAATGGTCTTCTTCTCCTTATCCACCCCACACATTTTTCCATCAAGACACCTCTCTATGATACCATTTGTACTAATTCAAGGAATTGGCTAACAGAAACTTAGACTGTGTTTGTCTATGATTTAGAGCTTTGGGCCTCCTGAACTAAGGTTTTAACAGTGGTGCAAAAGTTCATCTCTTAAATCCTTAGCAAGTAAGAATGTCACTGGAAAAATTAAGCAGAAGCTTCAATAAGAACAACCCAAATATGGGCTCTAAAGCTATTTTTATCACAAATTGTCTATACTCTATACCCTCACCTTCCTCTGAATCATATGAAGAACAATAGCCTACTTTTCACTGAGGAGATAAAACAGAGACAAGGCAGGATACAGTGAACCAGGGCTGTATCAACATTCTTTGCAGAAATGGTGACATTGGTGGGGGAGAAGTAATCAAAACTAAGCCATCCTCTCGCTAAAATTGTAAAGAAAAAAGCAAAGGTTTCCCTGTCCAGTCGTGTCCGACTCTAGGGGCCGATGCTCATCTCAGTTTCTTCCCTGTATTGGTTCATTTTTAAAAAGCATGCACAACTGCCATCATTTCTAACTGGATACTACTTGGCTGTTTGTCTTGTTTTGTCTATCCAAGCCACTAAGACACCCTGATTTCACTTCCTACAATAGCACGATAAAATTATTGGTAAGATGTAGGGAACGTTAATATGGATGTAATCTCAGCCCTACATTTTCCATTTTCCCAGTCAAGCAGAAAAAGACTTGTGGGCCAGAAAAAAAAAGGGGGGAAGCACCTCCCCCCACCCACTGAGATACTGGGTTGAAAGACAAGTTTGTTTGTTTTTTTACCCAGCACCTTTGTTGCACAGATCTGACCAAAAAACAAACCCTGGAGCAGCAGTAAAACCCTATTTCAAGACTGGTGATTAGGCAGCTTCATCCACTTTTTGGAAAGTGCATGAAGAAGAGCCCAGGGAAGCAGAGGAGACTGTCTTGTACAGACATTGTGATTTCTAATCTCTCAACAGAGCATTCCCCAACGTCTGCTGCTCTGCTCACTGGAACTTATTTCTAACATCTGTTTTTCTATGCACAGTAAGTGGTCAATAGTTGCTGTTGAGCATTTAAAGACATATTCAGCAACACGTGCAATCTGAAATGAAAAAGGCCATGTGTAAATTTGCTATATGAGGGAAAAGAGAAAGAAGTGAAAAATAGATTTACAGCTTCTAAGTGGTCCAGCTTTTGCACTACAAGAAGATGATCCTATTGGTAAATAGGAAGAAAGGAAGGGAGGAAAGAGGGAGGAGGAAGTACATTCATAGATAAGACCCCTCCTCTTTCTCACATCCTTTTGAAACATACGTTCATGCTAAATGGTTTTATGCTACTTCAATCGTTTCAACTTTAAGCAGCTCATTAAGAACTATTGCGTAACCACTAAGAATGTTTTTATACTGAGATAAGTGTGAAACATATGACTTTGCAGGTAGGATTGTGGTTTGGACAAGGACCAGAGGTGGTATTCAGCAGGTTCTGACCAGTTCTGGTGAATCGATAGCAGAAATTTTGAGTAATTCAGAGAACCGGCAAACATCAACTCTGACTGGCGATTTTACAGTATCCTTCCCTTGCCACACCCACCAAGCCATACCCACAGAACCGGTAGTAAAAAAAATTTGAATCCCACCACTGACAAGGACCCTTCGAAGTGAATAGATCCCTTCACATCTCCTGAAGCAAAGGCTCCCACAGCCATAGTAACCAGTTTGGCAGTTCAATTCTCACTGGCTCAAGGTTGACTCAACCTTTCATCCTTCTAAGATTGGTAAAATGAGGGGTCGGACTGTTGGGGGCAATAGACTGATTCTGAAAACTGCTCAGAGAGGACTATAAAGCACTGTGAAGTGTTATATAAGTAAGTACTATTGCTATAATAAATTTCACCAGAAAGGAAGAAGAAATAAAAGGAAAAAAGTACCCGTGCCCAGTAGCTCCCTATTACATTCCAACAAAGAGGTCTTACCTTTGGCTGCATGGTCCGGGGATCTTGTATTGAATGCCAGTCTTTCCCATCCATGCTGTAGGCCACTTTAAACTTCTTCACAAAAGCTCGGGCCTCTGCCACATTGATGCTGTCCCCACCTCGGGCCCCTTGGATAATCACTCCTTTCACATTCTTTGGGAGGCCCAGGTCTACCTGCAGCCACTCCTCACTAGGCTGGGATTGAGGGATGCGTGGGAACCATCCTGAGCGGCTGCTGACTAGGCGTGCCACACTAGGAACCCAGTGATATTCTCTGGTAGAAGAAGCTGAGATCTGAGAGTCTGGGATAAGTCCTGAAAGCATCCCCAACATACTGGAACAGGGCGAATCTGTATGAAAAGGAGCAGCAGTGAGCATAGAAATGGGTATTAAGCAAAATCAGGTGGGGGATAAAAATTCTGCAATGATATAGGAAGAATAATGTCTCACTGCAATCAACTGAAGTTGATTGCAAAATATTTAAGCCTGCTTTGCTTTGCTTTATAATGGCTTTCATAGGTACCAATAATGATATTACCTAATGAAACGTCTGTAAGGAAACAAACAAGCTCAGAGAGTAATAAGGACTCCAGCTTTCATAGGTTACAGATGCCCCTCCATGGTGGCTTAAAATACACCCTACCCCAAAATTCTTAATCCAAACTGGTCTCTGCTTCCAGCTAAACTTTCATCCAGTAATAGCATTCTGGTTGCTGTTCCAGCTCTTTTAAAAAATAAGTATCAATTAAATCCAATCAAATGAGAGATAATGTCAGTTACTCCAATTAAATCATGAGCCTCGAGCCACACTCCCAAAACTAAAAAAGATTTATTTGAAGCACATACACATTTTGTATACACATTTTATAGTTGACAGATAAACCACAACTGGAGGCCTTCATGTAAAAACAATTCATATGATGGCTAGGCTCAATGTTCTCTTTTTACATGTAAATTTACTTGTGGCATGTGAAGCCACAACTAATGGGGGGAGGGCAGAAACAAAAGTAATTACTGTATATAAGCATCCCAGTAAGACTGCAACATTACTTATGTCCTGACCCAGAATTTCCAGATTTCAAAATGTCAGTTGAGCTAAGACGTTGTTTGAAATCTCTTTGCTATGTACAAAAAGAATCAAGATGCAGTGGTTCAACATTCCCAACTCAGGTAAAAATTATAGGATGAAGGGTCATTAAATCCCTGATCATTTCATAGTTGCAGCCTCAAGTGATTATTTGCATAGGCCAATTACTTCTCTTCCTCCAACATTTGTACTGGACAATCATGTTGTGCAAAACTCAATATCAACTCTGGGCATTTTCCAAACCTCACTTAATGTCATTCTTCCAAGAAAAGGATTAGGAAATGCAGAGCCACTGATGAAGCAAACCTTTAAGTGCTGGGCTGCAAAAAATACAAGTACCAATTAGCAGCAATGCCTAGTTAGACCATATGACTGCATGTCTACCTGGAAAGCCTCAGTGATGCAATAAAGCCTTGACACTATTCTCCTGGTACAAAGGCCGAAGGGATACAAAACAGCATTAGAGAATGTGAACACAAATTTTGTGTTCCCCCAAATAGTAGCTTTTGAACCAATTAGGGCAGGGTTTCAAACTCACGTCATCATGGTGGCATCACGTGACATATCAGGACTTCCCCCCCTTCGCTAAACCAGGTGTGAGTGTGGCAAGCACATGACACATCCGGCCCACAGGGCAGGAGTTTGAGAGCCCTGAATTAGGGTGATTGTGGGCTATTTGGTAAGGAGGTACAACTTAGTGCCTGATGGGGCTAAGATCTTTGTTCAAACAGAATCTTTGTAACATGAGCTATTTAAGACCATAAACCCAGTATGCCAGAGGTTGTATTCAGCAGGTTCTGACCAGTTCTGGAGAACCGGTAGTGGAAATTTTGAGTAGTTCAGAGAACCAGCAAATACAACCTCTGACTGGAGATTTTACAGTATCCTTCCCCTGCCAGGCCCACCAAGCCATGCCCACAGAATCGGTAGTAAAAACATTTGAATCCCATTACTGCAGTATGCATATCCTTGAACTGTATTGCTGGGCTGATTCAGACACAAACTTGTGTACCACCCTAATAAATCTTCACATTAGAAAAAAAAATACAAGTTGCAGCCACTGGAATCAGGATTTCCCCATAGAATATAAAGCTTTGATGTAGCAATTTGCACTAGGACCACAGAAGATAAAGAAAGCTTTAATAACTCTCGTCCTAATTACCATATGAAATACCATTTCCTTTCTCAGCAGCTGCATTTGCATTTTTTAAAATATGCAGATTGAAGAAAAATGCATTTCAGGATAATTTAAGGAGACAAATGCATTTTTAGAGTTTCTAAAAGCATGCACAGCTTTTAGAAACTCTAAAATGCAGGAAATCTTTGAGGAAAAAAGAGATTTGTAAATTGGTTCCCATTATGATCCCTTTGGTAAGTCTTTCATGCCATTATTGTCAAGTTTCATGAAAAACCTCCATCCAGAGGCAAGGTCTTAGCACAGATAGTCCTTGACGTACAACCAGTGACCATTCAAAGTTATGGTGGACTTCCCTAGGTACTACTTATGATCCAAATTCATTCTGATGGCTTCCCCGTCCCCCCCTGGTCGTGTGATTGAAATTTACAACTTTTTTGGGGGGGGCCAGAAACTGATATTTACTTCTGGTTTCAGACAACAAATGCTCATTGCAGATAATGGATTTGCTTAATGTATTAGGGTTCCAAGTAATAGATCAAAAGGTCATACATTTGGGTATGGTCACCTTCTTAACCTCCAGCATAACTTACAACTGTCATTCTGGCATCAATTATGGTCAAAGGACTATCTGTAAAAGAAATGTAGTTGGTGGACTAGGCTGGTTTGGTTTGTGGGGTTTTGGGCTAAGTGATACCTGTCCCCTTCCCAAAACTATAATTCCACAGCATCATGAAATAATCTGAAATGCCCATCTCAGAACATTCCCCATTTCTCTGCTCAGGAAGCTGTGACACCAACAGCAACTAGGTTAGTTTGTAGGGTTGAGCAAAGGCAGAAAATGGTGAATCTTTCTTAGTGACAGAAAAGGATAGACACCTGTAATTCGGCAGCCGTATAGCTCCAGTCGAAGGGCAATTCCACTATGCCAAACCTGGGGACGGATCCGTACAAACCGAGTCAGCACTGGAGCATGGATTTTGTTCAGAACCACTTCAGAAACATCGGTGTTTGCCTGAAACACCTGAAAAAGAAACATTCTCAACATTATACGTGAAGCTGAGCAAAATAGAAAGGAAAAGGTAGGAAATATAAGCAATTGATTACATAATAATACAAAATAGTAGAATAATTACTTCTCCATTTGAATTCTTTGCCTTGGCTAAAAATAGTTTTTAGCTCTGCACCATCTTTGGAGAAAGCTTTTTTCCTCCTGTGCAATTGGCAGTGCTAAGCTGGATGGATGAAACTCCATTCAGTCCTACTGTATCACAACAGCAACTTAAAAATACAATTCCAGATAAATCAATTAAATAAGAACTACTTCTGGTTTTGAACAGACAAATCTGAAGCACCTTGGCTTAATTCCCAGAAATGCAAGATGTTCAAAACCCTCCTAAAATCTAGATCACATTTGCCTAAAATAGAGCATGCAAACAAAAATAATTGAACTACAGATTTTACCCATTCATATTTGTGTTTCAATATTTACAAAGTGGGCGTAAGCAGTAATGATTATTGTCTTCAGTAAATTTTGGCAATGCAGATTCAAACCAGCAAATTAATAACTGAAGACTGTTGTTGACTGGTGTATGATGCTTTGGTTTCTCCCATGGAATTATAATCCCTCCAAGAAAAGATGCCAGTCACTTCTATGTCCATGTGCAGACAAATAAAAACATTTTTAATAAGATTTGATGCAATATATGTTGCAGAAATATTCGAACAAGCTCATGTCTTACCAGATGGTCATTATTCTTAATTACCATATGGACCATTTATTCCTTTTTTCTTCTACTTTTTAATAGCTCAGGAAAGTAGCAGCAATTTTTGCTTTATCCTTTGTTTAATACAAAGACCAAAAAAAATTATACAAGGATTTATCCCCATATTTTCTTTTATTACTTCAATTTATATGTTGCTTCATTTCCAAAGAGTCCAGCAATTTACAATTAACAGCATACCATTAAAACACAGAAAATGGATAGAATAACCATAAGAGCAAGAAGGCCCTGATGTGTCATCATTTGGAGAGCAACATTCCTAAATAGCTGTCTATCAAGTCATATTCAGGAAGGGCCAGTTCAAATCTCTAGAGGCAGGCTGTTCCAGAGGTGAGGCAAGAGAACATCACTGAGGTGGCTGATGCACAGGGCCCTACATGTAGAACCCCTAAACAGTGGAGTTCTAACAGATCTCACCAGACAAGAGACCTTTTATTGCTGGTGCTGGTGGTGTTTGTACTACGATCTCTGCATTTCAAACAATGAACTATTCATATAATGTTCTCTTATGCTTTTTTTTTATATACAGAAATCACTAAATTTGTATGTACCTTCCAATATATCCCTTTGATGTGACTTAAGGAGACTGCAACCTAACCAGCACTGACTGTAAAGTAAAAGTTAAACAATTTAGAGATTAAGAATCCTGGGATTTCAGGCAAGGCATTGTTTGGAGATCCTATGACATTTCCCTCAGATTCCAGGGAACTAGGATTAAAGAAACAATGCAGATGTTTCCTCTGTTTGAAACAATTTAGTTAACTTGGGGCCAAAATAGTTTGCCAGAACCAATGTATCATGACCGCTGTGGCCGCTGTATGAACCTGTGCTCTCCATAAAAGCAGGGGAGAGCCATTCTTCTAACACAGAGCATGAGAAGAAAAGTATTGATGCAAAGCCTTGTGCAAAAAGCTAACCCAGTGTAGAACTAATGCCTCTAACCATATACAAGGGCCTCCTTTTGTCACTCAAGAGCACATGTCCAGGCAAGCACATCAGTAGAGAGAAGAGAGGTAAAGGTGATGATGGTGGCATTCTGTCCAACCATCAGGTCATGCAGCTTGTGACAGCTTGGGGGGAAGAGGGGACTCAGTGCTACTGAGAACACTCCCTGTTAGCTTCATACTAAAGTCAGAGCAAGCAGGCAAGGTAGTTACAGTAGCATAATTAGTACTTTCTTGCCCTCAGAGTAGCAAAATAGTGACACTGTAGCAAAGAATATATGCTTGTAAATCTGTGCTGATAACTGAGGCTTACAGTAGAACAGAAATGCTGCACCAAAAGATACATTTGGATTACACTGACAGCACGATTGATGTGTTTTTAATATGCGATTTTATCCCAACAGACCACCCTTTCCCCCTATCTTTCCCTTACTCAGCAGTCACCAGATATCCTTTTCCGCAGGAAATCTAGAAGTATCGGTGTCTGCCGTGAGTGGCTTTCACCTCTGCCAATATCTATACTGTATGCACGCAGATGTATTTTGCTGTAAAGCATTCCACATTGAGTCAACCCACATAACATGACATGTAGCATGTCATCTAAGAATCCAAGACAAGGGAGACCCATTAGCCTCATTCCTGTCCTTATTCCTTGTTCTCTTCTCATCCTTCTTCAACATTTTTCAACTTCAGCCTCAGCCCCTTCTTTCTACAGTCATTTCTCTGAAATGGATTTAATTCCTCACCTTTTAGTCACCTTTTCTTCTGACTTATTCCATATGGCGAATTCTCTTTTCTCTGTCTTGTTTCCTTAGTTTTCACACTAATTTTGATTCAATCCTCCTTTGTAGTGTGAAAGTTATAGGGGGGGGGTATTCTTATTTGAAGTGGTGTCATATGCCAATCATTTTAGCAACTTGCATTTTCTCATTTACACTGGTGAAATGGGATCAGGAAGAATTTTGTGATGGCATCTTCTTTTTCAATCCTTTCTGCACAGCTGATAAATAATCCAAACACTATTTTTTTCAAAGGAAAGTGTTAACAACCTTCCTTCTCATCACAACTTTATGCTAAATTCATTCATTAGACACACTATAATTCAGCCAGGTGCTTAATTCCAAACAGATGTGCAAAGCTTAAAGATTCCTCCAGAAACAGCAGGATTTAGATATGTGTAACTGGCAACAAAAATCAAATCAAATGTTCCTAGCCCGATTATGCTCATGTTTCAAAGACCATGGAGTATCTATTGTTACCTAGGGCTCCAGTTTCTTCCAAAAAAGAGCATTTTCCTTGCTACTGTACTGAATATAAGATCCAAATTGAATTACTTGCTGTATTTCTTTCAAGTAAAAGTATTATCTCTTAAACCCTATATAGTGTCAATATCTGTGTTGTTCCTCCTGGTGCCTTTGCCATCAATTATTGCTGCTAAAGATCCCCAAGACAATGTCTTGATCACATTCTTTACACCACCCCACCCAAGCTGAAGACACAAATCTCCTCACACATCACTGTCCTTGATGCAGTCCACTCAATTAAGGGCACTTTTAGGCAGAAGGTTTCCCTTAAGTGTTAGAAATTACAGATTCAAACCGTCTGATACATGCTTTCCATGTTTTAAAAGGCCTGTGTCTAGTCTTATGCTCACAAGGGACTTGGTATCAGAGTTGATAGCAAAGTCTAAAACTATGATCAAGGGACAAACTTTCTCTTTGGTTAAGAATATACATGATAAACGTGGGTCTATGTTACCTGTATTTGTGGAGCAAAACACAGAAGAATGAGAGCAACTGCTGATTTTTAGCTTTTTAGAATCTGGTTTAATATTCTTAATCAGGCAACCTCCTCCTTTTCCTCTCCTCCATGCCCCCCTTCTCTTATGATTGCATACTATATGTGTTGGCAGTTTTCCTATTGTATTTGTTGGCAGTTTTTCTGGTCCCATGTGGTGGGGGGGAAGAGAGGGGTGGGGTAGGAGAAGGAGACAGAAATATTTCCCTGCAAATGCCTCTGATGGTAAAATGCTTACAGTCCATTATAATCTTCCAGGGGTCTTTCAACTAAAACATGGATCAGAGCACACATATCTATTTTGTGATATATTCTTTTAAGAAGTATTTATCTTCTTTGAGAGGGGGGGTAAGGGGAATGAGAATCACAGTCACTTTAGGAGGCAGGAAGTGGCTCCTTTCAAAATGAGGATTCAAATGCCTTTAAGAGTAATGCGATGTTTCTTTCTGGAACATTGTACATAAAATGAAATGTTTAAATTGGCTTTTGAAAAAAAAACAACTTTGTTATCTGGTGCATTAAATCTTTTTTTTCAAAAAAACCTGCCACAGATTAATGAGGAGATAGGTGGAACATAGATGAAAGCTCCTTCAATAAAGAGATTGAATCTTTCTCCCCAAATGCAGCCACAGGCAGGTAAAAATAATCTAGAAATGATATGAGTCAATGCTATTGGGGTGTTTTCCCATCAGTTCCTCTCTAGTTCACCTTTTCAAAATCATATAAATTTGAATAATCAGATGCCACACTGATCAACATAAATTATGTGCCAATCAATATGAGAATTGAAGGCTTCCTTATAAATTCTTTGTTATCCAACAACCACAGGTTGCCTGTCAAATTGTAATTCAGAAGCAAATTCATAGTCATCCTCCCCGAGTCCTGGCAGCCATCTTTTCTCCAAGAATGTGATTTATAGAAGCGGCAAAGAAGAAATGAGGCAGCCAAGCCTAGGGTGGTCTCCTTTTACACCACACTGGGGAATCTGAAAATGAGACATGAATGGCCAGATTGTATATGCAGCAATATTGTCACCTCCAGACTTTTTCATCTTCAGTCTGATATGAAATATGAATGACTATCATCCAACTCTGCTTGGTTGGAATGAGCCTTTCTGAAGGAGAATACATGAATAACCCCCAAATGTCATCACCTACATTGGGCTGCTAAATCTGATCATCACAGTCTTGATGTTCAAAGTATAAAATATTAGGATTAGCTTCAAATTTCTATATACCAGTTGCAAAAATGCAAATAAACTGAAGAAATCAAGCTGTGGTTCCTCCTTTTGAAATCCTTGCACTTGATCTATTGCAGAGAATATTCTGCACCAGGCTTTCATTGTTATTGGAACTAAATACAAACAGCAAGTTTTTAAAGTCATAAGTAGCACAAATCAAGATATGCTTTAAAGGAAAAGAAACAACATTAAAAGCTTTTAAGAAATGGCTTTCTTATTTTGTTACTGCACACAAGCACAGAATACTTGAACCTCATATTCTTGACAGTATTTCATGTCAACAATTCTTTACTTATTTAGCTAATGCAAAGTTACTTTAAATGGGCTCTCACTATATGCCAATACAGATGGTAATTTGTATTGGCATATAGTAATTTTAACACCCATACTCTAATCTACCAGATTTTCTGTAGCGGATCAATCTTGTATATACTAAGGCAGAAAGTGTAAAAGTAAATGAAAGAAATTGATAAAACAGGACTATTCAGCTATGACCTATTAAGCTAAGCCTAACCCACTAGCTATGTACTGTGATATGGCAGATCTTTTATTAAGTCCTCTCACTGTAGCTTAAGCAATCTTCAAAACTAGCCATTAATAAGCTGTTTTTAATTAAAATGGTACACAAAATGCTTTTGAGAAACCACAGACATATGAATTTCTGCCTTTCCTCTCAGGCAGATTACAATCGAGAACAATAAAAAAAAGGAAAGGGGACCACACAGAAGAATGCCTTAAGGATTGCAGGTTAGGTTTAGGATAAATGAAAAGAATCCAGCCCAGATCTTTCTTTTCCTTGAATTGCAACTGCACCAGAGATGCACATGCTGCTTAACTTACTTCACACATAATCTTTTCCACTAATTCAGATTACCTGATGTGTCTGGATGCAGAAAGATATCTATAATCAAGAAATGCTGATTTGCATTGCTAATTTGCTTAGAGACACCACAAGAGTGTGGAAAACAACATGGCTGGATGTTTTTCTTTCTCTTTTATGCCCTCTGAGCCCCCACATGCTTCCAATTGTCCTCAACTCTAAATCAAATTCATGCTTCTCTTGGTGTTAAAGTGTTCCCTTGTCATTTCATTTTTAAAAGCTGCATTAGTTCCAGTGAATGTAGAAACCCTGCCAGATACAGTATCAGAAGTAAAGGCAAGGGGTTGGGGGGAGAGAAAGGCTGGTTATGATCCCCAGGAACTTTTACCTTATTTATTTTTAGTGCTGGTTTTGTTGTCAAGAATTTGTAAGGGCATGAAAAAGAAACAGTGATTGTGTTTCTTTAGAAGGGATAATAGCTTGAAAGACATTTCTCTGCATATGTGTTTGTCTGTATTTGCCTTCTCGGACTCTTAGATTTAGAGCAGGATTATATTACCCTATGGAATCAGAAAACATTAAGAGGATTAGGAGTTCAGGACTTTTTGAAGGCAAAAAGAAGGAAAAGCTGTGAGATTATCTTTTGACAGAGAGAGAGAAAGAGAATTTCAAATAAGAAGCAGAAAAATTTCAAGCACACACCATCATTCAGTACGAAAGACAATGAAACACTAATCTCAACTTCAGGATTAATTACTATATTACATTAGCCTTCCCAACCTATTACCTTCAAGCAGGGTTAGATTATATGTCCCAGAGTTTACGACTAACATTGCCAGTGAGAATGCCAGAAAACCTTCCTCCAAATATACTATTGGAGAAGTCTGGCTGCTGATTATACTTACATCAACTCAGCAATTCATGCAACTAATTGACTTATATGAACAGAGGACTCACACAGAAATATAGTTCAATTTATATGCTTATGGCAACCTTCCCAAACTAAGTCACCTCCACTGAACTGCAATTCCTACCCTTCTGGTGTGTTCACTGACCATGTTGTTTTCTAACATATCTGGGAAAGAGGTTGATTAATTTCAATCTAGCAGTTGATTAGAGCTGATCAGCAAACTGACACTCATATTATGCAGTTTAGCAGATATTAAATTGAGAATAACATACAAATCATTAGAACAAATCGCCAACTTGGGTTTTCTTTTGTTAATCTAGAATTTGGATGTTCTGACCAGCCATGACGAGTACTGAGGAATGATGATTAAAGTTGTGTTTAGATCTATATGTGCAAAGAACTTACCCCTTTTGATCTGCACCCAATTTCTATGGCTAGATTTTATTTCCACTGCTATTCTTACTGGGCAAAAGGAGAGATAATGGGAAGAGGAATGCAGCTCTCATTATTTAGGATATATCTTATTTGCATGCATAAAAATATTAAATTCTGATTTTAACATAAGGCAAAATTGAACTGTCTTTTTCCCAAGCCTCCATCATCCAGAGATCTCATGGTTTAAATGATGGGAGCCAATTTGCTTTTGCACCCTTGGTTTCTTAGTGCTTGCTTCACCCTGACACTCTACTTCCCAGTTTTTCTGGGATCCAATATAGATGTAGATGTTGAAAACCTTAAACTAAAAAAAACAAAAAGTGATATAATGTACTTGGACTTCAGTAAACATTTGATAAAATGGACCACAACCTACTACTTGATAAGATAGAAAAATGTGAGATAGACAGCATAATCACTAGATAGATTCGTTAACTGGCTGACCAACCATACTCAATGTGTAGTTCTTAATGAAACTGCATCTACAAGGAGAGAAGCATGCAGGGGATACCCCAATATTGGGCCCAATATTCTTTAATATCTTTATCAATGATTTAGACAAAGAGATAGAAGAGGAACTAATCAAATTTGTAGATGATTGCAAATTGGCAGGAATAGCCAACAATCCAGAAGATAAGCTCAAGATACAGAAGACCTTGACAGACTTGAATACTGGGCCCTATCTAACAAAGTGAAAGTCAATGGTGAGAAAAGTAACGTTTTACATTTAGGCAGGAAAAACCAAATGCACAGCTATAGAATGGCATCTATGACATCTGGCCCAATATGGCAATCTATGGCATCTGGCCAAAACTGTAAGAGGGATCTTGGAGTCCTAGTGGACAGTCACTTAACTATGAGCTAGGAATAAGCAACAGCAGCCATAAAAGCCAATGCAATCCTAGGCTGCATTAACAGAGGGGCAGAATTCAGGAATGGCCCATTCCTATTCATATCATAGCAAATGATCAACAATATCACAGTTCATAAATGTTTTCGTCTCATAATAATAGTGATAAAATACCATCTTTAACACAACCCAGTCCCAGTGCTGCTATATAGCTCCTTTCTTCCACCACCTTTCCCTCACAGGTCCATGTGGCAGACTCTTATTTATGTGGTCTGACTTGTGTGAAAAGTAAAGCAAATTAATTTAGAATTAACCAAGTCCCTTATATAGATGATCCTGCATCCATCCTCTTTGCTGTCCCCCTGCATCTATCTGCCATTCTATACATGAAAACAATCATATTTCCAAATGTTTTCTATAATTATATTTCTTACTTTGATCTAGTATGAAAAACTGATGGATCAGAGCTGGACAACTGATGACCTCCAACCTAAATGGAGCCTTCCTGACATATACTGTGAGCCAATTATGAGCTCCCCAGTTCTGTATTCCAAAGCAAGTAACAACAATAACTAGAGTGTTGTTAATGCTGCAGGCAACCTTTTCTTTTTCCTACGTGTTACCAAATCAAGAAGCAAGGTTATACGAGCAAAGGAGGATGATGTTGGGGCTGGGGAATCTCAGTTGAAAGCCAAACCAGCTATCAAATCCCCTCCCTCCCCAGTCTTCCAGCCCATCACAGTGCTGCTGTGACATTAAGGAGGGTAAGTACCATACAAGAGGAATCAAGAAACTATTCACAAGTGTTTTAAGTGTTAAAAAACACTTATCATTCAATTGCCTATTAACATTGCCATTATGTGCAGTTCTGTCTATTCTTTTCTCCAATACATTTCAAACCACACAAGGGCAAGTCTTGCTTCACCTCTTGGGCCATGGAATTGACACCAAGATTCAGAGTGAACTAATTTAACCTAAGCTTCTGGAAATATGAAAGGAACTTCTGGCCTTGAAAAATGTCATTCCGTTCTTTATACATCACACAGTTCTCACATCACACAGTGCTTCCTAAATGCCAGAATGTTAATATGCATATAAAGGTTTGAGTCTGCAAAAAAAAAATCTGTGTATGTGTGTATGTGCATGTCTCAATCTACATTTCCCTCCCTGCAGATTAAACTCTGACAGGTGCTTTGCATGTCCAGAGACAGTGCAAGAGGGTACAGGAAATGGATGGCATATGAGGATTCTTGGACTGCCCTTCTCTCTCTCTCTCTCTCTCTCTCTCTCTCTCTCTCTCTCTCTCGATGGTGAGCTACTTTATTTTCTGGAAAAAAATATTATCTTTCTTTTCAAATTCTCTTACAAGCTTATTTAGCCTGACACTCTGTCTTCTTTCTTAGCTTCCTGGACAGATAGGCCTTAGCTGACCTGTTGATAGCACCATTAACTTTGGATCTCATTCACCTTACCAAAGGATTTGACAGTCTCCTTCATCTTCTCATCTTCCCCTTTTCTGTACCCTCTAGCATCAAATCAAGCTGCAGCAGACTTGACAAATTTATTTGGCACAGCATAATTATTTCAACCTGAGCAATGGAGTTTCTGCAGGAAACCAGTCTTTGAATACTAAGGATACAGTATCAGTTTCTATCAGGAATTTATACGCACCTGGTACTTGCCCAAGAGAAAATTTCCTGCATAATATTTGGAATATAAAAACTGCATTGGCAGAAAATTAATATTTGAAGCAATTTTCACACTTTAGCCTTCATTATTCATAGAGAATCTAACTTTTTTGAGTTTATCTGCTGATTTATTTATTCATTAGATAGATTTATATTGAGTCTTTCCAACACATTCAGAAAATTCAAGGTAATTTAAATAATTTAAAATTGGTAACATCTAGCAAAAATTAAATGTTAAAAGCATATAAAGCAATGGAACCAGAAATTATAAAATACATAAAAGTAATTTTAAAAACTAGCATAATGTCAACTGCTTATTATAATTTTATCAAGACATAAGGTAAACAGATTGAGAAAATATATGTAGAGTGAGCGTACAATGCCAGTTTTATCACAATAACCCTCTTCCCACAAGCATTGCTTTAACCCCTTTGCATAGTGCAAGGAATGATCCAGAGGGGACATGCTTAGAAATCCTCCCTGCTGTTCATAATCCCAATCATGAAGGCTTCCCCAAACATGAATGCATGGCAGGTCAAGGGAGGACAGGAAGCAATCCTAGTTATATTCAACCAAATAAAGAAAGATTCCACTTTTCCCTGGGCAAGGCCATCGAGTGTGGAATCACAGGGATACCCATGAGGACATGATCCCTGCCTTTCCATGCCACACTTCATGAGAACCTATAGGAGGTTTAAATTTCTGGATTAATGTTAAGGACTGTATTGCATTAAAAACCATTTACATAACTGATGCTTTGAGCAAGTAAGTTTGTACTAAGCTAAATCAATAGAATGGGATCAGTTGATACAAACGTCTGTTCAAAAACAGCTCATCTATCTCAGCAACATCTCAATTTGTTGTGAATGTCATATTTACCAAATTCAAATTCAGGGAATTTATTGCTTTCTCTCTTTTTCTTTCCCTGAACACAATTTCTAATTGTTCTCCATATGCTTGACCACTGCAGATACATGAAATATTTTTCTGAATCCTGCTTGGAAAGTTCAGCAGAAAGCATTTGGGCATTATTAAGTATAAGGAAGCCAGAGCAACACAGAGAGACTTAGGTTCCAATGGGTGGAAATTAAAGGAATCCTGTCCAACCACCCTCCCCTCCAAGCCTCCAAGATCCTCAAAACTCCCCCAACTGAAGGATCACATTAAATCCAAGGAACACAAAGAAACTGGAACACCAATGGACCATAGGCAGCCTTGAGGAACATGAACTGAACAAGTAGTTCAAATGTCCTCAACTGCTCTCTAGGCTCTTTTTTGGGGGGGTGGGGGGGTGGGGGTGGGGCTAACACCTCAACTGGAAGATAACAGCCTGCTGTGGCTTCCTTTTCTTGTATTGGCTGCAAGACCAATTCTGTGGGCAGGCCTGGTGCTTTTCAGAATTAGGAAAGGATAGCCTGCCTCTCTTGGAGAAATAGAGAAACCTTGGCACCGTTCTCTTCAGACAACTGACAAAAGACCTCCCTCTTACCTGAAAGCAACAGGTTAAATGGTCTTCTTTGTCATTTCCCTGGCAATAACAGAGAAGAGATACACACAGGGTGGGAATAGATAAGCATCCATCTCTCCTGGGGGCAGCAACTGCTTTAGTGAGGGTTTCAAGGGGGAAAAGGGGGGGAGGATTTTTCCCCTTTGACCTAAGGTAGCTCACTGTTCTGCAGCACAGTACTGAGGATTAATTTAGAAGTGTCTCCAAAGAAAAAGCAAAGATCAGTGGCGGCTTCCTGTCGGGATGGGTCATCCCCCCCATCCCTGCAGTTACAGCTTTATTAGATCCAGCTGTGCTCCGCACTGATATCCCTCTGGCACACTTGTCCAGGGCACAAAAGAAAGGGCTTACTTCTCTCCCTCCCCTGCCCCAAATCTCCACTGAGCACAGACTATGCATTCAGGGAGGGTCAATGCAGCTGTATTTAAAGGCAGGCCAAGTATGGACTCAGAGCACCCCATGCATCGCTGCCAGCCAGCACAACGGCTACAGTTCCCTTATCCCTGACAAACCAGACTGCTCCTTATTATTTATTGTTTGGATTTATTCTCCAGGACATTGTGATCCTCTCTCAGAATTTGTGCCCTTTCATTTTTCAGGCTTCAATAATTCCTGAAGTGCAGCTTCATGTGGTTTTGTGATTGTTAACCCAGCATGTGGATGAGGCTCAGGCCATTAATGCTCAATGAATCTTATGTAGCAAAACATAGTCTGCAAGACCATTTTCTCCTTCATTGGCAGTCAGAAAGCACACTGCAGACTCTCCCTCCACGCTCACCAGAGTGTGTTTTCCAAAAACATATTTGTTATCACACCAAATTTGCACTCTTCAAGCTCCATTTGGGACTTGATTGATCTCACAGCATTCTTTGTTTTATTTCTGCGTCTTATCTGGACTGCAATTTTCCTTAGGATTGCTGTGGCTGTACTTGGATGGACTCAGCTGGTCCTTCCTTATCTTCATTCCAATGGATGTTCAAGCACAGGGTTCATGGCCCTGATCTCCTCAGAACATTTCCCCCTCCCTCAATTCAGCCACCACTGCAACTACAGTCACACTATTGGGAAGAATGGATGGATAACAGGCTTTTTCTCTTTCCAATTCACAAAATCTTTCAAAGGCAACAGAAGAAGGGCAATCAGATTGCTGGAACATTTCAAGATTTGCCCACTACCTCAACATTTTTAAAGAAAAATGACTTGGGAAGAGGACTTCATCTTTTGCAGCTTTTGATGTAAGCTGCATGAAATGCCAAAGATGCTTTACAGATCTGAGATCTTCCATTCCACTATCAAAATAAGTTTTTGAAATTTGAAATTATTTAAGGAAATGAGGAGAAGCACTTACTTTGTGATTTTTGCCATGCCGGTACATCATCCAGTCTTCTCCATTTGTGCTGACCTCCAGTTTGTATGAGCGAACATAGTATCCATTTTGTGTTTCTCTGGAAATGGCACCCTGAGTAGCAATGGCTGTGAGCACTGTCAGAAAGCGAAGATCCACCTATTGTAAGAATAGGGGATGATGATAGAGGAAAATTAGCAACAAAAGACTTACTCCCATTACCTGAAACATTTGAAGTTCTTTCAGATATAATATTCTTCTGATACTTTAATGAAACTGAATGAAAATGCAGATCAAGATGGAAGAGAATTAGTAAGTTACTGTCATCAAAATGCAACAAGCCCATCATTCTACTGTGGGATGCCTTCCAGTTGAACCCCACAAAGAGATATCAACAACATACACAAGAAGCCTATGGAGCTAAAGGGGTTCCTCAGCATGCTGGGCTGCAGTTGCTTCAGGAGCATGTGTCTGACAATCAGGATTAGTGCTCAGCTAATATAAATTATCATAACAATAACTCAATATTAATAGATCCCTCTGATGCAGCTTCAGCAATTGCCACTGGCCATGTCTGGGTTCCTATTCTATCTAAATGCTGTCCCAGTATAAGAAGTTAATAGGATCAATTTTCAGCTGAGTTAACATTTTAGATGGAGTAAACATGTGAGCCATAGAAGGAAATGTTTTCAGTCTGTGGTTTTGTTACAGCTTCCAAAATTGAACAAGATTAGCACATTTTGGAATTGCCTCCCTCCCTCATCTCTTTCTTGTTGGATTGGACTGTAAACATTTCTAGGATAAAAATCTCACCAGGATTTTCACAAAATGTTTGGCATAACTGTGTCACAGCCTTGATTGCAAGCAATAATAATAATGTACTGCAGTATCTGAGTGCAAATGTTTTTGAGCATAAGCAGGCTGAATGTTCCCTTAGCAGCATATCATTAGACTTACAGAGTAGAACCTCCCAATGTTTTGCTATGTCAGTTGCAGATTTCAGTAGTGAGAAAGGAATTTTTCTGGTTTGGGAAGGATATGCTGAGCTTGGTAAAGGATTTTAAAACTTTGATTCTGCTGTTACTGAAGTCAAATAAATCCAAACTTAATCCAGGCTATTTATCAATTGCATCATCTGTAGAGGCCAATTGATATTGGGGTGGGATGCTTTTCACTCATAAAATGTAGTTATTATGTTCACTTCATGCTTTTCAGAGATGTTCCATGGGCCTGATTCATACAAGTTCAATATGCCAGCCCAGCAACTTAGAATTGGCATTTATAGAAAGTGAGGACTTCTCCCCTCATCCTATAATGGAAAGTGCCATCTAGTACTTCCCACTGCAACCACCGACTTTGCCACCATCTGTTGGTTAGATGTAGGCCCTGTTAAAGCATTGTTTTCATGCATTCTTATTGAAGTTTCCATTTGTTGAACATTGCAATCCCCCAGAAGAATAATATTATTCTAGTTATACCGGTTCAACACACATAAGAAAGTCTCCCTCTTTTAGATCACTGCAGAATCAACAAGACTATAAGTGGTAGCGTGCATTCTCCCACTCCCTCCCTCCCCGTCTCTGGCCTCTGGAAAGCCCATTAAAGTTCAGGGGGCACCAGGTCAAGCCAAGAACTTCTGCAGGAATGTTAACAACCCCAACAGTTCATGAAGACAGAAAGTCACACACCCTTTCCCAAGCAACACTTCAAGCCTTTTTTACAGCTCTCAGTTTGCAGTAAGATCAACAAAGACCCTCCAAGGCTCATGTTCTAAGGTTGATTTAGCAGCAGGATAACCTATTTGGTTCAAGGATAAAATACACGCATGAGCTGTGGGGAAGGGAAAGAACATAAAAGTCTAGGAGACATAAAAGTCTAGCCATGATATATATGTATCTAAGCAAATGGATAAATAAAATCCAAACCTTTTAAAGAAAAGAATGCCAGCTGGGTTTTTCTTGTTTTTTACAAATTTGACTGGTAATTGGCAGGAAGTTACCAGGAACTGGAAACTCTTTTTTTCCCCAAAGAATCTGGTAACTGGAAGCCTGATATTATAGCTTCCCAATCTTTCTATATGGCATAGGTGTCATTACTGTAGGCTATTGTGAAAGAAACTGAACATACCTGCAGGAACTCTTTGTTGCTATCCACATTAGGAGTCCACCCATTATCATCACTATTGAGTCGGCTCTGTTGCGGAGTCCACCTGCCATCAGAGTATGTAGAGGAAGCTGTGATTTGCTCATTGGAGATCCGTCCAGATTCCATTCCCAGTGGACTGTTGCACTGGAAATCTAGAATAGGTAGAGTACGAAACTGAAGACAAACTCTTCTACAGAACTGTGGGTTCCCTCCTAAATGAATCATTGGCACCAACTGCCTCCCAACATCCTATCAAAGTGTTTATGGCTGCTGAAGTACAGAATTACCTCTACAGATCTGTAAATTAAATATCAGCATTCAGAAGAAAGAATACAGGGTCCAATGAAATCCATTTTCAATTGTGGCGCAGAGAAAACTATAGAATTTTGCATGAAAAGCTGGGAATTTTGCACTTTGCAAGTGGAATAAATATTGTGAAAGTCTTCATATGTCCTCCATTTGTATATTAAACAGTCCCATTCAAGTAAAAAATTGATTTCCCCCACAACTGAAAAACCAGTGGGCCAGGGATGGGGAACCTTTTATGGCTCACTTAGGAATTCTGGGAGTTGAAGTCCATAAGTGATAGAAGAGCCAAGTTTCCCTACCCCTGAGTTAGCTTGTTCAGGCACAGCAGGAACCCTGCCAGACTGTGCTCCCATTTGGTTTAGAGAAACCAGGTGCCAGCCCGTCCAGGGAAAGGAGTGAGTTCTGAGGATAGCCCTCCTTTAAGTGTGCAAGTCCCTCCCAATTTGTGATCACTATCATATTTCTTCATGATATCTGGGGATTGCAACCACAGTTTGAGAACCTATGTTATTAGATTGCAAGGCAGCCAGATAGTCTCCTTGCTTTCTAATTCCAAGAAAATGCTGATTGAAGCCTTAATTTTCCTAATAGGACTGGCCTAGCTGTAGCTAGTGGCAATGTTCATGTTTATTATAGAAAATACAGAAGCCTTGCTTTTAAGAGAACTAGAAGCTCCATATTGTGTTTTCCATTTTATAAATATGTCACAGGAGTAATAGAATTATTAACACATATGATAGAATTAACACATATGAAAAAGAGCTGAGATCTTACAAAGACAAAGAAACAACTGGTAACATTGTAAGCGTTCAAATTCCTGAATACTAAACATAAGTGCCTCCCTATACAAAACAGTTAAACCTAAGTCTTACAGTTAACAGTTAACCCTCCTGATTTTGAAAATAAAATATTGAGATTTTACATTGGGTTTATAATTTCTACAACACTTTCAAATACTGGCACTGAAGCTTGGATCTTAGCTTCAATATTTCACCATTTGGAATGGGAGGACAAAATATTATATAAAACCAAACTTAATGGGTGTGATGAAATTCAAATTCCAAATCTCAGCTAACAATGCTAAAATTGTTGAAACGTTACTTCTCCCCTCTAAATGTAAGGATCAGAAAAGATATCCCAAAATAGATATATTCTAACTCCGTGATGGCGAATCTATGGCACACATACCAGAAATGGCACACAGAGCCATTTCTGCCAACATGTGAGAGGTCACCTGGAACAGCCCCATTGTGCATGCATGCCCACCAGCCATCTGATTGTTGGGTATCTGCCACGCATGTGCGGGGGAGATGTGTGTGCAGGGGGGGCATGGATATGCAGGAGGTCAGGGGGCACGTGTGCATTGCATTATGGGTGGAGGCACGTATGCATGCAAGCGCATGTGCACATACACACTTTTGGCACGCGACGAGGAAAAGGTTAGCCATCACTGTTCTTACTACACTAGAACAGTGCTTGAAATTACTCAGACTGAACAACCTGCCAACTTACTCTCTGGCTCCTCCAGCTGGACCAAATAATAGCGAGCAGAAAAGCCATCTTTAGCCACAGCCAAATCTGTGTGGAATGTGAGGGATAAGATGCCAGTAGTTGAGTGGATCTCTGAAAGAGTTTTTGTGCCACAGTACCTGCCAATCAAGGGCCCAACTGCAAAAGAGATAAAAGAAAAATGCTATTTACCATCTCATAGGCATGTTCTCTCTTTGGCTGGAAAAGATGATGAGATAGACAGTTGAAGGAATAAATATGTCAACCAGATAAAATGAAACATTATATATGTTTTTTAAAATAACATACTTGATATGTATTATGCCACAAATTTGCAAAAGCTTTTCTTTATAGGCAAGTATTAAAATAAGCCTCTGCATTTCATATGAGTTGCCTAAAATGCCTATCTTCAACATTGGTTCACAAAACTTAATAGGACAGTTTTTAACATTTCAAACTGTATCCTAATCAATGAGTGCTTTAAGATAAATAACTATAGAACTTACCTGGAAGTAAATCCTACTGATCAGAATTTGAAATCTGGGAAGAAAAGGCATATGACTACACAGTAAATATCTATTGTATATCTGTTCAGTCTCCCACACCCACATCCTAAAAGATATTCACAAAAAACAAACAGGAATTTATGTAGTTGTGAAAAGACTAATTTAGGGCTATACATATATTTTTAACACATGCATTGTTTCCCTGACATGTAAATCACAAACAATATGCTACTGGAGAATATTTTTCAGCTCTTTTTCCACAAAAATTGTTGTGATAGTAATATGCAGAACTTTGCTGAAAGCAACCAAGTATAAAAAATTTTAAAACATTATTTTCCTTTTTTTCTAACTAGAAGTTCAGGATTCTTCAAGAGTTCAAAGATTCTTCAGGAGTTCAAAAAAGAGATTTAATTTCCCTTCAGAGTTAATTCATTTCTAAGAACAAAGCAACAATAAATGAGATTGCACAAAACAATGACAATATTAGCAATTTATGACTGTCTCAAAGTGAATTGTTCGCTTGACATTGGCCAGAGAAGTAAACCCCAGCAGTGCATCCTTTAGTTCTTACCTTGAGGAATACCATCCCAGATGTCCAGCCAATCATATTTACAATCTCCCTCCCCGACTTGCAGAGGGTCATGCTCTAGGTCAAACGTTAAAAACTGAAGAACAATCTCCATTTTCGGCTTGGCCATGATTGTGAAGGCGCAGTCCAAATTGTGTGGATACTTATCAGGGAAGCCTGGGGATTCGATGGTGCCGTTTGAACTGGTGAAGTTTCTAGAACAATCTTCAGAGCCTACAGAAAGAGACAAGAAGGCCAAGGCCCACATTAACCTCATCATCGGCCACTTCTCTTACCATAGGCAGGCTGTACTATGTTATTCATAAGCATTTTTTTAAGCACTTAATTCCTCATGCAGAAAAGTGCTCCCGCCTTGCAAAAGTATTAATTATTAATATCACTGTCCCCATTTCATTTTCCATCCAAGTGGCAATTCTCAGGAAACAATACCTGCAGACTACTAGCTTAAGCTTTGAAAAACAGCACATCTTCAACAATGACTAAGTTAAGACTGCTTGGGAAAGGAAGGACATGTGTGAAGGGCTCTGGTGAAAAGAGAAACAGAGCTGCCTTTCTCTCTTCATCCATGGTAATCATCAAAACTGAAATGCCAGTTATTTCTATCCTCAAGGAATGCCTTTCTAACTGCCAGCCGTGGGGACAATATTACCATTTATTTAGGGATGACCCCAACACTGGCCCTCATTGTGCCTCAGCAGCTAAATGCCTTCTATTTTTTGCAAAGCCTAGGTGCCTTAGGGAGAAGGAGACTGCATTCTCTTCAGGCCATGACTGCATTAAGGCCACTGCTCTGGAGAGAACAAACAATCAACAATTGAATTCTCAGGGCTAAGAATTCCCAGTCACTAAGAAGAGGGAAGTGGGCAGAGAATGTTACAAGCCCCTCTGATTCCTCAACTATAGCAGAAGGTTACCTTTCACCACTCTTGCACCTTTGGCTTTTCCAAGGAAAAGTTGACACAATTCCCACGAGTCATGACCATTCTAACAATTTGCACAGATTTCTAGTTCTCTTGAAGAAACAGGGTTGGGCTTAAACTCACAGGAGAAAAGAAGCCTATGGAAATCTATTTAAATCAAACATTATGCAAAACAAGTGAGAATTAACACATACAGAACTTTCAGGGATATGTTAACATTTTCCCCACTACTGACCAATATTCTCATCACCAGGAGTGGGATTCTACTAGTTCGCATCTATTCGTTAGAACTGGTTGTTAACATTCTAAGTAGTTGGGAGAACCCATTGTTAGAAGAAATTACTGGCCTAATCCTGTAAGGAAGGCAGGAAGGAAACATTCTGGTGTTGCTTACAGAAACTGCCTCTCCATTAACCCTTATTACATTCTTGGCAGGACTAGACTTCCTGTCTCAGGAACGTCTCTGGAGTTTTTTTCCCCTCCTTTGCTGGTACTTTGCTTGTGTGGAGTGACCATCCAAAGTTACGATAGCACTGAAAAAAGTGACTTATGACCATTTTTCACACTTATGACTGTTGCAGCATCCCACAGTCATGAGAGGCCAGGCGAGGAGATGTGTGCCTCGATGTGAGTGATATTGAGGTGGCCAATAACATGACCACCAAGCCATGTGAACTTAGTCACATGACCAAGCCACGCCCATAGAACTGGTTGTTAAAAAATTGAATCCCACCTGTGCTCATCACCGAATGACATTATGATTCTAATAATTACTTTTTTATATCAGAGTTTACAAAGATAAAAGATAATAAAAACTAAGAAAAATATAAAAGGAGATATACAGAGATAGAAAAAAGAAAAGAAAAAATGTATAAAACATAACTCCCCCTCCCTCCAGTTAGGAAATAACTTCAGTAACTTAACACCTTCTGTAATATTTCAATTAGAAATATATTTTCCTCACACCTGATTCCTTAACAATAATGAAATTGTAAAAACTCATAATTCAGTTGTAATCAGCAAAAATCTATTAATTAAGAGCTATCAGAAAGTTATATTTTAATCTTAAACTAATACATCCATTTTGTATTCCAATTTTGCAGTTTCTCTAAGAAATATCTTCCCATTTATAAACAGATCTTTGAAGCAGATCTTCTAAAGAGCAGTCTCCTTTAGGACTGACCAGTTGATCTCCTTTAGGACTGACCAGTTTGATCACCTTGCAGTCCAAGGGACTCGCAGGAGTCTTCTCCAGCACCACAGTTCAAAGGTCTTAATTCTTTCTTATGGTCCAAATTTCACAGCCATACATTATAACTGGGAAAACCATAGCCTTGACTATACACACTTTGGTTGGCAGGGTGATGTCTCTGCTTTTTAGTATGCTGTCTAGATTTGCCATTGCTTTCCTCCCCAGGAGCAAGCGTTTTTAAATTTCTTGGCTGCAGTCCCCATCTGTGCTAATCTTGGAGCCCAGGAAAATAAAATCTGTCACTACCTCCATTTCTTTCCCATCTATTTGACTGGAATTGAGAGGGCTGGATGCAATGATCTTAGTTTTCTTAATGTTGAGTTTCAAGCTAACTTTTGCACTCTCTTTCTTCACCCGCATCAAGAGGCTCTTTAGTTCCTCTTCACTTTCTGCCATTAGAGTGGTATCATCTGTATATCTGAGGTAGTTGATATTTCTCCTGGCAATCTTAATTCCAACTTTTGATTCATTTAGCCCTGCCTTTCTCTTGATGTGCTCTTCATATAAGTTAAACTTCATGAGATATTGTAGGATTACAAAGCTGCTAAATTTCCAATGCAACATAGCAGGCCTTTCTGGCTATTTTTTCTGGCTAACTTTTGCAGTCTTGTTTCTGCGGTTTTGTGGGTGTTCTATGGTCGAGCCTGGGAGGGTTGCTCGGGGGATCCTGGGGCTGGGGAGAAAAGTTGAATGAGAGTATGTTGGTCCTTTTCCCCCAGGTGAGAGCTGGGTGAGAGGTGTGGCTCCCTGCTTGGTGGGTGAGAGCAACTGGGCAGGGTGCCATTTATGCATTGAGTGGATGTATTCTTTTTTTTTTAAGAGTAGACGTATTCTGATTATGCTGGGAGATAAGGGAGGCTGGATGTGATCCCTCTGCAGCAATAAGGGGTAGTGTGAGTTTGAGGGCACTGAGAGCAAATGCTATAGTGCCTGTTAGGCTCACCTTGCCCCCAACAATCTGTCAGTGGGAATAGGGTTTTTTCTCCCCCCCCCCCCTTTTTAAAGAAGAGTGCTGGGGATGGAGGATGGAATGGTTCTCAAAGAAGACAGAGGAGAGTGTCCTATTTCAATGGTGTCAGGTAACAGGAGATATGGGAGATAAGGGAGAGGCAGACAAGGGGAACACGACCTTGGTGTTTAGTATCGATCTCGTGTTCTGCCCCATTGCACTTACCTCATTTTCTGGATCAGCAGATCTGTGATGGCCCTGGTCTTAGACTGCTGCTTTTAAATGTGAGATCAGCCTGCAATAAGGCTAGCCTTATTGCTGATTTGATCCTTGAAGAGAAGGCTGATCTGGCTTGTATAACTGAGACCTGGCTGGGCCCAGAGGGAGGCGTTCCTCTTGTAGAAATGTGCCCAGTAGGTTATCGAGCATGGCACCAGTCTAGACCTCAGGGCTGGGGAGGAGGTGTGGCTGTTGTTATCAGAGAATCTCTAGTAGCCTCCAGAGTTCAGCAAGTCCTCAGCTGTGAGACCCTTTTTCTTAGATTGGGCTCAAGGGATCAGGTGGGATTGCTGCTGCTATACCAGCCTCCCTGCTGCGTGGCAGCTTCCCTACCTGGGCTCCTGGACCTCACCACAGGGCTGGCAGTGGAATCCCTCAGGCTTATAGTTCCGAGGGATTTCAATCTGCCTTCTCTGGGGGTGGGGGGGGAGGTAGCCTGAGATTTCATGGAAACCATGACTTCCATGGGCCTGTCCCAGATTATCCAGTAATAGTAATAGTGATAGTGATCACACTCTGGATTTGGTGTTCTTGTTGGAGCAGTGTCTATGTGACCTGGAATTGGTGGACCTGTCCTTGGTCCCCTTGTCATGGTCAGATCACAATCTGGTAGCAATGAGTTTCTCAAAAGCTGCAGTCCCCCGACAGCGAGACAGGACCTATTAGATTGGTCCACCCCCATCGATTAATGGACCCAGATGCGTTCCAGAAGGAGCTGGAGTTGTAACTGCAGATCTATTGTGCAGTCCAGCTGAGCTCTTAGTCGCTGTTTGGAATAGGAAGGTGACTGAGGCTCTGGATAGGATTGTACCCTCTGCGACCTCTCTGTGCCCCGTGGTATACAAAGGAACTGAGAGGGAGGAAACACATGAGGAGATACCTAGAGTGCCACTGGTGGAAGACAGGAGAACACGGGTAAGAGCTGCTACTAAGGCCTACCTTGTGGCGATTTGTGCGGCGAAGTATAAATACTTCTCCACACTAATTGCATCTGCAGATAATCGCCCAGTGACCCTCTTTAAGGCGAGCTGCCTCCTCCTAGGGAAAGAGAAGATTAAGGTCCACCTGAAGGGGCACGCTGAGGAATTTGCAGATTTTCTAAAAGATAAAATCTCTCGACTTCGTTCCCAGTTAGATGCCGGTGTGGTTGCTGGTCCGGTGGAAACTCCTGAGGCAGGTTCTTGCTCTGTTATCTGGGAATGGTTTGACCCTGTTGCTCCTGAGGAACAGGATTCTAGGGAGTATGCACACAAGCACCTGTGTTTTAGACACATGTCTCTCCTGGCTTGTGAAAGCTTCCCAGGAGGTGACAGGTGGGTGGATTCTGGTGGTGATTAATGCTTCTCTACAGGAGGGGATGGTGCCCCAGCACTTTAAGGAAGTTGTGGTCTGCCCTCTTTTTAAGAAACCATATGTCAGCCTTCAAGATTTCTTTCCTTTTCTTTTCATCTTTCGGCTGTCATAAGTAACGGGGGGAGGAGGGGTGAAATAGTTATGGGAAGCGAGCTGGAGGTTTCAGAGAATAAACTGTATAAGTTGGGGGGAAGTTTCTTGTTTATGCTTCTTTCTTATGCTATACACAAGCGCACCTTTTTATCAAACTATGTCAAGGTCAACAGACAGATGCCGAATCACCACCTGAAGATGCCCACATGATGTTACACACAACTTTTAATTGGATGGACAGTTTGGATTATTGTGGGTGGGAACATTGCCATCACTTTGTATATGTGATTTATGCGCTCATTTTCTCAGATTCAGAATTCCTTGATGCTACCACTTGATTTCCAGTAAAAGATATCTTTTCTCTAATTAATGGAGTCTAAGTATTTTTTTCTTGGATTTTGAATGGAGCTCCAGCTGACACCATAGCTGGACTCCACCCAGTTGGATAATTTCTGACCTGTCTCCAATCTTTCCTTTTTGGGGAAGGTTGTTGAGAAGGTGGTTGCCAGCAGCTCCAGAGGTTTCTGAATGAAATGGATTATCTCAACCCCTACCAGTCAGGATTTGGGCCTGAATTTTGGACAGAAACGGCATTGGTCACACTTTTGGATGATCTCTGGTGGGAGTGGGATGGGGGTAGTGCATTCATCCTTGCTTTACTTGACCTCTCAGTGGCTTTTGATACCACTGACCCTGGGATTCTCCTGAGGCAGCTTCGGGGGATGGGAGTGGGAGGCCTTGTGCTGTCTTGGTTCACATCCTTCCTCTGTGGCTGCTCTCAGTCAGTGTTGATAGGAAGAGAAAGATCTAGCCCACTGCTTTACGGGGTCACGGGGCTTAGGTACTCTCTATGCTCCTGTTCAACATTTATATGAAGCCACTGGGTGAGATCATCCATCACCATGGACTGAGGTATCACCAATATGCCGAGGATACTCTGCTGTATTTCTCGGCCCTTGGTGAGTTAAGTGTTGCTGTTGTCCTCCCTCTTGCAGTGCCTGGAGGCTGTTAGGGGCTGGATGGGGAGCAATGGGTTGAAACTAAACCTTGCAAGACCGAATGGGTTTGGGGTTCACTGGCCACCTTTGGTCTTGCATGGGGTGGCACTACCCCAAAATAGACCTTGTGTGTAATCTTGGGGTTTTCCTGGACTCATGACTCCTGCTCAAAGAACAAGTGGCTGTCGTGGCCAGGAGGGCCTTTGTGCAACTGCAGGTTGTGCACCAGTTATGCTCTTTCCTTCAGTGGTTCCATGTCCAGTTCTCACTGTTGCTTCTTGACCCGCACTTCCAATTTTGAACCAATCAGCGGTTCATATCCAGTTCTCTCTGTTGCTTCTTGACCCTCATATAGGTTTCTCAAGAGACAAATAAAATGGTCTAGTACTCCCATCTCTTTAAGAATTTGCCACAATTTGTTGTGATCTACACAATCAAAAACTTTAGCCTAGTCAATGAAGCAGAAGTAGATGTTTTTCAGGAACTCCCTAGCTTTCTCCATGATTCAGCGTATGTTGGCAATTTGATCTCTAGTTCCTCTGCCTCTTCGAAATCCTGCCTGTATTTCCAGAAACTACTATATAAGAGTAAAAGTGCATTTTGCCTCCCCCTTCAAATATACTGAAGAGCCTGCAGATGGAAATTCAAATTTTAGCCATGGACAATTGAGGCAAAGGCCTTATTTTTCCTTGAGTCACATGCATTTTACATAGAAAAGGAATTCAGTGCAAAGAAGAAAATTGCAAGGAGAACACAGGCATTTGATGTAGGAGCTAAGCCTTCCAGAACTTCACAAGTAAGAACACACTTTTACTCAAGTCAATCCCTAAATTAAACTAGTTTGATAAATCAGAATTGAATTCTAACAATATTTGCTGAGCAACTTTTTATCAATTAATATCTTCAAAACTGAAAACTCTGAAACATTTCACTTGTGAAGGTTTTGAATAGCATAGTCAGATCACGTCTACCCCAAAATAGGTTGAACTGCAAAGAGAACTTGTAGTAAAGAAGATACTTAGGGCAACTTGCTTAAATAAGGCTGAAACAATAACTCCAACCAAGTCGGACTAAAATTATTTTCCAATTCAAGGATCATTTCTGTATTAATATCTATTCCTAATGCCCACAGACAAATAAAAACAACTTACTTTTGCCAGAGTTTGAGATTTTGTGATACTGGCATTTTGGATAGTATTTATTCTCTATATTCTGGAAATCTAGCAGCCTGTGTCCAGAGCAAAATCACTAAAATTCAGATTGAAAAGTCACGTCAACTTCTTTTCTAACCTGTATGAAATGTGCTGCCATAGATTAATGTAAATAATCTAGCTGAGGTAGAGCTTGCCAAATCTGTATAATCTCTACATGCTTCCAGGCTTCATTAAGATTTCTGGGCATGTTAAGAAATGGTGTTTGCCTCATGCCCTTTTCAGTTCCTCACAGCTTATTCCCTCCCCATCCCTGTTTTTTATAACCAGTGATGTAATTCTGTGCATTTCCATTTCAAATACGAGTAATAGACCCAGATCCTATTCCTATGACAACAAACTTTTTCTTTCTCAAGATCCACTGAGCCTGTAATGATAAAGGAAAACTATTTTTATACTCCAGAATTTTCATCTCCAAACTTTCTAATCTGGCAAATACATATTCAGAGCCAATGTAAACAGGCACTGATTCACTTTCTCCAAAAGGAGGATTTTTTTTAAAAAAAAATTATTAAAACAGCATTCTGAATAGTGGAGCTCAAGAGGTTCCCCTGACGGCAATGCCAAAAGCAGTCCACTTGAGTTACCAGCTACAAAATCCTTGGCTTCTTGAAAAAAGAAAACACAAGGCTATTGATCAGTGCTAGAATTGCATATTCATGAGGTGGCAGGATGGGGAGAGGACCATTCTGGCTTAGCCTTGATTTAAACAAGCTTTTTTCTATATGACACTTTAAAAATACATACTCTTTGTAATTCTAGAATAAATTAGTCACTTAATGAATAAGCTGCTTTCCCTTAGAAACCAAAATACCTCATCAATATGCCATGAAATACTTCACTTTTTGAAAATGATGATGAAATAGATTTGGTAAGGGCAGCAGAACTAAGGCAAGAGGAATGTAAGGTTTAATAAGGACATTCTCACATGAGAAGAACAAGTCTCCCCAAGCCTGCCAAGTCATCAACACCTTCCTGAAGAAACTCAAAGGGCACAGCCATTATCTCTTCACCAGAACAGTGAAACCTGGAAATAGTTTAATAATCAGCTAGACAGGACTTCTGGATTTCCTAGAAGGAACTAGATAAAGATTGTCCAGCATCCTGCCAGCAATCAGTCTATTAACAAATTTTCCCTTGCTTTACTAGAAGTGCAAATTTGCAAGACTTTTTCATAGTCAAGAGCAGCTCAAAAGTTAAGAGTTAAGGTGAATTTCTCATTTCAGACTAATGGATCACTGTTCATATAGCACACATTTAGCATTTTCTAAGACACTAGAAAATGGATTATTTAGTTTCTGATAGAATTGGCTTTCTTTTTCAGGAAACTCATATACTCTTGAAAATAATTTGATTATAGATTACATTAAATCTTCCTTCAGGAACTCAAAATGATAGAGAGAAAGAGAAAGAGGGAGGAAGGGGGAAGGGGGGGGGGAGAGCACGACTGGGGGAATTGTTGTGAAGGACATTCATAATATTTCCTATTAATATATCTCAAAGATTGCCCCAACTGAAAGAGGCCTAAGGATTTGGTTGGAAAAGCAGATGAACACTAACCAGTCTTGTAGATCTCATAACGCAGAGAGAAGCCAGCACCTTGACGGGCATAGTCTGAGGTGAATTTGATGTACACAGAAGGGCCGGATGAAGTGATAGTAGGTGGAGCAATGTTTCCACAGTGTTTTCCCAGAAGATCTGCATTTTCATTATCCCCGTCCCGTATTTCAATAAAATCATACCTGTCAATGGAAGAAGAGAAAAAAGAGTAACATTAAGAAAGAAATCCAGGAAAAAAATGAATTATTTTTACATTTCCACAGGCATTTTATATTTAACACATAGCAACTGTGTGACAAAGCCAGTTTCCAATGGCCCTGTTCCTTGATGCAACAAATACACTACATTTTAATCATACAATCTACTCTTGTAGCATTCCATCATCACTATTGTATTGTCAAATTATTCTCCTGAACAGAAGTCACTGTGAACTCTACATATAGTTTGACAGCAACAACATTCAGAAAAGCTGCATTTTTGCTCTTATTGAAAATAGTTCAGTATCTAAATATTTTTGATCCCTTGGGACTCATTGTGATAATCATATATATGGCATCCCTGGTATATAAAACACAGAAAGCTCAAGACTGTTCCTCATTTTTTGACCTTTACTTATGTAAAAAATTGTTTTATGTTACTTATGTTTTGCTATATTCTGAGCTTCTATCTTTGCTGATTTGAAGTGTGTGACAATGATAATAGAAAATTCATTTTTAGGTGCAAATGTTATTCATTTAACTTGTTACATGCATTTGTTAATGGGCAAACATGGCTATACCTCTTATAATTAGTCAGGCAGGAAATCTTTCAAATTTAATGGTATGAGAATCCTATCTGGAATATTGAGCCAGGATTCCTTATTTAATTAAATTTGTACACTGCCCAACAGCCAGTGGCTTTGGGGGCTTGCTGGCATCTTAAATCACCCTGAACAATAAATGTGTTTATAGGGAATGAATATAAGGCAAAATGACTTTTAAAATGTAGCCCATTCTTAGTGTTATGTTTGGATGGCCACATTTAGGGCAGTCTGCCAATAGCTTATTCTATTTTTCTACCATTTGCAAAATTGCTAGTATCTGCCCACCCCTGCCTCCACTTCATCTTTTGCTTTCATCAGATATATTGTCAATCTAGAAAATAAAGAAAAAGGAAGGGCAATGTGGGTGGAAAATGGGGAAATGGTTCATGCTCCATGTATTCATCAAAGAACTTGCCCCATAAATTAGCCACCAGCCACAGACTTAAGTTGGATTCTTAACCGGGATATGAGACTAACTCTGTTCTGGTTTTTCTACTCTATTTTTCCTGCTCTTTCTGTAGATGCTTTTCACAATTCTTTCCGTTTTACCCTTGAATGTGTATCCCTTTCCCTATGTATCTCTCCCCTAGACACATGTCCAAGTTGATCACATTCTACATACTCTTTTCAAAAAAAATTAAACATTCAAGGCAAAATTGGAAGACAAAATTTTATTGAGAAGTCTGAAATGGTTTGCTTGCATTTCAGCGTTACAATTAAGTCTTCACTCTGTATGCATGGAGGCAAGGCGAGTTCGCAGGTATACTGTATTTTGGTTACTTTGTTTGAACAGACTTGTGATTCCTGACATGAACTTTCCCCTTAATTTGTAGCACCATGTAGCTGCATATACAGAATACATTTGCAGGAAACTGCCCATCCCCTTCCTTTTATTTATTTGCACTGGGTTAACTTGTTCAAAAAAACATGTTACCAGTCTGCCTCTCCTTTGTAGAGGAGGAGGAGGAGGAAAGAAAAGTGATACATTGCCAGGCTTTGTCACAAGATCGCTTTATTTGTGAATCAAGAGCTGAAAGGAAAAATAGCATGTTGGACACAAAATGACTCTCATGTGACTCATTCCTTCCCTGAGAAGCACACATTGCCAAACAACTACCCTATACAAATGTATAGGAATTCAGTGTGCTACCAGCTTAGACTAACTGAGTAGTCTTTCATATCACTCCTTTCTAGGTCTCAATCAGGCTTCACTCCAAAAACAAATGCCTGAAGCTATGATACCTTCTATCTATAGGCTCAACCTATACACTCCGCTAAGAAGGATTGCTGCAGTCAAGTCTTGCAATCCTGTGGCTTATAGTAAGATTCACCCCTCAGCTTGTCAAAAGCAAAAGGCAAGAAATGTCCTTCAAGTAGCAAGGAGAAAGGCAGGAGTGAATACCAGCTTTAAATAGCTAGCTTTACCTACCTAGGAAGGGAGCCAAAGAGTTTCTGAAGGACAAAGAATAAACAGGAAGAACTCTTGATATGAATACGGCTATTTGAAAACCAAGAAGAGGGGCACTGGAAAGGGCAGAAGCTGTCGTACTGGTATAAGTCTGCTACTTAACCATCATAGAATTTATTATTATTTATTATTTATTTATTTATTTATTATTAGAATTTCTATACCACCCTTCTCCCTAGGGACTCAGGGCGGTGTACAGCCAGATCCAATCCCAAACACAGTACAAAAATTAAAAAGATATTAAATAGTGGCTGATTATATCAATAGAACCCACCCCCCGACTTTAAAACCCAATTAAAACCAAATTTAGGAGACAATTTAAAACTACCTCAGCCCAGGCCAGCCTGCTCAAAGAGCCAGGTCTTCAACGCACGCCCGAAGGCCCTCAGGTCCGTGCTGGTGCGTAGCTCAGGTGGCAGAGTATTCCAGAGGGCAGGGGCCCCCACAGAGAAGGCCCTACTCCTTGGGGCCGCCAGACGACACATGGCGGCCGACGGCACCCGGAGAAGGCCCTCCCTGTGAGAACGCACCGGCCTGCTGGAGATCACCGGTAGAATGCGGTCCTGCAGATAACCTGGCCCTATGCCATGGATCGCCTTAAAGGTCAAAACTAGAACCTTAAAGCGAACCCGGAGAGCCACCGGCAGCCAATGCAGCTTGCGCAGGAGAGGCGTCACATGGGAGCTACGTGACGCCCCAATGATCACCCGCGCGGCCGCATTTTGCACCAATTGGAGTCTCCGAGTGCTCCCCGCAGGGAGCCCCATGTAGAGAACATTACAATAGTCCAGGCGAGAGGTGACAAGGGCCTGAGTGACCGTGCGCAGGGCGTCCCGATCCAGAAAGGGCTGCAACCGGAAGATCCGACGGATCTGGTAAAACGCCCCCCTGGAGACGGCCGCAATATGATGTTCAAGCGACAGCCGTACATCCAGGAGGACGCCCAGATTGCGAGCCCTCTCTGTGGGGGGCAAAATTTCCCCCCCGATAGCCAGCAAAGGTGTCAGCTGGCTATATCGGGGCGCCGGGAACCACAGCCACTCGGTCTTGGATGGGTTGAGCCGGAGCCTGTTGCTGCCCATCCAGTCCTGCACAGCCTCCAGGCACCGGGACATAGCCTCCACAGCATCGTTGGGGTGGTCTGGGGTGGAGATGTACAGTTGGGTGTCATCTGCGTACAGATGACACCGCACCCCAAGACCACGGATGATCTCGCCCAGCGGCTTCACATAAATGTTGAACAAGAGAGGGGAGAGGACCGACCCCTGAGGCACCCCACAAACCAGGGGTCTAGAGGTGGACCTCTCCCCTCCCACCAACACAAATTGCAAACGGTCGGAGAGGAAGGAGGAGAACCATCGAAGGACAGTTCCCCCAATCCCCAACCCCTCCAACCGTCGCAATAGGATACTATGGTCGATAGTATCAAAAGCCGCTGAGAGATCTAATAGGACCAGGACAGAGGAAAATCCTCTGTCACGGGCCCTCCAGAGATCATCAACCAACGCGACCAATGCTGTTTCAGTACTATGCCCAGGCCTGAAACCCGATTGGAATGGATCGAGGTAAGTCATTTCCTCCAGATACTGAGGGAGCCGACGTGCCACCACGCTCTCAACAATCTTCGCTATAAAGGGAAGGTTGGAGACTGGACGATAGTTGTTTAAAACAGCTGGGTCCAGGGAAGGCTTCTTGAGGAGGGGCCGCACCACCGCCATCTTCAAGGCGGTAGGAAGCGACCCCTCTCTCAATGAAGCGTTGATAATCCCCTGGAGCCAGCCTCGTGTCGTCTCCCTGGCGGCCGAGACCAGCCAGGAAGGGCACGGGTCCAATAAACAGGTGGTGGCATTCAGACCCCCCAGCAATCTGTCCACGCCCTCAGCGGGTCACAGGGTCAAACTCCCCCCAGATAACATTCACAAGACCTGCCCCGGACACCTCCCCTGGGACCATCCAATTGGAGTCCAGCCCCTCCCGAATCTGAGCGATTTTGTTGTGCAGAAATCGGGAAAACTCCTCTGCCCTGCCCTGCAAGAGGTCATCCCGTGCTCTCGGTTCAAGTAGAGAACGGGTCACTCTAAACAGGGCGGCAGGCCAGTTTTCTGCCGATGCAATAAGGGCGGAGAAATACGAAGATTTCGCCGCCCCTATCGCCACAAGGTAAGTCTTAATATGAGATCTCACCTGTGTTTGGTCAGATTCAGAACGGCTCGCCCTCCAAGTGCTCTCTAGACATCTTTTCCGGCACTTCATCTCCCGTAGCTCCTCCGTATACCACGGAGCCAGGTGGGATCTGTGCCGGGTAAGAGGTCGCAGAGGCACAATTCGATCTAGAGCCCCGGTGGCCAGCCCATCCCAGATGGCCACCAGGTCTCCAGGCGAGTTGTGAGCCAGAGACTCATGAAATGGCCCAAGCTCCCTCTGGAACCGCTCGGGTCCATCAGGCGCCTGGGGCGGAACAATCTATGTGACTCCGCCTCCCTGCGGTGGGGGGTGGTGGAACAGAAGTCCAGTCTAAGAAGGGAATGATCTGTCCATGACAAGGGTGTAATTACTAAATCCCCGAAATTACAGTCATTCAACCACTGCCCAGAGACAAAAATCAGGTCCAGCATGTGTCCTCCTATGTGAGTGGGAGCAGAAACTAATTGGGTCAGGTCCATGGCCATCATGGAAGCCAAGAACTCCCGGACCAACCCCGAGGTTTCACCGAGCGATGGCAGGTTGAAATCCCCCATGACCAAAAGCCTAGGGGTCTCAACCGCCAGCCCGGCTATTACCTCAAGGAGTCTGGGCAGGGCCGATGAGATGTGGCAGGGAGCCAGGTACGCCATCAAAAGACCCATCTGAACCCCCTGACCCCACTTCACAAAGAGAGATTCACAGCCAGCCGTCTGAGGGACAGTGGCCTCCCTAGGGCAAAGGACCTCTTTAATAAGCACCGCCACCCCGCCACCCCTTCCCTGAGACCTAGGCTGGTGAAATGCAAGGAAACCTGGTGGGCACATCTCAACCAGAGGGACACCACCCTCTGGGCCCAACCAGGTTTCGGTGACACCTACCAGGTCCGCGGCCTCCTCCTGAACCAGATTATAAATCAGGGGAGCCTTATTAACCATGGACCTGGCATTGCACAGCAACAGCCGGGTATTCAGGGCCTGAGGCTCCGGACAGCCAGGACTGCAGGATGGGTGAGGAGGGTCGGAGCGCGCTACCACTTGCAAATATCGGGAGCGCGATCCCCTAACTGGATACGGCCCTCTACCCCCAGCATATCTACCTCTCCCAGTCACCGTGCTGATAAAATTGGCCCCCGGCATCCCACCCCCCATCTGCCACCCCAACACAGAAACCCCCGAGGCCCCCCAGGCATGCGGGCCGGTCCGGCTGCCCCCAAATCCATGCGGGCTGTCTCCCACACCCGCCCTGGATACATCTAACCCCTTAAAAAAACCCATTAAAAAATTAACAACCCCGGGTTTCCCGCACTTTTTCCGGTTCCTCCGGCCCCACCACCTCTCCGGATCCCAGGATCCTTCATCAAGGAAAGTTCTGGAGAGCTTTGAAGGCCACTTAAGGGAGAGGGAGACATCCCTCAGGGCCCAAAGCTCTTCCCTCGAATATCTCAGTGGCTCCGGCCACCCCGTCACGGTGGTCCTGCAACGTTCTCCATAATCCTTGCCGTCCCTCGGCCACGAATGATCCAATCCAGTCTGACTGGGGTACACAACCCCTCCCCCCGGTCCTTCCACCTCTGCCACCGGTGGAACCCCCAGGGGGAGAAGAGTCACAGGCAGAGTTAATCCCCCCCCCGGGCCCACCACCTCTGCCACCGATGGGGGCCCCAGGGAAAAGAGGGAAACAGCCACAGCTCCGCCGGTTGTCCAGGAGCGCCATCAGCCGGCGCCAGATCTCCTTAGCAGGCCTTCGAGAGCGTCGAAACCGCCACTCCTCATCCGAGCCGCTCCATGGGCACCCCAGTCTCCGCGCCATTTTCGGGGCCACCAGGGCCGCTCCGGGTCCTATGGCTCCGGCAGACCCCCGACCGGCTTCTGATGGGCCTAGCCGGTCTCCCCCGGTCTTCCCCCGCCTCTGCCACCGGCGGGGGGACCCAGGGGACAAGGGAGGCCACAGCTGAAGCCAGCCAGGCCGGAGAGAGCTCGGGCGAAGACGCCCGTCCGCCATCTTGGAAAACCCGGAAGTTGCTGAGAAGAAAGAAAGGCATTTGTAGAGCATCTTTTCACATCTGAGAACCACTGCAGAATGACACTAAATGCAAGTCTTTAAAAAGGCATATGACAGTTGAAGAATCAATGAGCTTCCCAAAACTTCCTCCCAAACTTAGTCCCCTCCATTTTGAGGAATTTACTATCTACCCCAGTTAAGTCTAGCACTTAGCAAAAGATTGCCTTCCTTATCTCAGCTATGGGATGATGTTTATCCATTGTGTTTAAAGAGGACCTTGACATCTAATGGGTTGTGGGCTGTCCACAGTATGTCTGCAGATGGCTGGTAAGGCCTATATGGGCACAGAATGTTATGCAACATGTCGGGCAGACATGTGTGGGCACCATTGTTGCAGGATTGGCAGCTTTGGCTTTGCGGAGTGCTCGCTTCTTTTGTGCTGCAGTAGTTCTTTTGTCTTCAAATGTCTGGTAGCTTTGGTGGATCAACATGCACCATGTCAATCAATCTTGTACCAGGGTTTCCCAGGTGGTGGCGTCGATGTCCAGGGACTTGAATGAGGCTTTCAACCTGTCTTTGTATCATTTCCTTTGTCCCCCTTGTGATCGCTTTCCTTGAGACAGCTCATCATAGAGGAGCTGTTTAGGGATGCGATGGTCTGACATCCTTGCAATATGGGCTGCCTAGTATGTCTGGGCTTTCATCAGCAGGCTGTGGACCAATGAAAGGCCTGCTCTGGAGAAAACTTCTGTGTCTGGCACCTTGTCTAGCCACTGGATCCTCAGAAGTCTACAGAGGCAGGTTTTATGGAACTGGTTCAGTTGCCTAGTGTGCCTCCTGTATACAGTCCAAGTCTCATTGGCATACATCAGGTAATTAGTACTACTGCTCAGTAGACTTTGAGTTTTGTAGCAAGGCTTATTCCATGGTGATCCCACTCATTAGTCAGTAGAGTGCCATATGCAGAGCTTGCCTTGGCAATTCTGCAGTTAACCTCAATGTCAATTATCACTGCGCAGAAGAGGGTGCTGCCAAGGTATGTGAATTGGTCCAGTGCTTGCAGCTTTCGGAGCTGGCTGGTGCATCACTTTAGTCTTCTTCGTGTTAATTAGGAGGCCGAAGTTGTCAGATGCTGTTGCAAATTTGTCCACACTGGCTTGCATTTCCTGTTCTGATCCAGCATTCAGGGCAGAGTCATCAGCAAAAAGGAGGTCTAATTGCACAGTCTTCTTTATCTTGGTGACAGCCTGGCGTCTTTGCAAGTTGAATAGTTTTCTATCGGTCCTGTATCTCAGGCTAACTCACAAGGAATTGTTTTGGAAGGCGTCTGACAGCATAGCTGAAAACATTATGCTGAACAGGGTTGGTGCCAATATGCACCCTTGCTTGACCCGATTTGTAATGGGAAAGGCCTCTGAAGCTTCTCTGTTGTCCAGAACATGAGCCGTCATGCCGTTGTGGAACTGACGTACCATCAGGTGAATCTGTCAGGGCATCCAAACTTT
This sequence comes from Bungarus multicinctus, assembly GCA_023653725.1. Taxonomy (NCBI): domain Eukaryota; kingdom Metazoa; phylum Chordata; class Lepidosauria; order Squamata; family Elapidae; genus Bungarus; species Bungarus multicinctus. The sequence goes on from CM042836.1 coordinate 169,437,363, forward strand.
GACATGATGCACCACAGACCTTTGCGACTGACAGTGTCAAAATGCTTGGTGCAATCCATGAAGGTGATATTCCCCTATGATTATTGCAGACTTGTTGATTTCCTTTCCTCTTGTAGAGGTATACGATGGACGAATCTTTCAGTTCCTGAGGAATGGATCCTTGATTCCACAAGGATTGGAACAGCTGGGTGAGTTTGTCAACAAGCACTGCACTGCCATCCTTATAGACTTCTGCTGGGATCACATCAGATCCTAGGGCCTTGCCCCTGTGCAGCTGGCTGATGGCCTGTAGGGTTTCAGTCTTTGATGGTGTGGCATCCAGGCTGTGGTTGATATCCGCCTGGGGCATTCTGTCAGTCACCTTGTTGTTGATGGGCAATTCAGTACAAATTGGAAATGCTCAGCCCAATGCTGTAGAATCAGAGTCTTCTCAGTAATGAGAGTTGCACATCTGAGTCCAGTAGAGGGGAGCTCCGTGTGGGCTGAGGTCCATACAGAGATCTGAGGGCTTCGTAGAACCTTTTAGTTTCATTTTTATCAGCAAACTTCTGAATTTCATCTGCTTTGGCACTCAACCAGGAGTCCTGCATCTTGCCAAGCTTGCCCTGTACAGTCCTGCAAATGTTGTTGAAGGTATTTTTCTTAGCTGTCGACAACGGGCCATTCTGATAACATGGTGAAGGCAGTGTTTTTCAGCAAGTAGGGCCTTGATCTCTTCATCATTTTTGTCAAACCTGTCCTGCTGTTTCCTGTGTAAGGGTCCAAGAACCTTTAGTAAGAAGAGTGCACAATATCTTGGAAGTGTTCCCAGCATGGTGGGATTCAAATTTTTTTACTACTGGTTCTGTGGGCATGGCTTGGTGGACATGGCAGGGGAAGGATACTGTAAAATCTCCAGTCAGAGGTGATAATTTGCCGGTTCTCCGAACTACTCAAAATTTCCACTACCAATTCTCCAGAACTGGTCAGAACCTGAATACCACCTCTGGTTCCCAGTCCTTCTCAGCATTTCCCTCTAATTGCAGCTCTGAGAGCTGGTTGACAAGAACTTCTGCTAGTGAAGCTATTGTATTACTCAGTTTATTGACGTTGATCCATTTCATCACAGCTTTGTTTCCCTGCAGATGTCTCTTTGGCTGGATATGATAACTTAATTTGGAGATTATGAGTCTATGGTCAGTCCAACAGTCAGCACTCAGCATGGCTTTGGTCATCCTTACATCCTATCTGTCTTTCCTCTACATAATGACATAATCAATAAGATTCCAGTGCTTGGAGCATAGATGCAACCAGGATGTCTTTTTGCAACTGAGCAGGCAAAGATGGTACTGGTGATGATCAAATAATGTGCCGCACATGTCTTCAGTAGTAATAGGCCATTGCTGTTACATTTGCCGATTCCATTTTTTCCAATGATGCCATCCCAGGCAACGTGATCGGATCCTACTCTCATATTGAAATTGTCAAGTAGAATCAGCCTGTCGGTGCACTTCACAGATGAAAGTATGGCATCAAGATTTTCATAAAACCTGTCCTTTACTTCATCCAGATTTGTCATTGCTGATGTGTAGCACTGCTCAGTGTGGCCTGTTTTCCTCTCGGTAGTGGGAGATGCAGTGTCATGAGACAGTCATTCACACCCTTGGGAAAACTGGCAAGTTTGTGGATGATGATTCTTAACCGCAAAACCTGCTCCAGATTCATGGCATTCATCTTTGCTGCATCCACACCAGAAGAATGTGTAACCATCTCGTGTTTCTGTGAGCTGACCTTTGTTGGCTAGACAAGTTTCACACAGGGCCACAATATTGATGTTAAATCTTGCAAGCTCTCTGGCAACTAGGGCTGTTCTTTCTGGTCGATCTGCTGAGGGGTTCTCTTGAAGCATGCATACGTTCCACGTGCCAATAATGAGTGGTGTCACCTTACGTTTTCTTTGTATTTTTGTAATTTGACCACATGAAATGGCCAGGGTTCTGTGAAGCAACAATGTTTAGGGCACCTTTTCTAGCCCCTTCCTCTTACGATGGAGATGAGCAGTGCGGTCTTAAAGAGGGCTGTTCAGTCACTCAGATAGATGCCAAATTCAGCTGTTGCTTCGGTCAACAAGAAGATGACCATTAGACCTGAACTACCTGTGTGCAGGTCTGTGGCTACAGCTCCCAGTGTATCCACACCTGCTGATTCATCGCTCGCCCATCACCACAGGACTTTAAAGATTTTTGGGAGTTGGGAGATGTCAAGACTTGTGGGTGAATTAGATTAAAGTGAGGGAGAGTCAGCCTCACTCTCTCTTCCCAGAATCCATATTGCTCCAATGGCAGGACAGGAGTTGAAACAGTTGGAGATGGGCTACTCCTACTTGAACACCTCATACACCCCAACAGCTATGGAATAGGCATAATACAGCTCCCTTTCCCTCCCTCCCTCCCTCCATCCCTCTCCCGCCCCCCTCTCTCTCTCTCTCACTCACACACACACACACCTCAAACAGTGGTGGGATTCAAAAAATTTTACTACCAGATCTGTGGGCGTGGCAAGGGAAGGATACTGTAAACTCTCCAATCAGAGGTGGTATTTGCTGGTTCTCTGAACTAATCAAAATTTCTGCTACCGGTTCTCCAGAATACTGCTGAATACCACCTTTGACCTCAAATCAGTCTATTACAACAGTGGTCCCCACCCTTTCTGGCACCAGGGACCTGTTTTGTGGATTGGGGCAGGGGGATTTTGCGTGCAACCTAAGATTTTCTGTAAGCACAAATGAAGCTTTGCTTGCCTGCTGGCCCTTGTGTAGCCCAGTTCCTAACAGACCACGGACTAGTACAGGTCCACGGCCCAGGGTTGGGGACAACTGTTTTACAGGATAAAGGCCTGAACTATAATCTATAATGCTAGTCCAGTGTACATCAGTAGACACATGTTTCTCTGCTTCCCAGTCTTAATCATTCAACCAGCTTTCTACAAGAGAATTGCTTCCTAATTCTCTCCATTCTTAGATTAGCACTTTACCATTCTGGTTCTTACATATCTTAATTTCTTTCTACAGATAGTTTCACTGACTGAAAGCTGAATATAGCAACGAAGATTAGTAATGCTTTTTCTATCTTTATATTTCTGAAACATTTTTTCAAAAATTATGTTTTAGAACAATGCTAGGATTAGAGTTTGAAACTCTGAATATGTAAAAGGAGGCTGTGGGGTTTTCAGGCTCAAAGCTATATAAAAGCAATAGCTTTTTTAGAAATAGTCCAATGCTATACCTTCACATGAACAACTTCTATGTAAAACCAGTAGAGTGTCCTTTGTTACATCAAGTTCCATGCTTAGCTACAAATAGAACTATGCTGTATGCACCATCCAGTATTTCATCTGCTACGTATAAAATTTGTTTGAAATTAGTATTCATAAACTTCTATACAAAACCACCATTTTCCCTATAGTGAACATTTATAATTATAATTTATTCACAGGTAGATATGATACAGTATGAGGTTTCTTGGAAAAGGGAGACAAAATACACAACTGGGTTTTTAAAAAAATTATTTTAAAAAGCAGTACAAGTAGCCCTTAACTTAGCACGATTCATTCAGCAACCATTCAAAATTATGGTGATGCTAAATGAAGATGGTGCCCAAGGTTATGGTCATTGCAGTGCCCACAGGATCATGTAATCAAAATTCAGTACTTGGCAGCCCTTCCACACTTATAACCACAGGGGCTCTTCAATCCTTCTCAGCTGCCTCTTTCCCCCCATCTATGCCCTTTTGGCACCCTGCCACCCTACATTCTGCTGCCCCAGCTGCCCTTAGCTGTCTTGATCTTGCTTCTGACAGGGCATGCCAGGCCTGGGTTGGCACTGACTTTGTGCTACAAAAGAGAGAGAGAGGCAGAGAGAAGCAGTTCCTCAGCTGCAGTGTGCCAAAATGCCCCTTTGCAGTATGAACTTGAGTCATGCTGCTTTTTGTCCTTTTTTACAGCACAAAACCAGCCCCTGCAAGTCTCAGGAGCATAGCCAAAGAGCATTTTGGCATGTTGTGGCTCAGAGGCTGCTTTTTTCTTTTTCATATACTTAGAGCAGCCCCAGCTAGGCTGGGCATGCCTCATCAACAGCAGGGGAAAGAAGATGACAAAGGCCAGCTGAGGCAGTGAAGTGCAAGCCAGCAGGGATATCGGAGTGCCAGGTGATGATGGAGACTGTGGCTGGGATTGGGCAGATGTGGCTGTGGCTTTTTGAGATATGGCAAGCAACTCCAAAGCCATGTGTTTCTGTGGCTGCTTGCCATCTTGCAAAGCAGGGTGCAGGCCAGCCAAAATGGCAGAGATAGTGGGGGGGAGAGATAGGTGGGTGAGGAGAGTTGAAGCGGAAGAAGTTCCTTACCTTAATGAGGCTTCAGGCTGGGAGGGACCAAGCCAGGAATGACTTGGATTGATGTGGTTTTCAATGTTTGTTTTTCTGGGACTAAACTATACTGACCTGTCCAAATCCTGGAAACCTACCTAATCATGAAGTGATAGGTTGTTCTTGGGAGAGATGAGCAAAGAGTGAGCCAAATTATATAATATCAGGCACATTATGCCAAGACCTAGCTCTCCAGAGAAGGCTTTAACAGTGAGTAAGGTGGAAAGGAAGAGAAAAGGATGACCTTAATAATCATGGTGGGTGATTCAGTTATAATGCTGAAAAGTGAACCGTTGGAAGACCTGAAAGTTCAAGACAGATCATCATGAAGAGAAATCTATGTGACATTGACTTGGTGACACATAATCAGTCAGACTGCTGAATTCAAAGAGACATAATTCTAATTTGGCAAGTAGAAAATATTTGAAGTTAATAGTTTGTAATGTGTTTCATTAGATATGAAAATTGGTTTTAGGACACTGGGAACACTTGAATAATTTTTCATTTTTATTGTCACTGCTAATAACACTAATAAAAATGAATCACCATCTGCTTGATTTTCTGAGTAAGTGAATTAACGGCATATGTCTGTGTTTCCCCACAATGTGGAAGCTGAATCTTTCTTATTTATAAATCCACAATCAGGATGTCTTTTCCCCCCAAAATTAATTGAAATGTTAACAATTTTAAAAGCCTGGTGACTGTGAACTTACCTGTTGAACAAAACCCAACATTTACCATTGGCTCATTACACCGATGGATTATGGATCAGCTGTCTCCACATTCCTTTGGGCATTTTCTCTTACTACAAACTACACTTAATAGCAAAAGTTATAAGAAGGATGAATTGGAGACAGGGTTCCAGGGCCTATTATTAATGCCACAGTTCAATTTGGTAACTCATGAAATAAGTTGTAACAAAGTATTTTGGTAAGAATATTCTTTCATTCTAGAAATTAAAGTAAATGTATCTAAAACCATACAGGTAGTCCTCTATTTTAGGATTAGTTGCTTATAGGGGAAAGAGTAGCAGAACTTGGGGCAGAGTTAAAAGAGGGATCATCTTAGAATCTTTATGTAGCCACAAATGAATTAAGTCCGACCCACCCCTTAAATTTAGTTGACCCTTATCTAATTCCTAACAGGTCCTAACCCCATGATGGCAAACTTATGGCATGCATGTCTGAAGTGGCATGCAGAGCCATTTCTGCCAGCATGCAAGAGGTCACCCAGAACAGCCCCACTGTGCATGTATGTGAGTGCCTCCCGCCAGCCAGCTGATTGTCGGGTGTCTGCTGCACCTGCGTGGGGGAAGATGTGCATGTGGGAGACATGCACATGCACAGGAGGTGGGAGCATGCAGGGGGTGCACTGGGGAGTCATATGTGCATGCATAGGAGGGCAGGGTGATTGCATGCACATTGCATTATGGATGGAGGCACACGCGCATGCACATGCTCTTTCAGCATGCAATGAGGAAAAGGTTAGCCATCACTGTCCTAACCATTAGTTGAGAATATTTCTGTGTGAGAGTAATCCTGTGCATAAGTGTAAGTAGTAATAAATAAGTTTAATTGGACCTTCACTCGTGGGCCTGATCTTTCACACCTGACAGTTGTTTAGCAAGCAGATCCCCCCAAAATTCCAAAGTTCCAATGTCCAGCCCCTGCTCCCCAATTTGCCTCATGGTCTTATGACCATATTTTTGATGTTCAGCAATGGGCTCAGATTTACGGCCATTTGCAGTGTTCTATGTGACAATTTACAATGGTTTTTTTTTTTTGTGGAAACAAGCATTTACTTCCAGTTTTTTTTAAAAGTGTCACTTGCATTTGCTTAATGACCACCACAAAACTGTCATAAAATTGAATCCAGTCATGCAATGACCTGCTTTATAGTCTTACAATTGTAACTGCCAGATTCAACATACAGTCATTAGGATAAGGATTACCTGTACAGATCAACTGTACTAAGACCTACTCACATCAAAAAGTTTTAAAGCAATAAAATTGAGTTTTCTTATTCATTTATACTGTATACAGGAAATTGAAATACAATTAATTTGTAGAAGGATTTCATAAAAAATTAGGCCAAGCTGTTTTTAGGGTAGGCTGTGTTTTCTTTCTTTCTTTTCTTTTTTTCTTTTGCAAAATAATTAATGTAGAGAAACACAAACAGCAACAAAAATGCTAAACAAAGCAAACATATTAACACAAATGGTTAGTATGATTTTGTTTTTCTAACAGCCCCTGCAGTTTTCATTCATGCAAAAATTTCCATTTATGTTCTTCTACTGCATGGTTAAAGATGACGGCACAGTGGGAGATAACATAGATCATATTACTGATGATAATGAATACTGGGCATTTGGCTAGAAATTATGTATTTTCCTTTAAGGAAGAAAAATGGGGAGGGGGAGAAGAAAACCATTTTATTCCAATGATCTGGGCGTTTAGACAATAATCCCATTTCTACCTTTCAATTTAGATACAAACACGTGTAATCCAACTAGTGTTGTCACTCCCTCAAACAATATTAAAATAGAATTATGCTTTGTTTGGTTTTTTTACTGTAAAAAAAAAAAACATTTCAGTAACTTTGTAATTTTGCTTTCAAAGAAATATGATTCAGTTAAGCAGGGTGGGATCGTTTCATGGTGTCATAACATGCAAAATGACTCAGCCAATGACTGGACTGCTGTTTCTTAAAAAAAAAAAAAAAGACAAAACCAGATTGAGTGAACCAATTGGACAAAACAGTTTGAAATAAGTGCAGTTAATTAGAGTGTCCATTTTACACATGCTGTGTTTTTGAAATAGTGAGAACAAACTTTCTTAAACATAGGATTTCTCCTCTGTAAAATTAAACTAAAAAACAAATTAAACTAAATGTCCCAGAATCACAATTAATATATAATAGTCTTGGAGTTAACAGTAACTTAAAAAATATGTCATATATTATGATTTCTGTACTCCAGGTCCAGCTGAAATCTACAGCTGTTGCTCAAATATTTTTTTAAAAAAAAAACAAAGAACAGAACAGAACTGTTTCTTTAATGACCTGCCTTGCAATTTTCTAGAGACATCTTATCAGACATAATTGAAAAGAGACTCCCCCCACATTTTATCACACATTATATATTTTATTCTTTTTTTCCATACCACTTATTCTGGAAGTGAAAGCCAGCTGGATATCCTTGGGTCAGTCACTCCCTCAGCTCTGGGAAAGAGGCAAGGCCAAGAAACTTCTAAAAAATCTTTGCCAAGAAAACCAAAGAGATTTGTCCAGGCAATTGCATGCATTTATACATACACACAATCTAATTTTGGAACAGCTTCATTTTACAAATGCCTTGGTGAATAGGGGCTGGAAAGCTAATTGAGGCATTAACAGAACTTTCTCCAGGACAGAGTTCATTCCTGGGGTGCTCCTCCTACCCCTTCCCAGGAAGCCAAGCTAACTGATGGGACTCTTAATGGGACCTTCCCATCTGATCTCAGTGCATGGCTTGCACAAGATTGGGGAAGAGGGATTCCTTCAGTACTTGGGTCCTAAGTTATTTCCCAGTAACCCAGAGAAATGCTGGGGTCCTCTTCTCTGGTGTTCAAACAGGAAAGCTTTAATTGGATTCTCCCCACTGAGCAAAGGCTTGGACTTAAAGGCTTAAAGAGCTGCTCCAACTCTTTGATTCTAATATGCCTTTTATGAAAAACAGATTCAACATATGAAGAGCACTTCACTAGGAAATCATATACATTAGTCCTTTTTCTCAAACAGGTATTTTTAGAAAAAATTCTTTATATGTTCTTTTTGCTGTTATTCAGAATAATTCACTCTTAATGTCTCTTCAATCTCTTGTGGCCAGCACTTATCCCTTTCCCAGAAATTCATTTCTCTGTTTTCTCCATTAACCGACAAAAACATTTTACACACAAAAAAAGAAACCTACAGACAACAAAGGGCTCTGTTTGGTGCTTCAGTTTATAACACTCAGGAGACATCTTGTCATTTCATTCAGCTCCTACAGCTTGGTTCTAGCACACTGCCTGAGGAAAAAAAAATTAAAAAAATTTCTCTTCCAAATGAATGAATTGAATTTGTTCCCACACATTAAAGGCAAGATCACTGAGCCAAATGCAATATTGAGATAAAAGTCCATGGCTTATAAAGATTTCTTTCTCGTTTCAATTCCATTTGAGGGTAAATAACAAAATAACAAAAAGGAGGTCCCAAGAAACTTGACAAAGATTGGGTTTCCACAAGACCTTACAAGAAGTCAGTATCTTTCTTTCAGTCTTGCAAGAATACTCTTTAAGGAGACAGATCACATATGACTATTCTTCAGAAGTACTATATCTAACTATAATTAATGAGATGCTGAAAGTAATCATGCACACTTACCCTGTGTGTATGTGTGTGTGTGTGTGTGCCTTTGATTGCTGTCTTTCTCTTCTCCCCATTCCCATTCTAAAACAACTTCCCCAAATATCTTCTTGTGTTTCTTGTGTCACCCAATATGACATAATATTCTTCACTCAAATAATGACCATGACAGCCATTCCACTATTTTAACCCATGCAAAGGGATCCAAAATGAAGCTTCATTCATTTGTCTCAAAGTGTTTCCACTGCCAAAGCAAAGCTCTAAGCATAATCTTTGAAAAATCTTTTAGGACCAGTTGCTTGCCCAATCTATGGTCACTAGTCATGGTCATTTCCATCTTCAAAAAGAGAGACCCCAGCCTAATTGAAAATTACAGACCAATCTCTTTATGTTGCGTCACCTGCAAAGTCATGGAATCAATTATTAACCAATCTATTACCCTCCACTTAGAGACAAACAACCTACTCTCTAGCAAACAATTTGGTTTCAGAAAAAAATTATCCTGTAATCTGCAACTCCTACACTGCAAAAACGTATGGACTACACAAATCAATCAGGGCAAAGCAATAGAAGCTATTTACATAGACTTCTGTAAAGCCTTTGGTTCAGTGGTACATGACAAACTACTTTTAAAACTAAAATCTTACGGTATCTCCAGACATCTGCATAATTGGATAGCTGCACTTCTGTCAAACAGACAACAGATAGTCAAAATAGGGAGAGCCCTATCAAATCCCATACCTGTCAACAGCAGTGACTCCAAGGCAGCGTTCTAGGACCAACTCTCTTTATACTTTACATAAATGACCTTTGTGATCATATTAAAAGAAACTGCATTCTTTTTGCTGATGATATAAAAATATTCAACACTACCGACAATACTGTTACCCTTCAAAAAGATCTTGACTATGTGCCAGAATGGCCAAACAAGTGGCAACTTCAAATCTCAACAAACAAATGCTCTGTCTTACATATTGGCAAAAAAAAAACACCAGAAAATAAAATATAAGCTTAATGGACATGACCTTGTACACGATCCCCACTCTTTCACGGACCTTGGAGTACTCATCTCTAATGTTCTAAGTGTTAGAGCCCACTGTAACAACATTGCCAAAAAGGCATTAAGAGTTATTAACCTAATCCTATGTAGCTTTTTCTCCGGTAATATTGTACTACTAACTAGAGCAGGAGTCTCCAACCTTAGCAACTTTAAGACTTGTGGACTTCAACTCCCAGAATTCCTCAGCCAGCAAAGCTGGGAGTTGAAGTCCACAAGTCTTAAAGTTGCCAAGGTTGGAGACCCCTGAACTAGAGCATACAAAACATTTGCTAGACCGATTCTTGAATACAGCTCATCTGTCTGGAACCCACATTGCCAGTTGGACATTAACACAATCAAGAGAGTCCAGAGATATTTCATGAGAAGAGTCCTCCACTCCTCTACTTGCAACAGAATACCTTATGCCACCAGACTTGAAATTTTAGGCTTAGACAACTTAGAACTATGCCGCCTTCAGTCCGACCTAAGCATAGTACACAAAATTATATATTGCAATGTCCTACCCATCAATGACTACTTCAGCTTCAACCACAACAATACATGAGCACACAATACATACAAACTCAAGGTAAACTATACCAAACTCGATTGCAGGATATACTATTTCAGCAACAGAGTGGTCAATCTCTGGAATATACTACCTGATCAGTGGTGAGTTTCAAAGAGGTTTACCATCGGTTCGGTGGGTGTGGCTTGGTGGGTATGCTTTGCACGTGCGCACACACTTTGCACATACATACATGCCAAACACGCACTTTGCATCTTTGCAGAAGCTTTCATACTCATTTTCTGAAATCCCTGTAGCTTCAACAGCTGATGTGCAGCAATCTGCTATGCCGCGCAAAGCAGCTGTGCTTCAAAAGCAGGGAATAAAGGTCAGTATGGGAGCCCGGATGGATGAGTGGGCCCAAAAGCAGCTCGTCAGAGAGAACCGGTTTGGTCTCAGCTGATCTTCGGTGCTACCAGTGTGCCAGAACCGGGCCGAACCAGTAGAATACCACCACTGTATCTGACTCTGTGGTGTCTTCCCCAAACCCCAAAAACTTTAATCTTAGACTGTCTACTGTTGACCTCACCCCATTTTTTCTTCTCCTTTCAAATTATCTTCCCTGATGCAGGACGATTGCAGAAAACTCAAAAGCCTCATACTCTGCACAACAACTATTCTTATTTTCTTATTGCCAATTGTGCTGAAGAATGTACACAGAGAGGGGGGGGGGAGGAGGGGGGGGAAGAGAGACAGTTTGTAAAATGTATATGTTGCTCCAGCCAGTTTATTTAGCCTTTAGAAGAAGATTCTTCATTCCTTGGTTCTTTTCCAAATGAAATCTGGATGGTTAGGACTTGATTAAATCCAATTCCCTTAAGTCTAGTCCAACTTCCTTACCGTCATCCTTTCTTCACAGCAAAGATTGAACACACCATCGGTTTCAAAAGATTATCCATGAAATAAGCCTTTTCACAGTTTTCTGCTCAGATGCAGAAGGGTAAATGAGATAAGATGTGCCCTATTATTTTAGTTAGCCTGCCTTCACAAAGTATGTATATTGTCATGTTATCTCCAAGAAGGGAGCAAACCAAACACAATCTAGTTCTAAACTTTTCTAGACATTTATTATTATGACTTTTATCAGCAAGCACTTATTCTGTGACATTTGTCACTGCCTTAACTGAGGCCTTGGCAAACATGTAGAAATTTATCCTCACAGGACCCTGTTAAGGGAAGAAAGAAAGAGGTCAATATTTTGCCCAAGGTCACACAGGAAGTTTGCAGGAGTAACTAAAATAGAACTGAGACTTGCTTTGACATATAGCCTAGGAAACTAAGCTTACAACAGATAAGCAACACAAAACAGAAAGATTAGGTACTGTTAAATCCTTAATCTTACATGCTTCTGATAACCATGGAGATTGTTGAATCCTACATTAAGGTTAAAAATCATGGTATAGCAAATCACAGGTCAGTGCAAAACAGTGTGCTCTTATATTCCTCTAGGGATACATGGATCCTTATTTTTGTATGATGCAAGCATAGAATTAAGTACCAAATGACTTACGAAAATTGGCTTATCAAGCTGGTCTGGAGATCAGACTAGCTTTCATATTTACTTTGTTTGGGTTTGTTGGACAAGACATAGTCTGTACCCAAACTGATTAGGCAAAACAGATCATAGAGATTAAACCAATATAGGCCAATACATACAATTCATCCAGATGTTGGAATCTGACTAATCTTGTCAAAACCATTTCTTACCAATGAAACATCTATGCAAAGAAGTGGCCCAGGCCTTTAGGCTAAGCAGAGTCCCAAATTTGAGGAATTACATCATTTTACCACCCATTTTATTTTTAGTAGGTTTTAATGATATGTGTTAAAAGTACAGGTGAAACTCAAAAAATTAGAATATTGTGCAAAAGTTCATTTATTTCAGTAATGCAACTTAAAAGGTGAACCTAATATATGAGATAGACTCATTACATGCAAAGCAAAATAATTTAAGCTGTGACGTGTCATAATTGAAATGATTATGGCTTACAGTTGATGAAAACCCCAAATCCACAATCTCAGAAAATTAGAATATTGTGAAAAGGTTCAATATTCTAGGCACAAAGTGTCCCACTCTAATCAGCTAATTAAGCCATAACACCTGCAAAGGGTTCCTGAGCCTTTAAATGGTCTCTCAGTCTGGTTCAGTAGGAATCACAATCATGGGAAAGACTGCTGACCTGACAGTTGTGCAGAAAACCATCACTGACACCCTCCACAAGGAGGGAAAGCCTCAAAAGGTAATTGCAAACAAAGTTGGATGTTCCTAAAGTGCTGTATCAAACCAAATTAATAGAAAGTTGTGTGGAAGGGGGAAGTGTGGAAGAAAAAGGTGCACAAGCAGCAGGGATGACCACAGCCTAGAGAGGATTGTCAAGAAAAGGCCATTCAAAAATGTAGGGGACTTTCACAAGGAGTGGACTGAGGCTGGAGGCAGTGCATCAAGAACCATCACACACAGACGGATCCTGGACATGGGCTTCAAATGTCGTATTCCTCTTGTCAAGCCACTCCTGAACAACAAACAAGGTCAATGTTACCTGGGCTAAAGAAAAACAGAACTGGTCTGTTGCTCAGTGGTCCAAAGTCCTCTTTTCTGATGAGAGCAACTTTTGCATCTCATTTGGAAATCAAGGACCCAGAGTCTGGAGGAATAATGGAGAAGCACACACTGCAAGATGCTTGAAGTCCAGTGTGAAGTTTCCACAGTCTGTGTTGATTTGAAGAGCCATGTCATCTGCTGGTGTTGATCCACTATGCTTCATTAAGTCCAGGATCAACGCAGCCATGTACCAGGAGATTTTGGAGCACTTCATGCTTCCTTCTGCAGACGAGCTTTATGGGGATACTGACTTCATTTTCCAGCAGGACTTGGCACCTGCCCACACTGCCAAAAGCACCAAAACCTAGTTCAATGACCGTGGGATTACTGTGCTTGATTGGCCAGCAAACTCGCCTGACCTGAACCCCATAGAGAATCTATGGGGCGTTGCCAAGAGAAAGATGAGAGACATGAGACTGAACAATACAGAAGAGCTGAAGGCCGCTACTGAAGCATCCTGGTCTTCCATAACACCTCAGCAGTGCCACAGGCTGACAGCTTCCATGCCATGCCTCATAGAGGCAGTAATTGCTGCAAAAGGGTCCCAAACCAAGTACTGAGTACATATGCATGCTTATAGTTTTCAGAATCCTATATTGTTCTATGTACAATCTTTGTTTTATTGATTGCATGTAATATTCTAATTTTCTGAGATTGTGGATTTGGAGTTTTCATGAGCTATAAGCCATAATCATCACAATTATGACAAATCACGGCTTGAACTACCTTGCCTTGCATGTAATGAGACTATCTCATATATTAGGTTCACCTTTTAAGTTGCATTACTGAAATAAATGAACTTTTGCACAATATTCTAATATTTTGAGTTTCACCTGTAAGTTTGGTGTAGAAGTTAAGGCATCAAGCTAGAAACTGTGAGGCCATGATTTTAAGTCCCATCTTTGCCCAAAGCCAGCTGGATGGTCAGTCACTCTCTTTCAGCCCTAAGAAGGAGGCAGTGGCCAACAACCTCTGAAAAACCTTGCCAAAAAAACCCCTGCAAGGGCTTGTCCAGGCAGTCTCTGAGAATCAGAGAACAGAATTAAAAATATGTGTTGCTTTTGCTTTGTATTAATCAGTATGATGTTTCTCTTGTTTATATAGAATTCAATGAATGATTGAATGAGTCATTTCCATTTTGTCATATACCCATTTGTGCATTACTTTCTGTCTAACTTTTTTAAAGGTTGGTGAAAGATTCTTCTTTAATTTCTTTATTCCTCCCCTGAAAAATTAAAAACTACATCTCCTTAGGGATACAGGAAATGTTCATATTTGTATACTGAGGTGGAAAATAGGTTCACAACAGCAAACACAATTTATTTACCACAAAAAAGATAAAGTTGGAAATAATTTACTAATATACTTAGTAAATTAGTTGAAATGCTCCCTAGTACGTAAGAGATCTATGTTCATGTTTTGATCTCTGGATACAGGAAGAGAGAGATTTGGCAATGTCTATATTACAGATGTTCACTTTTTACAATCCTCCCCCAAATCCAGAAGTACAGACAAACCCCATATATACAAAAAAAAAAAAAAAACTACCAAAAAATGATGAGCCAGACTTTCATCTAGCTGCAGTTAGATCAAGCCAGGAAACAAAGATGTTTGCCTCAACTCTGCTTTGAGCTTACTCGAACATTTTAACTTCATAATCAGTTTGAAAAAACAAATTACTTCAACCAGGGGTTGGATTCTATCTGATCAGATCGGTTCTATAGAACTGGTTGTTATGATTCTGCGCAGTTCTGAGAACCAGCAAATTGCGCCACTGGCTGGTCTCTCCCCTCCCCTCCCCATCCATTCACTCCTTATCTGACATGTGCGCCATCAAACTTGCCTGCCTTTGGTAAGTTGCTATTTTTCCTCCACCCCCACAATCATCAAGCTGTTCTGCTGTGCCAGGAGATTTAGATTAACTAGAAAGCAGAAAATCATTGGATTTCTTGCTTTCTAGCTAATCTAAAAGCAGACCTGAACCTTCCTTAGGACTGAAGCTTCTATTTTTCAGTGCAGACTCAGGTAGCAGATTGCAGAAAGATAAATCTCTGAGTGAATCTGTGATTCTGTGAGCAACTCAATCTGTCTGCCTGCTTTGCCTGATTTTGGGTAAAAGTTGCTATTTTTATATAAAAAATTCAATATTTACATACACGGTGTGTTGTGAGTTAATTTTGTGAGTTTGCTTGCTAGCAAATTTTATGTGACAGACTGCAGTAGCAGATTGCAGAAAGATATCTGAGTGAATCTGATTCTGTGAGCAGCTCAATCTGCCTGCCTACTTTGCCTGATATTGGGTAAAAGTAGCTCTTTTTTTATAAAAAATTCAATATATACATAAATATTTATAATATTTACATACAAGCCATGCCCAGCCAGTCACATGACCACCAAGCCATGTCCAGTCAGCAAGCCACACCCACCCAGTCCAAGCCACACCCACAAATTAGGCCACTCCCACAGAACAGGTTGTTAAGAAATTTGAATCCCACCCCTGACTTCAACTCAACTGAGGGGAACGACATGGAGTGCCAGGTTATACCTCTAGCAAATTTTAGCATTTAGCATAAAAAAGGGTAAGGGCCATACTACTGCTTTGCTCAACCCAGCTGTTAGAAAAAAATGGTATTGTAAATGATACAGGGCAGACAGGGATATAGGGTGCCTCTGTTGCCTCTATACATTGCCCTGGAGATACAGCTATTGCAATATCCAAAATCCCGAGAACATGTCCCTCTAGGGGTTCTGCAATGAGTCCCAAGCACCTCTGCCTCTAAGCAACACTTCCAGCACCTCCTACAATAACCAGGCACAAGAAATATACAGTATATGCATAGCTACAGACAAGGCAATTCACTAAAATAAGACTGAGAAAATCTATTCAGTTCTAATGGGTATCAGCAGACTTTTGATCCTTAAAAAAACTGGAAATCCCATTATTTCAGGGTGAGTAGAAAGGCAAGTAGGCCAAGGGCTCTTTTCCATCTTGTAGTTCAAAGACGATTTTCCTAATCCTCACTGAACTAGATTCTGATCCCAAGGCTAAGCACTCTCAGTGAAGTTGACCAAACAAAGATACCACTAAGGTTTTTTCTCTGTATTCCCATGTCCCCTGGTTACCTAAGGGTCAGAGGTGGTCTCGTTAAGCTGAATAAGGTTAATCAAATAAAGTACTCTACAAAAATACCAAGAAGTAAATACTACAGAGCAATGATTCATGATTATTCCTCTTGCATATAACTTCAGATTCTGAAGCAGCACCTGATAAATGCAGGGAGCTATTTACTTTGGCATCTCTGACTGGACCCTGGAATATAATTTGGTTTAATTTATTTTAATTATATTTATTGGGTATTTATTGTATGTTTTTAGTAGGCTGTACACCGCCCCGAGTCCCTTTTTGGGAGAGGGAGCGGTATAGAAGTTTAATAAATAAATAAATAAATAAATAAATAAATAAATAAATATCAGCCCTCAGCATTATTGCAGAGACTGCAGAGGGAAGAGAATTACCTCCCTTTTGTACCCAGCTTTCTGGATTAAAAAGGATGACGTTTTCCCCAGCAGAATGACTTTCCAATCAAAAGCTTGCACTAGAAAGTGCCACTAATGAACTGACGCACATTTTGAAAAGGTAGCTGTGCATTTGGGGGATTTAAAAAGTAAATAAAAAGCCTTCTTAAAATACAGTATAAATTACATTTCATGCAACTTCATTTTCAATTAATATAGGGAAAAGGCATATCTGTACTTTCTCCTTTATAGTAATCATTGCAGGCCTTTCATTTCTTTCTGTGTGCAGGAATGGATGATTTTGCCTCCTTTTGCTCCCTGGTGATAACAAATACACCCCATTCCCATATTTCCCGTTTTTGATTCAAAACTGCTTTTTTATTTGACCCAAGCCATCTTCAAGTCCTTTAAAGCAGAGGATCTCCAGAACCTTTTAGTAGCATCCCCAAAATTGCTTGGCTATATTGCCTGTCAGGCCCTTCCCTCTAGTGACTAGCCATTGCCCTGAGCCATTTTTTCTGGGCTGTCAGACTGCTTTATTTTCTGTTGGTCAGTCATTGCTATTTTTTATAACCTTGTCGTTGATCTAATATGGAACATTAAGCCAATGAACTACCATCAGCCCCAGAAACTGCTGCATTCAACCTCTCTCATTGGGCACCCTTTCAATTTCTGTCTAGGATAGGTTGTTCTTTGCTTTCCAACCTCTGCTCACAATGTTGCAAAGTTTTCCTTTCCTTTTAATAATTTTCAAAACTTCTATATGTTGCAGCATAGGAGCATTGTTTCAATGAATCTGAATTATTATTTTTCTACAGAGGATAGGATACATTGCTATGAGGGAGGGAGTGAGGAAGGAAGGTAGGTGATGGGGGAAATAGATGATTATATTAGCATCAAAGGAATTGTCTGGGAAAGGGAAGCATAAAGACAACCATGTGTGCAGACTTCTGGGAAAGTAAGGAAAGGTAGAAAAAATTCTGACAAAATGTGACTATTTCCTCTATTCTATTACATTATTGTATAATAAACATTGAAGAGCAGCAATAACCACCCTCTTTCAGTCAAGTAGGAAAACGCAATTCTCAAGGATGCCAGTGCTCTTGAGAAAATATATTTACACCTTCCTAATGCTACAACAATCCATTTTTAGAGAAAACTGGATTTTGTTTTCGATTTCATTGCTTTCTGAATGTTTGTTGGCACCTGATCCCTAAAAGAAAGAAAATGCCAACTATTAAAAATGTTCTGAACTACACTGAACACTGGAACAATGGCAGGTCCGTCCAAAATTTCATGTCAAAGAATCTTCAGAAAAACAGAAATTTGGAGTCAGAAACAAATTTTATAGCAGGAAGGAGATTTACCAACTGAATCTCTTTCAAAGTACTTTAATAAGACTTAAATACACAAAGTACTTTTTGTACAACATAAATGGCAGTATTTTCTGGTGCATGGATTGAATGCTTGCAATCATACAGGGGCTTAGTTGTCCTCTCAAATATTCAATTATCATATCTTCATGAGATCTTGGCAATTCTACATTAAAATGGTGAAGTATCACAAGAGTTTGAATAGCAACACTGAGATCTCTTGATTGCTGAAATCTTATGAAGTCAGGGGCATTTATTTAACTAGAAAATTTATACAGTTGCCTCGAGTGGCTAACAACATTGTGCACTTATACAGTTTCACAGATGTGCACATCTCACAGAAGTGACTACACCCCCTCACATTTTGTAAATATTTAATATAACTTTTCATGTGACAACACTGAATAAATGACACTTGGCTACAATGTAAATTAGTGAGTATACAGCTTGTATAACAATGTAAATGTGTTGTCCTCTCAAAATAATGCAACACACAGCCATTAATGTCCAAACCTCTGGCAACAAAAATGAGTACACCCCTAAGTGATAATGTCCAAATGGGGCCCAAGTAGCCATTTTCCCTTTCGGGGGTCATGTGACTCATTAGTGTTACAAGTCTCAGGTATGAAGGGGGAGCAGGTGTATTAAATTTGGTGTTATGGGTTTCACTCTCTCATACTGGTCACTGGAAGTTCAACAAGGCACCCCATGGCAATGAACTCTCTGAGGATCTGAAAAAATGAATTGTTGCTCTACATAAAGATGGCCTAGGCCAGTGGTGGCTAACCTTTTTGGGTTCCTGTGCCAATAATTGCATGTGCACTCGTGTGCTTGCATGCCAGCACCCAGAAGGCAATGTCCCCCATGCCTCCTGCGCATGCACACACAACCCCCATGTGTGTGCTGCATGAGCGACCCATGTGCCACGCATCTTTGTGCATGTGTGAGCAGCCCCCACCTGTGCACTGCACATCTCTGTGCATGTGTGTGCATCTCTTGCATGCCCCCGCCTCCACACATGCATACCAGATACCCGACAATCAGCTGGTGGGCAGCAGCATGCGCGCATGTGCAGTAGACTTGTTCTGGGTGAGGGCTCGCATGCCGGCAGTAATCACTCTGCATGCCACTTCCGGCATACATGCCATAGGTTCGCCATCACGGGCCTAGGCTAGAAGTGGATTGCCAAGACCCTGAAACTGAGCTGCAGCATAGTGGCCAAGACCAGCGGTTTAACAGGACAGGTTCTACTCAAAACAGGCCTCACCATGGTTGACCAAAGAAGTTGAGTGCCCATGCTCAGCGTCATATCCAGAGGCTGACTTTGGGAAATAGACATATGAGTGCTGCCAGCATTGTTGCAGAAGTTGAAGGGGGGGGGGGGTCAGCCTGTCAGTGCTCAGACGATACGCCATACGTTACATATGCTGCACGCTGCATACGCCGCAGAAATAGTAAGCAAGAGTTTTTACTTCTGCTTTAACTACAAGGATACAAATGGAATAGTGATGCAAAAATGGAAATGATTGGTTCTAAATTTGGACATATTAACATCTAATGAACAAAAATTAATCACAACTAATTTAAATATCTTCAATTTCCCTGAGTTTACTTACTATGTAAGTACCTTTGGATCCAATCCAATCTGTTTATATTAAAAATTAATTATTCATTACAGAAGTGGTCCCACAAATTTTGATACCAAATGTGGGTTTTAGGCTCTTATTTTATATATTGATACTATTATGAAAGAGATGGAATCAGGAGAAAAAATAAATCACACGCAAGATCGAAGCAGCCCTATACAAGCTAAACTGCTGACTTCTCTGTCTGTCGCGAAATATATCAAACTGTTTTAATATATAGCTATATTCCACAAACAAAAAATCCACCTCTATTTATTGATTACTTTTACCTAGTAGAAATAAATGAGGTGTTTTTCTAAAAACAAAGCAGTAGGAATTACTGTTGTTTAGAGAGTGAAAATCTACTCATTTTGAGCCATATCCCTTCTCAGGGATGCTATAACATTAACCGTAGAAACGGCATATATGCCATCTCATCTTCATTAACAATAGAATGCAACATAGGTATAATAAATTTAGAAAAGAACATCACATTATAACAAAAGAATGGTAAATGTTAGCAATTAATGGAGTGAAAAAGTCTATTTTAATAAAGACTACATATTTTCTATAAAAATTAAAATACTACATATATGTATCAATGTATTTATTTAACATATGGTGTTGTTACATTAGCCAGGAGACTACAATGCTAATGCAGAGAAGTATTTTGGCGGCCTGTTTACCAGCTCTGTTAAGTGCATGCTAGCACGCTTCCCACGGTGCACCACAAGAGAGCAAACTGGCTTCACACCAGAAAGAAAGATGAGAGGCTTTTCCTTTAGCATCATCCAAGGCCCTTTTCCCTGTACCGAAGCCACTTCACAAATGGGTATTGCAATTGGGAAGGTTCAGTACTGGCAAGATTCTAACTACCACATGAAGTGCCGGCTCATCTCCCCCAACAAAGTGGTATCTCTTTATCTACTTGCATAGAACATTCAAGCAGCTGGGTGGGCAGAAGGTGAGGCAAGGGATGGGAGCTCAACCCGCCACACAACGCTAAGGCTTGAATCACTGGAACAGACTCCAGCATTATTAAGCAATTGAGCTACCGTGCCTCTTTGCTATATGTAATATGTTCTTGCAGGTATTGCATACTACGTTACAATCTTAAATTTTATTACCTAACCACATTCTGCATAATGTATGGAACCTCTTAGTTTTTGTAGAATTTAAGTCAACTTGTTAAATATGGTTCAGAGAAATATGATTTGCTAAGTGAGAACATGGAACTAATAATTGTTCACTAATTTTTAGAATATTTTATTTCTCCCCATTTAATTAAGGGCAGGGAATAGGGATGGCACAGGAGATCTTCTAATGTCTGGCTTGCTGAAACAGTTTGCTTCATTCAGTGACTTCTCAACTTTCTTCCAGTTCACAATCTGGCACCTCCCCTGTCAGATGAATTCCAAAGATATTATTCCGGCTGGGTTTAAAAGGCAGCTCTGACAAAATGAGGTTGAAGATTGAGTTTTTCTTGCCATGCCCCAGAGAGTGATAGGGTCTAGTTGCATTTTCTGCACTTACATGATGAGAAGATCTAAACAACAGAAGACTATTTGTTGCATTCTTCCTTTTAAAATTAAAAGTAAAACAATTGTTTGTGGAATTAGGCCAATCAAAGAACATTGGATAGAAGAAACCAGTGGTGGGATTCAAATTTTTTTACTACTGGGTTTCCTGCCTGAGCAGGAGGTTGGCCTAGAAGATCTCCATAGTCCCTATCAATGCATCTGTATTTATGCTCTGGACTATTGACATGTAAACCCTGAAAAATACCTGGGCAAAAGAAAGGAAATAAAATCACTTTAGGTGTAGGGACTGTGTAAAATATTAATATATGATAAATAATGGAACAATTAAAAATAATAGCACTGAGTTTTCTCTCTCCCCTCTTCCTCCTTCTTCTTTTCTTTCTCTCTCTCTTTCTTCCTCCCCCTTTCTCTTTCTTTCTTGCTCTTTCCTTCTTGCCCTTCCTCCCTCCCTCCCTCCCTCCCTCCCTCCCTTTCCTTCCTTGACTCACACAACTTACCCAATAAGTTCTGGGAAGAACTTATTGGGCAAACTCTAGAGCAGTGAGTGGCAGGACAATGAGAAAAGCATCCGCCCTCCCTTTCGAAGCACATGGGCGGCAGCGGCAGTGGCAGGTGGGGTGCCCTGAAAGGCAGGACGGCTTTCTCTGCTGTGTTGGGGCTGGGGCTGAGAGGAGGGGGCGGCAGCAGCAGTGGCAGGTGGGGGTGCCCCGAAAGGCAGGGAGAGCTTTCTCTGCTGCGCTACGGCTGGGGCTGAGGGGACAGCAGCGGCGGTGGGTGGGGGTGCCCTGAAAGGCAGAGAGGGCTTTCTCTGCTGCACTGGGGCCGGGGCTGAGGGGCAGCAGAGTCAACAGCAGGGGTGCCCCGAAAGGCTGGGAGAAAATGAATGGAAAGCCTTTCTGTTCGCTTTCTCTGCTTTGCTAGGGCTGGGACGGAGAGGGATGGCGGTGATGGGTGGAGGTGCCCTGAAAGGGAGGCTAGGAACTCTTGGGGCTGCTTCCCATAACTGCACTGCAGCCACTGCTGTCCCCCCACCCTCTGGACTGGCCAGAAAAAGATGCCCTACCTTGGCCTCCTCCCACCCAGAAAGTCCCGGGTAATGGGAGGGGAGGCCCAGAAAGACCCAAGGCAGTGGGAAGGAGGCCCGGAATGGCCCTGGGGGGTGGGTGAGGGCCTAGTGCGACACAGGCTTACCTGTGAGCAGGGCAGGCAGATCAGGACTGCTCAGTTGGGGTGCAGGCACCACGTGGGGAAGTCAGGTTAGGCAAGCCACAAAGAGCCCAGCGTGCCACATAGGAAGGAAGGAGTGACTGGGCAGGGCAAGTGGCGGTCAGGCGAGCTGCGTGAGCGAGCATCAGGTGGGTGGGGCAACTGAGAGACCAGGAACCGGGGACCCGGTTCGGGGGCATGGCCAGCCAGAAGTCGCTACCAGTTCCACAACCCACACCAATTCTTGCTACTGAGTCGCCAGAACCAGTGCGAACCGGCTGAATACCACCTCTGGAAGAAACATTGCTAGAACAAATATTGCTAATCTGCCCACTGAAAGAATTTATCCACACAGTTATTGTCATTTTTTTCCAAAATAGTCAAGTCTATTGTAATCACTTGTAGCATACTACCAAGAAGCACAGGCCACTAGCCAGAGAACAAGAAGGATCAAATAATTTCATAAGGCTGAATAAATCCCAGCCCCAAGAATACAAAAGAAGTCTAAGTGTTCTTGATTGCTGGGTATATTTCCTACCCAAATTGTTACTGACAGATTCTGGAAAATGCAGCGTAAAAATGTCAGTCAACTGTGACAAAACCTCAATATAACTGCAAGGCAGAGAAATTCTTATCAGGTACAGTTTCAGCTGCCAGGAAAAACCTCTTTCAACTACTACCACTATTTTGTAAGATTAATAATACTTCTGAATAATG
This sequence comes from Bungarus multicinctus, assembly GCA_023653725.1. NCBI lineage: Eukaryota > Metazoa > Chordata > Lepidosauria > Squamata > Elapidae > Bungarus > Bungarus multicinctus. The sequence continues at coordinate 169,460,335 of CM042836.1, forward strand.
TCATCATTATAATCTATATCGCTAAATAATATATTCTGAACACATCTTTATCAACAGCTTTTCAAACAATATTTTATCTCAGTACACCGTACAAGAGTCTTGTCCATTTGCAAAGTTTCCTTTTTTATTATTAATTTAAAATGTTTATGTCTCAGTTAGCCTTCACCCAGTTCTATGTAGCAAAAAGTATTACCCTAAAATATTATGGCAGCTTTGCTTTTCTATATTGAGCAGCAGCCTTTGAGTCAAGATTTTGAAAATATCACCAAATATCCATCCATCTCTCTCTCTCTCTCTCTCTATCTATCTATCTCTATCTCTCTATCTATCTACTGTGTATAATCAATGTTGTCTTTAAGCTAAAGGGATTGGTCTATGGCACCAAAGGGAATGACGATGCCACCTCTCATTTCAAATCATTTTTAAAAATGCAAATCTTTAAATTGGCAGGAGATGCTCAATCAATCAAGGTAACACAGTCTTGAATCCTCACTGAAAATGAGGTTAAAATGATAAGAAAATGTAAAATGATACAGAATGGTCTACAAGGATCAGTAAGGCCACACTATTTCAAATCTCTTGGCAAACTTGCCTATAACAGTCTTGGAAGTTTTTGCCTTGAACATATGTATGAAAGACTGAAATGAGTAACTGGTTTCATCTAAAAAGAACTTCCAAATTTCACTAAAGCTAGGGTTTCTTCTTTCATGATGGGGCCATCAGTAGTTTGCTTTAGCTTGTCACTGCGTGTAAGACAGGAAATAAAAGCACATGTGATAGACTAAATCGTTCCCAGGACCTTTGGGCTGAAAACAACTAAAATCCAACCAAAACAACTAGATAAGAGGAAAGCAAGCACATTTCTTGAGCAAGAATTGTATTTAAAGTGGTGCTTATAAATGAACGAATGTGAGCAATTTTGTCAGTAAAGCACTTTGCAAATATGTCAATGAAACATTCCATCTCTTCTTGAGCTAAGAACAATATTATTCATTAAAGAGTCTTTGCGTGGCATTATATAGTCCTAGAGAAAAATAAAAACATATGAATGTCATCATTGATGAAAAGCAGGGTTTTGTCTATATTTAAGCAACTTTTTGGCTTAGAGATCACCTCTAGAATTAAGTATTTGCAGATTGGAATGTCATCCACACTCCATATAGCTTTTTACTCTACAACTCAAACTCTTTATATTTTGCACCTACACTATCCAGCTCAGGATACTGAGGATCCCTAATAACCACTGATTTGGAGAAACATTCAATTTTCTGTGTAGCTTCCATGCTTCCTTTTTCTGATCCTAATACTAAATTTGGTTCATACTGCATTTGGTTAAAGGCAAATAATTCTCATGATAATTTTTTCATTCTCCCTACAATGTGGTGGGTAGCATGTAAATGTATATGAGAAAAGAAAAGATCAATTAGTCAACACACCATTGCTAATCTTGCTCTAAGATTTGAAATAAAAGCGAAAACATGTATGGCTAGAAAACGTTTAAAATTCAGTTTATTTTTTGACAAAAAAGTACTTATCTCTGTTTGATTAAAAGTTGTAGCCTAATCTGTTTTCAGTTATATTATTTATATTGTATTTCCTTCCTTCCTTCCTTCCTTCCCTCATTCATTCATTCATTGTTTTTTCCTCCATTTTTTTACTGCTAGTTCATAAAATGAATATATCATATACTATTTTGTCTTCATATTTCTTTCATTAACCCTATACCTTCTAGAGATATACCAGAATGGAGAAAACTGCTCTGATCTTTTGTAAGAAAGAAATCATAATCAGCAATTACTTGTATTGCATTCTAAAACTGGGGGCTATAATATATTATGGCATACAATATTTTGACACCATGTCCTTAATCATCAGATTTCATGTATGCACATGTGCACATACTACACAAATCCTGCCAAAGCAATCTCTGCACTAATTTTATAGACTCCATGGGTTGCAAATTGCAAAAGGATCAGGCATTAGAAGGATAATCTTAGTGTCAATACTTAGAAATCTTCTTGAGTTAAAAAATCTTAATCCTCAAGAAGCCAGAATGTGCAATGATTAGATGGAAGAATTCTATACAAAAATGTGTTAAAAGGTCCCTTTATAAGTATTAGATAATAGGTACTAACAATTGCTTATGTGATTACCACAGATTTCTCCAATGGTGATTATTGGGCAGATATAAATGTGACAGAATGTCAATATCTAAAACAGAATCTGTTTTATAATGCAATATCTGGATTGTTTACTTACCACAGGGAATCCTATTTTGAACATTTGTCCTTTTACAAATTTTGTTTGCTATATGATAAATTACAAAATATTTATTTACTTATTCAGTTCATATCATTATTCAGATCATCGGCGCCCCTTGGGACGCCCACATAACACCTCTTCTCCGCCGGCTGCACTGGCTTCCTGTGGCCTTTCGGATTCGATTCAAGGTGGTACTAATAGTATTCAAAGTGCTCCATGGCTCGGGACCTGGATACTTACGGGACCGCCTTCTGCCACCAACAACCTCCCGCCGCCCAGTACGCTCCCACAGAGTCGCCATGCTCGGGGTCCCACCACTAAATCACTGCCGACTGGCAGCCCCGAGACTTCGTGCTTTCTCTGTGGGAGCCCCATCCCTCTGGAATTGTCTCCCCTCGGAGACACGAGCCATGTCGGATATCCTCACCTTCCGGCGCGCAGTCAAGACCTTGTTGTTCAAGCAGGCCGGTCTAGCCAATTGAATCATTCGGGTTAAATTAAATTTTAGATAATCTTTCTGTTGGGTGTTGTTCTTAACCATTTTAGATTTTTATTTATTTCATCTCCGTTACCTGTACTGTTTTCGTTGTTGAATGTCAACCGCCCCGAGTCCCTTTTTGGGAGAGGGAGCGGTATAGAAGCATGAACAAATAAATAAATAAATAAATAATATGGCTATCCCTTCACCATGTGACAATGGATGGCTAACAACCAGTTAAAAAGCAACCACAAATTAATCAAGATTTAAAACAATGTGTTGAACTCAGGGTGATTCATAATCTGCACAGTCGCTTTCTTGAAGACTGACTCATTCAGCCTCCTGGCGCTCTGCCTGAAGAAAAATCAAATTGTCAACACCTTACAAAAGACTAGCAGGGCCAGGGACATCCAAATCTCAGAGAGTATACTGCTGGATAGGGTAAGGCATGACAAAAAAAAGCATGCTTCGTGGGTTCCATCAAATGCCACTTTATAATAGAAGGGGCCTGGAGCATGACCAACCTGTCAGATTTAGTAGAATGTCTAGAAATTAATGGAGACAGGCAGTCCTACAGATAACCTGGCTTTCTACCATGAAAGTCTTATAAGTATATCCAGAAGCCCAGTGGCACACAACAAAGCTCATGAGGGAGAAGGGTTACATGAATGTGCTATGCTTAAAAAGTCACAGTCACTTGATCTTCCTAGAGTTATGCCAATGCAGAACAGTTCAACTTTTAAATAATGAGAAAAAACCTCTGATAGTATCACTTAGTCAATCTGGAATAGAGACATATGCTAGTTGCACTGCCTCATATAAACATGTTAAGCCAGAGCTATATGCTGTATATTATTATTTTTAATTCAAAGTTTTTTTATTTTTATTTTTTACACATCTCTTCATGTGAGCAATGTGATTCCAGATTAAAATATTTGTACATAGTCATAGTTATACTTCCAACTTTCTTAATTAATATCACTTCAATTTATTATCCATTCAACTAATATTTAGATAAATTTCCCTTTCATATTTCAATTCATTAATTCAATATCAAAATCATTCATCCTCACATATATTTTCAATTCTTTATCCCCTATTATTTCCATTTTCAGCTTACCACCTATTTTATGTTACCCTATGTACTGTTATCATTTATAACTTTCTCAAGATCAATATATAATTAGACAGTTAATGAAAGAAAAAACGAGTAAAAGTAAAGTAAGATTAGTACATTTAGGATCCACATGGTATATCCTCCCATCTACAATATATCTTATATCTATTCCAGAGATATTCATATAATCATTCCATATTCTTTCTTTGTTTCCAAAATTTACCTATATAATTTTAATAAATGTTCATTCTCCTGCTTTTGATTATAATTCATTCATTATAAATATTTTACATTCTCACATAATCCCTTCTAGTTAATTATATTTTCTCATATCTTTTGTATAATCAACTGTATTTTCTATTTCATATATATAACAAAGAAAAAAAATAAAATGAAAACAGAGTTAATTTCCCCTTTTACTTCCCTTTGACCAATTTCAACCTATAGCATTTATATAACCCTAATTCACACTTTTTGAACATTATTATTATTATTTATTAAATTTCTATACCGCTCCCTCTCCCAAAAAAGGGACTTGGGGCGGTGCACAGCCAACTAAAAACAAACAATATATACAATTAAAAACAAATTAAACAATTTCATCAAAGGCCGAAATACAATTTAAAATATAAAACTAATACAAATTTAAAATTTAAAAAATTTAAAAACCTAGTTATTAAAAACCCCCAAAATCATTACTGGGCCAGGCCGGCCTGTTGAAAAAACAGGGTCTTTACTGCGCGCCGGAAGGTCTGAATGTCGGTAATGGCCCGTATCTCCGGGGGCAAATCGTTCCACAGGGAGGGGGCCCCCACAGAGAAGGCCCGCACCCTCAGGGCCACCAACCAGCAATGACCAGGCGACGGAACCCTGAGGAGGCCAACCCTGTGGGAGCGCACTGGGCGGCGGGAGGCTGTTGATGGCAGCAGGCGGTCCCGTAAGTACACAGGTCCCAAGCCATGGAGCGCTTTAAAAACGATCACATAATACCAGAATTTCACCCAAGTCATCATACTCTCTGTTTTTCTAATATCATTTAAATAGTCATTAGCATGTTTTAGAATATATATGTATGTATGTATGTATGTATGTATGTATGTATGTATATGCGTGTGTGTGTGAATACACACACACACACACACACACACACACACACACACACATATGCAAGTCTTGGTGTGTTTGGGTTTTTTCCGTGTAAGATTGAGACTATCTGGGCAACGTTTTGATGAGATCTCACTCACCATCTTCAGGCTGGTGCTTTCGGCTTTGTGCTTGTGCGAGCAAAGCGTGATCTGAGCTTCTGTCTCCCTATATATACTGGTGGGGAGGTTGGCTGTGTTGTCATTTTTTGATTGGTTGATGGAGCTGATGTTTGCAGATTGGCTGGCTTTTTCTGCAAACATCAACTCTATCAACCAATCAAAATAAATGTGCTTGGGGGGGTTGTATTTGTTTTGGATGGCTGTCAAGGCTTCTTTTATAGGTACTATAATATATATATATGAAAGGATTAATAACAATAGAACCCTCTTATTATCGCTCACTCCATCTTCATTTTTCTCATCTATAACAATCTAATAATCTTAAGGTAATGTAGGAAGTTAGCATCCACCCCTCTCCTAGAAAAATTGAAATAGCCTAGGAAATATTAAAAGATAGAATATTTCTCCTAAAAAGAATAGTCACTCAAGAAGCAGAAACTCTACTCAAGAAGCAGAAACTCACCCCCACCTTTGTTAATGGGTGGGCCATTAAGGCCTGGGCCAGAATACTTTACATAAGAAGGAACTCCAGGGTGATGGGATTAAGGATGGCCCTCAGGAAATGATAGGATTACCCATCTCACCACATGGTCTGGGAAGATTGCATTAGCCAGCATTCAGGTAAAGCCATGTGGTCCAGACCAAGCCTACAAAGTTAAGACCTCCGCCCCTGGGAGTCTGACAGCCAATTAGAATACAAGCTCCAATTCAAATCCCAACAGAGGGTATAAAACCCAGGTACTCTCAGCACCTCAACACCTTTTTTCCTTTTTCCCTTTTTCCCCTTCTCTTCTCATCTTGAAGCATGTGATCATTCTTCTCTGGAGCTCCAGGCTATGTGGTCCTGTAACCATTAAACCTTCCAAGCAGCCTCCATGTTTCCAGTGTCTTTTTTTCCCCACTTGGAACTGAACCCAGAAGGATATTTCTTTCAACAGTAATTCCCAGTAAGTTATAAACTTCAAATAGTCCCCTCCTTTCTTTTATCATTTATTTCACAGTTTGCAGTTCCAACTTAAATTCTTTGTTTGCTTCTTCCATTTTTTAATCAATTGTGTTATTCTTTATTTTATTAAAGTTAATTGTAATCCTTGCCGAGAGACTCCACTTATATCTCTTTTCCTTATTGGTCCTTCTATTTCCTTTGCACAGTAAACCCCCAACAGTCCCAAGATATTGCCTTCCTTTGTCCTCTTGCTGCAATCTCCCCCTTTTTCTTTTAAGCCTCCGGGGTTGTTGTTATGTTAAAGTCTTTTATTTTGTGTCTTTTCTCATTCACACATTTAACAGACCAGGAATTTTCCATAAAGGCATCCAGGAAAAAATGCCTTGTACCATTAGGTTGGCGCTCTATATCGCTTCCACTTTTCAAAGTTCTTTTTTTCCCTCTGTTTTTCAATTACAGTATATTAATGTTAATTTTCAAACATTTCAACCATTGGCTTTTTTTTAAGTATAATCAATTCCAAGCAAGTTCAGCATTTTATCCAATGCCTAATTAATGCCAGGTTCTGTATATTATTCCCAATTCCATCCTTCATTTCGTTACAGTTTTTTGTAGTCCAGTTTTTTATTTACCTTATATTGTCCTCTTGTTTTCTATTCACCGCTGTTGTATTCTCAAGCGAGGAATCTTTTTTTCTGCTTTTCAGGATTATTAAAACAAAAGGTCCAGCTTCTCTTGTCTGGATACACACCACTCACCACTTCACCTCTCCAGTACACACTTAAGTCCCGATAGCTTCCTGTCTTCAGGGCAGCCATTAAAACTGCCGCTTTTCCTGTCTTCCAGGGGAGTAAATCAAGCCAGGGAGGGGAGTTGCGGCTCCCCTCAATCCAACTGGTGATCTCCCCCTCTTCCCCCACCCCTCCGATGTGGGTCTGATGGTTCCGGTCCCGTAGGGACCCCTCCAACAGGGTAAGCACGGATCGAAGCCATGCACAATCGTGGTCCTCAATGGAAGTGCCACCGGAAGTCCTATGCTGTATATTATTTTCCATACAAAAATGTAAGCTTATGAAGTAATTAGTTACCTACTTCACTTAGTCACATATACATTTACTTAGACATGAGCCCAATTATAGTAAATGAAGCTCACTCCCAAGGAAATAATGCCTAGGATTTCGGCAATAAATAAATACATGATATGAAACATTGAACTTTAAAAAAAAAGAATGTTAAAAAAGAATGCAACTTACAGAATTTTTTTTCTGTAATGTTGAATAAAAATAGAATGAGAAGGAGGTGGGAGAATCAAACAGAACTCAAAATAAGAATAAAAATTCAACCAAATAATAAAAAGTGATACAATCACTAGATATTAATCTTAGTTTGGCTGGAAATATAACTTCAAATGTTTTCCATGTATTGCAGCAAATGAGATTCAGTTTGGTGTAGTGGTTAAAGCATCCAGATTCCAGTTAGAAACCAGAAATCAGTTAATTCTAATCCCACCTTGGGCATGAAGCCAGCTGGGTAACCTTTCTCCTGGGCAGCAGAAGGAGCCAATGGCAAATCACTTCTGAAAAACTCTGCCAAGAAAGCTACAGAGACTTGTCCAGGCAGACTTTGAAAAATCAGACACAATTGAACAGAGGGAGGTGGCGGGAAGAAGCAAATATAAAATAAACCAAACAAGAATATGCTTGAAATAGGAATCTCAGAATCTAAAATTGGGGCAGGAAAACTATTGAAGCTAATAGTCCCACCATGACTGATGTAAATTATATGTTTTATATTTCATGTAATATTCTCATATGAAAGAAAAGAAAACTAATTGAATCATTGAACCTTTCACTTGAATCAAAGCCAACTATAACTATCAGTTGTAGTTCAATCTGAACCAAATAATTGAATGGTTTGATTCCTTGTTTGTAATTTCATATTATTTATAATGAAGGACTATTCATATTTTACATAGTTGAATACAGATGAAAAATAGCAAACAGATCCTTGGAATTAGAACTGTCCTATATTTTATATTTAAAAGTAGAAACCATATAAATATTTGAGTAAAGTATGGCCATGTTATGTATATTAATAAGTAACTAAGATATTATATAGCATTTCACCTCAATAATGTCATTTTTAAAAGTTTGTATCATAATAATTAAAAAATTGGAAAGTTGTGTTTCCTCTATCCCTAGATTTTGCAAGGTTATTGTCAACTCATAAAGCATTCCTATGCCTGTTTTAGAGTTGCCATAAACAAGGGTGTGTGTGTTCCTGGGCTACCTGTCTTTAGGAGGTCCGTCATGGATTTGGCAATCCTCGCGAAGGGGAGGATGAATTGTCCGTAGGAGTTTGCGAACCCTAAGAAACTTTGTAGCTTTGTAGCACTTTGTAGGGTGCAAGGGGGCTGCCAGCCTAGGATGGCTTGTACTTTGGCTGGGTCCATCTCTGTGACCACATTTGAGACTCAGTAGCACAGGTAGTCTAACTGTGCATGGTGAAATTTGCATTTCGACAGCTTGACGCACAGGTTTACCATTAGAAGTTTTTTCAGTACCTGGCGGACTAGGGATATGTGGTCATCCATGGTCTCAGTGTAGATGGGGATATCACCAAGTAGACAAGGACCCCCTTATAGAGGTGTTCATGTAGTTCCTCATTTATGAACATTGCCAGAGGGGGCTGTAGGACAATCTCCGGAATCCTGACAGTTATATCTCTTGATTTTTCCCCCTTTCAAATGCACCCACCATTTTGTGCCAGAATTTCAAAATCGAGTTTGTTCAAGACTGAAATTTCTACAGTTCTAACAAACAAATTCAAATGTGAGGAAATATATTTTAATAGTGGCAGTTCAAATATAACCAACAAAAAGTGGTATTCAATGATTTTTAATGAACAATATGATCAAAAGATAACCTTCATCAATGTCACTTTGAAAGTAAAATATTTTTCCTAATCAGCTAGTTTTAGAAAAGATTATTCATTCCAAAACTGCTTGAATAAACATCAATCCAACATTTTTCTTTGTCTTGTTTTACTTGTTAATCATGGATAAGACCCTTTTAATATTGCCTCACTACTGCCAGGTTGGTCATAATTAATATTATCAATTATGTTAATCAACATTTTGCCCCAAAGCATCATACATTAAAAGTGAAATGAGTTACACATGTTTCATAGAAAAGTCTTTATCCATTGTACATAAACACATCTTTCTAGTATGATTACTAGAGTCCAATATAGGTCAGTTCTCTAAACACTGACTGAAAATATATGTTGGTAGTTGAATCAAAGTATTTACAAATACTTATGGCATTCTGCTGCCAAGCCAACAGGATGAAGAATTACATTTTGTTTGAACTTAGATATTTTGAAGGATTTATTATTGGAGAGAATAAATATTTGATCTAATTTGACATAGATTTATTCAAGTATTTTTTCTATCAAATTTCTGTATACACTTAAGATTTTAGCTCTATAAAAACATAAAAATTCTAGTGGTTGTTGTTTTTTTCATTACCTTATTTTCCTGCATAATATTTTTCACAGTCTATCCTGTCTTTTTTTAAATATTCTTTGGTATTACAATGCATAATAATTTGCCCTGTTTTTCTTTCTTTTTCTAGTAATAGCGCAACTGTGTATCTGTCAATGAAGTTTAAGTGCTTCTTACACATATTTAATTCATTGAAAGGCTTAGGTTCAACTGCCTCTTTATGCATAAATTATTTTCACTTTATACATTATGTTCTAAATGTTCTTTATTCAACAGACTATTAATAAAAATCTTTTCAATTTAGGTTTCATCTGCTTCCCAAATTACATTGTAGCAGAACCATGGCATAATTTTTAACAAATAGTTTCATATTGTTATTTGATTCCTGAATAAAAATCCACACTTTACAATTTCTTACTATGCTAAAAGTTACCCCCTTTAATACTGATTATTTTTACCAGGTAAAGGTGGGAAAGTAAAGTAGGAGTAGGGAGGAGAAGCAAGCTGATTGCTACCCACATTATAAAACAAGAAGTTGTATTTCATACAGGATATATAAATCTTGATTTAAGAGGAGAGGAACTTGCATTGTTTATATGTCTATCAGTTGTCCAATTTATAGAGATGCATTTATTTTTTAAGCATTTATGCAAGCATTGTTTATTTGTCAATCTTCAGAGTGCTATTAATTATCCAAAAGTAATGGTTGACTGGTTGTAAGACTGGAAAAAAAGTACAGCCAACACTTGCTCGCTAGATCTATCATTATAATTATCAGCTGATATTTTGGTCAAGTCAGAACTGTATTTCAATGATTCATAATTTTCACTTCTGCTTCCCTCCATTGAGGCAATATAAAAAAGGCAGGAAAAAAATGTTCTTCTTTCTCTGTAGATTGTTATATAAAATTGGCAAGCAACAATGCAGTGTTTGTTTGCATAACATCATTCTTTGTTTTCACCAAAAGTCCTGCAAATATATGACTGTCCCAATTTCATAAATGTTGGCTCAGATATTCCGGCTTATCTGAGATACTCTAGTGATTCAATTTCTAAGCAGAGATACCATAGAAGATTGGGATCAGAAACATAATAGTGCCAAGTCTTCCGACGAACCATCCTATGAAGTTTGACATATTTTTTTTCTCATAAACCCATACTTCGAAAATGAAGGTAAAGTATTCACACAAAATTAGATTATGCATGCTTTTAAGTTTTCCCCACCCTACAATCTATCCTAATTTAGAACCTAAACCATACTTTGTTCTCCTCTTATATGTTCTTGATCCCTGTTGTATGCCCAGCTTGTTTCTTTGGAGTTTGCCTTTGACTTTGTGGAAGCCTAAATGAATATTGACCATCTGAAATTCTGGGTATACCTAGTGTTTTCTGGCTCAGTCTGTCTTTGAGGATACAAAAGGGACAGACAATGATCGAACCCATTGGTCGCCAACCGGTGGGCCGCGGCCCACTGGTGGGTCACAAGAAAATTTTGGTGGGCTGCAGAAAAATCTCACCACCAGAGCACCTGCCCCAAAGCAATTAATCCAGGCTGCCCAGAAACACAAATCTGTCCTGCCCACCTGGCCCACAGGAACCCTCCCCGCCCACTCACTCCTTACTCGGCAAACTTGCCTGCTAAGTAGCTATTTTTCCTTTTCCCCCCGACCATCAGCTGTTCTGCTGTGCCAGGAGATTTTAGGAAGCAGGAAATGGTTGGATTTCTTGCTTTCTAGCTAATCTTTAGATTTTCGGCTCTACTTTTAAGCACAGCCGAACCTCCCTTAGGACTGAAGGTTCTCTTATTCAGTCCAGAGTCATGGCAAGCAAATTTTATGTGACAGACTGAGCTGATAGATAGATCACTGAATGATTCTGTGAGCAACTCAACCTGCCTGCCTGCTTTGCCTGATGTTGGGTAAAAGTTGCTCCTTTTTAAATAAAAATAATAATATTTATATTCATATTTATAATATTTATATACAAGCCATGCCCAGCCAGTCACATGACCACCAAGCCACACCCACAAATTAGGCCACACCCACAGAATCAGTTAGTGGTCCCTGGGATTTAAAATTATGAGTTTGTGGTCCCTGAGGTCCAAAAGGTTGGCGGCCCCTGATCTAACCTATTGTGATCTTTAAGTGCCAGCTTTTATAATGCTTGGCCCTGGAAGCTTTTCTAGAGATCAAACTAAGAGTTGGTCTTGTATTGTTTTATGTCATCTGGAACCCTGAGCTAAGAACCCCCATCCTGACTAAATGCCTGGGCAGCCCTATGAGGTGGGGCTAATTTCTAATAGCAGATCAGTCCTCTCAGTTCTCAATTAAAGTAGCTGAATGCTGTTAAATTGTGATCACAATTAGAAAACATTGCATTTGATTTTGGCTTTATAATCTTTTTAAGACTTCCTTTATTGTTATTCTGGATTATTTGACTATAAAGTTATGGCACTCCCAAAGATTTCCCCATTCTGTGAGGAAACCTCTTCTAGCAAATTAAATTCAAGCAGCCTAATTTTCATTAGTATAAAGAAAATAAATCCAAGAGATAACTAAAAAACTCTAGACATAGCCTATTTCATTGTCACCATCAGCAAAATCTGCAGGTTGTACACACTAACACTAAACAAACCTATTTAGAACTAACTCTAATGTGAAAGATTTATTTATTTATTTAGTATATGGCAAATATGTGGACTTATAGTAGTGCAAATATTAATGTCCAGTCCACCCAGCCATTCAAGGACAGGGTGGTCTATGTTGAAAAAATCAGACATTGGGGTGGTGTAAGCTCTTGATGGACATTTGGACAGAATGTGATGGATATTTTGTTGAGGAGCAATGTAAAAGAACATTATTTCTAAGCAAAAACACTAAGAAACACTGGTTGCTCCATTTTCATCCAATTCTCTGCTGAAACAGAGTCCAGGGTAGTTAGACAGACAGATATAAATACGATGCTTTCTAAGGTGAATAAGAAATCTAGTAGGCAAGAACTTAGATTGGGAAAATTAGTCCACATCCCTCACATGACTTCAATTACTGAATTATCATTAATTCAGTTCTGCTGGTATTCCAGTTGATTGCCTTTTGGATGCAGAATACCTTCTGTAAAATTCTGCACCTCCCTTATAAAACTAAAAACTTTAAACGCAATGGAATAATTAAGGATTAATGTTAGCGCACAATGAGAGAACAAGAGTTTGGATTTTTAAATCAATGCTGTTAATATACTCTGGAGGCACTTGATCTATTTTTCAGGATCAAGAGAGCAATTTTAAGGTACAATGCATAATATATCTAGCGTTGATTACATTTAAACCCAGTTTTCTGAAGCCTCACTGTCCTGACCATTTAAGGTGGGTTCATTGTATTCTGCAATGAATTGTGTGATTTCCCTATGTGAATTCTTCATACAGCATTCTATTTTTGTCAACCAAGGGCAAAAGAGGAAGTTCAGTTCAAGTGAACATATTTAAAAATTTAAAAACCTGGTGACAACTTCGCAGTGTCTCTATCAAGTTCAGCCACTCTCTCTCTCTCCCCTGCAGGAGCCAGTCTCACAAAGCTGCATGCCCTCCCTGCCATGTCACCACCAGAGGGGGCTGCAAGCTACCATTGATGAAGCCATAGAGCTACCCACACCAGGATGCCCCTTGGGTTACTTGCAATTGAACAGAATTGAATAATGACAGAGAAAAAAATTTGGGCTGCTTTTAACCAATCGTCCCTTGAAGCAATTTCTTTGCAGTGGGAGAAAGACTGCCCCACATCCACGATACCAACATGAAGCAAAAAGCCATCTGAATGCTCTATACGATCCTTTCACATGATGAGTAGCACAGCGTGGAGCAGCAAGACACATATTTCGGCAACATTAATTCAGAAACTGGAGGGCTACGGGACTGGGGAAAAGAATACATGCATACGGATTCCAAACTGAAACCTGAACTTGAAAGATGCTGTTGGGAGGGAGCAGGTGCATGAAAAAGGAAAGCCTTCTGTGCAGTGATTCACATACTGATGAGGTTTCAGAGTCAAATTTTCCAAACTAGGCAGCATCAAAGAAATGAGAAGCAGCCATTATGGCCAGCTACGTGACCAAGGGGAACTCTGGGGGGGGAGGGGTGTTCAGCCTCAGAAGGTTCAAGTCTCCCTTCCAGATCAAAAATGAACCTTGGCACAAGCGAGGCCATGGAGCTGTGCTTAATCAAATATAACAGAAGAGCACAACAGTCTGTTCTTTTCCAATGAGATGCAGCTTCCCAATTCAACAAGCAGATAGCTACCCACTCCCTCCCAGCATGGATACTTGAAGAAGAGCAAGAGGAAAAACAGCAGCTGCACTCACTGCATGGAGAGTAAGAAATGGCACACTGACTTGGGTTATTACCATTATTTCCAAATAGTTTGGCACACTTCTAATCAGTGCTTCTGTTTCCCTTTCTCCTTTTTGCTTTCAGTTGGCTGCTGTGTCAATGCTTCTAAAGAGCAGCAGGGCAGATGATGGCTCAGCCTCCAGCCTTCATTTCAGAAAAATCACCCATAAATGCAAGTATTCAACATCCTGGCTGTGCCTATCATAGCACACACTGGGCATTGATAATGGAAGGATATCAATTTCCTTGGGATTGGAAGTATTTCCCCAAATTGAAGCACTTTTTCCTCAAGCAGAAACAAAGCTGGAGGGAAGGGGCAAAGACGCTTTAAGAGTGCCAAACGATCCTTTCATGACAAGGAAGGCAACAAGGCAAGGGGGGTCTTTCCTAATTTTCCTAATTAACAGTTTCTAATGTTGGGGTGAATGAGTGGGTCTCCATATAGATAAGCAAATGCGGGTTCACATGGGAAACAGAATAGTGCATTTGGTTTAATTCTGTTTTGCTTTTAATTCTTAAAGCCCATGGTTGCAATCAGTAAATCTGAAGATAAGGAAGGCAGGAAGGCAAGAATACTGGTTTTGATTTTTCACTAGTCATTGGGATTGGGAAGAAATATCTTCTGCAAAACACTTTTGAACATATTTCCTTTTTAAAACTATTTTCCCAGTATCATCTGGTTGTTGCTGCTGCTGCTGCTATTAATTCATAACTCCTGAAACAGTCACATGTATGACCCCGGACAGCCATGGATCATGGGAAAGGACTTTATCATCGTAAACTTGCCAAGCTATGTTTTGATGTTTCCCTAGCATCAATTTACCAGGGGACTGAAAATTACAGAGAGACATTATTCCCTATAAAGAACATCATGACAAGATAAAGAATAACCAAATCCTTTATAGCAGCATAGAAAACCTTACAGGGATCCTGGTTCAGAAGAATTCTTGGCAGCAACTGGAAAGTCCCAAAAAATTACACCATGGCCATTGATTATTATAGAAACAAAGAATTCTGGGTGGTCACAAACTCCTAAAGTCCAACAGACCCCACTAGGACCTCACTAACAAATGATCATCCTGATTCTGTTTGAAGAGCTCTAAGGAAGGATAATTCATTCTTTAACGTGGCAGGCTGTTCCACTTCTACACATCTTCTTGACATGTTGCTTAAATCAGCTTCTTTTCATTTTAACCCACTGGTTCTTGTCCTGCTATGTGGGCCAGCAGAGAATGATTCCACTCCTTTTTCTTCATGACCATCCTTGAAACCACTATCATACATTGTGACTATATTCAACTTTTCTGTAAGTTAAATATGTCCAGATCCATTAACAGCCCTTTCCAAACTGTGGGTTTCTAGACCTGTCATCATCTTGGTAAATCTCCCTTCCCCAGAATCACTGATCAAGACCCAATACTAAAGTGATAGACAGCTTTTTATTGAACCTTTCTTTCTTTTTTGCCTGAAGTCTGTCCAGTTCTCATCAATCCCTAAGGTTCTCTGGACAAAACTTCAATAAGCTCTAGAATAAAGGATTGCTTTGATGAAAAGCAATGATATAAACTGAGGACCCTGGAGATTTGGAGCTCTCCCACAAATTTTCTCATATTCCATTCATGGGATCAAAGGAAGAAAATATTAAGAAACAGACATATTAATCATTTTAATTAACTAAGTTAGAATTCCATTTAAATTTAAATCAATGTTAGTTCTGAATATTTGCTTTTTCTTGTTTTTGATTTATAAAACGTGCAGGTGCTAGAAGGCCATTCCAAAGCAAAGATCAACCAAGAACTGGAAAGAGCTGTGCAGCCCTATTTTGCATGGATAATGTATACATGGCATCACTGGGAGTAATGATGTTTCAATGCATGAAGGCAAAGGGAAAGAAATAGCAGGCACTTTCAGGAAAAGTGCTTAAAATATGTTTTAAAAATTAATTGAAATCATGGAGGGCTTTTAAAGGCCTCATCATAACAAATTTATCATCATTTATTTGTGAAAGATTAAGTTGACTATGTTGGAACATTATGCAAATTACATAGAATTATATTACAGCCCTAATGCAGGACATTCCATTATTACATATAAGCAAAATTTCAACCAATTACATAATAAAATAGCAGCTGCTGTTAGGCAGTAGAATTGTTGTTTAGGTTGTTCTGTGCAAGTGAGTGATGTACTTTCCAAGATCAAAATCTATCGCACAAGCCTGCTTAGAAGTAGAGAGGTTCTGTAAAGTTTGGTGTGGATTTAATCCTCCCAATTAGTAGATTGAAGAGCCTTAGTGAAAATCTGGCTACTGATAAATTATACATTTGTACTGTATCTTTTGTTATCACAATCACTTCAATTCTCTTAATTGTTTTACAAAATAAACTTTATAAGAAATTCTCAAATTAGAGTAAAAATGCCATATTTTCCAAAATATTTCTCTATCTTTTCATGCACTCACAACTTTTCCCCCCTTTTCTTTGCATGCTGATTTACATTTAGGGTGTGTGTTTCCTTTCTCCAATGTTAGACTACGCCTCTCCCATGATTAATTATTTTAAAATGGCTAATGGGTTATTGCCTTGGCCGCAATGTCTCTCCCTGTCTTCCTCTCTCACACACATTATGAGAAGTGACATTGCAAGAATAATAAATTAAAGGATTGCCTCCCAGGATAAAGTGTTATTGATATAAAATAGACGTGTGATTCTCCCCATGAATACATCACTGCTGCAAATTCTTTCATTCTAAGCATTTAAGCTAACTCTCCTGTAGGACAAGCATATATTTTCTCTTTAAATATGGAACAAGGTATCTGGCTGATTCTCAACTGCTATTGCAGTTCCTGGATTCCCAGGTCAGAATGAATGCTTCATTTGGATCCTAAATGTTATCATATTAAACTTTAATTTTTCTTAGGGAGTACCTGGACAGCGAGTTAGCAGAAATGAAAGCAGAATAAACACCTGTACCTTGTACCTTTAGCTCTCCAACCTCTTATTTATTCAGCTGGACGATTGAATGGAAGGGACAGTCATATCAATTTCACCAGGACCAAACCTCTCAATGTGATACAAGTCTGCTGGATTAAGAGTCACACAGGGAGATTTCCTAATATTCAAATAAATGGAAATACTCTTCCCCTTGCTATTTTGATATGTTTCATACATTCAACAAAGATTAGAAGAAGGCCATACTTTGGGACCAGCCAAAAAACCAGAAGATGTAGCTGCAAGTAAAAATGAGTTTGTTTGTCCGATTGGACTGTCATTTGATGAAATATATCAATTAACAAAGTAATCATAAGCCATTACTCTTCCTCCAGAAGCCTCTAACCCAGAACTGCCACATACAGTTGTTCCCACTGTATACTGCACCACATATGGCTTTCACATAGTTGATGATTTGCAAAGGACTCAGTGACACTTTTCTTTCTGGGCAAAATAATATTAACTAACTGGTCCACCAGGTGGCAGGAGGGCACTTGTGGAGGAGGGGGTGGTTTCCAGCAAACAGGCATAATGACCTTATCCCCAAGGAGCGTGGATACAGCAACATGTATACACCTCCCCCAATTCTTCCAACTTAAAAAAAATACTTGAAGAAGAAACACTATTTTCTAATTCCCAACAAGTTGCAATATGGGATAGTGATGGCCCTGCTCTGACCTACCAAAATAGAGCTAACCAGATAGACAGTTCCAGCTTAGCTTGAAAGCACAAGCTATGATGAAGTATAATGTCTGAATTAAGTTTGTTATTTCCTTCATGCAGAATGATCCCTAGCTGTTTTCATTCAAGATGATGGCAGATACCCTTGTAAAGTTCTCTAAGTCCTAGAGAAAACAAGAACTATAAAACTATCAATATTAAAAAAATATTAAAAGATATTGAGAGGTCCAACAAAATCAACCTTGGATAGCCACCAAGATGATAAAAACAATTTCATTTCAAATGAACTGAACAGTTTAAACTTGTACCAACAAGGATCTAAGCAAGCAATTTCAAGCTATGTCAGTTATATGAATTTACACTATTTTTTCTTAGGAATAAATTTAATTTCTCTCTGTTCTTATTTTCTCAGTTTCTACTTTTAAATGTAAAACTTAAAAAAGATTAGGCATATTTCCCCTACTATATGTGTTTCACAAGAAACTTCCCTAATCAGAAAGCAATTCACAGTTGAGTGAATTTTTATTAAAGATACATGAATGTCAAAGAATAATTATGTTTTAACACAATTAAAATAGTGCAGAGAGCATCAATTAACTAGGTTTACATTAAAATGTGAAACCAGCATTTCTCCCCACCTACAGGAGAAATTATTTATTATTTTGGAAAAATCAAATTGCTGTATCATCAACCAGTTCATCAGCTCAATATATCCACCCTCAGAAATAAGTAGGACTTAAAATCACATGAAAAGACTGCAAGATCAGATCTAGACATTCAAGAAAAGCAAAATATTTTAGACAGCCTCTAGGCCACAGACATTCAAACAGAGCTATAAAACCCAAGGGGCTACCTCATTAATTCATGCTTTTAATGGTGCTCACTGAAGCGGTTAATTATTTCTTACTAGCTGCTAATTGTTTTTCTTGGACATCGAGCTTCCTGGCTTTGCAATTCACCAAGTGCTGTAGAATCTGTCTGATTTATGAAAACAGGGAGCGAACACTTTTCTACTTATGAAGAATGTATAGCACATGAATAACCAAACCAAGGTGACAAGCTGCCAAAAGAGTCTATATAGTTTTTTTTTTTTGCTAACCAGGTAGGAGAAAAAATGTTAGAAAAGCTGCTTTTTTTCTCCACTGTAAGAGAAGTAGCATTTGCCATCAATATTTTTTTTAGAGATTTGTACCTGGCTAATTACTGGAAATCCAATTGTAGCCGTTTTGAGTAAAAAAACAAAAACAAAATGCCATCATCATGCTATAAAAAATAATCCCTTTTTTCTTTAGTCTTTTTATTATACAAAATCACCTAAGTATCTACCAATGGGAATTAGCTGTACAGGTAGTCCTCGACTTACAAAAGTTCATTTAGTGACTATTCAAAGTTACAATGGCATTGAAACTGTGACCAATGGCAATTATTCACATTTATGGCAGCATCACATGAACAAAGTTCAGATGCTTGGCAACTGACTCATATTTCTGATGGTTGAAGCATCCCGGGGTCATGTGATCACTTTTTGCGACTTTCTGACAAGCAAAGTCCCCATGGAAGCCAGATTCGCTTAACAACTGAGTCATTAATTTAACAACTACAGTGATTCACTTAACAACAGTTACAAGATAGGCCGGCAAAATTCACCTAACAAAGGTCTCACTTATAATATTATTATTATTTAATTAATATCAATGTAATGAATATTATTGTAAACGTTTTATGAATTCCTAAAAATAATTGTACCCAGACAACACACAGTTTAACTGAAACTGAATTTTTATATGTTATATAAATAAACAAATGTCTCACTTAGTAACAGAAATGTTGGGCTTGATTGTGGTAGTAAATCGAGGACTACCTGTGCTAGAACAGCAGAATCAATTATGTTAAATCCTATCAAACATGTAAATGCAGGACTTGCTCATGACCAAAAGCTACATTTTCCAAACTTCAATTTCTGTGCTTTTACTGTCTTATGAATTGAATGTCACCACACCTTGCAATTTTCAAAATTAATCTCTAAATTACCTTTCCTTGCAGTCTGTGGTTCTCTTTGTTTCCCCTCTCCCCAGCAAAATGGTAGGTAGTTCCACTAGTCAGCTGAAGAGGAGGAGTGATTTGTGATATTCCCTGTCAGTTTCCCACAAGCAAAGTCACTGGGGAAGCTGGCAGGAATTTAGAAGTCACCCCTGCTCCTAGTGCTTCTTGCCCACCTGGGGTCATTCTGTTTCTTGGTTTAGGTAATGGAATAGCTCTCGAAATGGTGAACTATAGGGCATG
Organism: Bungarus multicinctus; assembly: GCA_023653725.1. NCBI lineage: Eukaryota > Metazoa > Chordata > Lepidosauria > Squamata > Elapidae > Bungarus > Bungarus multicinctus. The sequence goes on from CM042836.1 coordinate 169,480,239, forward strand.
GTCTAGTACAGCGGTCGCTAACCGGTGAGCCACGACCCACTGGTGGGCCATGAGAAAATTTTGGTGGGCCGCAGAGAAATCTCACCCCAAGAGCACCCCTCCAAAGCAATTAATCCAGGCTGCACAGAAACACAAGGCTGTGCCGCCCACCTGGCCCGTGGGAACCCTCCCCGCCCACTCACTCCTTACCCAACAAACTTGCCTGCTAAATTTCTAATTTTCCTTTTTCTGACCATCATCTGTTCTGCTGTGCCGGGAGATATAGATTAGCTAGGAAGCAGAAAGTGGTTGGATTTCTTGCTTTCTAGCTAGTCTTTAGATCTTTGGCTCTGCTTTTAAGCACAGCCGAACTTCCCTTAGGACTGAAGGTTTACTTGCAAGCAAATTCGGTGCAGACTCACAGCAAGCTAATTTGAGAGACTGAGCTAGCTGATGGCAGATAGATAGATCACTGAATGATTCCATGAGCAATTCAATCTGCCTGCTTTGCTTGATTTTGGGTAAAAGTTGCTCTTTTTTATAAAAAAAAATCAATATTTACATACATGGTGTGTTGTGAGTTAATTTTGTGAGTTTGCTTGCAAGCAAATTTTATGTGACAGACCGAGCTAGCCAGTGGCAGATAGATAGATCTCTGAACGAATCTGTGATTCTGTGAGCAACTTAATCTGCCTGCCTGCTTTGCCTGATTTTGGGTAAAAGTTGCTCTTTTTTATAAAAAATTCAATATTTATATAAATATTTATGATATTTACATATGAGCCATGCCCAGCCAGTCACATGACCACTAAGCCACACCCACAAATTAGGCCACACCCACAGAACCAGTTAGTGGTCCCTGGAATCTAAAATTATGAGTTTGGTGGTCCCTGAGGTCCAAAAGGTTGGTAACCTCTAGTCTAGTATGATTCTAAATATGTTACCGATAGATTTGTTCCTATATAAAAACACACACAAAAAGACTCCCAACCAAACCATAGACCTGATTCTGATGGAACTCTTATTCCTGTATCTTTAAAAAGTAGCCTTTTCTTTTCTACCCTTGATGGATGACCAAATATAAGGAAACTGAAAATATTGGCATTGTATATCTGTTTAGGCAGTTACTAAATGCTAAGTAAGACAGAAAAAAGACCTTGAGAGTCATGGCCATATCAGGCATCAGAATATGGTTCACACGTTCCCCATCTCCCTGATTCTGTGCTTACTTGCAATATAGCAAAGAATAGAAATAAGAGTTCTAATCTGTGCTCATGTGTGCAGTATAAGATATACTAATGGCTTATCAGAAATTTTTGCTTAATAGCTACATTCCAAGTATGATATATTATGTGTAACTTTGCAGAATGGCACAATCTTCAGAGTTTCAACCTCCTGTTCATCCACACTATCTAAATTCCTCCAATCATAGTATCAGTTTTTATAAAGATGTTACGTTAATCATATAGTGGGAGTAAAGAGAGGCCAAGAATCAGAAAGAACAGATTGGATTTCTTTCCCTAAGTCAAGGACAGGGGCAATAGGAGACAAAAAAGGAATAACCCTTACTTGCAATCATGTTTCTCAATTTCAAAGTGTGGGTTGAAGTTGAGGGTGATCTTCTGGTTGGGTTCTGGGGCGTAAATGATCCACTCACAGTTCTGATGCGAAGGGTAGTCTTGTGGATAGCCGGGTGAAGTGATATAACCAGCATCTTTGGAATTCAAGCGGCCCCCGCATGGCTGAGCTACAAACAAACAGATAAAAATGTCCAAAATCTAAAATAAAGGCAGCAAGTGACATTGGGTGATAATCTTAAAACACTTTAATATATTTTTCTAGTAAATGATGATTGAATTATGTTGTTATGATTTTGTGTTTTGTATTTGTTTTACTATAGCCAACTAGATGTGGATATTTAGATTTAGTGTGCACAACAACAGCAACCTCAAATAGCAATAGCATTTAATATTTATATACCGCTTTACAGGGCTTTACAGCCCTTTCTAAGCGGTTTACAGTGGTCAATATATTGTCCCCAACAATTTGGGTCCTCATTTTTAATCTACCTCGGAAGGTTGGACGGCTGAGTCAACTTGAATACATTCATATCTTAGACAGTCCAGGAAACAGAACAGCTATAAATGGGTCCATCCAGGGGTGGGATTCTACAGAACCGGTTGTTAACATTCTAAGCAGTTGGGAGAACCAATTGTTAGAAGAAATTACTGGCCTAATCCTGTAAGAAAGTCAGGAAGGAAACATTCTGGTTTGCTTACAGAAACTGCCTCTCCGTTAACCCTTATTACATTCTTGGCAGGACTGTCTCATGGAACTTCTCTGGAGTATTTTTCCCTTCCTTTGCTGGTACTTTGCTTGTGTGGAGTGACCACTTAAAGTTACAATGGCACTGACAAAAGTGACTTATGACCATTTTTCACACTTACGACTATTGCAGCATCCCCACGGTCATGAGAGGCCAGGCAAGGAGACGCATGCCTCGATGTGAGTGATATTGAGTTGGTCACGCCCAGACAGTCACATGACCACCAAGCCATGCCCACCAACTAAGCCACACCCACAGAACCAGTTGTTAAAAAAATTGAATCCCACCCCTGAGTCCATCTACATTTTTTTTAACATTTAAAACAGAAATCAGATTATCTGGAAATAAATGGAATTCTTTCCCTTCTTCCATAGTTAGTCTAATAGGAATCACAGGGATTATTAGATTCCAATTTAATAATTCTGCCTTTGATAAAAAAGGACAATATATAATTTGAAACCGGAATGACTACAGTCCAACAGACTATTATACAATATACAATATACATTTAATATACAATGCAAAAATTAACTGACATCTTTTCCTTCTTTGTCTCTGCTAATGCCTTTTCTCAGCAATAGTTTCTCTATTTCTGAGTTACACAATTCAGTACAACTGAATAAACCTCACATTATAGTGATCACTATGCTTCAGTGCTTGGCTGTCATTCATCTTGAGAAAGTCTTCATAGGATGGTTCTCAACAGTCAACTATTCTCCCTCCCTTCATAATTACCATGTCAAATAGGAGTGAGGAAAGGCATTTCAGGGGATACCTGGCAAGATTCAACAAGATCAAATACCTTGGCTTTTGAATGTGCTTAAAGTTTAAAACCTGTCTTCAAATTCACAAATAGAAAATAGTTATTCTTTTTATTTATTTAAGCAATGGTATTTATTTTATTTATTACATGTTTGTCCCACCTTTCCTGCCCAGGACATTTTTCATGGTCTCTTTCAATTATTCTTAATTTAACTGAAACAAGAAAGAGATAAAATCTGGCCCAAGTTCATACAACATGGGAATTTCATCAAGAAGAAATTCCAACCAATATTCTCCAGTCTTATTTTAACGTAACAGTAGCACTCCAATGCAAGTAGGCTATGATTATCAATTCTGATTTAAGTTTTTTTTTTCAATCTAGGAGCAGCAGGAAGCCCTTTCTGAGGAATAAATCATCTGTAGTCTAAAGCAGATGAATTGCCTAAATGTTGACTCTCCAACCTAAAGTGAGGGAGAAGCAATCAAAAAATTATTAAGCCATCTTTGACCTTTTACTAAACTTTAAACTTTTTACAAGGTAATTAGAACTTTTTACAAGGTAGCCACAGGGTATCATGAGCATGCCCTTTTACGAGATAGTACCCTAGAAAAGTATCCACCCTGTCCAACAGCAATGCCCATGCATTGCTAACGTGTACGATGTTAGGCCCACACATATAATCTCTGGCATAGCAAGGAATAGCTTTCAGATTACATCTTAGCATTTCTTCTTTCCGTTCCAACCACAAAACTGCACGTCCACACCCCACTTCACCTCCTTTCTGCATGTCTTTCTTTCCTGGCTTTGCCTTCATCTCCTCCCTGTCTCCTTCAACATTTCATGGCAAGCTAAGCAGTTGGAATTACAGACTGCAATAATCAGCAATCGTGGTTTTTGTGGTACTGGCCCACAAATAGCCTGGTAACAATTATATCTTGAGCGAGGAAGCACTTTCAACCGTTAGTTATATAACAATGGACCCAGGAGGGTGATTTAATCTTCAAGAAAACATTTCATCTTATAAATGCCACAAATCTGATTTATTATTTCATTACAGGCTTAGGAGGGAAATCTGCATCATACACACAACTAAATGCATACTAAAGAATCTCAACAATGCCATTCCAAGATGGCTGTACAGCACACACTGTTTTTATTTTTACTGTGTCCATCAAAAGGGACAAAACTGCACAGCAGTTCATTGCCACCACCAGATGATGTCCCCTCAGGGCAACCTAAGGGGACTGTCCCTCTCTGCATGTCTCAAGCAATTTCCCAGAAGGAACTAAGAAATAATGAAAGAAGGAAAAGTGCAGACACCCCAAAATTAAATGAAATAGCTCTCTCTTTGAATTATAGCTTTGGTTCAAATATGACCACAGCTAGAAACAGATAACAAAACAAAAGCAAAGTGTGATTGTACATGTATTGTTTGTAGCAGCTGCCCTGCCTCTACACATATTTGGAAATATCCAATGACAATAGAACATTTTAATGTGAGGAAAATATAGTGGACAGGATGGCCGAGTCTTGAGAACTGCTAAACAATATGTCCCTTGCCCCACAATCAGGCTTAGCCAACCCAAGCAAGCAGCTTTAGTTTCTCCTTTTTGTGCTGCATCCAATCTAGTCTACCTATTTTTCTAACCTGCTTTATAGAACAAAAGTTTAGCCATGGGGATCCAAAATGATGTGAGTTCTCTGCACTCCAGATAATAGTAGCCCACATTTGGCAAGAGGTTTTCTACTGGTACATTGTTAACAGCTGCTAATTTAACTGGGACAGCCAAGACACATGGAAAGTGGTGGATTAAGGCTCACTGGTGCCCTAAGCACTGACAAATCTTGGTGCCCCTCCTTTGTACATACTGTACAAACGAAGCCAAGCTTAAACTACATACAAGTTTTTGTGCTGCCCCCTTTGGACCTGGTGCCCTAAGCATGTACTTAGTCTGCTTAATGGTTAATACACCACTGCACATGGACAACTTGGATAATTCTGTCTGATTTACCATGCTGTTTCACGTTGGGAGTAGAACTCTAGAGGTGTCCAGCCTAAATAGTGTGGGGAGGGGCACATAAACAGTATTAAAAGGAGGTCTTTGGTACTGGTGAAAACCTTGAGGCAAACAGGCTTTTCATAATAAAGAGGGCTCCTGAACAGAAGCTCCGTCTCCTGTCTCCCCCTTCTTCTAGCTTCTGGGAATGCTTTTATTCTACGGACACATAACACAGAGGAGTAAGAAAACTCTTTTAAATTAAGGAAGACCAAAAAAGCTACTGGTGTATTCCCCACACTCCACTCTGTGAATGTTATCCAGTGAAAATAATACTCTTGCTTATACAACCTTCTGATTACTGAAATACACTGAATGACCTCATGGTCCTTTAGATAAGTTGGGGAAGAAAAGGACAGGGGAAATGTTGCCTCAGCTGCATAGATACATAAGCAAAAGGCTGAAATTAGAAACTACTACAAACACTATATAAAATTATACAGTGCCTGTAGTTTTCCATTTGGGGACATTGTTAATGTTTAGAATTTCAGGAGACCACAGGAAAGAAAACAGAGTGAAGAAAGTAAATAGGGTTCAGAGATTTTGCTTCTCTACTGTCAGTCATGCTTGAATGTCACCATCTGCATGAAACAGCATGGCCTTGTGAATTATATATTACTTCTCAGCAGCTACCTCTGAGTTTTAAGGACAGGGGCCTTCTTCCCAAGAGGTATGCAGTTCCTCCTCTCTCCCACTCTGGTTGAATGATTGCCACTGAAAGTCCAGCACACAGGAGGCCAACGAAGAACTTGCTCACCATAACTGTTTTGTATGCTTGCCTTTTTCAATTTGTCAAGCCTCCAAATCTAGTTAAGAGTTCAGACATAACTGAAGCTGCACTAAATCACCTAATAAAATCAGGCCACAGTAATGGGGTATACATTTGGTGCCAATACACAGGAGGTGTCTGGTGCTCTCCAGCAGGGATTAACAACAACACAATTTTTACCATGCTGCTTGTATTAGCAGAGATAATGAGCTTCTCACAAATAATCCAATTTCTGCCCAAGAGTTACCCAATCTTCCCAAGTTCCCAAATAAGCAAACTGTATTTTTGTTACCATTCTACACTGTCCAGTGAGTACAACAAGGTGGTCACCTTTTTGCAACAGTTATCCTGGCTTCCCTTCTCCAGTTTCCTCTAGTTTAGCTCCTCCAACCCTGGTGGTGGCACCCAGAGAACCGAGGCATATTGAGAGAAGGCAAAGGTGGAAACCAAACCCCTCCACTTGATCTCATTAAAAAAAAAAAGACACCTCCTCACCCTTCCCTGAAAAACTATTCTCTGCAACAATGGTTTTCCCCTTCCCAAGGATATGACTAGCAAAGCAGGAGGACTAGTGACAACAGGAAACGACTTCACAGCAGGTTCTATCTGTCTCCTGTACAAGCAACTTGCCACCTCCTGTTCCACAAAGGACTGTTTTCCTCTTTTACAAAATCTACTTCCCTCTCAGTGTGCTGGAGGAGACTCACATGTTCAATTTCTGGTATTATCTGAACTAAATATATAACATTTAAAATATAAATCTTTTGATCATGGGTCAAGAGTCCAGAACCAAAATTTTCAAAATTTATCATCTAAGCCCTCCTTTTTTTTTTTTTTTTCACTCTTAGATAGCAAGTCTTCTGTGAAGACAATAGTCTGGCTTACTCATCCCTGGCAGACTCTCTTAAAGTCCTGTAGAACCATAAAATGTATTTTATCAGAACAAATGCTATGCTCAGCTAGCAGTTAGCTACATAGCTCTGCAGGTTTTAGGTTTTAATTTGCTAGGTAATCACGCTTTAGAGTCTGAACTCTTTCACACCTTTTCATATGTTGCATCCAGATCCTAGCTGTAAACAGAATCTGCTAGCATAGGAACCTACTTTTTTAGTTTTTATATTTCACTTTCTTGAAAATCTTCTTTTGTAGTGTTTTTTTTAAACTCATTTTTAACATCAGAGAATACAAATTCAACAAAAACAGACTGTTCATATATTTCAAAATGCATGTTCCCTATTTTCTAACTTTACAACTGTCCAGACAGTTTAGAGTTAATGGGACTTGGGATAGTTAGTTAGGATTTGAGAGCTGTCCTCTTAAGGGAATGCATCATGGTAATGTAGTTAAGGTATTCTGGGAAATATAGTCCGTGTCATGTGGTCACATCTGTAATCTGGATTGGTCACTAAATTGACCCTTGTTGGGTTGGGGGAGGCTCCCTGACTCTTGCCTGAATCCACCATACCATGCAATCTCTTCAATCATCATGGGGTTGAGACTTTATTATCTTTCTACACCACAATTCAGATATGCAAAGAATTGGACATTAAGAAGAACCTCATAATAAATGTGAGTTGATAGGATGCCTGATGAACCAATAAAAAAGACTTTGTATGGATGCTTTGTGGAGTTACTCTGTCTGCTTTATGCCATCTAGACATTAATAAGCAGAACAGTAGAAAGATAATTTATCTTGATTCCTGGAAGAAGTAGAGTGAAGCAAAAGTAATTTGAATTTTGTGATAAAGACAAAGATATTTTGAAGCCAGGAGTAAATGTGCATGCTATTCCTTTGTACTTTGGTCTCTCTCCCTCAAACCTCCCATCACGGCTGCAGGAAGGGGCAAATTCATCCCCCTTTTCTCTTCAGCGAAAGAAGTGCTGTGCCTCAAGTTACAGCTCCTAACTCAGAAAGAACCAATTTGCAAAACAAAGGGAGGAGCCAGGTATTACCCATGTACCTCTGTTTTCCCTCAGTTATTACCTACAAACTCCTTTCAAATGCAGATGAAGAGTCAAAAGTAGTATCTTCTTGTGTTCTAAAAGAAAAGCTAAATCTGCTCTGCTCATTCAAACTGAAAAGCTCAGCGTTTCTTAAGCTCTGGCCTGCTTCGAAAAGGCAATTAAGAGGGGCCCTTTTCTTCTCTGGCCATTTTATTGGGGGTCATAATTCATTAGTTGAAGGACTGTCTTCAAAGCAAAGAGGCCTATTCCCCACCTCCCAAGACACAAGGCTAATTCAAGCAGCCATATGAACAAAGGAGCAATTTCTTTTTCACTTAAAAAAACTCTAGAGTTTATCCATCTTTACTAAAAAATTTAAAAGTATAACTCTGCATGCAACCTTTGGAGTGTTGTATTCATTTGATGAATTTCTCTTCCAGCGAGGAAACAATAAATTCCTTTGGGGCTCACCCCCCCACCTACAAACTTAAGCAAAGCAGCCCACAGCACCATCTGGTGGTCTAGGAGAAATTTCCCAGAGAATTCAAAGAACTTGTTTACAAATTTTTACTAAAAAAAGGAAGTTTTCCAAATTTAACTAGTGTTTAACCAATGAAAATTCCTTTTTTTAAAAAAAAAATATTGTGGCAACATTAAGCAACTTAATGCAAGGTTCCAGTACTACCTGCAGCTTAACCTGTGCTTAGCAACAGTGTCTTCCAGACCTAGCAAGCAACACTAACAGGCAAACCTGCGTTTTGCTCTCATGTCTTCAGACTCAGCAACAATGCCTACTATTGTGCCAATTTGTGTAGCAAGCAACACTAACAGGCAAACCTGCGTTTTGCTCTCACATCTTCAGACTCAGCAACAACGCCTACTATAGCGCCCACTTGTGTAGCAAGCACGCAATGCACCCTAAAAGCAGCCATATTGTGCAGCACCACCTATGTGCTCAAGTACTAAATTTAGCAGAAACTCCTACTTTTTGAACCATGGCAACTTCTTCAGCCATGACAGATGTCCCTGAAGTACCAGAAGACTTGAACCCTCCTCCCACCCTAGATGTAAACGTGGAGCCCAGTTCCCAAAAACCAGTTTTAGATGTCCAAACCTCTGGAGAAGCAGCGATACCTCACAAAGCCTACGACCTCAGACGGCATAGGAAGCTTACCCAACCCGCAATGAAACACTTCAGAGAGGATTGGAACAGGCAGTATTACCGTCATGCAGATGCATGGATGGAGCTGGTCAAGATCTGTGACACCCCCAAAAGCAAGTTGCCCCTCGAGAGCCTCTTCCTAATGCAGAAGAGTTAGAGGAGCATCTCACACGGTGGAGGGAGAGTGAAAATAAGCTTAAATACATACAGTCAAGCCTGGAAGCTGGCTCCTGGCTGTGGAGCTGGCCATGGCAAGGGCAGCTATGCCATACAGACTGGGGAACCAGCCAATTCTAGGGCTGTGGTGGCTATGTTGGACAGACCGGGGAAGCCAGCTGATCAGCTGAAATGAGGCGGCTATGTCGGATGGACCAGGGGAGCCTTCCTAGCCGTTTGCAGTCCTGCAAAGGCTTATGTGGAGCCGGGACCTTACTGTTTTGAAAAATCCAAGGAATAACTCTTCTTAACTCTGCTGTTCTTTTTGTTTCACAAGCACTTTTCTACATATCTCTTCTGAGTGAAGACTGAGTCAAAACTAGGCATGCGTTAGCAAAGGAGGTATGACTGAAGAATTGATTGATTTTAATTCTGTTTGAGTCCAGGTCACTATTCCAGCTATGTATCTAATGACTGATAATGCCCAGGTGTTGACTGCCTTGATTTCTTCCATTGAGTTTGGACTTTAAGATCTTTTTCACTCTCTTGATGTATTCACCTCTAATTTTTTTCTTGACTTCAGTGTATATTATTATTATTATTATTATCGTTATAGTTATCATTATCATTATCATTACCATTATTTAGAAATACTTTATACAGAACCCTACAATATTTTGCAAGTAAAGCCCTTGTTAACAAATTGGCAGAACATTCTTGGCTTGTATGTATGCCTGTATATGCACACATACACCCACATATGTGAACTGCTTTATTCCGAAACATGCCGATTGTTTCAATACGTTTCCTTCTACAAACCTCATCCAAATAATTCTATGTGACTTTCCACTTTTGGGGGAAAAACAGTATCCAGAAAAAAAATCACAAGAAAGAATTTAAGAGGTAAGGATACATAAAAACATCTGGTTTTATTCCATGGAGAGAATTTTGTCAACACAAAAGCATTTATATAAACCCACAGCTCTTTCTAAAACCTCTTCTCTTTTCTTGGAATCCAGGCACATGTATGTATGCCATATAGATTTTATGCATACTAACTATGCAGTTATTTTTCAGTTAACTTGATAGATGCACATGCCTACAGATTTTTTTTCTGCCATCTTCTGCACACTTTTACACATAAAAACAGCCATGCATCATTTGCACAAGTCCAACTCTTCCAACAAAAGTATTCAAGGGACACATTTTATTTTGCCTGGAACACAGACAAAGTAAGCAAAGAAAACTTTTATAACTTCCATAACTCATCAACCCTTCACATTTAAGCTCCCGCATTGCATTCAAGATTCCCACATGATGTTAAACAATTTTTAAAAATGAAAAAGTAACAGAAATTCATATGCAGTTTTATAGTTCCCCACATGTCATTTGCATTTTATCTTGAAATGTCAAGCCACTTTATTTGACAGATTATGAAAAGAAATATAATAGTAATTTTTCAAACCATGTACTCATAAAAAGTAAACCGAGGTTGCCAGAAATTAGGAGGAAACTGCATGAAATCTGGATCTTAGAAAATTTGTCTGTATGATAGTCATATTTACAAACACAAAGCACTCTTAGAAGAATTTTGTTCAAAAAGCCCTTATCTAGGAACCATGCACATTAAAAGCAAAAGTGTGGGAGGCAAGAGAGGGGAAAAAAACAAAATATTGCATTTATCAGGAAAAAACCCTAAAATATTGCATTTATGAAGGTCTAAATAAGGGACAAAAGAGGAAATGGTGGAACAAGGAGGGGCATTCTCAATACTGGGCATAATTACCCCATATTCTGCCTGTTCACCATGCTTCATAAACACATCAGGGCTGCCACTTGCCTATGTATGGTATTGGGGGACAGATCTTTGTCCAGCCCCCCTGAAGGAATTCCAGGATCTTAGTCACTGATACTGTAGTGGGGTCAATGTGATCCTTGGAGTACCAGTCACTGAAGGCCTTCCAAGTTGCGTCATAGATTCTGTTAGTTGAAGGCCTTCTAGAGGCCTGGATCGTCTATATGACCTTGTTGGAGAAATAAAACTGACTCAGAGCTGTCCGCTCAAATGCCAGACCGTCAGTTGGAGCCACTGTGGTTCTGGATGAACTAAGGCTCCCTGTCTAAGGGAGATTCTATCCTGAGAGATCCTCCAGGGCCTGGATACTGACAGGCTGACCAGTTCTGTGTACCATGAATGTCTAGGCCAGTGGGGAGCTAGGAGCAGGATCTCTGCCTTCTCCGCCAGTACCTTTTTGATTACCTTCGGGATGAGCAGGAGTGGATGGAAGGCATATAGTAGGCCTCGAGGCTATGGAATGTGGAGTAAATTGGTCCCTTCCACCCCCTGTGTTGTAAACCTGGAATAAAACCTGGGTAACTAGATGTTTGATGGGGAAGCAAACAGGTCCAGGATTGGAGGAGGCAAAGCTTTCTGACAGCTACCTGAATAAGTCTGGGTGCAGGCACCACTCTGAGTGGTCAACCGTGACTCTGCTGAGCCAGTCCACCTGTATGTTTGATGTCTCCGAGATATGTTCCGCCTGATGGAGAGAAGATGTCTCTCTGTACAGAAGCCCAATTGTTCAATTTCCCGCATGAGGGATCTGGAGTGGGTGCTCCCTTGGCAGTTGATATGGGCCTTGGCAGCCACATTTGCCATCAGAATAAGTACATGATGTCCAAAGATCATGTCTTGGAACTGTCTGAGGGCCAAATGGGTTGCCCTGAGCTCCAGCCAGTTGATGTTGTTCTTCATGTTTGATTGAGATCACTGTTCTTGTGCCATCTGGGACTGACAGTGGGCACCCCAGCTGAAGAGGCTAGCATCTGTGGTGATGTTCAGGGAGCTGGGCTCCTTGAAAATGCATCCGTTGATTATGGCCTGCGACATCCACCACTGGAAGGATCGCAATACCTTTGATGGGACTTGAACCCTGGCATTCATATTGTTCCTGCCGAACTGTTAGTAACTGCAAGGTTCTTGCGTGCAGGCATGCCCAAGGTTCTTGCGTGCAGGCATGCCCATTGATATGCAGGACACCGTTTTGCCCAGGAGTTGCGAGAGGAGGATCAGGACACTGCTCAGTTTGCTCGGATTCAACTCACCAAGGATCATATACTGACCTGATGCTCCTGGGATAGAGAGATCTTGCACAACCTGGTATCTATGATTGTACCCAGGTATACCAGTCAGTTGAAAAGAGTTAGCTGGCTCTTGTTGAAACTCACAGAAAATCCGTGATCCTGTAGGGCCCTGACTGTGATCTGCAAATCCTCTGTCACCTGGAGGGGAGAGGAGGACTGTATCAACATTAGACGCGCACTGGAATCGCCCTGAACTGTGCTGCTAGTGCTGCCAGCAACTTGGTGAATGTCCTGGGCACTGAGGATAGGCCAAATGGTAGGGCCTTGTACTGATAATGCTGGCCTGTGCAGTGGAACTGCAGAAATCTCTGGTGGGATGGCAGGATCTGCCTCTGTTAGGTCTATGGATGTTAGGAAGTCCCCTCCCGGATGGTCCCCAGTATTGACTGGATGGACTGCATCTTGAATCTTCTGTAAATCAGATGTCTGTTTAATCTTTTCAGGTGCAAGATTGCTCTCCACCCCCCACCCCCCACCCCCGAGGTCTTTGGAACTATAAACAGAATGGAGTAAAATCCCTGTCCCTGTTGGTCTTTTGGGGCCGGTTGAATAGCTTGGATGTCCAGCAAGTGTTGGACTGCTGTGTCCATGAGGCTTCTTTTCGCCTTGTCCCTTGAGATGGGGCAACTTATGAAAAAACTCAGGGGTGTGGTGAGAAATTCAAGGGTGAGACCTAGTCTCACCTTATTTAGTACCCAGGTGTCTGTAATGGTTGCTTCCCACTGATCAACAAATAGGCCTAAGTGCCCACCAATGGGAGGGCTAAACCTGTCATCACTTGGCATAATGAAAGGGGCAACTGCCTGTGACCTAGAATGGCTGCTTGCCTTGGAAGTGTTGTCTATTCCTGTCTCTGAATCTGGTTCTCTCCAGCTGCCAGTCTTGTCTGTGGGCATATGCTCTCTGGGATTGAGGGGCGCCAAACCCCATACCTCTGGACCAAAAGGAAGGCCTGTGGAAATAAGGTGAGGGAAGGCGGTCAGCTCATTGATTTACAGAAGGTAGGACCTTTCTCCTGTCCTTAGTCTCCATCAAAATGGGCTCCAGAGCCTCTCCAAACAGCTTGTTAATCTTGAAGGGAGCAGAGGCTAGTTTCCACTTGTTCTTCATGTCCACCTGCCAATGGCGAAGCCACAGTAGTTGACAGACTGCCACCAAAGAGGCAATGGCCCTGGAAACAAACTTGGTGGCATTCAAGGTGGCATCCACCAAGAATTCCATAGCCAATATCAGTTTGTTGATGTTCAGGTGTAATCGGAGATCACCAGGGGAAACCTTCTCTTGCGTCTGGCGGAGACAGAGCAATGAGACCCTGTTAAAGAATGAGGCAGCTATAGCTGCTTTGACAGCCCAGGCAGTTGCCTGATGCACCTTGCAAAGGCACCTCTGCTTCCTTATCTTCTGTCTTCAGAGCATCCTCTGCATCATTAGACAGGATGGTGGAGGATGTTAAGGCTGCTACCGGGCCATCTATAGTTGGTGGTTGCAGTGCCTTGGAGAAATCTAGGGCCACATTATAAAATCTTTTGTCATTCCTGCTTGGGAGCGGGTATACCCCTGGTTGGACCCATTGTCTTTGGACCATGTCTCAGAATAGTTTAGGTGATGGAATTTCCTCACTCTCTGTGGTTGGCTCTGAAAAGAGCAGCTCACCTAGGTCCGCCAGATCCAATGCTGACTCCACTGCAGTTGGGTCAGTTCCCAAGTGTGCTGCTGCTTTGGCCTTAAACAATAAGGATTTAAAGAGAGCTGGACGAAAGAGCCCTGTGAATGCTGGTGGATCTGGAGCCATCCCCTCATCCTCTGAAAGTTCCATTTCTTTTTGGTCCTCATCGCCTGAGAGCAATGCCCCACTCTGCATGGATGAAGGGGTTGAGTGTGATCCTTGGAAAGCCTCCAGATCTCTTTGATGCTGTGATGCCATAAATTGGTCTTTATGTATAGGTTTTTCCGGTGCCACAGGGGCAGCTTGACATCCCTATTGTAGGCCTGCAGTGATGGCCTGTGTTAAGGCTTCTGATATCAGAATTTTCATCTGGCCCATAATCTCAGGTCCCTGGCTTTTACATGGGCAAAGCCCTAGGTGTAAAAATGGCCTCTGGCGCTGCCTTCATCTGTTTTGGCAGTGGCTCCCACTGCCTTCCTGCTGGCATCAACTGTGTATCAGCAAAAACTTAATTGCTTTTTGAATAATGGCTGATATTGCTCTCTGGTGCCATCTGGTGACTCAACCTGAAAGCAAAGAATCTGTTGCTTTATATCGATTGGACGGTTTAACTGCTAAGCAGGTAAAGCATGGGAAATTTCAACCACTTCTTCTCCAGGGAAGCTTTCCCTCTCTTTTACTCCACCTCCTTCTCAGACTTGGCAATCATTTTGTCAATGGCCTTCTGGCGCCTCTGAGCGTCCTTCTCCTCGGCCTTTGCAAGGAAAGGGCTTTTGCCTTTAATCTGGCTGCTGCTCATTTAGTGACCAACTTTGGTCCTGTGGAGCCTTTTAGCCAACTCTGGGTCTGGACAGGGAGCCCCTGAACCTCCCCACTTACCCTTGGTATTGCCAGGTCCACATGGTCCACCATCTTTAGTTTTCTACCACTCCAGGCCAGGCAGACTCCTTCCTGAGTGGAACCTTGCTGCCACGGCATTTCTCTTTAGCCACTTTGGAGTATGCCCAAGACTCAATTGTACAGTGACTCTATCCCCCTCTACCGTCTGAGAGGACCTCACCTGGGGGCTCTACTCTACCCAGCAGTCAGAATAGGTGGCTATATCGGACAGGCTGGGGAGCCAGTCATAACAAAGTGGCAGAGCTGGAAGAGCCGGAGAAGCCAATCTTGAAGAGGGTGGCTATACCGGGCAGATCATGGAGCCAGCCAATGGAAAGGCGAGGCTGTTTAGCTGAGCAGCTGTGGAGCTGGCCATGGTGAGGGCAGCTATGCCATACAAACTGGGGAGCCAGCCAATTCTATGGCTATGGTGGCTATGTTGGACAGACCGGGGAAGCCAGCTGATTAGTTGAAATGAGGCGGCTATGCCAGATGGACTGGGGGAGCCTGCCTAGCCGTTCGCAATCCTGCAAAGGCTTACGTGGAGCTGGGACCTTACTGTTTTGAAAAATCCAAGGAATAACTCTTCTTAACTCTACTGCTCTTTTTGTTTCACAAGCACTTTTTTACATATCTCTTCTGAGTGAAGACTGAGTCAAAACTGGGCATGTGTTAGCAAAAGAGGTGTGACCGAAGAATTGATGGACTCAGTCTCCAAGCAGAAGAGCAGAATTAACCCATTCCTTGGATTCTCTGCTCAGCACACTGGAGAATAGAAGTATCTGAACAACATTTTGTATGTTTTCTAAGAATATACATACCCCCAAGTGGATGTTGGGGTGTATATGTAAAACAGATTTTTATAAATTCTGATCAATATGCATAAACTCCAATGAAACTTCAGACAAATGAAAACCATTTTGGACATCATAACACACACACATGTACACACACACACACTCCCACACAGAGAGAGTAGTTTATTGCCATTCTGCAATAAATACCTACAAAATTTCCTCCAGGCATAGCCATCTCCAAAGTTATAACACTATTGTTACAATACTAAGCCTTTAGAATTAGACAAACAAACTCTACTTTATATTAACATCACAGGAGATCTTGCACATCCTTATATCCTTATATTTCTTAATTAAACATATGAGCTGGGGCCAGAGTGGGGGTGAAGAGAGAATAGACCCACACTGATGAAATTACTGCTAGTAATGTACATAACCAAAAAAAATTCTGCACAGAATCTAATATTAAATATTCAAACAGAATTTTCTCCTGGGTCTTGCAGTTTTACTTTAAATAGTAATTGGAGATGTAAAGTGACTCAATTAAAGTGGTATTGTTATTATTGCAAAAGAAGACAGACTGTACAAAAAAAACCAAGTGGGATTTAAGGTTCAGTGCATTTAATACTGTTGCCATTGAAGACTGACAAGAGGGTAATGCTGGAGCTGAAAACCACAGGTGCTTCCTTGCTCAGCCCTGCAAAATTGCACAGGTCACCCACAGATCACCCAAAAAGCAGAGTTGCCAGAATGTGTGCCTCTCACCAAGTCTCCCTCTCTTTTGAGAAATTATCTGAGATGCTCATGGTACTTCAACAATAAACTCAACATTGGGTTTCAAAAAAGCAAAAAACCCAGACAGCTGCCTTCATGAGCTGCCAGAATTCCAATCCTTTAAGCTGAATGCCTTATTTACTTTTTTTCCAAATGCCATGCACATTCAGGTTCACACTCAACTCCTGCCTGTCTTTGAAGACAAAAAAGATTTTCTGCTCATCACAATTCAGTAAAGAAGGAAGATTTCCTGAAGGTAGCTTTCCACCTCAGCGCATGTGTCCATTAATAGTATACTAAGGATTCCATTCCGTAAAGGTTGAGCATCTTTCGCAAAAGTGCTGAACAATCTCAATTCTCAGTGAAGCTGAAAAATAATCAGCACCATTCCATTAAGGTGCTCTTCCACCTCCCTCTCCATGAATCATAAATGTCCTTAGCAAAACCCCAAAGCCATGCATGCATAAAAGTGTGCTCTAGTGTGCTCTGATCCATCTGAAACCTGCAAAGTTCTAAGCACTCTTCTGCTGAGCACAGAGGCATCCATTTGCCCTTCTCATGTTTTAACAAACAGATATCAGACCACAATCATTGGTATATCTGGATAATATTTATAGGCAAAAGTCCATTGTAACAATCAATTGAAAGTGCACTAATTCATGGTTGGGCATATATTTATTTCATATTTTTAGATTAATAATAGCCATTCTAGAATGTTATACAAAGCCTAACGTACAAACAAACTGTATTTTACAAAAACACATAACACAATGATTATGTTTAAGATGCTGCATTGGGTCACATATGAAGCTTCTTTGCTGAAGCTACCCTTGCCTGCTGTTTTTGAGGTCCATGGTGGAAAAAGCCAAAACAAAATATGAATGTACCAAATAAACAAAGATGAATTTTGAAAGAAGTTGATTTCAACAACCAGCATTTGTTCATACTATAGAAACCTCGTGGCGATTCAATCTCATTCTGATTCTAACTACAACATAATCAAACATTTGTTTCTGAGGAAGCTCACATTATGACATGATTTGGGAATTGATGGCCTATGCTTCTACACTGTCCTTTAGAAGTATCAGAGCCAGAAATAGCCTAAAAATCAGAAGACAAAATCGCAGTAGAGAATTGTAGCCTAGAGGCATGAACAAGGATTGAATAATGTAAATTTGACATCTTCTGATTTAACAACAGTGCTTATGAAAGTAATCTATCAAAGAATGACATCTAAGACAGAATCCACTAATTGGGTAGAAAAAAATGACCTTTCAGCTTGATGGCAAAGGTTATTTCTAAGAGATGCATCTTGCTGGTTTAATTTATATGCAGAATAGATTATAAAAGATTCCAAATCAAATCAACAATAACACCACAAACATCTGTAGGCCACAGCTTTCTGCACACAAATCACAACGCAAGTAAATATATCTAAGAATTCAAATTTTCATTATCAACTGGAAATCCTACCCACATAGCTAATAAAGCCTTTAGTATTCCCCCAGACAGATGTTTAACTAAATTTCATGCTAGGGATGCAGTCACGCTCATGATGGAGATTTTCTTTCTCTGCAGTCTGAATTGAACTGAATTCTGTTTTTATTCAAAACGACTTCCCCTTGTCATGAGACTACCTCATAAATGCCATGTCTGGGCTTAAGCAAAGGAGAAGTACAATCCATCAGCCCAAGAATGTGGTCATTTGACCATTTCCTAAGGCCAAGAGGGATGGGTTATAATGTATCCACTTATACTGCAAGACAGCTATGAGTAATGAACTCCTGAAATCTTGGCATATGGCTCTATTTTTCCTGTGAACATTCATGAGAAAGGAATAAAATTCAATCTCTCTTTCTTAAATGAAGATAAAAAGTAGGACCATTTTAAAACATTCACATTCTGATGTATTTCAGGTCTCAATCTTGCAAAGATTTGATGGATGTTTTCCTCCACTGTGTTTGGAAGGATTAATTTATTACATGGATGTCCTAACCTACCTCCAAGAACCTCAGAGTGATAGAAATGCTATCTCCTCTCTGCCTTATCATCGTCACCTTTTGTTTTGTCACAACTACTCAGTAAAGCAGGCTAAGCAAAAAGACTGCCCATCATCACCTGTGATCTTCGCAGACAATGTGAACAATGTGAACCATTTGCACAATTTGAATTTATATGCTACAGCTGGTTCATGACACAAAGCATTCTAGCAGTTCTTGCTCTATGACACTAGTATTTTGGGGGGGGGGAAATCAAACAGACAAACATGGTTTTAAGAGCACAACTGCAAGCATGTCTTTCATTGAGTCCTAGCATCTTTAAGAAATAAAATGATAGAACTCTTCAATCAACTCAGCTTGCACATGAACACATATGTACACAACTGCTTCACCCACAAGCTTGCAACTTGGAAATTGCAGTTCATGGCTTGTTCATGGTTTACCACATTATTAGAATATCTTGCCCAAAGTTTTCAAACAATAATAACCCTGAAAGTATTTTATAGTTTGTTTCGGACTGCCTACAGGGACATTCAGACAAAAGTTCATTATCTACAAAACAAAGAAAGTCATAAAAGGGGCATTGGTCTTACCTGATACATTCCTTCTCAGAGTGTTGAGAAAGAATCCAAAGAATGGGTTAACTCTGCCTTTCTGTCCAGAGACTGAATCCTTTTAAACTTTGTAGCCATGCCTCTCCTGACTGTGTCCCAGTTTTGATGAAGGCGTAGCGGTCGACTTTGATGCATTACTGATCTTGTTGTCTACTCCTAGACTCTGGACCAGACAGTTGCCAGGGTGGGGTTGGATTCTCTCTCAGCACACTGAGAAAGAATGTATCAGGTAAGACCAAAGCCCCTTCTCCATGTGCTGAGTGGAGAATACAAGGAATGGGACATACCAAAGCCAGCTTGTTCTAAGGGTGGGCCACGGTCTGCTCCCAAGTCTCCAGGACTGTTTGTGCCTTCTGGAGAACCCATCTGCTGAAGGCCGCTTCAGCCAAAGCAAAAGTGTCCAGTTTGTAGTGACTGATGAATGAGGATGGTGAGGACAAAGTTGCTGCCCTACAGACTTCCTCTAGGGAGGCCTGTGTCACCCATGCAGCCATTGTGCTCCTGGTCGAGTAGGCTGTCGCTCAGTGGGGCAATGGGAGTGCATGAACTCATATGCTTTGGTGATGCATGCCCATATCCACTGACCCACTATCAATGCCATAACCTTGCTACCCAGTGCAGAAGACTGGAAGAACACAAACAGAGACTCTGTTTTCCTGAAAGGAGCTGTTCTTTTGATGTAGATGTGGAGGGCCCCTCTGACATCCAAGGTGTGCCACTTCTTTTCCAGGGCATGGATTGGGCCCGAATGGAAGTCTGGAAAAATGATTTCCTGTGCCCCGTGGAACAAGGAATTAACTTTGGGGAGAAAGGAGGGATCCAGTCACAGAACCACTCTATTTGAATGGAATACACACAAGTCCTCCCTTATGGAGAGGGATGCCAGCTCCGAAATTCATCTGGCCAAGGTAATAGCCACGAGGAAGTTTACTTTGCAGGTGAGGAAGCACAGGCGAGCCAACCATAACAGCTCGAAGGGTGTCATGCCCATAGTGGAGACTGACTCTGAGGGAGAAGGAGGAACAGTCGACAGGGAATGGAAGTGTGGCTCCGGAGGTTGTGGAGGAGGCTAGGGAAGGGCAGAGGCCAGCTGAGCAGTCAGAGGAGGACCCAGGCCCATCCCCTATCCATCCTAGGGCACACAGGGAGGAGAGGATAAAGGAGAGATGTGGTCTCCTCAGGAGGAGAGGGCTTTGATCCTCTTCATGGGCTGCAGGTGTGACAACTGAATAAGAGTTTGGACCTGCGTACTGGCAAACGCTGGAAACAAATTGTGTAAATAGTTTATAGTTCCTCTCTGAGTTTGGCGTCCTTCCCAGTGTGTGTTATCTATGGACATCCTCCAGCCCTTATCTTGCCTGGTTTGTGTGGCTTTTTTCTTTCTTCGTGTAACCGTGGAAGTTTTTTTGTCTCCCGTCAAAAGATATTCGGATTTTGGAAGCAAACTGAAGGAATAAAAGGGGCTTCACCTGTTTTCTGTGACTGTGTTTGTTTTGTATCCCACCCTGGGTCATCACAAAGGGTGCCAAGGAGAGTGCCTTCAGGACCTTGGGTAAGTCCCAGGTGGGATACTTATGTACCACCGGAGGCTTTCAGTTGGTTGTTCCTTTAATGAAGCTATAAACAATAGGGTGCTGTGCCAGGGACTCCAGATCCCCACATGACAACACTGATGACAGAGCTGCCACCTGCCTGCATATGGTATTAGGGGATAGGCCCTTGTCCAGCCCGTCCTGAAGGAATTCCAGGATCTGGGCTATGGATACTGAAATAGCATCAATGTTGCCCTTAGAGCACCAGCTACAGAAGGCATTCCAAGTCAAGTCATAGATTCTGTTAGATGATGGCCTCCTGGAGGCCTAGACTGTCCGGATCACCATGGCAGAAATTTTGCCCTGTCTCAGGACTCTCTGCTCAAATGCCATATGGTCAGTTGAAACCATTGTAGTTCTGGGTGGACTAGGGCCCCAACTAATGTATATTTTATCCTGTGGAATCCTCCAGGGCCTGAATACAGACAGACTGACCAGGTCTGCAAACCATAGCCATCTGGGCCAGTGGGGAGCCAGGAATAATGCCTTCTCCGCCAAAACCTTCCTGATCAAGGGAAGAGAGGGAAAGACGTATAAAAGGCCTCGAGGCCACAGAGTGTGGAGTGCATTGATCTCCTCTACCCCCGGTGTTGCAAATCTGAAGTAAAACCTTGGCAACTGGCTGTTTAAGAGGGCAGCAAATAGATCAGGACCAGGACCCTGAACCATTCTGACAGCTCCCTGAACAGTTCTACATGCAGGGGCCACTCTAAATGGTTGACTGTGGTCCTGCTTAGCCAGTCTACCTGTACATTCATTGTCCCTGATATGTATTCTGCCCTGATGGAAAGGAGATGCTTTTCTGCCCAGAGACCCAGTTGCTCCATCTCTCACCTGAGTGACCAGAGTGGGTGTCCCCTTGATGACTGATTTGGGCCTTGGTGGATACATTGTCCATCAGAATGAGAATGTGTTGGCCAGAGATCTTGCCCTGGAACCATCTGAGGGACAGATTGACTGCCCTGAGTTCCAACCAGTTAATGTTGTTGGTCAGATCATCCTGCGACCACTGCCCCTGTGTCATCTGTGATTGAAAGTGGGTGCCCCAGCCAAAGAAGCTGGTGTCTGTGGTGATAGGCAGCTGGACTCTTTGAAGGCACACCCCTTTGTCATGGCCTGGGACATCCACCACTGGTAAAGGACTAGAGTACCTTGTGTGGAACCCAAACCTTGGTAGGTGAGTTACTTTTGCCAGACCTTTGGTAGGGTAGGAGAAACCACTGTAAGGTTCTGGTGTGTAAGTGCACCCAGGGGATGATCGTAATGCAAGATACTGTGAGAGGAGAACCGGTGGAACTGCCCAGATCATTCGAATCCAATTTGCCAATGTTTTTATGCTGTCCTGATGCTCTTGCAATAGGTAAACCTCACATAATGAGGCATCTATGATCACCCCCAGATGTGATAAATGGGTGGTAGGAGCCAGGTGGCTCTTCTTGTAATTGATGGAGAATCTGTAACCCTGAAAGACCCAGATTGTGACTTGGAGATCCTCTGCCACCAAATGTGGGAGGAGGACTGGATTAAGATGTCATCCAGGTAACACTGGATGCGGATTGGGATCATCCTGATGTGGGCCACCAGTACTGCCAGTATTTTGGTGAAAACCCTGAGTGCTGAAGACAGGCCAAATGGTAGGGCCCTGTACTAATGACGACATCCTGCATAGTAGAACCTGAGGAACCGGTGATGGGATGGTAGGATGGGTATGCCTCTGTCAGGTCTATGGATGTTAAGAAGTCGCCCTCCCGGATGCTCTCCAGGATGGATTGGAGGGACTTTTCTTGAACCTCCTGTAAATCAAATGGTTGTTTAATCTTTTCAGGTCCAAAATTGCTCTCCACCCCTCCCCCCTAGGCTTTTGGGACTACAAATAGAATGGAGTAGAATTCCTGCCCCTGTTGGTCCACCAGAACTGGATGGATAGTTTGGTGTTGGATTGTGGCCTCCATGAGACCTCTCTTTGTGTTGTCTTTTGATATGGGGAAACTTATGAAGAATCTTGGGAGCGTGGAAAGAAATTCGAGTGTGAGGTCTAGTCTCACCGTGTTTAGGACCCAGGTGTCTGTCATGATTGCTTCTCATTGGTTTGCAAATAGCCTATGCGGCCACCAATGAGAGGGTTGGACCTGGGGTCATAGTAGCGATGGAAGGGGTGACTTTCAGAGCCATGAAATAGTCTCTTGGCCTGGAATTGTTGTCTGTTCCTATCCCGAGATCTGATTCTATCCAGTTGGCAATCAGCTCTATGGGGGTACGTCCTCTGGGTGTAGCCCAATTTCAGTGTTGACCAAAAGTAAGATCTGTGAAAGTAAGGTGAGCGGTGATGGTCAGTATAGGGAAAGCAGGATCTTTTGCCTGTATAGGGAAGGCAGTCTTAGTGGTTTCCACTAATATGGGCTCCATGGCCTCTCCAAACAGCTTGTCACTCTTGAAGGGGGCAGAGGCTAGCTTCCATTTGGATCTTATGTCTGTCTGCCAGTGGCAAAGCCACAGCAGATGGCAGGCCATTACCAATGATGCAATGGCTCTGAAAGCAAATTTGGCTCCATCTAGTGTGGCATCAGCTGAGAATTCCATCACCGCTATCAGCTTGTTGATGTCCTGGTGGAGGCATTGGTCATCAGGTGAAGCTCTCTCTTGCATCTGGTGAAGCCAGAGTAAGGAGATTCTATTGAAAAAGGAAGCAGTTGTTACCTTGACAGTCCAGGCTGATGAGTCCTGCAAAGGGTCAGTTCTGCCCTCCTATCCTTTGTTTTCAGAGTGTCTGCCATATCCTGAGACAGGAAAGTAGAGGATGCTAAAGCTGCCAGAGGACTGTCTACTGTTGGTAGTTGTAGTTCATCAGCAAAGTCTGGGGCTACATTGTAAAAAAAAATTCACTCCCATTTGGGTTGGGATATGTTCCTGGGGAAATCCATTGCCTCTGGACCACATCATGGAACAATTGGGGTGAGGGGATCTCCTCACTCTCTGCTGTTGGCTCTGAAAAGAGGAATTCGTTCAGGTCTGCTCCAATGCTGGCTCTGATGTACTTGGCTCAGCTCCCATGTGGGCTGTGGTTTTGGCTTTAAACAGAAGTGATTTTAAAAGGGCCAGGCCCTGTGAATGCTGGGGGATCAGGAGTGAACCCCTCATCCTCTGAGAGTATTAGCTCTCTCTGGTCTTTGTCTCCCCTAGGAAAGTCTGTCTGCCTTCATCATTCAGCTTACGTCTCAGCTTTGCAGATCTCTCTCTCCAGAGCTCTTTGACACCTCTGGGGGTTTCTTTCCCCAGCCTTAGAGGCTTTTCTGGAATGTAGGGCTTTTGCCCATATTCGGGCAGCCACTCTTCTAGTGCCTGCTCTTGATGCTAAGGGACCCTTTTGATTAATATGGGGCTGTGCTGGGGCCCCCCATTCATCCCCACTCATGTGAGTCACCTCTCTGAGGTAGCAGTATCCTCCATCCTTTGTTTCTCCTGGAGGTTTTGGGGTGCTGGGGAGGCACCAGGGCATCTGCAGCTGAAAAGCACACCAAATGGTGGCTCTGTTTTGAATGAGCCAGAAAATGGTGGCTGCGTTGGGCGGATCAAAGATGCCAGCCATGTTGCTCTAGCGGCTATGCCAATTGGAGCTTAGTTGTTGCAGCGGCTGTGCCAATAAAATGGGAAGCCAGCCAAACTGTTTCCAGTGGCTGTGCTGATCAGACCGGGGTAGCCAGCTGAGTTGTGCAGCTCATTTGCCAAAAAACAGCTGATTTGCTGCAGCGGCTTTATCACTCGCCTAAAAAACTGTGCCATTTGCCAAAAAACAGCTGATATTGCTGGTGGCTGTGTCATTCACCCCCCAAAATGTGCTGTTTCCAGTCATCCTGTGTGAGAATCCAAATAATTCAGCTTGCCTTTTTGCTCTGAGAAGCTCTTGTTAAACACATCTCTCTTGGGCTAAGATTGAGTGGAAACTGGGACACAGTCAGGAGAGGCAGGGCTACAAAGTTTAAAAGAACTCAGTCTCTGGGCAGAAATGTGGAGTTAACCCATTCTTTGGATTCTCTGCTCAGAACACAGGAGAACTGCTCAGGCAATTTTCTCCTATAGCAAAAACTCTTCATTTTTATCTTCAGAGTTACACCTACATAGTTATGCATAGGAGCCATCCTCTGCCAACCCATTAATATGCTTAGAACTTATTATTCAAACAAGCATAAATGAATATATGGTTTATTGGGGGGGGGGCGCTTCAAGTTAGTTTTCGACCCTTGATAACTGCCTGGACTGGTCCCAGCAGTTTTCTTGGCAAGGGTTTTGGAAATGATATGCCATTGCCTCAGAGGTGGTATTCAGCAGGTTCTGACCAGTTCTGGAGAACCGGTAGCAGAAATTTTGAGTACTCCTGAGAACCAGCAAATACCACCTCTGACTGGAGATTTTACAGTATCCTTCCCCTGCCACGCCCACCAAGCCATGCCCACAGAACCGGTAGTAAAAATTTTTGAATCCCACCACTGCATTGCCTGCTTCCTAAGGCTGAGAGAGAGGGAATGGCCCAAGGTCACCCAGCTGGCTTCAGGCCTAAGTGGAATTAAAACTTTCTTAGCATTTTTAAATTTCAGCAAAATGTCTAGAAAAGGGGGAGTTCAGAAACCTTTTCTCAGCAAGATCAACGCTGATATAGATATTAGACTCAAAATTCTGTGCAAATTTATTTAATGAAGAGATCTCAGCAATTATTGCAGAAAATGGCATTTAAAGTGATGAAGCTAAACATCTCAGCTAAACATTTCTGCTGTACTTGTCCTAAAAGTTTTCTCTTTCAAAGCCATGTATTAAAAATCATATGTGTACCTAATGCAGTTTATCTTTTCATTGCCAATGAGGAAGACAATGGAGAGAAGCTATTTACAGAGGGATAGCACACAAATTATCTTTTAATATTCATATTTTCCTTTTTAACAAACACAGCTGATGAGATTTTACATCCTGCTTAGCCATAATACCATCTACACTTAATATCATTATCTGACATCTTAGATCATAAACAAATGTAATTCCAATAGCACAGGTGATTTAACTTTGTTAATTGATCTTTATGTCCATTATTGTCCATGTATTCTTGCAAATGCAGTTCCGGGGCCCTTGATGATAGTTCTGGAATTACAGTTCCTATCATCATCATCAATCATTGAGCCTCCCTAATACACCGCCACTCTGGTGCCTTCCATCATGCAATCGTCTGTTAGTAGAAGAACCCATGTGAGGCTGGCCCATGCAAACTCTGTTCTGTGAAGCTTATATGGAAAGGTACTGACATATTAAAAGTGTGCAGTAAAAAATGGATAGCTTCAAGGTGGAAAATATTTTTTATATTGTTTCCAAATTTTTTTATTAAAACATACTGGATTTCATAGCAAAATGTTAATCATTATGTCTTCCTTCCATGTAGAGATGTGTTGCATTAAGGGTATTCATTATCAGTAATATCTCCAAATTTGAGGTTGCAACAATAAGCCCTATTAAACAATATTTGTTTGTTGATATTTGAGGTTTCCATTTATTTGACCATTCAGGTCTCCAACCTTGGGAACTTTAAGACTTGTGGATTTCAACTCCCAGAATTCCTCAGGCAGCTTTGCTGGCTGAGTTGAAGTCCACAAGTCTTAAAGTTCTCAAGGTTAGAGACCCCTGGTCTGTAACATTTAATAGGTAAAATATGAGGCAGGGTGTCATCATTTTAAGCATTCCCCTCAGCTACTGAGGTTTGTGGAGGCAGAAAACCTCAGTCAGAGTAAGGCACTATCCCATCACATAGGAACAGAAGACAAAAAGAATGCCAAATTTTATATTACATCACATCTCTCTCTGATATGCCAATCATATTTTACATGCTGACATGTTCACATATTTAGAAAATACTGTAAATCCTGAATCAGCCTCATATGTAGGAGCTACATTTCATTTCATTTCATTTTGTTCTGTTCTGTTCTATTTTACTTTACTCTACTCTACTCTACTCTACTCTACTCTACTCTACTCTACTCTACTCTACTCTACTCTACTCTACTCTACTCTACTCTACTCTACTCTACTCTATTCTATTCTGTTTGAAGAGGCTGGAAATTGTATGTGATTGCTGACATCATTATGCCACTGGAGTGGGAAGATATTTTGAGTTTGAGAAGTTTTAAGGAGTAAAAAGGAGGTTCTTAAATCTTGCAGACTTTGTACCCGTTTTGGTACCAAACAAATAAGCAGAAAATCTGAGAAAAGTTTGCTACCTTTTTATGGGACAGTTTGAGCCCTGACACAAGGAAGATTGTCAACCTTTCAGATTTTGGAAAGTTGTAAAACTTGGCTTTTCTGAAGAGTGTTTTAAGACCAATTCTGGAAACATCAATGGAAGCTTTTGTTTTACTGTAGTGATATAGTGTTTCCATTTTATATTATTGGATCATCCTGGTTGCATTATATTGCTATGCTGCTATGTGATAAATCACTTAAGAGTTCAGCTGGACTGAAGGAGCATATACATTTTGTAAATAAAAATAGAATACAAAAATGAGTAACTATGCCAATAAGCATGCAGGACTCAGAAACGAAATTCAGTATCACAAGCATAAGTAACATAAGTATATACCACAAGTATAGAATAACATAGAATAACAGGAAGAAGAAGGGGAAAAGGAGGAGGATGCTTTGGAGAAGGAAGGGGAAGAAAAAGGAGGGGAGAGGAGGAAGGAGGAGAAGGGACCTTGGAGGATTTCTAGTCCAACCCCATGCTTAAGTAGGACACCTTATAAGATTCCAGACAAATGGTTCTCCAATCACTTCTTGAAAACCTCCAGTGATGGAGCACCTGCAACCCCTGGAAGCAAGCAGTTAATGATTGATCTCATTATCACAAAAATTCTCCTTAGTTTTAAGTTGCACCTTTCTTTAATGATCTTCTACCCATTACTTCTTGCCTTCAGGTGCTTTGGAGAGCAGATTGAGCCCCTCTTCTCTGTGAGAAGCCTCTCTTCTCAATACTGGAAGACTGCTATCATGTCACCCTTATTACTGGTCTTCATTAGACTCACTTGACATACCTAGTTCCCTTAATCATTCATAGTGTGATTTAGGCTTTAGAACCCTTATTATCTTTGTTGCTCTTCTCTGACTTTCTCAGCATCTTTTTTTCTATTAGGATGACCAGAACTGGATGCAGTATTGCAAGTGTGGTCTTACTATTCCAATATGAAGTGGTGTTATCACGTCTCATGATCTTAAAGCTACCACCGTTTATGTAACCTATGACTCCATTTGTTTTTGTTTTGGCAACTGCAGAACACTGCTGGCTCGTGCTGGTCCACTAGGACACTTAGTTACTACTGTTGAGCCAGGCATTGCCTATTCTATACCTGGTTTAAATAGTACTTTAATTTAATTAATATTTGTATTAATTTAATTAGAATTACTATTTAAATTTAATTTGTATTTTGTTTTAATTAGCATTAAAAACTAATGCTGGACAGTCCTTCAGATAGGATTAGGGAGAGCAAACCTGACCTCCAGGTGGCTTAATGGATTATTTTCACTTTTTATGTTCAGAGCAACTCACCAAAATTCATGCCTGGGCATCAGTTAGAATCAAGACTCAGATCTGTTCAAGGCTCAGGAGTGTTCTCACTTGCAGTAGACAGACTTTCCATGAGAATAATAATAATAATAATAATAGTAGTAGTAGTAGTAGTAGTAGTAATACCATATGCAATATAAAAAGTATAATACCTTTAACACCATGAAGAAACAACATCTGCCATCCCAGGTTGTTCAGAAGGACTCAATAGGTAGACAAAAATGCCAAATCCAAATGAAACATCTAGGTGATTATGTGATGAACCATATCATATGGTATTACTAAGAGTAGGAATTATTGGGAGGAACTTGGTGCATATGAAGGCCAACACCAGCTCAAGCATCAGTAGTTGTGATTTCATAAATTCATAATATGAATATGAATTTCCATAATTCATTATCCTTCCCACCCTGTTCCTCCCCATTGAGCCAATCTGTTGAGCTACGCGGGGGGGAGGGGGGGTTTCCTATGGAGACTCTTGTGGATTCTATGAAGCACTCTGAGCTTGCTGCATCTCATAAACGGGGTGGGGACAAGAAGCAGAGGAAGAGCATATTCCAGCATCCATTTCTTATTTTTCTGGAGTTAGCCTTCTGCCCACAATCCTTATATATGTCTTCTCAGGACTGCACCTGTAGTGCCTCAGGTTGCAAACCTCAGCCTATAAGGAGTCATCTTAATTTAGGTCCGGGGGTGGGGAGGAAATCAGCTTAAAACTCTCTCCCTTTCCCTCCATTCTATCAACATGGTGCAGTATTCCCAGACTCATACAGTGATATTTGAATAGAGTTCAGATCTCCTCACTTTCCTTTTCTTTCTAAATTAAGACAGCAGTTTATATTTGGGGCCGAGATGTATTTGCTAGAATTGTTTTACTATTTTATCTTTCCTTTCTTCCCACAAAAATCCTGTGAAATAGCCTAGACCGGTAGGGAACCTTGGCTCTTTTATCACTGATGGACTTCAATTCCCAGAATTCCTGAGTGAGCCATAAAAGTTTCCCCATCCCTGGCCTAGTGGTTTTTCAGTTGTGAGGGAAATCAGTTTTTGACTTGAATGGGACTGTTTAATATACAAATGTAGGACATATAAAGAATATTGATCATTCAAGTAAAAAATTAGGACATTTGTATATTGAACAATCCCATTCAAATCAAAAATTGATTTCCCACACAACTGAAAAACCAGTAGGCCAGGGATGGGGAACTTTTTATAGCTCATTCAGGAATTCTAGGAGTTGAAGTCCATAAGTGATAAAAGAGCCAAGGTTCCCTACCACTGGCCTAGACAGTTCACACAGGGGAGAAACTACTGTATATTTTTCAAATAGCAATAGCACCTAGACTTATATATCATCCCACAGTGCTTTGCAGCATTCTCTGGACTGTTTACAATATCAGCATATTGTCCCCAACAATATAGGTCCTCATTTTATCAGCCTCAGAAGGATGGAATGATGAGTCAACACTGAGCCCTGTCAGGATTGAACTCCAGGCTGAGGGCAGAGTTTGCTTGTAATATTGCATTCTAACCACTGCGCAGCAGGGCTCAGTGGTTAAATGCCTATTTAAAAGGTACTACATAAATTTAGAAAAGGTTCCCCAACCTTTCTTTTCTTCTCCATTACTTGGTCATACTCTTTTTAATCATGATATCAATTTGTTAAATACATGGAGCAAGAAGATAAAGGATTTTACAGGTCCAGACTTAGCTATTGATGGAAACATGAATAAAGTTTGCAAGAAGAATAATTACAAGTACCATCTTGGTTTCAAATGACTTAACTTCAATCATTTTTTCATAAAATATGTAAATCTCATCAATTGATAACTATTAACATTTGAAGAATATCTTTATAGCAGAAGAATCTCATTAATGTTATATAACATTTTAGTATTAAGCATGGTAGATTTTCTTGAAAGTCTTTTAAAAACTCCAGGGGAATGATTGAAGATCTGAACTTAATGAATCCCAAAGGCCCACAGTTTCTTGAAAATTCATTTTAGCAAATCATCAGGAATTGATAACCCACAGGTAGCTCAGACACTCTGCTATAAATTGCACACTATAAATTGTAACATTTTCAGACTGGGTTGGCAGAATTCAAGACTGGATTTAGGTCAACTGATGCCCTAAGCAGAGCCTAAAAATGTTGTCCCTCCACAGAAGTAATACTCCCATGATATGAAATGGAATAAAATATGATATCTGACATCTTCCAATCAGACTTTCAAACTTTGGTCACTCACCATGGCCAAGAAAACATTTTTAACAGTGCTGATTAAACATGACAGATACGGACAATTTTTAAAAATGACTACATTATCACACTGAGGGCATGATAGCTGGGTGGAAAACTCTGTGGTATCCCCCTTTCCCTTGGTGTTCTAAGCATGGCCTTACTTCATGTTTAATCCAGGGTTATCAAAATTATAAGCAAATCAGTACATATCACTGTCTTTGATTGCAGTACCCAATTATCATTGAGCCTTTTTCTAGTTTAATTTTTTGAAGAAATAGTGAAATAGCACTTTATATATTTAACAATTTTTGCTACTGGTTCATTGACTAGGTTTACTAGGAATATAAAATGATATAGTATTAGCCTCCTAGTTTGTATTATAAACATGGAAAATTAATATACATCTCTAATTGAAAATTGGTTGGCTAAAACGTTAACCAAACAGTAATTGTAGAGAGCTCTGAATGCCCTGCAGTGAATAATAATTAGTGACCAGATTTGAGAAAATGTCTTAACTATATCAACTTTTAAAAAAACAGCAACTTTTGGCTGCATAAATATAGTTCTAGATAAAAAATATTCAATATGGGTTATATATACACACAGTTTCACATGCCCATATTTTTTAATGTGCTTTTTTTTTTATTTTTAAGGTGCTTTTTTGTCCTTATTTTCTTAAGTTTTGAATTATCTTTTGTTTGCTCTATGATATAAACCAAATTTAGAAACTCCAAAGGTTTTTTTTAAGTAATCAAAAAGGGAGAGAAGAGGACTTTCCAAGGTGAACAACCAGAAAGATTGCACATTTATTATCTTACAAGACGATAGATCTGCTCAATCTTGGCTTTGGCTGGAAATGGCATGATGGCTTAGACTCAATGCTGCTTGACCTCCATCACTTTGGGACAAATATCACTGTTCTTAGACTTGCCTCAAGGTTCACATTCTTTATTAAACATTAAAAATAAGGCACTTCAGATCAGACAGTCACCAGGAGTGGAGAGGTTTCATGGAAAAACCATGAATTCTAGCACTGGAAATAAATTCCAGTGTAGAATGCTTTTATTTTAATGGGGTGGTTCTACGTAATGAATTCCAACTAATAGAACTTTCGATTTTCATGTCTGTCTAACTAGAATGCTTTCATGCCGCCTTGATAATTTTACTCAAGCAGCTGCAAAACTGCAACATCAGGGATGGGATCCGACTGGTATAACTACCGGTTCTGTCTATTAGTGTCGTGCGTGCATGCATGAGTCGCGCGAGTCACGCAAGTCATGCAAGTGCAATTTACAACCTGTTGAGCTGCCCGGACAGCTGAGCAGCACTGCATGCAAGTGCGCAGCAGTTGGGAAAGCCCTTTTTTCCTGCTTTTTCAACTGTAGCTGTGTTGCGCAAAACAGCTACAGTTGAAAAAGCAGGAAATAAAGGTCAGGTAAGAGCCTGGGCAGGAGGGTGGGCCACAACAGTAGCAGACATAGAACCGGTTCTCTGTCTACTGCTCTTCAGAGCAACCGGTTCTACAGCAGTGGACAGAACCAGTAGAAACCCACCCCTGAACAACATATAAAACATCATACAATTATAAACTATCAAAACAATGCCAGTGCCCTCATTCATCTCAGATATATCCAACTCCTCCTTTCTTAGTTCCCAAAAGCTTTTTGTAAGAGCCGGGTCTTCCAGATTCCTAACAGTCGTGAATGAAAGCACAGAACCTGCTATTTTTGGCAGTAGCCTGTTCTGCAGAAGGGATGCTCTGAGAGAGAATGCATTCTTCTGAGTCCCATCTCACTGCTGCAAAGGGAAGGATAAGGCCTCTCAACACATTGTACTCTTTGCAGATTCTATTTGTAGTAAGTGTCTTGTAAATAACCAAAGACCTATTAAAACTTTGCTCTTCTAATGTAACCAACACCTAAGCCAGGACTACCCAGTGGCCGATTACAGGACATTTCTTTGCAGTTGGTAACAATCCTCCCACTTTTTCCATAGATGGGACAAACACTTCTTAATTGACCTTTCAAGCATCAGATTTCTAAATCAGGAAATAACATGATCATGAGAATTCATAATTCAAAGGAAAATATCATCCTCAGTGCAATATTCTGAGAGAACAAACAGCAGAGGACTGGAGTCAAATATTGGAAGGTACACACTGCACTGGCGGACAGCAAATTCCAGAAGGCTTTATTAAGGGAAACTTCCACCTTAGGCAACAGAGGGATTTTTCTTTTCCTGTAATTACAAGGAAAGAAATACAAGGACATCAGAGACAATCCTTTGAGGTTTGATTTGACATTGACTTCAAAGAGGCTTACCCTGTTCATTTACAATACTATGACTAAAACTCTGCTTCTGTTAAGTGCCACTGTTAAACTGTGTCAGGAGCAGCTGTGGTTTACAATACAGACTTCAATTCTAGTAGGAATTTTGGTAGCTGAATAAGTTTTTTTTCCCCCAAAGAAACTAATTCTTTTTCTTGCATATGTATTAATTAGAAGTGTCAAAAGGCTGCTATTGGGATGAAGGTAAGACTGGAATTGTTGACACTCCCTCATTCCTTTGGGTATGACGTTGCTGTCAGTTGTCCCAAGTTCTGGATTAGTCAAGTATAATCTAGGACCTCATGGGAAACACAATTCCTGCATCTACAGCCATCCAGTGCTAAGTGGAGAGCAATATCAAAAAAGAGAGATATTTTTATTTTGGTAGCACAAAACTGTACTCCTCCCTCCTCCATCATAAATAAATTCTGTACTTTAATTTGTGGTAGGATTCCCTTTGTTCTTATATACCTACAATTTGTTTTTCCAGCACAGCTGGGCTGCCAAAAGGTCGTATGATTTGGCAGCCATCCCGGAGGTTAAAAATTAATTTTTCCTTATTAATACAACTGAGGGTCCCACAGGAGAGGATCCCAGCCTTATCTGAACCTGACAGTTTTCTAATGTTCTCCTCTAAGGTTATTGATGGTATAAGGCCACTGTATCCTGGAATACAACCATTCTGGAAGCCTGCTAAACAGCCATGTTCCTCCTTATTTTATTTTCCTTTGCTTTCCTTGTCCAAGGGTTGGGGAGTTGCTCTGTTACAGAGAAATGGGGCTAAAAAAACAGGTATCTTAGACATCTATTCAAGGACATAATGCTAGAAAATCTGGATTTGTCTTTAACTAGCATCCTGTCTTTGAAGTTCAAGATAGAACAGGCTAATGTTTTAGCACCTTGAGAGATAAAAACTATCTTTAAGTAAGCAAAACCCAAAGTAAGAGCCCTCAAAGAAAAATGAAGAGAGGAATAAATTTGAATGAGTAAGGAGGAGAGAGAACTACAGCATATACAGAGAACAATTCTTGTGCTTTCTTTTCGAGCCCATAATTTAAAATGGTTCCAGGATCAGAAATTATTCATTCTAATAAGTCAAGCAAACAAAAATCCAAGATCTTTATATAGTTAGTATTTGGGTATCAGTGGGGCTATTACCACAAACGAAAACTCCAAAACATAGTGAAGAGAACATTGACTTTTCAAAAGTCAATGCAACCTTTTAAAATTTCTGACAATGTATAGTCCAAGTTATTTTCCAAAGTGTAAGCCTGGGTGAGTTGCAGCTATGATAGAGTTGCTTATGATACTTTCACAGTATATTTCTTACTGTATTGAATACTGTTGCCAAGTTCAGTGGATGTAGTATTATTTTTAACATTTAACATTTGGAGATTTAGTATTGCCCATTGATCTTTGGCAAGTTGTTCTTCAGTTAAATTATGGTAAGATACCCTCAACTTATGAACCCAAAATTTATGTGAGAAATTTATTAAGTGAGTTTTGCCCCATTGTACGACTTTTCTTGCTACAGTTGTTAAGTGAATCACTGCTGCTGTTAAGTGAGTAACACGGTTGTTAAGTGAATCTGGTTTCCCAATTGACTTTGCTGGTCAGAAGGTTGGAAAAGGTGATAACATGACACTGGAATACCGCAACTGTCATAAATGTGAATCAATTGACAAGCATCTGAATACAAATCACATGACAATGTGGATGCTGCAATTGTCATGTGAAAAATGATCATAAGTCACTTTTTTTTAGTGTCATCGTAACTTTGAACGGTCACTAAGAGAACTATTGTAAGTCGAGGACTTCCTGTACATTGCTCCATCCGAGATCCTTGCTGTTTCCAATGCCAAAAGCACAGGAAGCAACATTGAGTAAAATATGGAGCTTGGTTGGTACATGTTTCTGTCATTCAAGTAAACTCTACCTCCCTTATAGGACACTGGTACTTGCAAAAAAACTCACAACTCATACATTTGTCAGCCGGGGGTCAGACATGACTCAACAATAGAACTCCTTAAACAGAAGAAACTAATATTTTCAAGAATTATACAGTATAATGCCCAAGCAACATTCCAAACCGATTCAACTCACTTGTATCCGGTAGTATCAAAACTAAGAGGAGAAGGTTAAGGATACACAATCTATGGAAGTGAGGCAAATGCTTGAGAATTGGTGACAGAGAATCATTCAGTGGAGAAGAGGGAGTACACGCTAATAGTGTTTTTAAAAGATACTAGCATTGTGCTATAATCTGCTTTGGAAAAAATACTGAAGGAAACTAAGAAATACTCAGATTCTCTGAAAGCCAGATTAGTTGATTTTTAAAATGATTTATTACTTGCCATCAAGTTGCTCTCTATTCTTCGCAACCGCACTGATTCTTTCCATGATGACCTTTCATTAATCTGGTTCTTCAGCTCTTCCAACAGTGCATTCATCACTATTGTAACTAAATCTGTCCACTTTGCTGCTGGTCGTCTTCTAATTTTCTTTCTTTCCAGTTCTCCCAACATTACAGCTTTTGCATAATGTTCACAAAATAGGAAAATTTGAGTTGGACATTTTTGCCTTGAGTGAGAGTTCTGGATTGATTTGTTCAATGATCCAGCAATTTGTTTTCATGGCTGTCCATGGCACTTCTCAGAAGTCATCTCCAACACCAAAAATTCAAAAGCGTCATACTCTTCCTATTTTGTTTCTTCAAAGTCCTTCTTTCACTTCCACAGAGTATCACAGGGAATATCATGACTTGCATTATTCTGAACTTTGTAGCTATAACAGATCACAGCCTCTGAATATATTTTCTAAGATCAATTTAAACTGTAGTCATTAATAAATAAAACCATTCTATTCCGCTTGTTCTGAAATTTTATATTCCTTTTTAAAATGTTCTACTACATCCATTTATAGGAGCATGTCCATAGTTTTGGTCAAAATTATCATTTATCTTTTCATTTCTTCCATTTCAGTTCAATCCAGTTCTAACCACACCAAAAGATTTAGCCATTCATTTGCAGACTAGAGTTTGTAAAACTGAGTCATATTGACAAAGAGACCACTGGGAAGTATGATACAAAGCTTCGTATTCTGCCTGAAAGTTTATAGTTAGTATTTACAAATGGAAAAAGACAAATGAAATAGGAGATAGCTGTTTTATATTGTCTACCACACAATTACTGATATTTTGGAACTGTTTCTTTTTTGTTACATATGCACTTCTATACATATTGATTTAAAAATAGAGGTTCCCCACTGAGTTTGCCAGTGAGAGTTCTTCCAAATTCATACATACTGTTTTAGAGCAATATTTCTAAATATTTCCTCCATTTTAAATCTTTATCAAATTTATTATCAAGGAACCAATGATCTACTTAATAAAGGAAGCTGCCTTACATCCAATCTCTCTCTTTTTTAAAGTCACCCATTTGTCAAATATGAAAAAGGTTCAGAAAATATGACAACTTCCTTAGAAACATGCAAATATACTTCTTCCTTCACAACTTTCACTTATGTAAAGCCAACTTTTTAATTAACTTGTTTCAATTGGAGCAGTTTAAATAGTGTAGTGAACTCTCTTGTTGAAATCAATGAGTTTTACAAGTGTTTATAGAATAGACACAGATCTTGTTAAAGGCAACATTGCAAATACCAATTAAATAGAACTACTCCAACTCAGCCAATCCTTTGGAAACTGTTCAAGTCAGGCTTCCTAAAGTAAGGAGGACAAAAAGCCCACGCATAAAAACACAACCGAGCCTTTCAAAAACATTGCCTAGAAAATTTCTCTTAGGAAGTAATACAGTATATACCTGCTATAGCCAATCTCAGAGCTATGAGCTTTAAAAGTTACCAGTGAATTCTATCAATGACCAAATAAGGCAAAATAATTAAAGGCAAGCATACATTTTTCAAAGATGCTTTTGACAATCATCTAGTTCCTTTTCAAAACCCTTATTTCCAAGAAAAACTTTAATTCAGCCAAAGAAACCAGTTAGTAGCTACCAAATATTTGCTGCAGGCTTGTCTTTCCCCATTGCAATATTTTTTGCTAGATTTACTGAAGTCATTTCTTCAAATGTTAGTTTTTAGCAAAGCATTTCAAGGTCTTTATGAGCACATATTGCTCCAAGTTGCACAAACAATATTTGAATTGCTATGCGGTATGCCCATCCAAAACTGGATTTATTTGTTTTGGCTCCCTTTTATAGCTAGTCAAGGGAGATTAAAATAGCTGGTAGTCCAAGCATCTGATTTATCCTTGGTCTCCTATTCACTGCCCTAAACTGTCTTCTCAACACCGCATGGCTATATACAGTACATGCTGGCAACTACTCTATCCACCCCTTCCAGTTTTAGGAAATGTAACAGAACTACAGAAGGCTTTTTCACTCTATGTAGAGTACCAGACTATTTTCTATTTAAAACTCTTCCCTTTTCACATTTGACATCCCTTTGGGGAATTGAAACAGGCTTTCATTATGGATGATCCTGGCATAAATGTATCTACATCTAACATGTGTTTTTACCCTGCTTTGTTAATTACCAAAGCCATCTGTGGGGAAGTCAGGACTTCCTCCTTGTCACAATTTATCTTTATCTCTTGCTAGATTAGGTACTGAAGTCATATTACTGGATCTCAAGTATCATACTAAATTCTCTGAAGACAAAGCCTGACCAATACAAATAAAATTAACCAAAGGTGAATTAACCAAATCCACCCTTAAGTCTGTATCTTTGTCAAACAAGAAGTGATTGGTATGGACTTAATGTGACATTTTTGGGAAGAAAGACAAAGAGCCATTTGCACATACCAGGGATTATTCAACGCTAGTTGTCCTATAGCTAAAGATTTGAATTGCTTATCCTGATAAAAATATTTGCAAGAAGAGAGCAACAAGCCAGCCAGAGCTTTTCCCCCACCTCCTTTTATCTCTTCAGACTACTCTATTATTATCTTGCAAGGTGACACCCAGCATCTAGCAAGTTTCCTTTTTCTTTTATAAGAAACAGGCTAGCCAGTGAAAATCTATGAGCCATGTAAGCTTTGCTTTTTCACACAACCAACTATGCCACTATGCCTCCATAGATGTTCAAAGCAACACCTCATATAAGCTGAACACAGAACATTGCCACTCTCTCTTATAGAACTGAATATTCAAATGGGGGAAAGATGAACACAATTCCTATATATTCAGAACCAAACAGATAGCATTGATTCAAACATAGCACAGAAACAAAACAGCAGTTCTTCAGAAAGCATGACACAACAGTGACAAAAAACTGGAGGCATTATTGTCCAGAATGCCTACACACACACACACACACACACACACACAAATTAAGACTGGACATAAAAGTGTTACTGGAAGAGTTAGATACACCTTGGTTCTTGGATACTAAACATAAATAGTCAAGAAGATACATCCCTTACTATCACAGCTATAACCTGGGTTACCCTAAGAGGAACTTTGGGAGGGCTGTGCATCCAGGTTACACTCAGTATCTGAATGAAGATTATTCTAACTCAAACCTACTTTGTTGGAGTACATTGATTGGACTACAGCAGCAACTATAAGATACTTTACTACAAGCATCTAAAGCTCTCAATAGAATCTGTACATCATGGCAACACAATTTTTTTTCACATCATACTGTTTGGACCTCAATTATATTTGAGAAAAAGTTAGACTGAGCTCAACTGAACTTACTGAAATCTGTTTCTCAGTAACAGTACTTGGATTCATGCTGTGAAACCACCATGGCATCTTCATCAAAATACTTTTTTAGAAGGAGGTCACAAAATACAATCACACGCTGTAAGTCATAATGTGGTTTCTTCTGTTTTGCTTTAGAAAAAGTTCTTTGAACCAAAGCTGTGTGGTTTCTGACTTAGTGTTATTTGGCAATTTGACCACTCTGGCTTTTTCAACTCAAAGTAATACAGTGGTCACATGCTGGACTAACCTGGGGAATCTCTTTTCCACAGGAAATACTGGCTGACTTTAGATCAATCACAGTTTCTCAAACGATTTCAGAGATGTTGCAAGGATAAAATCCAGGGAGATCAACATGGACGTTGAGTAATCTCTCAGAGATATAAGGCAGGATATAAATAATAATATTAATAAAAACCCAACCAACCATAGCTTTGTACCATACTGAAAACCAGCCTTTTGTTTCAACAGTATTTTCTAATAAATAAATAAGTCTTCCAATTTCCTGTTACAAGAAATGCGTTGACAGTAAAGGAAACAAGAACTCTTTCCTTTTGGTTTCCTATTTATTTAAATGTCCCTATTTTCTTACTGCCATAATGAGGGAGTAGTGCTTGGCAAAGAAAGCAACTTAAAATAGATTTGTTACATGCTTACATTTGCTCTTGTAAAATATACTGAGCCTTTCATGCAATAAAGTGTTATGCTTATAAGTGTTGCTTAACTATAACATGTCAGGTTGGGAGGGAGAAGATACTCCAGCTGAGTAAGCTAGTAGAAAGTTTACTTTTATTATACACTTTATTGCAGGTTTGTTTATTAACAGCTTCTCAACTTTTGCCCCTTCTTTTGTCAACATCTCAATTTCTTCAACTGAAAGCCCCATTTGTTATCTATGGGGGGAAAAGCTATCATGACTATTTCTGCATTATTGGGAACCAGGACAACAAACTTTGCTGAAACTACCTCAAACTCAGGAGATAAAAGGTAAAGCCTGTTTCCAGTCAAACTTGATGACTACTAGAGCTGTGAAAGGACTTTGGATTCAAAGCCAAAAAGTGCTTTGATGCAAACATAGGCACCCATGTGTCCGCAACTCCTTAAATCAAATTTGTGTTTTGCAGTTGTGTGATCCCAGGTAAAGACACAGTTGCTTTAAGTAACTGCAGACAGGGGCTATGTGATCCCCAAGCACATTTTGTCTTTGAATCTAAAGAAATGCTCACCTTTAGTGACTGAATGCTGTCATGCAGATTTCTTGGCAATAATAGCAGTTTGTCATTCTCTACTTTGGGAATTTTTTTCACTTTAGGCTAATCTACAGTCTGGGGATTTCTTAGTAGACTCCCATCCTGGTCTGTGATAATCAGATCTGACCCCACTTCATTTTTTCAGATTAGGCACAGTCAACTAGACAGTGCATCTACTATGGCAAAAGGAGCTCATAGCCTGGTTATAAGCCTTATAGGAAAGCTTTGGCAGTATGCTTTTTGCAAAATGTTATCATCACAATCTATTTTTAAGCTTTGGATTTCTCAGGAGATAAAGCAACAAAAATAGCTAAGAAATGCAGATTGTATTTCAAAGAGAAATATGTTTATACAAGGAGAATGCACTTTGCATAAAATGAATTGTTTTTACAAATAATAAGAGCTTGCAGCTACAATTGCTAGTAGATTCCCCTCAAAATATGGCCCTGAACATTATATACATTTTACATATAATTTTTTGACAGAAATTAGAAGAATCCTACCTTATATTTCATTATTTATTTTTATTTATTTATATCCCACCTTATTTTTTATAAACAACTTAAGGCAGTAAATATATCTAATGCTCCTTCCTCTCCTCCTGTTTTCCCCAGAACAACAATCCTATGAGGTGAATTGCGTTGAGGGTGAATGACTGGCCCAAGGTTGCTCAGCTGGCTTGCATGACTAAGGGGGAACTAGTCTCCCAGGTTCTAGCTAGCCTAATGCCTTACCCATTAGATTAAGCTGGCTCTCTCGTTAGACATACAATTATAGCCCCAATGTTTTTTATTTATTTTATTTATTTAGTCAATTGCTTACAAGATAATAGGTGTAAGTAAAAACATAGTTATGAATACATGGATACGTGTAAGAAAAATTTAAAAAAAGAAACAATAGGACAGGAATGGTAGGCACGTTGGTGTGCTTATGCATGCCCCCTACAGACCTCTTAGGAAAGGAGTGAGGTCAATAGTAGACAGTCTAATGTTAAAGTTTTTGGGGCTTGGGGAAGAAACCACAGAGTCAGGTAGAGTATTCTAGACATTGACTACTCTGTTGCTGAAGTCGTATTTCCAGCAATCAAGTTTGGTGCAGTTTACCTTGAGTTTGTACCTATTGTTTGCTCTTATGTTCTTATGGTTGAAGCTGAAGCATTCATTGACTGGCAGGACATTGCAATGTATGATTTTATATACTATACTTAGATCGGACCGAAGGCAGCATAGTTCTAGCTTTTCTAGGTCTAGAATTTCGAGTCTGGTGGCATAAGGTATTCTGCAACAAATAAAGGAGTGGAGAACTCTTCTTGTGAAATATTTCTGGACTTTCTCAACTGTGTTAATATCAGATACATAATGTGGGTTCCAGACTGATGAGCTGTATTCGAGTGTTGGTCTAGCAAATGTTTTGTATGCTCTAGTTATTAGTATAATATTACCAGAGAAAAAGCTAAGTAGAATTAGATTAACAACTCTTAATGCTTTTTGGCTATGTAGTTACAGTGGGCTCTAGCACTTAGATCATTTGAGATGAGTACTCCAAGATCCTTGACAGAGTTTGGATCATCAACAAGTTCTTGACTATTCAGCCTGTATTTTATTTTCTGATTTTTTTTGCCAATATGTAGGACAGAGCATTTATTGGTTGAGATTTGAAATTTCTATTTGTTTGACCATTCTGATACATAGTCAAGGTCTTTTTGAAGGGTAGCAGTATTGTCTGTGGTGTTGAATAGCTTTACATCATCAGCGAAGAGAACACAGTTGCTCTTAATATGATCACAGAGGTCATTTATGTAGAGTATGAAAAGAGTTGGTCCTAGAACACTGCCTTAGGGGATACCACTGTTGACAGGTACAGAATTTGATAGGGCGCTCCCAATTTTGACCATTTGTTGTCTGTTTGACAGAAATGCTTCTATCCAGTTATGCAGTTGTCCAGAGATACCATAAGATTTTAGTTTTAGGAGTAGTTTGTTGTGTACCACTGAATCAAAGGCTTTACAGAAGTCTATGTAGATTGCGTCTATTGCTTTGCCCTGATCGAGTTGTGTAGTCCATATGTTTTTGCAGTGTAAGAGTTGCAGATTACATAGTAGTTTTTTCCTGAAACCAAATTTTTTTTTAGCGAGTAGGTTGTTTGTTTCTAAGGGAAGGATGATGGATTGATTAATAATTGATTCCATGACTTTACAGGTGACGCAGCATAAAGAGATTGGTCTGTAATTTTCAACTAGGCTGGGGTCTCCCTTTTTGAAGATGGGTATAACTGTGGTTTGTGACCATAGTCCTCTAGATGTCTCCAAGTCTTCTGCAAAAAAAAATCAGATCAGAGAGCACCCATGTTTACATATTTGTGTCATGGTGTCTGGTATTCCAAACCAGTTGTACATATTGATAAAAGGAAACAAACATTCAGTCCATTCCATGATTCAGGAAGACAAAGAAAAGTTGAACATAGTACAATTTAAAAAGCAAATAGATAAATTCCATTAGATTTTTTTAACTTCAAGGTTATATAAAGTTCATCCATAAGTCTTAACTAATACCACGGCAGATACTTTTTAGCTGAAGCTTTTTTATATATAGCTCAAACATTTTCAGTTAGGTAGTTCCAAATAGGAGGAAGAGAATCCAGGGGCAGTGAAAAACAGCTGGCAAATGAAGAGGTGTAATTGCCTATCTTAAGCACAAGTTCGCTTTCTTAGCATCAGTTTAAAGCAAACTCATTCTTGATTCCTGCTGTCCATAGTGATTCACAGGAATCCTGGCTACTCATTACTGGTTTCCTTCCTTCCTTTCTTCCCCCAGAGATCAAGACCAGTTCAAGACTTCTGAGAAAGGGCTGTGTAGGAACAGTCATCTCTCAGTCAACAGAAAGACAAATCAAGCCTCCATATTCCCACAGTTACATTTACCGTAACTGGCTCTTTGGGAAAATCCCTGTACTTATAGATCTAGAATTTAGAAGACCACAAAACAAATCACTGAGTAGGCACTTACTATGCAGTACTATTGAAGCAACATGCCTGTGGACTTTTCTATAAGACTGTGTCTGATAGAAAAATTACTATGCAGTACCCTCTCTGAACTTCCTTTTACAGTAACAAAAAGCCACCTTTCATTTCATAACTCTTCTGGCCTCCAAGGAACTTCATGTAGGTGAGGGTTAGAATGCAGAGCCATGAAGGTGCTGTGGTTAGAGTGCAGTATTGCAGGCTAACTCTGCTGACCCAGCAGTTTGATTCTGATCAACTCAAGGTTGACTCAGCCTTCCATCCTTCTAAGGTGGGTCAAATGAGGACTCAAATTGTTGGGGGCAATGTGCTGAATCTGTAAACTGCTTAAAGAGGGTGTAAAGCACTTTGAAGTAGTATATAAGTCTAAATGCTATTGTTATTGCTTTCATTCTATTCCTTGTCCACTAACTGTTTCCTAGGGCTGCAGAGGAAGAGAAGTCAGCAATTCATTCATATCCTTTCCCTATTA
This sequence comes from Bungarus multicinctus, assembly GCA_023653725.1. Taxonomy (NCBI): domain Eukaryota; kingdom Metazoa; phylum Chordata; class Lepidosauria; order Squamata; family Elapidae; genus Bungarus; species Bungarus multicinctus. The sequence continues at coordinate 169,523,491 of CM042836.1, forward strand.
GTTCTTTTGGTCATAGGCTTCTTTGAAAAGAACACTGCATGCCCAAATCCATGTGTCCTGAATTTCTTGCTGACTGGGAGAATCTATTCCTTTTCAGTCAGAATGGAAATGCATATTGAAGATGAATAATTAATATTTCACCAAAAATCATATCAAATTGTTTTGAGAATTCCAAGGATATCAAAGGAGGGAGGGAGGGATGAATTTTCCTGCACAGCATCTAGTGGCTATAGAGCTTTTTCCAAGTGAGGATTTCTATTTGCCTTAACTTGATTTAAATCACTAAGCCATTTTGCTTTCCTGGGCAGTTTTCTGCAGGCACTATTTCTTAACTCATTTTGAGATAATGTCTTTATTAATTCAGGGGACGATTGACAGAAAGTTGCAAGCTTTCAAATTTCTAAGAAGCCTTCACCAGGAAAGATGGTATAAATCTTCAATTGTTCTAGTGAAAAGGGTCTCGGTATGGATTTGTTATTGTTTTTTTCCCTTGTGGATCAACATAATTGCTTTTGTGCTTCAATGTGACTAATAAAATACTGAACATAATCAATTAACAGAAAAAGCCCACATAAAAGAAAGGGGGTTGATATCTCTTACATCAATTTACTGTTTTCCAACCAAAGGACTTGTAGGTCTCAAGCGTGAATAGCAGTTTCACTTTAATGGCTAAGCATTTTATATTTTCATAATGACAAAGACTAATTATTTGCTTATTTTTCTTCCTAGCAAACTTTGGAAGAGTCCCTGGTACAATGTATCTTCTCCTATCCTCACAATCATATGCATGTCTGGGAAATCCTCATCAGTGCATTTAAAACTCTTAAAATGTTACAAATCAAAACACCACCCACATTTTCCTTCTAAGAGAAAATAGGGGGCGAGGGAGTCTTGTCACCTGGGTCTCCCTCATGGCCGGATTGTTAATCACTGTCCCTGGCTTAGGAACTCCCAAGCCTGAACCTCCTTAGGGGAAGATAAAGACTTTCTCTGTGAAGCTCAAGATTGTATAGACACTTACTTGGCAACCATATGAGAGTAGTTTATCAATACTTTATTTTAGAGACATTTTAGTATATAAAAATACAGTTTAGTAGAGCCCAGAAATTTCCTAGTAGCATCCCATCCAAATATTAACCAGCCCCAATCCTATTTAGTCTTTTTCAATGTCATTTGCCTTACCATGGATTTTTGGCCAGTATAGTTATAGGGCAGTTATTCAGAAAAGCAAATAATCAAACAAAGTGAAATAAAGTGATATATTTGGACAAAGGAAGCTGTATTAGAATCAGACCAAGACAGAATCTGAATATTTCCTCCAGCAGTCCTGCTTCTATTGTTTGGCTTTTTATCATCAATCTGTATCATATTTAGTAATTGTGTTAAGTAATGTTTTGGAATTGGCATGGTTGTTTTTAATTGCATTCAATTAAAGCTGGTTCATTCTTAGTTTAAAATTGATTTAATGGGCTTGTTTTACTGACAGCAAAGTGCAAGAGTCCTACCTGTAAACTGCTTTGAAAGGTATTTTAAAAATTCATTGCCTAAGTAAATAAAAGCAAAAAAAGTATTTTTGGTTATATGGCATTTTGAGCTTCAGAAGCTTGGCAGTCTCCTCTCAAGTTTAGAAACTAAATGATAAACCTGTCATCCCATAAATCCTGCTGGCAAAGTTACCCTATTCAGCGCAGCATAAGAGTTTCTTATAGCTTGTATCTGAAGCCCTAAACTGGCAGATGTCCTCCCTATTACAAGAACTAATTGGAGGAATGAGCCCAAAGGGCAAGGATTAAATGACTCTAGAGAGAAGATTCACTCACCCCATAATAATTCCCACTCTCACACCCAATTCTGTATGTACAACTAATATTTCATATTGCTAGGAAATCAACCTTTGAATCCTCACTTCATTCATGGAAATACTGAGGAGTGATTAGAGTATTAAGCAATGATTCACATCCACGTTGAATTATTTTGACTATGTCCCCTTAGGGAATGACTTCCTAACTCATCTACATTGATGTGTGGACGTATCAAAGTCTGTAGAATTAAAACCAGCTTGGCCTGCAAGTTGACCTCTCATCCTCCTCTTTACCATTAAACAGCTTTCTTCTTTCAAAAGTATCAGATTTATTTGATTATATTTGTAAAGAAAAGAGATTCAATCAAACTAAGTCAAGCAATTGGGGCTATATAGCTTAATCACAGCTCTGCTCTCCTCTATTAACTTTATGTCTGTATTAAGGAGAAATCAATCAGCTGAAATGAAGCATTAGCCACAATTTCCTCCTCATTGGGAAAAGCAAGAACAAGCAGAGGTTCATTTGCAACTGAAATTGCTCCTGAGGGTGACAAGAGCTGAAAGTGGTTCAACTCCCCAAATAAGAGAGTTCCTTCTACATTCCCTAACTTCTCCCCCCTTCCCCATATAGAGTATAAACCAAAATTTCTGGGTATCTCTTACATTTATCCTTAAAACAGTGGGTTTACAATTTAGCAGCACAGAAGTCCATAATGGAAAGAAATGCATCATACATGATACAGCTACTTTGCATTCCATGGTTACCCATAATTAATGTCACTTGTGTATCATTTTCTTGAATACAGCAAATGCTAAACTGCAGCTGGACATGCTAAATATATTTTATAGTATTCTTATTCTTACAGCAGGAACAAAGTTAATACAACGCAAGTCCTTGAAAAATCTTGATATGTTTTAAGACTTACAAAACAGAAAGCTAATAAAATATGAGGCAGACATTCTTCATTCTAATTCTTTCTCAGTTTTTGGAAATTTTTTAAAATCTCTGAAAACTAGACACTTGCTTAGTTTATATTTTTATAGTAAGATTGTTTAACCATAATCTGCTGACACTAGCTTCAAAGACTGTTTTGTTTACTTATCAAATTTATTTGCCACCCATCTCATATAGTGGTGGGATTCAAATAATTTTACCATCAGTTTGGTGGGCATGGCTTGGTGGGCATGCTTTGCACGCATACACACACTTTGCTTGCACGTGCCAAACACGCACTTTGTGCAGGCGCAGAGGCATTTACGCAGGCACAGAGGCATTCTAATTCACCTCCTGCAAGCCTGCACAATCCCAGTCGCTTCAGCAGCTGCCATGCAGCACTCTTCTGTGCCATGCAAAGCAGCCGTGCTTCCAATTCAGAGGATAAAGGTGAATATGGGAGCCTGGGCAGGTGGGTGGGCCCAACAGCAGAGCGGCGGAGAGAACCAGTTCGGTCTCTACTGCTCATTGCCGCTACTGGCTCTGCAGAACCGGGACAAACCGGTAGAATACCACCATTGATCTCACAGTTCAAGGTGAGATTCCACAATGGCTAGATTCCTACACCAATATACTGCTTGATGGGTAGCATAACATGCAACGTAGTCCTTCGCTTTGTTCGTATCCGGAAAAGTTTTCCAATATTCTAAAAATGTCCAAAGGCTTTGCAAGCAACCCAAAATGCCTCTTGTCACCCCACAATGCCTGTTACTCAAAATGTTAAATCCTGCTAAAAAAAATTAGTAAGAAAATTGCATCTCTTCAATGCAAATCAATGCCAAGGGGCAAAAGAGATGATTGTACCTACAAGCAGCCTCTCACCTCCTTCAGTTTGCAAAAGGATGCCCATAGGGAATGGGCAAAGAGGAGCTTCTAATGCATCTACCTCCTGAGCTGCCATGTTTTAACCCAAAAAGCAGCACTGAAAAGCAGGATTAGTGACTGTTTCACCAGGCCCACTGGCAAATGTCCAAGGCTTTTACTTCTTCTAAACCAGTTAACAATGCCATTTGGTTTCCATCAAGCTCTGACTGGGATTTAACAATATGGATAACTTCTCCTAGTCTCCAGAAAATTTAGATCATTGAATCACAGGGGGGACAGAATTCCTACATCTGCAGTTCTTTCAACAAATCCTGCAAATGCACAAGCAGGGACTTTCAGGAGACAACAGCTGCAACAGCTCCTTATTCATAGAACCCTAACAGCTGAGAGGGACCAAAAAGCTACTTTTGCCAATCCCCACCTGCTAAATCTCTACTCCTTCCCATCCCACACTCCCTATGCAGATGCTATTGGGGGAGAGAAAAAAAGGATTGTTGAAATAAATTCCTCCAGTAAACAAGCCTACCTTCCCCTCTTTCTTTCCCAAAGAGAAACTTCTGATGGTTAGATATTTTGTTTCAATTTAGCAATATGGATTCAAATTAAAAACCCACCCTTCCCCTTCACACCCACAATATACACACCATCACAATCATCATTTGTTCTTAAATTCATTGGGGCATTTTTTTTCAAAGTATACATATATATATACATATACATATATATACTTTGTGTTACAACACCCTGTTAAGCCCCAATTAAGGGAGAAAGCATACTGCTTTCTTTTCTGTCTTTCGGCTCATCACCAGAGACTATATATATATATACACACATATACGTATATATGTGTATATATATATATACATACATATACATATACATATATATATATATATACACACACACATACACACGCCTACATATACATACATACACATACACATACACATATCACATACACAAATTTCACTTCTTCCTGCCCAAATGGCTGCCAGAACGACCAAGCCTGGAAGTGAAAAGGCTCTCAGTTGTTCAGCCTCCACGGATGCCCAGGGCTTACAGAAGGGCAGATATGAGAGAGGCAATCTCTGCAAACCTACACTAGCAATACACATTTGCCAGTACCTAGCTCCTATGGCGGGATGAGATTTTAAAAACCCAGCCTGCTGTTAACACAGGGCTACTGCAGCCTTCAAGGTAGCCACCCTCTGCAGCAAGGCACCAGTGCCAAGAATTCAGAAACAAGCCAGTATTTACGACACAATCATCACCCTTATTCCCTCCATTACTTCAATCTCATTGCTGATTTCCCTGAAATCACCAGACGGGTTGGGGAGGTGAGGGGGAAGAACTTTCTCTGGGGAGATTCCTCAACCACTGCTGCTGAGATGGCTATAGTCCACTCAGGGCTGCAAGGAAAAGAGTTCCTCTAGGCTCCTCTAGCAGATAAACGGCTCTCAGACATTTTCATCCTCATCCCAGGGCTTCCAAACCTTAGCTTAAGGGCTCACCTAATAGATAGGGATGCTCCACTTGCCATTTTTTTGTTATTCAAAGCATAACTTAGCAGAAACTCGGGAACTATTTTCTTGTTCCTTCATTTGAGGCTCTTGATTTTTATCATGGGCAGAAACGAGTGACCAGCACCCCTACAGAACTGAAAGGGCTTGCCTTGCATCTCACCGGCCACTTCGGATTTTCCCAGGCTGGAACGGGCTGAGGAGAGGCTATTTCCATCAGCTGCAGCTTCCAGGGTAGGTAGCCTGGCAGTTCCTTTTGGAAGCAAATGGGAGTCAGACAGCGCAGCCTGGGCCAGCATTAGTGCGCTTCAGCAAGCCTTTGCCCCGCACCCGCTTGCTTAATAGTTGTTGTGGGTCTTGTGATCCGCCCAACCCACCCTTGGAGGCTTCTGTCCCCCAAGGAGCTCTGCGGCATCCAATAGTCAGGTGCGCCAGGGCGGGAGAGACTCGTTTGAGACAACATGACAGACCAGGCCAGGCGATGGGACGGCCCTCGCAAGCCCTCTCGGCCACACTTTAGCTGTGATGCAAACCTCAAGCTCCACAAAGTGAAGGCATCGCCTGGCCCAACTGACCTCGGGGAACTTGGCTTGAGAAGATTGCCGGAGGAACCAACTCATGGATGCCGCGCAGACTCCCAAAGGGATTTCTAGCCAGCTGTTTAAATAGGAAGGGGGAGGGGAGGGCAGCGCCGAAGGTCCGCAAAAGTGAGTGAGATTGGCGGCAAGCCCGCTTCAACTGGTGGGACTCGAGGCATTTCTCTGCCCGCCACCTCGGAGGGGCGGCGGGCGCTGCCGCAAAGCTCATCTTCGCCAAAAGCGACAGCGGTGGCGGCGTGTAGCACGCCCTGGACTCTGCGGGAAGCGCCGCCCCGGCGAGACCCGGGGACTGTATCCAGTGCCATCTTTTTGCAATGGGGCTCGCGAAGAGTCACAGACTCTGCCTCCTCCCGGTGAACAGGCACAAGAATTACAGTACTGCTGCTATTTCGAATGTGGAGGAGGGTCGGGAGGGATTGAAGTAATCTGAACGTTGAAAAAAAGAGGAAACCCTCTCTCCCACCACTCTTACGTTCTTTACTTCGCCGCCCTTAGCGATCCTTTCTCCGGCAGGTTCGTTTGGATCAGAGCTTTGAGCTCTCGCCTGCCACCCTGCCTTGTAGCCCGCCCGAAGTTGGTCCTCGTCCACCCGCTGCATCCCTACAACGTTTCGTTGTCTGAGGGGAAAAAGCCAGGTTTCAAACCCACTTAGAGATCCCGGGCTTTGATGTAGGAACTTTGTAGCGTGGCTCGGCTGTTTTTCTGGGCTGTGAGAAAAGCGCTTTGCTTAAGCTCAAGCCACCTTTGGGAAAGCTTTCATGCTTTTTGGCGCTCGGCTAAGGCCTAGCGAGCGGCGGATTTCTTTCATCGGTAAAATGAAGCCATCTTCGTGGAAAACCCACCATAACCTGATTCTAACCTGATTGTTGGGAGCCACCCTGCATGCTGGTCGACAATCGATGTAATTCTCAGAGACTTGCGCTGCGCCCAAGCAGGCCTCGAATTGAATCAGACTCTCTTTGGAATCGACTTGGAACCCCGCAGCGAACTATTTGTATTCTCTTCGCGATAGAGGTACAGGGAACCCCCCACCCCACCCTTTTTGTTATTTCGAAACTATCTTAGATTGCTCCGCTTCGCTGGATAAAGCTGTATTTCCTGGCTCTTCTTCCCCTCTGTTATTTGTGATCTGATCTGCCTTATCAGAGTTTTCACTGAGCGCTCAGAAACCAATTTAGAGGAAAGGAGCGTCTGATATCTCAAAAGGAGTAATTAAGGCGGATGGGTTTAGTGCGCCCTCTTCGCCAGTAATCAGAGATTAGTTCCAGCCTCCCTTTTTCTTTCAATAACAAGGATGGAAGAGTTTTAAAGAAGCAATAGATGGTTTTAACAATTCACTGCGCTTTGAAATAGACTGGGGGTCCTGAAATGCACCATGTGGATTGCTTCGATTCTTCATTGCACCCCCTTTAGCTAATAAGTTTTAGCCAGAAAAGTTTATAACCATTTTGCAAGGTTTTTCAGCCAAAATTGTTATATAAAGTTCTTTCTCCCCGTGGAAGAAAGTACACCTGTATGCGCGTGCGTACACGGGCTGGAACATATGCAAAGGGCCTTCTCGGTGACTCTATTTCTTAGATATTAAGCAGGAAAGATGCGGTTGGCTATTCTTTCCCTGAATCCAAGCCACTCATTCAATTTTGAAAACACAAACTTTTCTATTCCTAGAAGGGAATCTTCCAGTACCACCCCAGTCGGAATTTTCTTATTTTAGAAATATAAATCTGAAACGTGCCTCACATTTAGAAGTGAATTATGGCTTTTTTTGTTTGTTTGTTTATAAAGACAGGACAGATTTGGAGAAGTTATATTTTCTCTCCGCCTCCACAAATATTATATAGCAAGGGAGACTTGGTAGTATGTTTAGATCTTTGATTTATTCCATATGTACAGCTAAAAACAACCCCAGACTTTTCAGTTGGTTACAAAGTCACCATGCATTTTGCAACCAACTCAAGTGGGGCTTAAGTTGATTTTCAGTAAAGGAGTAAAGAAGCAGTTACGGCCGTAGATATAAGCAGAATCTGGCTGAGTAACCCCGGATTGGTCGCTTCCCTATCTCTCTTGAAAGAAATTGGTTGACAGAGGCAGGTTGGAGTGTCTTTTAAAATAGAAATGGTGATCCTTAGGTCTTACCTGCTGCTTGCCCCAAGACTCCCGATCCAGCCAAACGAAGAAGGAGAAATCCCCAGAGCAGAGAAACTGTATCCATTTCGGGGAGGATGGAGAAACCCTTGAGAGGGAAAGAGCGATTCCTCCCAAGCCGCGCTGGGTCAGGGAGAGCGGGATTTTCTTTTGCAACTCTCCGAGAGGATTCCGTCCCAGAATTTCCTCTACCGAGGTTTCAAATCCGTTCCGGAGCTTCCTCCCCTCGGCTCCGCAATAAACCCACTTCCCCAAAAGATCGCCGAGCTGGAGTGAACTGACGTTCAGCAGAAAAAGAAACCGCTCAGCCGGCAGCACACGGAGCAAGAGAACCGCGCGCACGCACACCCAGAGCACACGAGAGAGCCCCGTTCTTCAGAGCTGCGTTGTCTTTAGCACGGCAACATCGGCTAGGTTCTTCGCAAAGCCGCCGAGGCCGCCTTGGCATCGCACCTAGCCAGCCGCGCAGCCCTCCTCCCCTCCTCCGAGCCCGAGCCTGGCGGCGGAGAGCGAGAGCGCAAAGAACGGCGCTCCCGGCTGCTTCCCCCCGCGCGCTGCCAGTTCGAGCTCTCAGGCGGCTGCCGGTCAGCTTCACGCCAGAGGCGTTTTCCAGATGCGGCGCCGCGAACGACTCCTCGAGTGCTGCTCTGTAGCCGCCGCTGCCGCCGCCTCTTTCCTCCGACGCGTGGGGTCTTGACTGAAGCTGTGCGGACGCTGGTGCGGGGTTCGCTGCTCTTCCCTTTCTTTGCCTCCGCCTCGGCTTCCTCGCAGCCTTTTCAGGCAGAGCAGCATGTGGATGTCAGACAGAAAGGCAGAGCTATCCGATTACACGCTCGTCCAGGGCCCGCCCCTTCTATGTTTCTCATTTAAACAAAACACACCGAGAGGGGAAGGGGAGGGGAGGCGCGGGGGAGAGAGCCCGCGAAGCGCCGCGCTGTCCACGTTCAGAACTCGGCCGGGATCCAGCGGGGGAAGCGAAGGCGCGGCGCTCGGCAGAGGCGGCATTAAGCATTTTCTGTCCCTTCCTGCAGCTCTGGACCGGCTTCGACTTTTTCGGCTGCAGCCCACGCCCGGCTCTTGGGAGAAGCAACAAGTCCGGCGCGGAGGCCTCTTTCTCGCTGGGCGTCTTGGCTAGAGCTGCTTGTGTGGAGGGGAGTTTCTCCCCATCAGCTCTCGGGAGGTCGCTTGAACGTGCTACATTTTGCATCCCTCCATAAAGTGATAGGTATTTAAAATTATACACGCAGGCTGTCGGCGGAAGGTGATAGCTTCAATACTTAACAGCTTTCTCCAACTATAAACCGGAGTTCTGAGCTCCAAACACCACCCACACAAAGAGAGAGAGACAAATAACACTTAAAAGGCTGGCAGGAGATACCTTATGCGCTACAACATAGTGGAACGATTTTTTTTTTTTTGCATAAATCTTGCCAGCAGCATTTACCCCTAGGAAAATGATAACGATTCAGCCTTAGACCGAGATTGGTTTAAATAATTTGTGGTTGAAAAAAAAAACGGAGCCGTTTTTTGCTTGGGGAAGAGAAAGCAGGCTTGCCAGTTACACAAACTCTACCTTTAGCAGAATGAAATCAGTCGTAATTCAACATAATATAGGCATTATGCATTTTTCATCCAAAGTCTAGATCATTTTTTTTTATTTACTCTGTCATTATACACTGCCCCTCACCCCTCTGTGCTGATATACATACATAGCATCTAGCTGACCCCACTGGGACTGGAAGAAAAGCAGAATCAGGGCAGTTTAATACTTGTATAGGAAGGCTTGTGGGAGATTTTGTAGGCTCTGGACTGGGAAACTTTTTTTGTTTTCTTTCAAATCCCAGAAGAAAGAGTTAGCAAATATTGGACGAGAACTCCTGGAGGTGCTCATGAAATCACCCATCATTGATCTCAGGATGTTTTGGTCTTAGAACAGATGCTGGTGCAACTTATTCCCCACACACACTCACGCACACATACTTCTGCCTGGTCCCTGGGAAGGAGTAGGGCAAGCAGGCAGGACACATGCAACAAAACTACAGCAGCTGATTCTTAGGTCTGGCATGGAACCCTGTGGATATGCCAAGATGCTGCTGCTAGTTATGGAAACAGTCATGAGAAGCCTATTAGCACGTTGGCTTTTCTCATAAGAGCTGCTTTGAAAGCACTCCCAAGGCATCTGCTAAAAGCCCACTTGCAGTCCATACTGGGCCCAGTTTGTAAGGATAGTAAGAAAGGGCCCTTTCTTACTGTTCCTATATAAGACTGAGCTGCTCGGTTTCCACCAGTTTTCAGTACAGAAAAATCATAGACGGGCCAGTGGAGCATAGGCTCTGAAAAAATTCCTAAAGTAGGTTGAACAAATGATATGCCAGTCATGGACTGCAGTTGTACCAGCTACTCTACAAGACTAGTCATTATGAACTATCACATAGGTACAAGTCAGTCAATCAAATTCTAATATTGGTCGTTATATAAATCGTTTGGAAGTACATGCCATTGAACTGAGGCATATTTCTGATGGCACATGGAGGTAGCTGGTGTTCAAGTATTCTTGAATGCCAAGAACAAAACGAGTACTGTGACTTCAGTTAAAGCCTAGAATTGGAATTGCTTGCATCCACATAGGTCAATTCTTTTTCTCTCCCACTCCCCCCAAAAAGAGGGGGAAATCACACACTTCATTGCAATACTTAGACACTGGCTTTGTGCTAGAGGAGTGGGTAGTAGAACTGTCCTTGGAAAAGCCAAGGTTTTGATTGAATCTCTAAAGAACGATATGAAGTCAAAACTAAAAAGAATACAGAAAAGATATAGGAGTGGTGAAATTGGCAGATTAAGAAAAAAGAAATCATGATGTTGTGACAAGAAGAGTTACTGTGCTCAAAAGCTCAAGTGCTTGTACCTGGTGGTTACCCATAAAACCTCACCATGAAATCTCATGGTTGACTGAGATGATGCCTAAAAGCATCACCAGAAGAGGGCAATGGCAAACTGTCTCCCTACTGGTGCTAAGAAAACAATGCCAGTATGGCCAGATAGTAACCAGAAGCTGAGCCCATCTTGAGGAAGAGTGTGCCTTCATTTTATGGCAAAAACTATTCTAAAAAAGATTGAGAGACAGATGACTTAAATTAGTCTTTACCCAAGCTGACACTTTCCAGATTTACTAGATTAAAATATTTGGCCAAGGTAACTGGAATTGATGAGAAATGCAACCTTTGGGAAAGATGTGGTATAGTTCTTGTGTTTTTTAAACATGTGACTATCCTAAGGATACATTAATATCCATTTTCTTGTTTTAATTTCAAGTGTGCACTTTAGTATTTTGAATCAAAATCTGTAATGCTACATTCACAGAGATGGGGAAATTATGTCTAAGTATGCCTATTACTTAATCTGATGAGTTGCTAAGTTTGGTTAAAAAAGCAGAACACTCTGTAGTTTTTCCTGGTTGTGAAAATTTGTACAGAAGAAGCATACTTTCCCCTACACTGCTGCTTATCAATCAAACTTTTCCCACCTTTCTCTTACTTTCTAATGTACAGCATAGCCTGGAATCTAAACCATATGAAGAACAGCTGCAGATTTTGGGTCTGGATAATCTAAAGAAAAGAAGAATTAGGGGTGACATGATAGCCGTATTTGAGGGGCTGCTGCAAAGAAGAGGAGGTCAAATTATTCTCCAAAGTACCAGAGGGCCGGACAAGAAAAATGATTGGAAACTAACCAAAGAGTGAAGCAACCTGGAATTAAGGAGAAGCTTCCTAACAGTGGGGACAATTAACCAGTGGAACAGCTTGCCTCCAGAAATCATGGGTGCGCCATCACTGGAGGTTTTTAAGAAGAGGCTAGACAATCACTTATCTGAAATAGTATAGGTCAGTGATGGCTAATCTTTTCAGCATCAAGTGCCCAAAGTGCACACATGTGTGTGCATCCCCAAAATGCAATACACGTGCATCCCCTGCACATGCACCTGCCCTATGCATGCACCTTGCCCACATAAGCACCCTGCCTCCCATGCATGCAAGGCAGAGACCCGAAGACCAGCTAGTTGGTGGGAGGCACACGTGTGCACATACATGGCAAAACTGAGCTGGGGCATGCCACCTCTGGCACATGTGCCATAGGTTCACCGTCACGGATATAGGTTCTCTTGCTTGAGCAGGGGACTGGTCTAGAAGACCTCCAAGATTCCTTCCAGCTTCTAGTCTAGTCTAATCTAGTCTATTCTCAGAATCCCTAAGGCATGTGTAAAATGTTGTGGTCCCTTAAAAAAGTACTTTATTTATTGAACATTTACTATATTTACATATTCATTCATTTTAGTAGGCAATCCATCACTAAGCTAAACTAGTCAAAAAACTTTGTGATTATAGAAAAAAAATCAAGATTATTGGACAATTGTATCATATCTTTTACTTTTTCTCTCCAGCTTTTACCAGCCCTGACAATGTCCCACCTGCTTCCCTTCCCTTCCCTCCCTTCCCTTCCACCTCTCTTTTGACAAATACTACTCAACTACTTTTCATTGTTTTGTTGAAAAATGCTCCACAATTACACCTCTTTCTTCAAATGAAATTTGTAGAATTTCTAGCTACATCAGAGGAACACAAGCTGTACTACCTGCTTTAGGCAATTTCTCTTCTTTGGAGAGGCGGGGGGTGGAATATTAGATGACCTGTAAGGATTACTGGGATTATTCAACATTTTAAACCTAGAAAATAAATGGTGATTATTTTCCCAGGATGACTCACTATTTTTCTTTGGGAGCTTAATTTTGCACTGCACAGAACTTCGCAACCGATCTGGCCCATTTTTAGTACAGCTTATAAAAAGTTCTGTTAAAACCATCTGATAATGATATATTTTTGTCTTTATGACAAATTGCACCTGCTCACTTGAAACATTGCAAACTCTGTCACAGATGTCTAAGGGGAGTTTTTGATATTATCTAATGTTCAGTTTTGTTCTGAACCAAGAATAATTTAACAAGCTGGATGTGTGTGTGATTTAGACATTAATTAACAAGCATGTTGTTTTTGGAAAGTTCACACATTATTATTGAGGACAAAAGGCAAGGAGTCAGGACGCCAGGAAGAGCTGGTAATGTAAAGTTTAACTCTTTTGGTTCCTTAGATGTTGTACAAATCATGTTCGGCACATCTGAAGAGATGAGATTTAATAATCCATTTCCCCGGCATGATAGAATGTTTTAAAAGACAAATGTTTTAAAAGAAACCAAGGCATTTTGAAGTCAGTGGTATTTCTTTGGATTGATGAATAAAAACTTCCAATTGTGGTAGCTGATTCTTACTAATAAAATCTATATATTGCTGTGATCCATCAAATAAAGAAAACACTTAGGAAAGTTCACTATCATCCATGTACATGCTTCCTTAACCAGATTTTTGTTAAATAATTGTAAATTTTACCTTGATTTTTTTTCTAAACCATACAGACATTTCATTTTTTTTCTATTTCACCTGCCATTAATAGTTTGTTAATGAATAGTTTGCTAATGAAAATGGGAGTATAATTCAGTGAATTTTCAACATGAAAGTGTGACATTTTAATGGCTAACTTATGGTTAGATTCTGTTCAAGCTAGCCATGCATGGCTTATTTGTTTGTTTATACACTTATAAACAGCTCTAGGAAACTATAACATAGTTTTTGCATGTTATATATGAATTCCTCCAAATTCCTATCTGTAATAACAAAAATGTATTTTCTGAGAATGATGAAACACGTCCATTAAGAAGGAGAGTGGGGAACGTCATAATTAAAACTGGCATAATCCTAAACATATTTAGTAGGATGATAAAGTAAATATCTGTCAAATCAATATGAGATTTACTAGTGTAAAGTTTGTGTTTAGGATGTTATACAATGAATGACGTCCACATCACAAAGAAGAAATGGGCAATACACAATGCCAAGTGAATCTTTCAGCTCTCATTTTGTCATTCCCACAATTTCCCAAAACAGTGGTACAAAAAGCACACATACTGTCAAAATATGCACATGAAATTTCCTGTAGGATTAAGATGCTATTTTGAGGGGAGAAACTTTCAAAACACACCCTGCCTGGGCCTCCAGAATTGCCCCCATCATCTATTATATAAAGGAAGAAAAGTGAGAAGAAGAGAGGAGGAAAGCAGTTGTAGCTGTAGGGTATAATAGGAGCCCTGGAAGCTAAATTAATTAATCAGAATGGAATGCTAGAAGACTTCAGATGTCTTTTAGTCCAGAGGTCTCCAACCTTAGCAACTTTAAGATTTGTGGACTTCAACTCCCAGAATTCCTCAGCCAGCAAAGCCAGCAAAGGAATTCTGGGAGTTGAAGTCCACAAGTCTTAAAGTTGTCAAGGTTGGAGACCCCTGTTCTAGTCCAACCCCCTGCTGTATTAAAGCTATGTTAAATCAAATAAGCCTATCCTATTCAGTTCATGTTTTGCAACTCTCACTGTTAGCAGAGTTTTAGATTGTATCTTTCTCAGTTTAACCATAGTTGTTCTGCATGCACAACTCTATCATAGAGTTATGGCTTTTCCCAGTCCTGCCTAGACTTGGAAAGTTTATGTACTTTAGATATGTTGGCTATGTACAACTACATTCTTCTATCAGTTTTCTGCTTTGTGAGAATCTAAGTACCTAGGGTTGTATTTAATGCAGTGCAACTACAGAGATGATTGGTAGGAGCTACTGAGTTTGACCTGGATCTGGATTCTGCATTTACACTGACTTCTGCAGATTCCTTATTTAAAGTGGGCATGTAACTTTCACTGGAATTAAAGTCTTAACACATCATCACTAATTGTCTCCCTCCCCCAACCTTTCCATCTCAGTGTATGAAAATCCTCCATAAAACCTCACAGAAAATAGGACAATCTGTAATTTAATTGCTCTTTAATAATTTGTTTACTTCAGCATCTGGAATAAATTTTAGCTGGAAGAATGTTATAGATGAAATGCTGGCTGAAGTTTTTATGGGAAAGAATTTTCTCTCGCAAAAGGGTATCTTCAAATTGGGAACCTGTCTTGCTCCATTCTCAGTTCCTGCCTGGGTGAAATGGATTTCTTCTTTCACACCTCATATCTTTGTTCTTTCTAAAATATTAATAATTTGTCTTAAGAATTAATAACTTGTCACCATTCTGCCATTGTGGAACAAGTCACAACAGTGGATGATACTTATATCCTGCTTCTCAGTTTTGCCATATATATGTGAAAGTCTAACACATTCACCTTTTCAAACAGTCAAGTAATAACTCTCTTAGAATGAGTCATTCTGCACTGGGGCAGAAGAGAGAAGAGGTTGAGTCGATGGTTCTAGTTAGGCAGTTGCCAGATTAGATTGGATTCTGTCACAAGGCAAACTTTATGTCTCTCTCCTCTTCATATAGCAGTGGGGCTGCACTAAATAGAAGGGCTGAAACAACCTGGTGTCCTCCAGATTGATGGACTACCTTTCTTGAAATAATTGGAGCGAGAGGTTTTTGCAGGCCAATAATTCTGTATTTGCAAGTAACAAGTTGGGAAAGGTTACCAATGAGTTGATGGATTGATTGATTTGATTTGCATTATCAAATAGTTAAAGTGGGATATATATTTCTGAGAAAGAAATCCATGACTGGGACTCATTGTGTTGGCTATATGTCCAAATAAGAGCTAGAGGAAAGAGAAAACCTAAGAAAGATAAATGGTTTAATGGAAACATAGAGCAAACAATGGAATTTATAAGATAAGTAAGAAAGAAGTATGCTGGAAGAACTCACTACGTTTAACAAAATCTTTCAGTAATATGCTTGCTTCTCCACATTTCATTGTAGAAAAGCCAATTTGGAGTAATGGTTAAAGTACCAGACTAGACAGGAGATTGTAAGTTTTAGTCTTGCTGTAGGCATGAAGCCAGCTTTGGGCCAGTCACTCTCTCTCTGCCCTAGGAGAAGACAAGAATAAACTTTCTGGAAAAAAAAAATAGGTGTGGATGAGTCTAGGGCCAGGCAGTCAACACTGAATTGAAGGCACACACATGCATACATTTCATTATGCAGTTCAATGTGGCATCTTGGATTGCCTGTAAAGTATGTCAAGTAAACACAGTGAAATTCTTCCAGATCTGCAAGAATGACTATACCTCATGTTTAAAGTGCAGCTAAGCTATTATATTCTCCTTGCTCCTAGGTCACAAAAGGCTTTGATTTTACTGTATGACATACCTTGGATAGAATTCCATATTTTCAGATTTTCTCAGATTATGTAAAGTTGACTCAGTGTCACCTTCACTTCTGCCCACTCTAAAGCAATGAAAACAATGCTATGGAGAGAAAAAAAGAAAAGAGTCAGGATGAGGCAAGAGTTTCTGGCAGTGGGGGAAAATGGACCACCTACAAGTTCTGCAGAGCTGAAATATTTCAAGCAAAAAGATCAGCTTGGCTGCAATTTCAAATCTAGTGTAGACAGCCAATAATAAATCAACCCAGCCACTTGAAATCAACTGATGATATGAAAGTGGACAGATCTGGAACTAATTGTGAACTGGCACAACAATCCAGCATGGAAGTGCATTAGTTTCTCCCACTCCTAAAAAACCAACTTTCCATTGTAAGAAAAGGTACTGTTGAAATACATTTCTGGCAGTGATGATGGGTTCTCATTTTTTCTTCTTTCTTACTCAGTGATCATGCCAAGGATTGCATGCGAGGAAATCATGCACATAAAAGAAAGAGGGAGGGAGAGTGCACAGATGTGGGATCAATTAATTTACAACTGGGGTGCCTTATTTAACTGGCAGTTTGGTTAGCTGGCTAAAGAATATAATAAAAAACTGAATTGAAATTGAATATGGGCAATTTGGGGAAAATATTGACCTTGAAGGAAAATATTTCATATTAATCCACAATTTGTGTGTATGCATTTGTCGTCATTCTAGTCCTTCTGGGAGTGTAATCTACAGAGAGTTAGACAAAGGTCAATGTGCAATTTCCTAATGGGTTAATGTATCAGAATAGCTTGATAGGGCAACTTATTTATGTAGTAAGACAAAACTTTATTCATGATGGCAGATAGTAAATTACAAGTATGTAAAATGTCTGACAACTCTTGTGGCTAAATTCCTTAAATGAGCAAAACAAAATACAAGTGTATATGTATCCATTTTTATTGACCTTAGTCCCGGAGTTTCCTTGGTGACACTTGATGACATTTGGTTAGAAGCATGTATTCACCTTGCTGTCCTTCTGGTAGAATATTTTTAAATTAATATCTGGACTATTTAAAAAATAGACATCCAGGTGGCACAATCTTTTAATTAAGAAAGTTTCAGCTGGGTATTTATAAATAGCACTTGGGAAACTACTATTACTTATCTATTAATAGATATAGTTTGGAGTTGGAGTACTATTTTAGTTAGAATGCTGGGTTGGAATTAATGAAAAAAAATTAGTTCTGACATGGTGACAATAAAACAACTAGATTATGGTGAACCTGAAACAACCTATTGGGTTGTTATCACAACTAAAGATCAGATGAAAACTGATCTTTAGAAAGACCCTTTAGAACAGGCACAAAACGTGTCACAAGAGGAGTGAATCTTCTTGTAGAGCTCACATTTGGTGCAGAGCAGTAGTTGAAAATCTTTCATAATTACTTCATAGTTTACTTGTCTGAAGATTTATGTTCTGGGAGACACATTTTTGCAGTGTTTTTCCTCAGTAACCAAGAGACTTCTGACAGAGAATCCTAAAATGATGAGTATCACTTAGACTAGGAGCTTGGTCTTGGTCTGCTTTAACTTTACAGGGCAGTTGTAAAAGATAAAATCTGGAGGAAGACAACGTTGAGTTCTGTCACTGGCCTGGGCTATGATTCCTCCTTGGTTGAAGGATATGACGGGCTTCTAGACAGGACTGATTACAAAGAGTTCAAGCTCAGGCCCCAATACTACTGAAAAGATGTGCCTAGTATGTGCCACAGTATGCCTAGGCATCTTCCACCATAGACTCTGTCCTTCAATTAGATGCCAGACCAACTTTGGGTAGGTACTAGAAGATAGGAGGACTTGTTGTGAGCATCATGTATTCTTGATGTTCAAATCCTGGACTCATAATTGCCACCAGCAATCTTGACTCTGGAAAGAGAATAAAAGTGGAGGAGAGAGTAGGTGACCTTTTGGCTTCAAAGAGACCACAGGGTAGCTCAAATTAAAGTTACTGTTCATTTTCTGCCTCCCTGGTCTTCACTGCTATATGATCTGCAGAGAAAAAATAACATGGGAAGAAATAGGGATGATTCATCTGTTTTGTTTGCTTTGCATTTTAATGGATTTAGAGAATTTAAAACATATTGCATTTATTGTATTTTCAGGTACATGTATTATCCATTTTTTGTCAGTAAGAGAGAGCTGATCATTGACATTTGTTTTATAGTACATATATCATGGATTCTAAAGTCAGTATTTGAGACCAACTTTGTTGTGACATAATAATTATGGTTAAGCATCCATGGCACTTAAACTGTTCAAGAGTATTTTACATATATTATTTAGTTCTAATCCTTAGGCTGACCAATGTATTTTTTTCTTCTCATGTATGAAAAATAGCCCCCAAGGAATGGCTTGGCTTACTGAAGCAGCCATCAGGCCAGGCATCTCTTTAGCCACACAGCGACCACACCTCAAACTTGTTCAATTATTCTCTTGGATTTCTCCAATGAACCCAAAGCAGCTTTTGTAGTCTCACAATTTGCAGGAGAGTCTGGTAGATAGATTTCAATTTGCAAAAAGACATCCAAAAGAGCTTCAAAAGTGGAAGGAACAGTTGAAGCCACCTTTTCTCATTCTTAGTGGCCAAACTATCTCCTCTTGGATAGTCTTTCTCCTCCTTTCCTTCCTTAGCATATGGTATGCAGTGAAAGAAAATTACATTTTGTTTTTTAAGATTATTGGGATTGCAGTGCTTCTCTGCCTCCATTCAAATTAATTAGCACTATTATAATTCCTTGGTGGGCAAAGCTTTTAGTGCTCCCTCATCTCCCATTGCTTTGAAACTGCCATACATTTGGAAGCCATCAGGGGGCAGCTGTGACCAGAAAAGAAGGAAACCAGAAGGTAACTAGAAAAAGGCAGGCAGAGCAGAGAAAGGGGGAGGATGGCAGACCAGAAACTATCAAAGACAGAAACAGTGTAAATAAGAACAAAGGTAAACATGTTGTGAGGCAGTCTGTAGAAGTACTATGGATAGGGAGGGAGAGAAAGAAGTGAATACGATATTGTTAGCTAGAGAAGCATAAAAATGTTGATTTGTATCAGAAGAATGGAATTAAACACTAGTGAGCTAGAAAGAAAGGAAGAAAAAAAAGAAAGGAAAAGTGGGGGGGGGGGAGAGAAAAAGCTTTGAACCCAAGCATGTGAATTTAATGAGGCCAAATCTAAGGGTGTCAATATTATTTCTCTCAATACCTCAACAGTATAGAGGCAACAGATCCCCTTTCTTTTCCCCATTTTCTTTTCTTTTCCTCTTTTAAAATTCACTCTGATTCAGCCGAGTCTTTCAAAGTGCACTTCAGCCACCCTCTTGGTTCCAGCAGGTTAACTTCATTAAAGGGTTCCTTCGGCTGCTTTCATGTTTGCTCGGAGTCCTACTGGGTGGCTACATTAGGCGGAAAAAACAGCCCTCAGTAGGATGATGGTAAACGGATGTTTTACACCACACCAGTGAATGGAATGCCTGGGCGGGCAAGAGAGGGCCTCAGAGAGGAGCTGGGGTTTTTGGCAGCTATTAATTAAACTCCAAACATGAAGCCCAGAGCCTCAGTGAAAAATAGTCTTAGGATTTGAAATGTAGCTGAACAAGAAGCTCAGCAAATTGAATTCTAAGGAAGAAGCAGCCCCGTGCCGTTTGCCCCTGACCTCTCTGCGATAAGGGATCTAATGGAGGGTGTTTCCCTCATACTTCCCTTACTTATTATGCTGCAAGCAGCACAGCAGCTACTGCTGGCTGTCTCAAAGCTTTGTCATCGGGCCATTATTTTATCTTCCTTTCTTTTTTTTTTTCCCTGTCTCCTTTTGCAGACTTTGGATGAGTAAGTAAGATTTTCTTCATTACATTCCTTGGAAGAGAGGAATGCACTGGGGACAGAAAGTCTTCCCTTAAAAATGAAATCCAAGAATGGTCAGAAAACCTAGGAAATTAGATCAGCGCACTAATAAACAAACATCCCCCTATGATCCTTTTATTCTATTCTAACAATAATACTTTATAATAGACCTTTTGCCTGTTATTTATTTCACTGTTTTAAAGGTAGTTTTCTCCCCGTTTTTGGCTTGATAGACCAAAGGTATACCCCTTATCTTTTGAATATGTGCCTTAAGCATGTGTGCATGAATGTGGAAGGATTATTTACACACGAATTGCTAATTTCTTGCAGCACAGCTTCTGGAATATATTTATGAATTTGCAATGCCCAGATTTTTTTAAACAATACATATTTAAGCATGACAGCAAACACTCTTACTTTGATGCAGGGCAGATTAAGGTAAAGTCTGCTTTGAGTTGAAGCTGACTCCTGGCAATTTCATGAGTACATCCAACAGAATAGTGCCTGGCCACTGTTGCCTTGTAGGATTTTTTTCCAATTAATTTTATGCCATGGGATTTTCTGACAGTCTGTGCCCAGATCTGACATTATTTGAACAGACATTTTTAAAAATGCAATGCAAAAGAAAGGAGAATCCAGCAATTGGGAAGGTATAATTAATGAATATAACCAAACAACTTTCCTCTGAAGTTCAAGTCAAAGTCTAATCACTTTTGGAGTGTAACAAATTTTGTATCTGGTCTAGCTTGAGTGCAAGAAATAATGCTACTTCAGCAGTCTTGACAGATGATAATCTAACTGCTGCTTCAAAAGATCAAAAGATTAGGGTTGAATTTGCCACCTCTAAGGCAAGCTGTGTCATGTTCACACTGCTTGAACTAATAAGGCATATCTTGGTGTTTACTAAAATCTGCTCTCTTTCTATTTGCAGCTGTTATTAGCTGTCCCTTTCTCTGGCACAGTCAAGAATAAGCATGTTCCATAGTCTACAAGAAGTCATCCAAATGTTTGGAGAAGTTTACCATGTGTTCCCTCAATCATGTATAGTTCAGGCAAAGCAATCATATATTTTAGATCTAGTGTTACAGCCAGATAGAATAATCTTGTCTGATTGGGTGGAAGACCCCAGAAAGCAGCAACCAAGTATTGAAGGATAAATTGTCTAAAATCCACTGGACTTACATATGAAATGGGAGAAGTACTACATAGTTCGTTGCTTCAAGATGGAAAATGTCTCAAGCTAACCCTGCCAGGATTCGATGGAAAACACCATCAGTGACAGATCATTGAAAGTGTTAAGAGAAGCTATTGTGAAGTTTATTAAAGAGCAATTTGCTAAAGAAAAACTAACATGACTTCTGTACAATTAAATTTCTTATCAATTTCCTAGACATTTTTAATGTGTCCACAAACATGTATCATTGACTTAATAAATACAGCACATTTTTCCCAATGCTTTTCTTTATATGGACCACTACATCATATGTAAAAGCTTTTGAGAATTATCACATATACTAAGTATCAGTAACATGGCATCTGTGGGCACCATGACACAGACATCTCTCCCAATATTGTTTCTAAAGAACCCGTTAAAAAAACTCTTTTATATTTATTCATCATTTCAATGGCTGAAATCTTGTAGTATCGCCAACACTTTTAAGATTCTTGGGTCCTCAAGTAAAACCACCAAAATCTTAATTGATTTACTACCTTTATATGATTTTAGACAATTTGTTTTATTATGGTGCCAGTAAAAACCAACATCTATAGAACCCATACAGACCATTAATTACTTTGGACCACAGATTGGAAATTACTGATAAATTATACTTGGCCTTCAAAATGTTTATGGCAAAGACTGTCAACAAAGGTACCTGGAAATCTTAGCAGCTATGACGTAAGAGAATGGTGCTCTCATATCTTGGCAATGAAGAATAGGAAGAAATGAGTAATTATTTTGGAGAGATATACAAAGTGAGGGCTCCTAAGGATCTGTATTAGGACCAGTGTTTTAAACATGATTTATACAGTATATTACATGAGGTTAGTACAGAACAGTGAGCTAAAAAGTGAATAGTAAATTTCTCAGTAACACCAAATTCTTCAGATATATGGGTTTATGAAGAGCTCCAAAATAGATCTGTCTTAATACATTTTATAATGAAAAATGCAATTCAGTTGAGACAACTACAAGAATGGATATATGGGATAAAACATCCAAATATCACATATACTATTTGTGGTTCTGGGATGACTTTATCTGACAAGAAAGAAATCTTGATATCATGGAGGATATACCATGAAAATAAGAAGTCACTATGCAACAGGTATACAAAAAGGATCAGTTCCACACTAGAAAAAAAATTGAAAGAGATTGAAAAAACTGTCACTTTAGTAATGTGTATGATGGATTTCATCCTTGAAATATCATATACTGCATGTCAGCAAGAACATCATGGAGATGCAAATGGTGCAGTAAAAGGCAGCCAAAATTATGAGATCCCTCTATCCTTAAAAAAAAATAGCATTGGATTAGAAATAAGATAGGTAATGGTGGTGGAGGTGAACAAATTGTATAAAACCACACACTGCATGTAACTACTTGAAATCTTTTTTTTCAGTCCCAGAGTATTATAATTCTCTGTTAATCATTAAATGTGCATGGAAATTCAGGACTGCTACAAAAAGGTATTTCATCTTTAACAATGCAATTTGTTACCTTCAAGTATAATGATGGCCACCAATATACACAGTAGATAAATTATTGGAGGAGAAGACTGCTGGCCTTCATGGCTACCTGTTCCCTTTAGCAGCACACCTTCAAAATTTTTGCTAGCAAGCAAGAGTGGAGGAAGAGGTTGTCCTTATTTCCTGTTTATAATGCACAAGCTATGGACACAAAATGTTGGGCTTCCTTAAAAATTGATCCAGCAGAAATAAATCCTTTAAATATGATGCTAGGAACTTGAGACAGTATTTCATCTTGCACTCTGTCATAGAATGAAGCAAAACAATTATTTCTGATGATCTGAATATTATGTTTCCATTTGTGCAGCCTAATATATCAGTGGCTTTGGTTTCTAGTTAATTTGTTTGTTTACATACATTGCCCACTGACTGCACTTCAACTTATAAACCATTAAGACACCTAAATGGGCTGCATCCAACCCGAATCTTATATTTGAGTATTTTTTACTTTTTGGGGGGAAGGAGAAAAGGCAATCATTGGCAAAATCTTTTTTGCTTTGTTCAATTTCATCTTGTTTGTTTTAGTTTAGTGTTCCCACCCAAAGAAATCCTTTGATATCTGCCTCTTATAATGTTAGCTGTCCCTTCCGATTTTCCATTGTCTGCATATCTGATAAACCACCTCTCTGCATCCTCCTTCAAGTTATTTCTAATTGGCCTAAAAGAGGACCTTTTGAACTTCTACTCAACACTTCTCTTAATGCTGGTGCTGAGCATATAATAAACATTAATTAGGTGCAATTCATTAACAACCACATAGATATACTGCCCCAGCAGGTGGCAGCACATGGTTAATCCTGTCTGTACTCAAGCTAAGTAAGATTGGGCCTGGTTAGTTCTTGCATGGGAGACTACTAGAGAATTTTATGCTGGACGGAAATTGGAAAACTTTTTGAGAGAAAGTAATAGCAAATCATTTCCATGCCAATTGCCAAGTAAAATGGCCTAGATGTGTCCACAGAATCACCAGAAGCCAAACTGAAGGAAACTTCGCATTTATAATATGCAAATATGCAAAATAACTGGCCCAATGTCATCCTGTAAACTTCATGGCTAAGTTAGCATTTAAAACCAAAACTCTACTTGACATTCAAGTGTTCTATCATATTGGCTAGACAATTGTTATTTTTATACTGTATGAAAAAAGGGATACTATAAACAAATTCCCATCTTAACCAGTAAAGAAGGATAAGTCTACTTATTTTTAATATTTAGAGCAAGGAAATATAAATGTTTAATTATTGAAATAGCTCTTGACATTTCCACCTTCTCCCATTCTCACACCCATTTAGCAGTGCTCAACTTTAAAGATTTAAAGCTTCTTATGTTCTTGCCCAAACCAGCAGCAATCTTTACCACTTGTTAGGTAGTACCCAGACATAAAGGCTATATTTCTGCCCAACTTCTTTTACTAGTTATCTTGCCCTCAAGCCAAAAATCTTGGCAGATTCCAGTTAACAGACTTTTCACATTGAGGCAGGTAACAGTGTTTCTCAGAGAAAGGAATAGGATGCATTGCTCAGAAGTTTGCAAGAACAGAGCTAAAAATTTAATAATCTATTCTACTTTAAATAGAGCCAGTGTGGTGTCGTGATTAAGGCAGCATCAGGCTAGAAACTGGAAGACTGTGAGTTCAAGTCCCACTTTAGGCACAAAGCCAGCTGGCTGACCTTGGGCCAGTCATTCTCTCTCAGCCCTAGAAAAGAGGCAAAAAATAAATCACTTCTGAAATAACAACGTGACTCAAAGGTGTTTGTGTGCATTGGCGCAAACCATTCTACTTTACACAAAAATGTTAAAAGTCTTGGTAATCATACCTCAACTATTGGATTTTCCCCCCAGTGAACTCAAGTGGAGGTGAAATAGATGGCAAATAGGATATATATACATATAAATATATGTGTGTTAGATTTTTGAGCTGATAAATAATTAAACAAGGGAGACTAGTATAGATCTATTTCGAGCTACTTAGCTCTCGTCTGCTAGCCATACCCTTACTGGGATTCGAACCTGGGAAGTATTATATGTGAGGCAGTTGTAATTGCCATTAGACCACAGGTTCTCATCCAGATCAGCGATACAGGGGAATGAGTATATATGCTTGTGTTACAACACCCTGGTAAGCCCCAATCAAGGGAGGAAGCATACTGCTGTCCTTTTCTGTCTTTTGGCTCATCACCAGAGACCATCCAGACAGAAAGCTATTTGTTTCATTGTCTTTTGTTTATATGTGTGTTAGGTTTTTGAGCTGATAAATAATTAAATTACTAAATAATTAAATAATTAAAATACATATAAATATATGTATACATATGCATATACATGTATAGAGAGGGGAGAGAGAGAGAGAGAAGAAGAAGGAGAAGTGTTAGATGGGTCCGCACGTGAATGAGAGGCAGGACACGGCAGGAATGGGTAAGCAGTCATTATTTAAGTTCAAAAAGCCGCATGGTTGCGGCAGGTCCAAAGCTTCAGCCACTGACGGGACTTTATTTCTCCCACCAGTGGCTGAACCAAGGAGTGGAATCTATTAGCCGACTCCACTCCTTGGCCATATTTGGTTATACACCACACACCTCCCCTCCTAGTAAATGTTCCTCCAATTCAAGGTGTTAGTGGTTACCTTTAAAGCGCTCCATGGCTTGGGACCTGGGTACTTATGGGACCGCCTGCTGCCACCATCGGCCTCCCATCAGCCAGTGCGCTGCCACAGGGTGGGCCTCCTTGGGGTGCCATCAGCTGGGCAATGATGGCTGGCGGCCCCGAGGGCGCGGGCCTTCTCTGTGGGAGCACCCTCCCTCTGGAATGAATTACCCCCGGAGATGCAGGCTATCCCTGACCTGCAAACCTTCCGGCGCGCACTGAAGACTCACCTTTTCCAACAAGCCAGTCTGGCCTAGATTTACTGGTAGGGTTTTTTAATTGGTTTTAATGGCTTTAGCTTTTTAAATTTTTACCTTGTTCAGTTTTATCATCACTGTATCTCAGCCACTAATTTAATCTACTTTTAATTCTATTTTAAATTTGTATTTTGTAAGTGTGTGTTTTTACTTGGCTGTACATGCCCCGAGTCTCAATGGGAGAGGGGGCGGTATATAAATCAAATAAATAAATAAATAAATAAATAAATAAATAAATAAATAAATAAGCATTTGCCTACCGTACATAATCACGAAGATAGGCAGGTGGGTGCGAGTAGACCTGCGCACTTCACTTGTTCCTGGGGTGGGTGCGAGTAGACCTGCGCACTTCACTTGTTCCTGGGGTGGGTGCGAGTAGACCTGCGCACTTCACTTGTTCCTGGGGTGGCAGCCCGAGCGGACAAGTCCGCTGCTGCTCTGGTCCCTGCCTGTGGAACAGTCTCACTTGTAGCACTGCAAGGACCATCGAGCCTGAGGCCTCAGAAGGACATCATGGGACTTCCTTTTCAAAAAATAAGTGTCTCTGTCATTGTGGGATGGGAGTTGGTGTCTGCGCCCTGAGTTGTTCTGTTGCTGTGTGTCGGGTGCCAGGCTGGTTGCCTGAGTTTGAGACCCGGTCTTGTAGTTGATCAATGTGCCACTCCCACATTTTCCCCTCTTCTGTCTCCACCCATAGGACCTGGGTTCTGTGGTCTCGGTTACTTTGGCAGGCACCCACATTGGTCCCCCAGTGTAGTTATGTGTGTAGACCGGGTCTCCTATGGCCAACTGTCTGCACTTTCCCGTAGACTTTATTTCTCCCGCCAGTGGCTGAGACAACTTGATTCCTTGGCCATATTTGGTCATACACCACAAGAAGGAGAAGAAAGAAGGCTAGCTTATACGTGATAGTGAAAGAGGCAGAAAGTTAAAGATATTGTTGTGTATTGACTGAAGTTCCCACTCAGGTCCGTGCTTTTGAGCGGGAAAGCACGGACCTCTCCCATTGGTTGATGCCGTTTGACAGCCGGCTATAAAAGGCAGCCGTCAAACGGCATCAGCTGTTGCCGCTCCAGCTGGCTGCTGTGTTAGAGCGGCAGTAGCGGTAACCCTTTATTTTTTAAAATAAAGTTAGAGCTGAACCTTTGCCTCGGTGTCTGCCTGAGTGATTACCGCCGCTCTACAACAGATACCTCTAATGTTTATGCAACGCATCACTTCAAAAAAGATTGTGGAAGGTATGAAGAGGCACAAGCAAGCAAGCACATTGACAGTAAGGCCAGAAAGAAAAGAAAAGGCAATAAATATGTTCTGAGAACAACATTCACAATTTATGCTGACTTTGTTGCAGTTAATTCTTAGAAGAACATGTCCTTTTTATATATATTTAGTTCTGTTTCTCACTATGTTTCACATCCCCCCCTCCCCCCCAGCCATTGTAGGAGGCAGTTCTCCTCATTTCGAAGTCCAGGGACAGAGAACTAAGGCCAGAAGGTCTATGAAGTATTTTATTTTATATTTATTTTTCTGCCAGCAATTCTGTTATAAACACTGCCATAAAAATAGATTCCTAACCCAAATTATTACAGAGATATTTCATTTTCTTCCAGCGTGAAACTCAATAAATAATTTTCCCCTCATCTCTCCTTCCTTTCTTACTTCCTTTCTTCCCTTCCCTTCCTTCCTTCCCTTGACTATGTTTAATAAGCCATAAAATGCATGAAAATGTCATCTGTAATATTCTCATTCTCTACATTGAACAAAGCTTTAGCTTGCAGTCTTTCACCTATGCAAGCATACATGTTTTAGAATAGATTTACATCCTACTAGTGTTGAAAAAAATATCCTTCTGGGTTCAGTTCCAAGTGGAGAAAAAGACACTGGAAACATGGAGGCTGCTTGGAAGGTTTAATGGTTACAGAGCCACATGGCCTGGAGGTCCAGAGAAGAATAATCACATGCTTCAAGGTGAGAAAAGAAGGGGAAAAGGGGCTGAGGTGCTGAGAGTGCCTGGGTTTTATACCCTCTGTTGGGACCCACCTTAGTGTTTCCTGTTCCTGTGCAAGAAATGAATCCCATTGGCTGTCAGACTCCCAGGGGCAGGGATCTTAACTTTGTAGGCTTGGTCTGGACCACATGGCTTTACCTGAATGCTGGCTAATGCAATCTTCCCAGACGATGTGGTGAGATGGGTAATCCAATAATTTCCTGAAGGCCATCCTTAATCCCATCACCCTGGAGTTCCTTCTTATGTAAACTATTCTGGCCCAGGCCTTAATGGCCCACCCATTAACAAAGGTGGGGGGTGAGATTTTGTTTCTGAGGTGAGTTTCTGCTTCTTGAGTGACTATTCCTTTTAGGATAAATATTCTGCCTTTTTAATATTTCCCAGGCTATTTCAATTTTTCTAGGAGAGGGGTGGATGCTATCCTGTATCCCTCAGCAAAGCCCATTCTCTATCTATACATTTTGCCTTTTTCTTGCTCATGCCGGCTAGGGTCAGCATCTGCTGCTCATCCCAAGCCTCCAATAGCTCTTCCTGGGGGGTTCCATCCAGGACCCTCGAACTGCCGCTTCCCATGTTCCCCTTAGATGTGGGGTTTCACACTTTGGTTTAGTCGGGTCAGTCAGCTAGGTGAACCAGTTTCAGGCACAAGCAATATCCGAGCAAGAAGAAGAAAAAAAAAAGAAGGGTGTCTGGGGGAGACTTTGGTCATTGCTCCTGGCGCAATGGAATCAAACACTTTTCTTTAACCTCAGAACAAAAATATAAAAAAAACTAGGTGTTTCCCAAAGTATGCGCGCTCCCCTTTTTAGTAAAAAAAAATTCCCAAGAGACTTTTCTCTCTCTCTCTCACTTCACCACGGTTTTCAGACTGGGAGTGTTGCTGTCAATGCAGCCTACTTTCCTTTCTCCCCAAAAAACAGCCCATGAGACTCTCTGCCCCCCTCAGACAAGTACGAGTACTCCACTTTTCTCTATTCTATTCTTTTCTTCCTAGCCCACATTTACAGATCTGGAAGAGCTCAGATCCGAGGAAAACTTGCTGCTCTTATGCAGACAAGTACTGGCGCTCCTAATTTAGTGTCCAAATTACACTAAAATTACCTAAAATCCTGGGGTTTGCTTTTGGGATACACTGGACAAAAAATGACAAATTTTTCTTCCCTCCCTTCAATCATAACCCACTTGGCTTTTCCTCTTATATACAGAAAGTCCCACACTCTGATGCCCCCCCCTTGCTTTTCCTGTCCTGATGGTCATGGCTCTGTAGAGCTAACAACAGGGAAGAGGGCAGCTGGAGGCCAAACAAAGAAATGAGATCCAGCTGCTGTCCAAAGGTGAAGCCACTCGTATACATGCTCTTCCCTCTTTCCTAACAAAAGATCCTGTGCTCTGGCAAAACCCCCATGCTCTCCAGACTCTTGGTCTTTCTGCGGTTAGGAAATGCACAGAGGAAGCAAGATCCAGTTGTGTTTGGGAGAAGGACCCTCTCACACACATGAAAGCATACACATATTTCCCATGCTTTTCCATGCTTTAAAATAAAAATTTAGAGGTACTCACCTTCTTTCCAAGCAGCCTTTGAGCTCAACACTCAAAACCCCTTTAAAACCCTTTTTTCCAAATGGCCAAGGTCCAGGAAAAACTCACCCACAGACTCAATGGGTCTGTTTGCTAGCAAGGGAATCTTACCCGGGCCTGGTCCATTGGTTAGGTTAGCTTAGAGTCCCATCTGCTTGGGTGCCAATTGTTGAAAGAAATATCCTTCTGGGTTCAATTCCAAGTGGGGGAAAAGACACTGGAAACATGGAGGCTGCTTGGAAGGTTTAATGGTTACAGAACCACATGGCCTGGAGGTCCAGAGAAGAATAATCACATGCTTCAAGGTGAGAAAAGAAGGGGAAAAAAGGCTGAGAGTGCCTGGGTTTTATACCCTCTGTTGGGACCCACCTTAGTGTTTCCTGTTCCTGTGCAAGAAATGAATCCCATTGGCTGTCAGACTCCCAGGGGCAGGGGTCTTAACTTTGTAGGCTTGGTCTGGACCACATGGCTTTACCTGAATGCTGGCTAATGCAATCTTCCCAGACCATGTGGTGAGAGGGGTAATCCTATCATTTCATCATTTCATTAAGGCCATCCTTAATCCCATCACCCTGGAGTTCCTTCTTATGTAAAGTATTCTGGCCCAGGCCTTAATGGCCCACCCATTAACAAAGGTGGGGGATGAGATTTTGCTTCTGAGGTGAGTTTCTGCTTCTTGAGTGACTATTCTTTTTAGGAGAAATATTCTGCCTTTTTAATATTTCCTAGGCTATTTCAATTTCTCTAGGAGAGGGGTGGATGCTAACTTCCTACACTAGAATGACATATTGCATGGCTCTAACTGGTCTTAATTTCATGAACACAATTAGAAAAAGTTGTGAAACACAGCAGGAGGGCCAATGTGTTCTACCGTGACATTCACTGCAATTTGAATGAGAGGGCAAATGGATTTTTTAAAAAGAGATTTCTAAGTGCTTTCAGAGAACTTTAACCTCTTTGTGTTCATAGGAATGTAAGGTAATTCCTACATGATCAGTCTAAGAATCTATCATATTCAGCACTTGAGAAGATTCAGAGAGGATGATGTAGCACTCTTCAAATGCTTGAAAGACAACACACCAGAATTTTCTTCTATTATCCCAGAATGCAACACACCAAGTAATAAATTTAAATCTCAGGAAGGCAAATTCAGACTGAACATTGAAAAAAGCACACCCTAAGAATAACAGCTGTTGGATAATAGAACCAATTACCCAGGAAAATCCATTGAATGTTCCTGTGGAGGTTAAACATCCATTTATCCGGGATGTGTTAACTGGGATTTTTGCACTGAGCAGAGGATTGGATGGACTTTCTAACAATATGGTGCCATGGTCTCATCATATTTCAAACAGTCAGTGGCTACCTAGATATTGGGTAGGTGTGGCACAAGCCTGTTTATTATCTTCTTTAACTAAGTTCAAGGATAGGTCACAATCTAAGCTTTGAAATTCCATATTAAACCTAGCTAAATTTATCATCATCAACAAATATCAGGAACATGAATCAGGAAACATTCCTGGCTTCTAAGATGGCAAGCTAAATAATGAGTTTATTGTACAATTACTCTTAGTCAAAATTAAAGCCAAAAGAAAGCACACTTAGAAGTAAAAACAATAATCCTGCTCATATTATCTTAAAAATTACTTTTGGGATAACAGAAGCTATAGAATTTGTCATTGGTCTTTGTATTGTTTTTTGTTTTTAAAATCCATTTTGGTTACCGTTATATAGAATTATCATCAAAAGTTATTAATCATGGAATATGTATATACCCTGCTCAGAATTTTGCCTATGCTTTAACATGTGATAACAGCAGAGCAACCAAACCTAAAAATGTCTGTAAATCCAGGCAAGAAAGACAAGGATACCATTGAAGGAGAGCAGGAGTTATTCCAACAAAGATTAAGCCTTTCAAAGGCTTAATTTCAAAGGTCAAAGGTCAATTTGCAGTCATTCACTGTGGGAACCCAGGAATGGCACCATTGCAACAGGCCCAAGCAACTGCTTTGGAATCAGGTTGGAAAAGTAACTCTGAGAAGAATATGAAAATAAATGGAGGATTAAGTCTTTTTGTGCCGTATCTTAATTACTGGTGTATTTCTAGCCAAGTGGAAACAGGTATTTTTAGCCAAGAGGTATTTTTAGTCAAGTTAAACCAGTGAGCTACATAAAGATTTACAGAATCCTTTGCTCTCTTCCCTGGTGATGGACTATCAGATCTGGGATACAAAAATCCAGATGATCACTAGATGGCAGCAGAGATAAGCTCAGATCAAGTAAGCCCAGCATGAGATGGGTTTTTTTTTTTTTTGCCTATATGGACTGAAGAAGGAAGGAAAGGACTAGTGTAAAGATGCCCTCTGTTGCCCTATGCAGTATCCATGAGGCAGGATTATGCCTGTTGTGTTTTTCATTAAAGTACAAATATCAAGTCTTAGAAAACTATCCTAATAAAAAGGTAAAGAGAATCCTGAATCTGTCCTCCCAATTCACAAGTATAAATAATTTTAGTAGCTTATCACCTTCTCTTAAAATACAACAAATGATCTCCTTTCTGTACCTCATCACTTATTTATAAACAAATCTTTAAAATTTTGCCATTCAGCCCTGATCACAAAAGTCCATTAAGTATTACCAGAGATAATAGTGTATCTATTTTAACCCTGATCAAATCAGCTAATGTTAAATCCCTTCCCTTTGGACGTGGCTTGGTGGGCATAGCAGGGGAAAGGTACTGTAAAATCTCCAGTCAGAGGTGGGATTTGCCAGTTCTCTGAACTACTCAAAATTTCCACTACCAGTTCTCCAGAACTGGTCAGAACCTGCCAAATACCACTTCTGCTTTAATCCCTTCAAATAATATCCTAGAACTTGATTTCTTTTCATTTTTTATTTTCCTCTTCTCACAAAACTCTTCAAAGCTTTAACAAATGTCTTTTGTAAATCCAACATAGGAACATTATCAAGGTCACTCTTTTGCTTATTTGTATATCCCTTTTAATTATTAAAGCACCAGCCAATTTCATTTGTATACCCAGTGAAGATATTGTTTGATGTGCAGCTAGGCTTTTTGAAGCCAAACATACTGGGAGGGAAACATTACTAGTGTTAGAAGACATTGAATGCAGAAGGCAATGCTTTCTGGCATTTTCAATTCAAAGAATGCCAGATTGCAAAGTGAGGACTCCTTTGACTCCTTAATCAAAGACCTTGGAGACCCACTGCCAACAGAATCCTGGCTACAGGGAGCTGCAGTCTGGCTCAGAATAAGGCTGTAACACCAGCTGTTCAAGGATAGCATATTAATGCTCATAAAATTCTTCATAGATCTAACTTGTCCTCTGAGGCTTCTCTTGGGTATTGGATTGTCTAGCTATTTTTTCCTGTCTCTTTCCAAACAATAATTCATCATCTTCACAAGAGAAGCAAGCAGAGGTTCATTTTCAGGTTGCAGCAAACGACACCGCAAGCTTCTGCGCCTTTATCAGCTGTACATCAGTGAGAATTCACAAGGTGACGTCTCCTCCGTTGCTGCACTGCCAGGCTAGAGAAGTCTTGTCCTTTTCTATTCCTGCCTTTTACAAAGCTGTTAAAGTCACAGCAACCTTGCCAGAAATAAAAGGCTGCAATTTCAGCTGGCAAGAAAGATGTTGTAAGAGAATTAGGAAAAACAAAGAATCAGTTGAAGAGGCAAGTTCATTATAACTTGCCTGGTCAAGGAGAAGAAACTCATATACCCAAGCAGAAAGAATTAAGTTATATTTAGAGGAAGATTAAAATGTTACTGCTGACAAAGCAGAGTTATGGGAAATGCTTTTATATAGTAAAATAAATCTGGGAAACAAGGTGGTAGAGAGGCTATGTCCATTTCATGTAGGAACTTTAGAGTGCTTTGGAGTCAACTTTGGACCAGTCTGCTATGTTCCACAAATAGCCTGAATCTGGAAAGACAGTCAGGAAAGCTAAGGCTCAGAATGAACTAACAAATGCCAATAAATAATAATAATCTTTATTCATTAAACATGAAACTCAAGTCAACTGAACATTCAAAAATGCATCACAAATACCATTGACTGGTGCTAATGGTTGATAAGAGTTGCTGCCAGCATCCTAGATATCAACCAAGTACTTTCTTAAGTTGTATGATGTTCCAAGTAGCGCAGTTTTTTGCAGTTCTGCTGGTGTTATTGCAGGAAGCTGCAATTCCTTAATGTATTTTATAAACTTCTTGGACATGGTACCAAATGCCCTGATGACAATGGGTATCACTGTTACATGTTTCATCCATAATAGCGTAGTTTCGATGGCCAGGTTGCAATATTTTTTTATTTTTTCCAGTTCTTTTTCTTTGACTCTGGCATCTCCTGGTACCATGATATCAATAAATTGTACATTTTGGATTTCAACAACTGTGATATCTGGCATGTTGTGTTCCAAATGACGATCTGTCTGTATTTGAAAGTCCCACAAGATCTTCACCTTCTCATTTTCAATATCTTTTTCCACTTTATGTTCCCATGACTTTTCAGATACAGGTAAGTTGTATTTTTTACATAATGATCAGTGGATTAATTTAGCAACTCAATTGTGTCTAGCTTTGTAATCAGTTTGTTTAATTTTGCTGCATTCACATATTAAATGTGAAACGGTTTCGACTTCATTGTTACAAAGTTGGCAGTTTGGATTGTCAGTGGATTTTTGTATCTTTGCTTTCATGGCGTTAGTTTGTAGTGCTTGTTCTTGAGCAGCAAGTATTAAATCTTCCATTTCTTTCTTGAAAACCCAAATACACAGGGGTACAGTGGTACCTGCCTCAACAGCAATGACTATAAGAAGAATCTAGGGAGCCCTAGTCAACAACCACTTAAGCAGAGGTGATATTCAGCAGGTTCTGACCAATTCTGGAGAACTGGTAGTGGAAATTTTGAGTAGTTTGGAGAACCGGCAAATACCATCTCTGACTGGAGATTTTACAGTATCCTTCCCCTGCCACATCCACCAAGCTACGCCCACAGAACCAGTAGTAAAAAAATTTGAATCCCACCACTGCACTTAAATATGAGCCAGCAGTGTGCTGCAGCTGCCAAAAAAACCCAATGCAGTCCTAGGCTGCATCAACAGAGGAATAGTATCAATATGTGAAATGTTAGTGCCACCTTATACTGCATTGGTAAGACCATCCTTGGAATACTACATTCAGTTTTGGTCACTATGATACAAAAAAGATTTTGAGACTCAGAAGAGAGAAGCAAAGATGATTAAAGCCTGGAGGCTAAAGCATATAACGAATAGTTGCAGTAACTGGGTAAATGTATTCTAATAAAGACAAGAACTAGGGGTGACATGATAGCAATCTTCCAGTACTTGAAGGGCTCTCACAGAAAAGAGGGGGAGTCAATCTGTTTTCCAAAACACCTGAGGGCAAGACAAGAAGTAATGGGTGACAGATTATTAAAGAGATATCAAAACTAGGATTAAGAAGAAATTTTCTGTCAAGAACAATTAATCAGTAGAATGCCTTGCCTTCAGAATTTGTGGATGCTGTATCACTGGAGGTTTTTAAGAAGCGATTGGACAGCCATTTGTCCAGAATGGTATAAGTCCCTTCCAATGCTTTTATTTGATCTTCCACGTTCCACATTCTGATGCCAGTAGACTTTGGGAGTAGTGTCAATTTATTATTAGTTCTGCTGCTTATTTGTAATAAAGCATCAAATTTAGTTCTTCTGAAGAGATTCTGAGCAATCCAGAAGGAACTCCTTTCTCTTGTCATAGCTTATGTCTTCCTCAGTTTGATTTTGGGCAGCTGTGAAAAATATTCATAGGTCAAATGCATGCTGCTTTTCAAGGAATTCAGGAACAGAATCTGTGGCTGTAAAATCCTTGTAAAGTATTAACCTGTTCCTCCTTGGATGGATTTCTGCTGCAGATCCAAAACTGTTAGTTGTATGAGATGATGAACACGATCACATTGATTCCATCTACTGTACATTGCAAAGTCAAGCAGACTTATCCTTGAATATTATGTCAGATAGAGAATCCATATCCTCCACCAGAATTGCTGTTTTTAATTCTACATTTTTCAGAGAAAGCAACTTTATTACTGATTTGTACTTGCCTCCCCTGGGTACCTAGATCTGCACTTTTCAGGGTGTTCCCTAAGGAAAAGAGGAGATCAAGATAAATGAATTGATCTATGCATTGGAAAAGCATTTTAGGTACTGGATGGTTTTGCTTGCCTTATCATTAGTTTCTAATTCCCTACAGAATTCCTGGGGAGTTAATAGCTGTTTAACTATTATTATTAGTATTGTTATTAGTATTATTGTTATTGTTATTATTAATCTACTGAATAGCTGACCGGTCCTGATGCTATCCTGGGAAAAGGATCACTTTACTAGGTATAAAAGTTGTTCCTGCATCCTTGTGTTTTATTTCTTAAATTTCATCTGGCCCCCAAGCTTCAGCTTTACTGTCAATCTCTAAAAGCATAAGATCCCATCATGAGTAATTCATCAGGAGAATTTTGGTTTAAAATTCTAAGGGCTTTGTGCATGCAAATATATAGGTTTGATTGTAAGCAGAAGGATCATTACCGTTAAAGAAACTCTAGAATAGCAGTTTTGGGGAAAACAAATGAAAAGCTGTATTTAGTGTCTTTTGCCCATTGTGAGGGGAATGAATAAAACATTTTATAATATATTTTACAGCTGCCATTTCTTAAGAGTTCTCTGCCTCACAATAGTCAAAGCAGCTTTAGTGGGTTTAGTTGCTGTAAAAACACTTTTTGTTTCGTTTTAAACTGTTCTATTGAAAGAATGTATATGAATTGGCTCATCATTCCTGAAATTCACTGGGAAAAAGAATATGGAAAGCAGCAGCTGGAAAGGGACTCTGAGGACAGGTTCAAAATAATCTTGGAATTGAAACTAAGAACCAGGATCTCTACATCAAAGGGGATCACCATTCCCCCACCCCAAAAAAACCCAATTGCTTTTGGGAATATTTTTCCATTGTTGTGTGTGTGTGTGTGTGTGTCTGTGTATGCATATATATTTGTATATGTGTTGTGTATAGATACGTGTGTGTGTTGTGTGTGTGTGCGTGCGTGCGTGTGTACATGCATGCATGCATGTGTAGAAGGCTTAGAAAGAATATGATTTGGGGAGCTGTGCAGTAGGACAAAGAAAAGACGACAAGAGCAATTTGGAAGAGCAGTCAATTATCCTTGAGGCTACCATAATCAAACTGCAGAACTGCAATTGACCACCAGATGGCAGCAAAGATGGCAGATGGTAGCAAAGGATCTTTGTTTTCTGCATCTCTTTTCTGGTATCCAATAGTGCCTGGATTTTTTAGAGCCCAGTTCTTGTTGCCGTATACTTTCCAATTTCATATTTCATGGAATGATTTCATCTGTCACTCCTTTAACAACCTTCTATGCTCAAAGGAATTCCAGATGAATTTAAGAATGCTTTCGCTCTATCATTGTAGTATTCTCAGTTAGATCGAGCCAGATCTACTTTAAATCCTAATCTATCAAGTTTGTATAGGAAAACACAGTTCCCACTCAAGGTTTGTACAGTAATCTTTGATTTAAAATATAGTGGAGCCAAAGTTTCCAAATATTCTTTGATTTCTGCAGAAAATATTTCCTCACTCAAGCCTATGTTTTGTTGGTGTTCCATGTCTGATACTAAGCAAACGCATCTATTGCTCTTCATACTATAGTTTCCAGAGTCTTTTGCTGAAAAGTAGAATCGAATAAAATAACAGAGTTGGAAGGGATCTTGGAGGCCTTCTAGTCCAACCCCCTGCTTAGGGAGCAAAGTGTGGCTCACTTGCCTGATTAATTTTAGACCTAAGAAATCCCCTACAGATCTTTGATTGTGGTGGATTCTATAGAGCAGGGGTGTCAAACTCGCAGCCAGGGGCTGGATGCATCATGTGCTGGCTCCACCCCCGCCCAGTTTAGCGAAGAGGAAGAAAATCCTGATGAATCATCTGATAACGCTGTGATGATGCAAGTTTGACACCTCTGCTATAGAGGGTGGGCATTGGATAACACAGTTTTTAATGCAACTGAAGGTTTTTGTCAGCATTAAAAGCACCCTACCAGTGGTTCCTAACACAAATGCATAGCATTGATGGCTGAATACTAGCTCTTTAGATTATTAGTATTTTCATTTAAAAATATCACTTGGCATAAACTCAACTTCTTCTGACGACAAAAGAACATGTGATCTCTCTCTGCAATTACAGTTGCTAAGGAATTGGAATGGAAGCTGTTGTCATATTATTATAACTCATTATAGCTACTAATTGGACACTCATCTGACAAGTACCTTATTGTTTCAGCAAGGGATAAAAAAGACAATTAGGAACAAAACAAAATTAAAAACTTCTGTATGGATATAGGTACGGTCAGTTATTGTTTTCCTCCATTGTTATATTTTTCAACATAAAACAGCAACAGATATAGCAATCAGATATTGTTCAGCCTTTTTGTTTTGAATGCATAAATCTACAAATACCCATCCCACTGAGGCATTGACTAAAGATAAAGCTACAATGACTTTCAAAGGTACTGACTGCATCAAAGGATAATCGGTTCCATCAGGAATTACTAGTTCTGAACACATTTGTAAATCAAGCTGAACATCTTTGAAATGTATGCCAGCCTTTTTCTTGGTCCTTGCTAGAAAACTAAACTATTTTTTTTTAAAAAGATTTTGCCTGAAATTAATCATGGACTATCCCATATCAATGATACTACTAATCAATTTTACTTAAGAGGTACATGCCCTTGGCTGTCTGAAACAATGCCAATGGATATTAAATTCTGATTATTTTTATTCTGCCCCTACTCAGCATCAGAGTAAACTTTTGATACACCTGCTTGGAAGAGACTCCGTGGCAATGTAAACTACTGCACCCTGGAATTACACTGTATTTATTTTAAATGGCATTGCTAGTTGCTTCTTGGCACTCTGTTTTGTAACACACCTCAGCTCTCTCCATCTGTACCACAACCTGAACATGAAATTCAGAAATGTTTTCTGTACCACACATAAATGGAAGCCAAGGTTTTAGCACCACATGGATTTGATTTTTTAAAAAGGGTGAGGGGAGAAGAGAGGGAGAATAAAGTCAGCTGTGTAGAAATCAGCAGCATCCAACCTAAAATAATAATAATAAAGTAAATGGTTGTGTATCTCAGTAAAGTTGGAATAACTGCATTTAAAAAGATATGTTTCCTTTATACCACAGAAATACTATTTTTCAAGAAATGGCTTTAGGATTTACAGGTGTTAACAGTCCAGTTGCACATCCACCAACCACCATGATAGGTATAGACAGGAAGATAATGGGGATAGTTGATGAGATCTTGCTGAGCTGATGAGAACACTTCTGCTGGAGATCTGGATTTGGAGACTAAAGATATGCTCTGCCTGCCAGAAGATCCATCAAAGGAACATTAAAATAGCAGCAGCACAGAAATTAGTATATGAGAACGACCCGTTTTTCAAGCTACAAGTTGCACTGCTACATTTCTAAAACAATCCTAACTGGAAGCAAAGCAGGTTGAGCCCCAACTTGCCTTTACAAAAAAGTATTTCTTGAGCAAAAGGGAGAAAGGAATGCTGGTAGTCAGTTTAGGCTGGGAATGAGAAAAGCTGGTCTTATCTTCTCCCCTGGCTCTTCATCATTACCTAGGCACAGCTGAGGCTTGCTCAATGGAAAGGACAAATACTGGCTGGAGTCCTTTTGTGCTGCCCCAAAGGGAACCTAGGACATGCTATTACAGGCAGTAACACAAGAACCTCCCATCAAGGTTTCTTGATGACAACAACAGCAGCCTTCCTTCTGATTCCACCTGTACAAGGCAGGGAAGAGACCCATAGGTCAGAACTTGGTGCCTATCCAGCCACCTTCTCTTTTTCTGGAAGAAGCTAGGCGGCCTGCTCTGGACTCCTTAACTCTGATTTTCATCATTATATAATTTTCCAGTTGTTACTAAATAACATCTGCAGTAGCAAATTTCATTTCAGATCAGGAAAACATAGTCTATTGTAGAAAGCTCTATTTAATTTCAGACCCTTCCCAGATTTAGTGTCTGTATTTCTAAATAGTAGTTTGTGGAATATATCCATAGTAGTATGCGGGCAAAGAGTTTCTCCATCTGGTGTTTTTGAATTCCCAGTCAGCCTGACCTTTGGCTGTCTCGCTTCTCTAATTAGCCCTCTGTTGACCCAGGATGTACAGTTGTAAGCACTGTTCAGATTCTCTCTTTTTTACTATACCACATTCTCTGCCTGAAGTTTTGCTAGCTAGGTAGTTAAGAAGTGATTCTGGGGAGTTTTTGATTACACACCTACCCAAGTCATTTATTTGTGAATCTATCTAGTTCAGCTCCCACAGCCTCAAGCCCTGTTTGGACCAGAGTTCCCTATATTCCCAGCAGTTGGGAGTTCGGCAAGTTGTAATCCCAATTTGGAAAAGATTCCATTTGAAAGCAGACAAGTGGGAGCTTTTGGATAAGGCATAGGTTTAAGAATAAGAAGGTATTTAGCCCATCTTTTGTGACAAATCCTTGCAATTCAACCTTTGCAAACTAGGACTTATGGCTACAAAAATCTGAGTGACCACTAGATCAGTGGTCGCCAACCTTTTGGACCTCAGGGGCCACCAAACTCATAATTTTAAATCCCAGGGACCACTAATCATTTCTGTGAGCATGGCCTAATTTGTGGGTGTGGGTTGGTGGTCATGTGACTGGCTGGGCATGGCGTGTATGTAAATATTATAAATATTTATATAAATATAGATTTTTTTATTAAAAAAAGAGCAACTTTTACCCAAAATCAGGCAAAGCAGGCAAGCAGATTGAGTTGCTCACAGAATCACAGATTCATTCAGATATCTATCTATCTGCCAATTGCTAGCTCAGTCTGTCACATAAAATTTGCTTGCAAGCAAACTCATAAAATTTGCTAGCAAGCAAACTCACAAAATTAACTCACAACAAACCATGTATGTAAATATTGAATTTTTTTATAAAAAAGAGAAACTTTTACTCAAAATCAGGCAAAGCAGGCAGATTGAGTTGCTCACAGAATCATTCAGTGATCTATCTATCTGCCATCGGCTAGCTCAGTTTCTCAAATCTGCTTGCCGTGAGTCTGCACTGAATTTGCTTGCAAGCAAACCTTCAGTCCTAAGGGAAATTCGGCTGTGCTTAAAAGCAGAGCCGAAGATCTAAAGACTATCTAGAAAGCAAGAAATCCAACCATTTCCTGCTTCCTAGCTAATCTAAATCTCCCAGCACAGCAGAACAGATGATGGTTGGAAAAATAGCAATTTAGCAGGCAAGTTTGCCGGGTAAGGAGTGAGTGGGCAGGGAGGGTTCCCGTGGGCCATGTGGGCGGAGCAGCTTTGTGTTTCTGAGCAGCCTGGATTAATTGCTTTGGGGGGGTGCTCTTGGGGTGAGATTTCTCTGTGGCCAACAAAATTTTCTCCTGGCCCACCAGTTGATGACCACTGCACTAGATGATACTAGAGATAGTCTTTGCTGCCAACAAATAATAACCCAGATTTTTGCAACCCAGATCTGACAGCCATATTGCAAATCACTTCGTTTTCCCAATCAAATTACTGTTGTTTTTCAAAGACCCCTAACTTCCTTTTCCTTTATGTACACACAAGAAACAATAGGAAATGAAACTCAGATTTTTTTCAAAGCAATTAAAAAAAGGATAAACGGAAATATGCAACAAGGTAGATTTATGGATAAACACAAAGGTTTTTAAAGTCCTTATTTTTCTTATGTGATAAAATGTGCTATTGAATATTTGGAGAGAAGACAAAGAATATTTGTCTGACTATCCTTCACAATGATCCCTTGGGGTCTTTATTTATTAAATAGTAAAAGTAGCGCTAAACAGGGTAGGAGGTAGACAGTCTTAAATTCCTGCCAACCATGACTGAATTTCTGCCATCCCAGGTTACAGGTAATTTCAAACATTTTCCAATTTTTCATGAACTCCAGCGATGAGTAATGAAATGTAACATGTTAAGAATTTGGCTCCGATTTGTAATAGTACTTGCTACTATACAAGCTACTGTTGTTTATGGCTGGGATTAACCATCATTCAGTAGAACAGAGTTCCCCGTGAACCAACTTATGGACTGCGGTCCTTTGTGGAGGTGAGATGGCCTTGCTGTGGTGGCTTCAATGGAGCCAGGCAATTGGACCACTTCAGGAAGACATGACCATAAAATGTGGAAGTCTGAGAGGCTATCAGGGATCCAGAGACTGATATGCCTAAGAAACAGGAGGAGCAATTTGTGACAGCTTCATAACTAAAGCTAAGATTCGAGAGTGACAGCCGGCCAGGGATAAAGTGGGAAAGCCACTTGAGGCTGGGGAGCATTCTCAGGGAAGCTCTGGCGCCCCTTCTCTTGTGTGCTCTTGGGGTCAGTGGAGAAATATGAACCCGCTTTTCACTACTGTGGTTCTTGTGCAACATCGCTTTTGCCTTTTCTGCACTCTCCAGCTGCTCCCACTTGATTCAGAGGAAGGGCTCCACTTGCCTACAGCTCAATATTAGCTCTGCTTCAAAAAAGCCGCTTTTGCCGGTCATTAAATAGATACGTGTATTGTGTTGCAAATGTCAGCCTCTTTAGAAGCCCCGGGAGCCCCCAGCTTTCTCTTGTGTTCCTGCTGAATGGCCTTTCCCTCCTCCTCGCCCGCATTATATATAGAACTCATAGAATAACAGAGTTGGAAGGGACCTTAGAGGTCATCTAGTCCAACCCCCTGCTCAAGCAGGAGAGTCTATTCCCACTATTATCTAGGATCGAACTCACAGATTCCTGATTGTGAGATGAAAACTCCACCTCTAGGCCATCAGAGCTTGTATGAAAGGATCTTCAAGGAGTGGAAAGATAAGGGGCGAAGAGGGCTCAGTATGGTCATACTAAAGTCACTTGATTGTTTATCTTTCCCTTCCTAATCAGTTTTTGATCAGGTTGAGGTTGCTTTGCTTTCTTCGGTATTGACTTAGGCAGTCTACAAGCTATTGGAAAAGTCGACTAAAGAGGGAAAATGCAATTATCTTGGGTGCCTGATTTGCAAGATTGTAAGCTTTTACCCTAGCAGGCTTTGTTGTGTGAACTAAGGTAGTTGCTATGATTCAGTTCATCTCTGGTAACATGTTGTATACCTGGGTATTTATTCAGAAGAAACTCTTAGACTTTATATGAGAAGACACAGTCCACTTAGAGGTTATTAAACAGAAGAAATCCTTTTTAGTTGTTCGCATTACCTGATTATTTTGAGTTTGGCAGCAGTTCCCTTCTCTAGCCACCTAACTAGAGTGAAATCTAACCAGTCACACCAGAACGCAGCCAGTAGCTTCTCCTTTGCTATGAGATGTGAAAACAAACATTTGCACCCTTAAAGCAGCCTTCCCCAACTTGGCTTCCTCCAGATGTCCGGGAACATGGAGATCCCATCCTTTTTG
This sequence comes from Bungarus multicinctus, assembly GCA_023653725.1. Lineage (NCBI taxonomy): Eukaryota > Metazoa > Chordata > Lepidosauria > Squamata > Elapidae > Bungarus > Bungarus multicinctus. Next base: position 169,566,241 of record CM042836.1, read on the forward strand.
TAGCTTCTTATCAAAGGTCTCAGTATTTTTGAATCATTCATGGAGTTGAGAAACATTCCATTTCCACTAATGAAAAATTGCAAGCAGTTTCAGTTCCTTAGGGAGTAATGACACTCTTAATAGCAGCAGCAAATTGAAAACTTTCTGGTTTTCTGGCGAGGCATATATTTTGAAGACAAAATAAAAATTATGTATTCAGCATTTCCTTATATTTTTATGTGTTGCTATAAATAAACAGAACAGAATAATGGCTCATGAGAGAGGAGGAGGACCCAATCATTAAATAAATATATTTTACAAAGATAATGCAGAAAATTAATAAAATACTACATTGAGGAAATAGGATTCATAGTCTTTAGCATTGTTTTTGTTTGATTGAATAGGCTTGATGGCTATATTCTTCAAGAAAAATCATACCAACTAAAATTATGCATAAATGCATTTTGCAGAATCGTGCTAGAATTAATACTCAAAAACACTAGCCCTGGTCTGCAGGTAATTATGATAAAGGTACATTTTACAAAGCTATCATTATCGTAATGGGAGAAAGTAGAAGAAACCTGCTTTCTGTTGGCAAAACTGTATTTCTTTTTAAATTTGTTTTACTTGTAGAGAGCCAAAGACATAAAGACAAAAGCCAAGAGCATTTCTTCCCCATTTCTTTTTGTCATAGTTTGAAATATCTTCTTCTTGATTAAATATATATCTTGTTAAGCAACAAAAAATCCACATAACCTACTAATTCAGCATATTTTAATGTGCAAGCCAAATATTTCTTCTTTGGACTTAGATTTGTTTTGTTTCCAGTTAATGTTATCTGCTGTTATGTGGCCTTGTACTCTGAATTTTCATGTTCCTGGTGACATTTTAAATTCTTTTAATATGCACAAGTCTAAAAAGTTGTAACACTTTATCCTGTTAGGAAAAGAAATGTCCTGGCAAAACAGCACCAGCCTGGATTTATTTTCATCTTGAACCTTTCCTGTGTTTATAAGCCTACAATGTGATGTTTATATTCTGGATGATATAGACATCATGAAATTGTTCTATTTGAGAAAGTTGATTGTAGGAATTTTCACTGTAGAAATTTTTTGTACTACGGTAGTTAGCATTGAAGCTTTTTTCAAGCAAGCACAAAAATCTACCTAAAACAACAAAAGTCATTGGATAATAGTTTTAAAGTTTCCAGTGTAATAAATTATGAATTGAGTATTCCTGGGCTAGAAATGGTGATGAAACAGGAAACCAGTCCTTGAAATGATCTGTTTTGTTAGGTATATTTACTTTTCCACAAATGTTCCACATTTCTAACAAAGATGGACAAATTTTTTAAAACCATTAAAAAAACCATTTTGTTTCTTCAGTCATATGCAGATTGTCCTTTCCATGAATTGATTTTTATTTTCTTGATCATAATGATGAACACATATTTTACTTTCATGATTTTTATGAAATAATTCCTCATTTTGATTCTTATAGCATGGTAACAATTGCTGGTAAATTTCAACTCTTAAAGCTTATACCCCTGCCAATATCACATGCACAATACATCTTGCACAAAACCTCTGACACTGAAGAACATCCATATATTCCTATGAGATGCCAAAGTTGATAATAATTTTCCTTGAGTGATTCGCCAATAACTTTTTTCACGTAAAAGGTGATTTAGTTTGTCACAGGCAACCACTTTGTTTCTATTCACACTCAGCTCTTTCTGGTTTACACTCTTTACATTTTTTGGCCTAGCAATGCACAGTAATCATGTCACTATTGTAAACAATTTGTATTCAAGGTGAGTTTCAGTTGGAGGAATTCCATCAACAGTTGGAATCATGACATCATGTTTAAAATGTACAGATCAGCATCCCTACAAACTTCTATTTAATGAACATCAACACATCTTTTTCTCACAGCAACATCCTGCTATCAATGAAAGAACAGATGCTAAAAAACACCTCAGAGTTTCTAGCACATCAATATTGTCCTCAGCTGGCTGATTACATTGAAAACATTGCTTTTCTTCCAATCCTCATAAATATGCCTGAACCCCCCCCCCCCCACACACACACACACATACGCAGATTCATTCCCTACCCTTGAAAGAGATTTTGGGGAAAGACATGAGTACTAGGATGGTTAACGATTCCCTATATTTAAGCATGAGTATGAAAAAAATGAGAGAAAGAAAGATTTTGAGAGATGGAACCATTAAAAAACACTTAGAAAGATGAAAATAAATCTGTATGGAAAATACATATAACAAACAAGTGGAGAAAACCTATTGTCTTTTAAATTTGCTGTCTGAACTAGATAGGTCAACTAGAACTAGAACTTGATTAATATCAGAATGAATATCCAGATTGAACCCACTTTATGGAGACAGAAATAGAGAACTGGATTTTGGCAACAGGTTTACTATACCTACCTGAATTAATATAAATATCTACAGGGAACTTCCTGTCAAAAACTACTTGTCTGCTTAATTGTTTAATTACAACGTAAATATTACCAGTATAGCATAATGTTATTATATAATCTTTAACAGATTTTTCTTCAGCTTCCTCCAACTTGATATTCTCCAGATGTATTGGATTACACTATCTTCTCCATCCAGTCTATTGTAGAGTTTCACAGTTCTCCTGAATGTGTCAAGGATATCACAAGGAAATCTGAGAGCTTGGTATGCTGGTGATAGTATTGTGATACAGAGGTCCAATAACCTTAATAACTTATCAGGAACAAGTGTTCCTTCCACTCAAGTCTTAAAGATCTATGATCTTGCCATCTAAACTGAGGATGGCATAGGGCAGGAAACACTTTAACCCATACATTTATTCCTAATTTATGCTAGAGCTTGAATCACTATAATTACTATGTCTAAGAATAGTGTATGTAAGAAACATGTGGGTGAGACTATGTGCATGCATTATCCCGTACAAAGGAAAGTCATTCTCCTACCCAGTGTTTGGAACTAGAATAGCCAAAGTCTCTTATCAATAAAGGAGAATATTTGTAGCTCAAAGTAGAAATGAGGGGTCTACTAATACTGATGTTACTTAGTATGAGTAATGAACAGTGGTGGGTTTCAAATTTTTTTACTACTGGTTCTGTGGGTATGACTTGGTGTGCGTGGCAGGGGAAGGATACTGTAAAATCCCGATTCCCTCCTCACTCCTGGGGGAAGGTTACTGCAAAATCCCATTCCCTCCCCATTCCACTAACCTGTTTTCCAGCTCCGTTCTCCTGTGCAGGGCAACAAAAGAAGACCCAGCTGATCAGCTGGGACTCGGGAAGCAGAGAATAGATGGGGGTAGGGCCAGTCAGAGGTGGTATTTGCCTGTTCTCCGAACTACTCAAAATTTCTGCTAATGGTTCTCCAAAACTGGTCAGAACCTGCTGAATATCATCTCTGATAATGAAAAGTCTGCAAGAAAACAACCACGCTCAAAGAGGACCCTTCAAACGCTCTTATCTAATACATGCCTACAATAATTGCAAATGGTTAATTCAGATCAGTGTTTCTCTCATTTCAGACTTCAGTAGGAAAAAACCAAATCTCAAGAAGCTGAAAATGAAGAGGCATATGTGTGTATGCCAAAAAGTCATAAGCAGGAACACACCTGGAGTCATACAATCTTTCTCCTTACAATAACATTTTGGGTAGTTAGGAAGTTCACCATAGATTGTGCTGTGCCTATAACTGGACTTAGTTTACTCCTAGCAAAAACTATGACACATTGTCAAATTTCAGACACATGGTTGACTTGTTCTAGACTACTGGTAGGTTTGATACCTTCTAACCACATTGGTAGTTTCATATTTGTTATGGTAATTTTCATTACCACTAAAAACCATGTAGGGTTATAATCAACTCAAAGCAGAGGATGGGGGAGTTGTCTCAAATCAAACCCATTCTCATCCTCCTCTTTAGGTCTATTCAGTCTACTGTGAGATAGAAGTTGCCTCCACACAAATTTCACAACTGTGCTGAGCTTTGCACCTGAATGTCCTTACTTCCTGTATTTCACCATCAATTTATTCAGCCTTTTTTTTTGCTCCTGATAATTTTTCACTGCTTAAGTCCATTGAAATTAGTCACAGATAAAGGACATGGGATCCATAATGGGAATGAATTTATAATGTGCCAGTGAGAACATGTCCTTCCCTCATATCAAGACTGTGAGCTAGAATAAAATCCAGAGATAAATGGAAAGTTGCTGATGGAAATGATTTCATTCTCCTGGATTTTACATCTCTATGATTGCTTTGTGTTGGGTCTGGAAATGTAGCCTTAATGCTTTATAATTTGTTTCATTTTTATTGCAGTGCTTAGTACGGGAATTGTTAGAGAATATGTCATTTTAAATTGAGAATCAGTATCTGAGGGCCATACATAAATTCCATTAAGCTTTTCTGACAATGTTTTCAGGTATGTTGAATTATACCTCCCCTAATTTCTTGCCAGTTTACCAGAATTTAAGAAGTAATTAGCTAAAAGGCATATATATGGCAGCAGGTAGGATAGACTGCTCTGCAGCCCTTTGCCTCCTATCTGTCCCAACCAGACCAAAACAGCTCTAAATCTAAGCTGTAATCCAGGCATAACAAATTACAATATTATGAACAACCCACACTGCTATATAACAAGTTCAAATCATTCCAAAGTTCAGAAGCACTTGTATTATTATCCCTGCCATAAGTAAGAAGGTCCATTTTTATTTTTAGATTCCAAGTTTTTTTCTATCTGTATAAGTATCCCTTATTTCAAGAATCCATGTTGTTGAACTTCAGAAATTAAGTTGGTTGTTAGAATCCCATGTTAATCCCTGCCACTGAATTCTTCAAATTAATTTTCATTGTCATGTTCCCTGTATACGATAACAGTTCACAACCAAAAGCAGAATATATGTTTCCAGATCTTATGGGAATGCAGAGATTGTTGCTTCTTAGTATTTGGATATAAGTTCACTCTAGTACTGTTTTTTCATCGTATTTTCATAATATAACAAGATTTCATCGTATTTTTTCAGTTGTGCTTTTTATATACAGATCATAACTAAAATGATATGTAATGACATACAACTGGAGTTGTTAGGAATTAGGCAGCATATACATTTAATAAAGTATCAGTGTTATTTTATTAAGCCAGCTACATGCCAATGCATTGCAAAGTAACTTTTCTTCTTCTATTGCTATCCGAAATCCCAGCAGGCAGCATTTTTTGCAGAGCAACCTAGACTATTGTTTCCCTTGTGTGATGTGATGTGATGGTGAGGAACTTCCCTTAACAAATGTGTGATGGTGTTCTAGGTAGATGGCAAAGATTCCAAAATAGATCTTACGGCAGACCATAATTCAGGCAAATTACACCACTTTCTCACTTGGTCATACAGAAGAACCTGTATTCCTTCTAAATAGGACACACTAGCAGCTGTGGTTATCACTTGCTTCTTGCCCTATTCCAGCTTGAGTAAACTAACAGTTTGGATTCAAAGTGGCAGCCGTGGTTATCACTTGCTTCTTGCCCTATTCCAGCTTGAGTAAACTAACAGTTTGGATTCAAAGTGACAAATGTGCTGTGAGAACCTTAAAAAACAATGAAAGCCACATTTTCAAGCTTCTGTTTATAGCAAATGCTACATTTTCTCAAGTGCTACTCTATAGAAAAGGAAGCTCTAATTTCATAATTTCCAATTGCTTTATTATCTATGTGTGGTTTAGCAAAAATATCAAGTCATCCTTCTCACAAACAAGTACAAGAAGTTTGTTGAGAAAAAAAACTTCTGAAGAGATTTCACTGCAACTTTAATTTTTTTCCCACACCTTCTAATGAATTTTCATGGCAACATTCACCTCAGTGCTATATTTCATAAGAGAAAATTAAAAACCTGCCTTGAAACCTGGGTGACAATGCCGCTAACATCTTTCAGAAGCTGGCATTATCCTTTGAGAGTCTTTCAGCTTCATTTCTATGCCCCATTGTTTTCCTTCACAAAACATATTTTAAATATGAAATATTGAATGTTCATTGCTTTTTGATATTGTGTTTTAGTCATTGTATGTTGGAGGCAAAGGGCATGGTTTTATATATAGAATCCACACCAAATGTCTGATTTTGTAATTATATTTCACTGCATAGATGCCTTTAGGAAATGTATTTTCTTTCAGACACAGAATTTACTGAGGGAGCATGAGTAGCAACTTTCCTTCAAGACTGCCACATTTCTAGAAACTCTGATATAAAGGGCCAAGCATCAGACCTTAACTTGGTGGGAACAGTTGCAAAAAGTGCCTCTTTACTATATTAATACCATCTTCCTAGAAGTTTAATTGGTGTACCACCAACTAATAATAAGACTGGCCCTCCCATTAGGTCAAAAGAAAGCAGAAATGCTGAGAGGCAAAAGTAAACTAGGATGTCATGCAATCCACCTGTATCCCTTAGTTACCTGGTTATTAGCAGATAACATTATTTTATTATCTATTGTGATGAATAGCTCAGTTTGCCAATCCTATCAGCCTTTGTAGCCAGAATGGGAATGTCATCCTGTCATTTGCCTTAAACATCAAAATCTCCTGGATACAGTAGGCAATCTTGATGTTTAGGATTTCAGTTTCTGTCAGTGTGCTCAGTAATTAGGAAGTAGGCCCTAAATCCAGAAGGCATCAGGTTTGCTTGCCTATAAACTATATGTTGTACCAGCCCAATGCCAGTTCCAAGTTTGAAAGGGTTAATGAAAAGCAGATGCATTCCTGCACTTATATGCCTGTCTCAGGGATTCCCAGATTGTGAATTCAAATTCTTGGGGGTGGGTATTGGCAAAGTAGAAGGGAGTCCCAACTTTCCCATTTGTTTAAATACACTGACAACTGTAGGCAAAGTGGGCGGGATAATATGAAATGTGGTGTGGCAGGCCTTCTAGAATGGGAGAAACATGGAAGTAGTATTGTAGCTTCCACTCTACCCAAGCAATATCAACCCCACCCAGCCCTTGGGAAACCATGACTGATCTCGAGTCTGCACTCCATTTAGCCATCACTGTACTGAGGAATCCATACACTATGCTGATTGGAAACAATGATACAGAGAAGGGAAGACTTTCAGCAGTTGTTCAGGAGCAAGACATAAACCACTTGAAAGGAAAAGGTAAGGAATGCTTGTGATCCTAATCTGCAATAGGTCTATCAAGAAGAGAGTTAGGCAAGCCCACATCTGGAACACAAAGGAAGTCCAGGATCTTGGGAATGGTGAAAGGGAAGGAAACAGTGAGAGTGCTGGTCCTTTAAGCTGAGACAAGGAAGAGTGTGGTACAGGCTGCCTTAAATGGGAAGACTGGCTGAGATCATAGGAGAAGCCTCAAACTAAAAGTTTTGGCCTTAGTTTGACAAAAAAAGCCACGCAATGTCTCTACCCAGAACGTTCCCCTGAGCAGAGGAAAGAAGGAAGCCATTTGATGCTAGACGGTGAGCTGCTACACTCACTTGTATGAAGAAGATTGTACATATCTGTGTATCATTTTAGGGGATCACAGCACCATAAAAGCTATAATTGGAGCCCATTAAATGGTTCATGTGATCTGCTGTCACTGGGGCAGGTGGTGGGAATTGGAGAGTGATTTTGTAATATTGCACTGTATTAAGTTATTTGATGCTTTTTGTTAGTTTTTATTATTTTAAATGTGGTTTAATAGTTGGCAATTTAAATTCAACAAACAAACAAAGAAACAAATCTTTAAAAACCCTGACTTATGGTTATGTACTGAAGGTCACATTTTCCATACTGTCACAAAATAATGCCTATTGGATATTCTAGGACAGTGGGAAACAAAAATGATCTCTCAGTGCTCTAGTCTAGTGTATCAGTATTGGATGGTTGTGGTGTCTATTGTCATCATGGATAGGTCCCCACATCTTTTCAACATGGCAAGGAACAGAAAGATTAAAAGCAGAAACTCAAGAATTCCAAATTCATGTGTAACACAAGCAGAAATCAATGGCTTCTAAAATGTTTAGAAATAACTCTTAATGGCACCATCATTAAGGTACAGATGTTCAAGGCAGCTCCAAGACTTCCTTGGTGTTATGAGAACATGTTCTCATAACACCAAGGAAGTCTTGGAGCTGCCTTGAACATCTGTACCTTAATGATGGTGCCATTAAGAGTTATTTCTAATAGAGCCTCCATGGAAGGGTGAGGCTGACCAAAACAAAATTGAGCTGATCTAAAAGGGATGTCGCATTTGCCATCAGAAAATGAAAGAAAACCTATGAGAAAAAATAAAATCCCATGAACAGCGATGTGTAGAACATGTGTCATTATCTTTGCGTTGTGTTAGTTGTGAATGTATTATGGGAGGACCTTACATTCAAATAGAAGATAGTCAAGTCAGAATATAATTGAACTATCAGTTTAATTTGTATTGTTTGAAACCATCACTTTGAATCTTCTAATAGATTTGAGTGAGATTTCAAAGATAGATCATCAAATTAAATTAATAGAATCCAAAGTTGATTGTGGGACAGGAAGCAAGTATGCGCATATGCAAGAAGACACAACTCCTCGGATTCAGGAGCATCCAATAATAAGTGGGAAAGTGGATTTGAAGCAAATCTTCAAACTCTTCTGATAGATGATTGTGCAGCTAGCTAGCACATGATTGTTCAGAATATCAAGCTATCTTCCTCACATTACTACAGTAGTGTTTTCACATATGGCAACTTTTTCTGTCCCCCCCTTAGCTTTCCAGCCAGGCCAGGCCAGCATTGGTTTTGATCTATTGAAGTGGGGAGGGCACAGGTTGTCCATCATCAAAGGAATCTCAGTTCCCCTGTTGGGCAAATGCTTGTCCATATACTGCTTGAGGAGAAGACAGAACCATCTCAGCACACATCACAGGAGCTCTGGAGGCAGAGATGAGGTGCAGATGAATCCTGGCCTTCTTCGTTCTTCTGTTTGATGCCATGGCACAGGGACTGTTTTCAGAACCTTGTGTCAAATAAAATACCATGGAGCTTTGCCTTTCATCATTCTGCCTCAGCCTAAAATAGTGGGTTCTTCATTCAAGCTTCTTGTTAGATGGTATGCATATCTTAATATCCCTTCTGAGACAGCTTCAAGACCTAGTTCCGGTTGGGTGAAACATGTATGAAGTCTTGCTACTTGGAAATGAAAGCCTGAAATTTACTTCTATAATACATTGCACATATTCATGACCATACATAGTAAAACATGTTATGATACTTTATAATTTTTTGTATGTCATAGTATAGATGTTCTCAATTTACAACCATAATGAAGCCTGCCCAGAAAATGGGTCATCACATAACCAGCTGTGTTTTATTTGTTTGGTGTGGGTTATGGTGGGATGGGTTGGGAGAAAGGCTGTACAGATAGTCCTCAATTTACAACCACAATTGAACCTAAAATATATGTTGTTAAGTGAGAAATTTATTAAGTGAATTTTACCCCATTTTATGATTTTGTTGTTGTTAAATTAGTAACACAGTTGTTAAGTGTACCTGGTTTCCCCATTGACTTTGCTTGTCAGAAGGTTGCAAAAGGGGATCACATGACCCCAGGACACTGCATAAATGTGAGTCAGCTGTCAAGCATCTGAATGCAAATCACATGAGAGTGGGGATGCTGCAATTGTAAGTGTGAAAAATGATCATGTCACTTTTTTCAGTGCTGTTGTAACTTCAAATGGTCATTAAGTGAACTGCTGTAAGGCAAGGACTACTTGTATATCATATCATATTTTAACAGAAGAGTTAGATTACACTCTTGCCTTCTCCCAGGCCTCAAAAGAGTCAAGAATTTAATCAACAGAGTTTTATCTCTAAAATATATTCTGTTCACTTCCTACCTATTGTAGTCTACTCTCATTTCACATAATTTCAAACCATAGATTTGTATATACAATATACATGACATAGAAAAAAACCCTTAGTGAAAGAATACTTTGAGGACTTAAATAAAATAATATTGAAATATATATGGCAGGGAAAGAAGATAAGAATTAAATTAAAATAGTTACAGAATGCTAGAATGAGAGGAGGTTTTGGACTACCCAATTGGAAATTATATTACCAGGCAGTAACACTGATGTGAGTGAAAGAATGGATTTTTTGAGAAATATTAGATTGTTAACACTGGAAGATCATGATTTGCAATTTATTATTATTTATTTATTTATTATTTCAATTTATATACCACCCTTCTCCCAAGGGACTCAGGGCGGTGCACAGCCCATCTAAAACCCCACAAAGAATACAAAAGTTAAAAAAATATTAAATTAATGTTGGCTGGTTAATGAAAATAAGAAAACTCCACCCCCCCCCTTAAAACCCCAATTAAAATTAAAAATAATATGGAGACCAATTAAAACCATCTCAGCCCAGGCCGGCCTGCTCAAAGAGCCAGGTCTTCAACGTGCGCCTGAAGGCCCTCAGGTCCGTGCCGGTACGAAGCTCTGGAGGCAGAGTGTTCCAGAGGGCGGGGGCCCCCACAGAGAAGGCCCTACTCCTCGGCGCCGCCAGACGACACATAGAGGCCGACGGCACCTGGAGCAGACCCTCTCTATGGGAACGCACCGGCCTGTTGGAGATCACTGGCAGAATGCGGTCCTGCAGGTAACCTGGTCCCATGCCATGGGTCGCCCTAAAGGTCAGAACAAGAACCTTAAAGCGAACCCGGAGAGCCACCGGCAACCAATGCAGCTCGCGCAGGAGAGGCGTCACATGGGCGCTACGCGACGCCCCCATGATCACCCGTGCGGCTGCATTTTGCACCAGCTGGAGTCTCCGGGTGCTCCCCGAGGGCATTACAATAGTCCAGGTGAGAGGTGACAAGGGCCTGAGTGACCGTGCGCAAGGCGTCCCGATCCAGGAAGGGCCGCAACCGGTAGATCCGACGGATCTGATGAAACGCCCCCCTGGAGACGGCCGCAATGTGATGTTCAAGCGACAGCCGTACATCCAGAAGGACTCCCAGGTTGTGAGCCCTCTCTGTGGGGGGCAAAATTTCCCCCCCAATAGCCAGCGAAGGTATCAGCTGGCTATATCGGGGCGCCGGAAACCACAGCCACTCGGTCTTGGATGGGTTGAGCCGAAGTCTGTTCCCGCCCATCCAATCCCGCACGGCCTCCAGGCACCTAGACATAGCCCCCACAGCATCGTTGGTGCGGTCCGGACTGCATATAGATGACACCTCACTCCAAGACCACGGATGATCTCACCTAGCAGCTTCATATAAATGTTGAACAGGAGGGGAGAGAGGACCGACCCCTGAGGCACCCCACAAACCAGGGGCCTAGAGGTGGACCTCTCCCCTCCCGCCAACACGAATTGCGAACGGTCGGAGAGGAAGGAGGAGAACCATCGGAGGACGGTTCCACCAATCCCCAACCCCTCCAACCGTCGCAACAAGATACTATGGTCGATAGTATCGAAAGCCGCCAAGAGGTCTAATAGGACTAGGACAGAGGAGAACCCTCTGTCACGAGCCCTCCAGAGATCATCGACCAACGCGACCAATGCCGTCTCAGTGCTATGTCCAGGCCTGAAGCCCGATTGGAATGGATCGAGGTAAGTAGCTTCCTCCAGGTACCGGGGAAGCTGACGTGCCACCACACTTTCAACAACCTTCGCCACAAAGGGAAGGTTGGAGACTGGACGATAGTTATTTAAAATAGCTGGATCCAGGGAAGGCTTCTTGAGGAGGGGCCACACCACCGCCACCTTCAAGGCGGTAGGGAGCACCCCCTCTCTCAGAGAAGCGTTGATAATCCCCTGGAGCCAGCCTCGTGTCGTCTCCCTGGTGGCCGAAACCAGCCAGGAAGGACACGGGTCCAATAAACAGGTGGTGGCATTCAGACCCCCCAGCAATCTGTCCACACCCTTGGCGGTCACAGAGTCGAACTCTCCCCAGATAACGCTCACAAGACCTGCCCCGGGCACCTCCCCCGGGACCATCCAATTGGAGTTGAGCCCCTCCCGAATCTGAGCGATTTTATCATGCAGAAATTGGGAAAACTCCTCCGCCCTACCCTGCAAGAGGTCATCCCGCGCTCTCGGTTCAAGTAGAGAGCGGGTCACTCTAAACAGGGCGGCAGGCCGATTTTCTGCCAACGCAATGAGGGCGGAGAAATACGAAGATTTCGCCGCCCCTATCGCCACAAGGTAAGTCTTAATATGAGATCTCACCTGTGTTCGGTCAGACTCAGAATGGCTCGCCCTCCAAATGCCCTCTAGACGTCTTTCTGGCACTTCATCTCCCGTAGCTCCTCCGTATACCACGGAGCCAGGTGGGATCTGTGCCGGGTCAGAGGTCGCAGAGGCACAACTCGATCTAGAGCCCCGGTGGCCAGCCCATCCCAGATGGCCACCAGGTCTCCAGGCGAGCTGTGAGCCAGAGACTCATGAAATGGCCCAAGCTCCCTCTGGAACCGCTCCGGGTCCATCAGGCGCCTGGGGCGGAACAATCTATGTGACTCCGCCTCCCTGCGGTGGGGGGTGGCGGAACAGAAGTCCAGTCTAAGAAGGGAATGATCTGTCCATGACAAGGGTGTAATTACTAAATCCCCGAAATTACAGTCATTCAACCACTGCCCAGAGACAAAAATCAGGTCCAGCATGTGTCCTCCAATGTGAGTGGGAGCGGAAACTAACTGGGTCAGGTCCATGGCCGTCATGGAAGCCAAGAACTCCCGAACCAACCCCGAGGTTTCACCGGACGATGGCAGGTTGAAATCCCCCATGACCAAAAGCCTAGGGGTCTCAACCGCCAGCCCGGCTATCACCTCGAGGAGTCCGGGCAGGGCCGATGAGACGTGGCAGGGAGCCAGGTACGCCATCAAAAGACCCATCTGAACCCCTTGCCCCCACTTCACAAAAAGAGATTCACAGCCAGCCGTCTGAGGAACAGTGGCCTCCCTAGGACGAAGGACTTCCTTTATAAGCACCGCCACCCCTCCACCCCTTCCCTGAACCCTAGGCTGGTGGGATGCAAGGAAACCTGGTGGGCACATCTCAACCAGAGGGACACCGCCCTCTGGGCCCAACCAGGTTTCGGTAACACCTACCAGGTCCGCAGCCTCCTCCTGAACCAAATCATGGATCAGGGGAGCCTTGTTAACCACGGACCTGGCATTGCATAACAACAGGGCCTGAGAATCCGGACAACCAGGGCTGCAGGATGGGTATGGAGGGTCGGAGCGCGCTACCGCTTGCAAACATCGGGAGCGCGATCCCCTTACCGGATACGGCCCTCTACCCCCGGCATATCTACCTCTCCCAGTCACCGTGCTAATAAAATTGGCCCCCAGCAGCCCACCCCCGGTCTGCCACCCCGACACGGAAACCCCCGAGGTCCCCCAGGTGCGTGGGCCGGCCCGGCTGCCCCCAACTCCATGTGGGCTGTCTCCCCTACCCACCCTGGATCCTTTTAACCCATTAAAAAAACCCCATTAAAAATCTACTAATCCCGGGTTTCCCACGCTTCTTCCCATTCCTCCGGCTTCCCCGGCCCCACCATCGCTCCGGATCCCAGGATCCCTCATAGCGGAACGTCTTCGAAAGTCTTGAAGGCCACCTAAGGGAGAGAGGGACGTCCCTCAGGGCCCAAAGCTCCGCCCTTGAGTATATCCGTGGCCCCGGCCATCCCATCCCGACGGTCCCGCAGCGTCCATGATCTCTGTAATGAAGAAGTCCAGGCAGACTGGGGTAAACCCCTCCCCCCCGGCCGTCCCACCCCTGCCACCGGTGGGACCCCCGGGGGAAGAGGAGTCATAGGTAGAGTCAATCCCCCCCCCGGTCCCACCACCTCTGCCACAGGTGGGGGCCCCAAGGGGGGGATAGGAACGGCCACAGCGCCGCCCAACCCCCAGTCTCCGCGCCGTCCTCAAAGCCATAGGGGTGGCCCCGGGTCCAGTTTGGGGTGGCATGCATTTTTATGGTATAAGGAAAGTAAAGCACTCATCCCAAATCCACCTCTGCCCCCCCCCCCCGCCCGGAGATGCCCAGTCAGAGTCCAACTCATCCCAGATCTGAGTGATTTTGTCCTGCAGAAACCTAGAAAAATCCTCAGCCCGTCCCTGCAAGGGATCCTCCTGTGCCCCCACCTCCAAAAGGGAACGGGTCACCCTAAACAGGGCGGCCGGGCGATTTTCCGCGGACGCAATAAGGGCGGGAGGACCGCCTCGCCGTCCTTATCGCCACTAAATACGCCTTAATATAGGATCGTAATAGTGTTCGGTCAGATCCAGAGCGGCTGGCCCTCCAACTAGTCTCTAGGCGTCTTTTCCAGTGCTTCATCTCCCTCAGCTCCTCGGAAAACCAAGGAGCCACTTGGGATCGGCACCGAGTCAGAGGCCGCAAGGGCACGACCCGGTCAAGGGCCCCAGCTGCCACCCTATTCCAGGTAGTCACTAAGCCCTCGACCAAGTCGTGTGTGTGTCTCGGGAAACGGCCCAAGCTCCATCAGGAACCTATCTGGGTCCATCAGGCGCCTGGGGCGGTACCATTTTATCGGCCCCACCTCCCTGCAGCAGGGGAGTGCGGAATGGAAGTCGAGTCTAAGGAGCGAATGATCAGTCCATGACAGGGGTTCCACAACCACATCCCCTATACCAAGATCATTCTGCCACTGATCAGAGACAAAAACCAAATCCAGGATGTTATGGACTCGAAACTATAAATTAACAATGTCGACAGCATATAAATTGAATTTGTATAAGATGTTTTACAGGTGGCATCTACTCCCAGCACGAATAGCAAGGATCTTCAAGGATAAATTGATGAAATGTTGGAAATGTCATCAGATACCTGGATCACATTACCATATATGGTGGACGTGTGTGGAAGCCAAAAGATACTGGACTAAAATTCACACATGGCTGGAAAAAATGACAAAATAGCATATAGACTTGAAACCAGAGATATTTTATTGGGTATCTTACCTGAAGGATACAATAGAGAATTGACGTATTTGATTATTAATTTTTAACTGCAGCTAGAATTGTATTTGCTCAAAATTGGAAAAATGAAAAAATTCCAATAGAGGAGGAGGTGATTAAGAAAATAATGGAATGTGTAGTGATGAATAGATTAACACTGGCAATTAGAGAGCAAGAAGAAAAAAAATATTATAAAATATGGGATCTATTTTATCAATGGTTAGATAGAAAAATAGGAAAATGAAATATAACATAAATATAATACAATAGTAAATGTAATACAACAGTAATGATATGTTATAATTGATTATTATGGAATGAATTAAAATATGAATTATTAGAATTAGTAAAAACTGAGATTTGTTCAAAAAGGATAATGTGAACTTGCAATTAAAATCTAATGATGATGTAATAATAACATGACATAGAAAGTTGATTAATATAATTTGAATATAAATTTAAATCTAAGAGAGAAAGCCTATAGAAATTATGCACAAGAAATATCTACCAACTGACACACTGTGCAATTGAAAGGTTTTATTTGTTGTTTTATGTTTATGTTTGTTTGTTGTCACAAAATAAAAACATTTTACAAAAAAAAAGAAAAAAACCTTTCCTTTCACAACTCATATAAACTTAACTCCTCAACTCCCTTCCAAAGTGGTAGAGGGATTAAAGTTTTGCATTACAACTTTTGGCAGGAAGAAGGAAACTAAAATATTTTACTTATATAGATTAAGTTAGAAAAGTAGCGTTCCCTGCAGAACTGGTCAAAATTCCTGTTTGCATAAACTGTTTATTATCTGCTAAAAATTAACTGAATCTAGCCTGTCAAATGCCACACTTTGAAAATTGCTTTGAGATTTCTTTTTACAGGAAGTGTTATTCAAATATTTTAAATAAATAAAATCTGTCTGTTTTCTTTGTTGTTGTTGTTAGTTGCGAAGTTGTGTCTGACCCATCATGACCCCATGGACAATGTTCCTCTAGGCCTTCCTGTTCTCTACCCCTTCTTCTAGAGTCCATTTAAGCTCACACCTACTGCTTTACTGACTCCATCCAGCCACCTCATTCTCTGACATCCCCTTCTTCTATTGCCCTCAATCTTTCCCAGCAATATGCTTTTCTCCAGTGAGTCCTTCCTTCTCATTAGGTAGCCAAAATATTTGAGTTTTAATGTCAGGATCTGGCCTTCTAAAGAGCAGCCAAGGTTGATCTCTTCTAGGATCATTCCATCATTCTGGGGAATTATATCCCAGTATTGCTTTTCCTACTCTTTTATTGACTATGAAGGCTACTCCATTTCTTTTGAGGGATTCTTGCCTGCAGTAGTATACCTGATGGTCATCTGAATTAAATTCACCCATTCCGATCCATTTTAGTTCACTGATTCCTAAGTTGTTGATGTTCGGTCTTGTCATTTCTTGTTTGACCACGTCCATCTTGCCTTGATTCATGGATTTTACATTCCAGGTTCCTATGAGAATAGATCTTTACAGCATTAGACTTTCCTTTCACCACCAGATGCATCCACAACTGAGCGTCCTTTTGGTTTGGTCCAGTTGCTTCACACTTTCTGGCACTACTAGTACTAGCCCTCTGTTCTTCCCCAGTAGCATATTGGATACCTTCCGATCTGAAGGGCTCATCTTCCAGTGTCATATCTTTTTGCCTTTTGGTAAGGTCCATGGGGTTTTCATGGCAAAGATACTAGAGTAGGTTGCTATTTCTTTCTCCAGTGGATCACATTTTGTCAGAACTCTCTGCTAAGACCTGTTCATCTTGGGTGGCCTTGCATAGCATAGCTCATAGCTTCATTGAATTATGCATTGAGTTACACATTGAGTTAGTTCATTGAGTCTTAGTTTTTCTTAAACCCAGAAATATGTCCTAATGAACACGGTCACATTCTTGAGAGGCTGGAAAATATTCTCATGAACCAATTCTGAGATTTTGCTATCAGTTCACTCTATGTATTAGAGAAAGAAATGTTTTGAACGAATGAATGAATTATTTATTGGCCAAGTGTGATTAGACACACAAGGAATTTGTCTTGGTGCATATGCTCTCAGTGTACGTAAAAAGAAAAGATACATTCATAAGAATCATAAGGTACAACACTTAATGATAGTCATAGGATACAAATAAGCAATCAAATTATATTAGGAAACAGTCAATAAAAATCGTATGGATACAAACAACAAAGTTACAGTCATACAGTCACAAGTGGGAGGGTGGTAGGAGTGATGAGAGATTAATAGTAATAGTAATGCAGACTTAGTAAATAGTTGGACAGTGTTGAGGGAATTATTTGTTTAGCAGAGTGATGATGTTTGGAGTCTAATGTGTCTAGTGTATCTAGTTGTTCTGGTGTGCAGTGCTCTATAGCATTGTTTTGAGGGTAAGAGTTGAAACAGTTTATGTCCAGGATGTGAGGGGTCTGTAAATATTTTCACAGCCCTCTCTTTGACTTGTGCAATATACAGGTCCTCAATGGAAGGCAGGTTGGTAACAATTGCTTTTTCTGCAATCCTAATTATCCTCTTGAAGTCTGTATCTGTCTTGTTGGGTTGCAGTTATAGAGGTCCAGATGACAAAATCAATAATTCCTCTGTAGAACTGTATCAGCAGCTCCTTGGACAGTTTGAGCTTTCTGAGTTGGTGCTTTTTTGATGATATTTTTGATGTTAGGTGTCCATTTCAGGTCTTGAGATATGATAGAACCTAGAAATTTGAAGGTCTACTATTGATACTGTGTTGCCTGGTATTGTAAGAGATGGTAGTATGGGAGGGTTTCTCCTAATGTCTACCACCATTTCTATGGTTTTGAGTGTGTTCAGTTCCAGATTGTTCCAGTCACACCATGAGGCAAATTGTTCAACCTCCCATCTGTATGAGGATTCATCATTGTCTCGAATGAGACGAATCACTGTTGTATCATCTGCAAACTTCAGAAGTTTAACAGATGCATCAAGGTTTTTACTATTTGCAACATAGGGATCTATTTTAATTCGTTTCTTTCTTTATTGCATTTGTTTATAGTAACAAGAAGGCCCGCTCCTGTTAAAAAACATCAGGGAGCAGATGGGAACCCTCAGTCCCTTCAGGTGCTTTTACTACTAAATATGTGTACTTAGCATCTGTTGCCATTTGCTAGTGTTCTTTTAAATATGAAGTGTCAGAACGGGAGATCTAAAGAACCAGGCTTCAACTGGATGTAGCCTGCAACCTATATGAGAAGGAAGCCTGTCATTCACAATGGGTCTAGGACAACTTGCTGTGGCTATCTTGGCACTGCCAATTTGCCATGGGACAACTTCTTGTGAACAGTTCCACACAGGATAATTCAATGCAATAAATGTTATCAGTCACTGTTTTTTTATATTATTTCCATTTTGTCAATGGCGGATAAAATTTATTGCATTGAGTTACCCTACATGGAATTGTCTGCAGTGAGTTGTCCCAGAGAAGATGTCTGTGGCATGATAGCCACATAGAATTGGCCACAGTGAGTTGTCCCATTCTGTTCACAGCTGCCTGCATCATCAGCCAAGTTTCTTTTTGACAGTCTTCTGTTGAGATCTGACTATGGCTGCGGAAAATTAAAAAAAAATAACAAAAGGCATTTCTTCTCAAAGCTTTATTTTAATGCAAAATAAAAGTGTCCAAAACCTATATGGCATCCAATATCTATATATATAAAATAGCTCAAACTTATTTTTCTTACATTCAAATTAATGATGTCTCAAATTTCTTCCTCCCCCCAATAATTTCCCCAAACTTTTAATGTTTCAGCTCACACAAATATAGATTTGTTCTTAAAAAAATCTAAATATAAAAGAAAGCTCACCAAGTATGCAAACCAGAGCAATTCCCATGATAGCTCCACCACTGATGCTTGTAGAATTGCACCCAAAATAAACCTGAAATGGATGGCTTTTATGCTGAGGGTCAAAATAAGCAGCACTCAAGTGCACAAATCACCTTCCCAGGTTCTCTTAAGAAGGGCCTGATATGGGAAGGCATGGGCTGCCCTAAGAGATAAGTGAACTTACAGAACATTTTTCACTAGGAGAAAAGAATGGTTTTTGCTCTAGGCATAACTATGCAGGATGTGAAATTGTTTCTGGCTCTGGATTTTAGCTGGGAGAAGGAGTTTGGAGATTCATTTGGAGAAGGGGGCTTTCCTAAAACTTTTATATTGTTCAGCCACTATTTTCATTCAGGTTTTCAGAGCTAGCTCCTTCTTTTGGGATTCTACAGGTGGTCATAGTTACACATCCAATTCAGGCTTTTTAAAAGTATTACCAATAATTTGGTAGACAGTACAGTGGTGTTTCTAGTTACTTTAGAAGATTCTGATCAATCTTCTGTGGCTGATAAACTTGCCCAGTATTTAAGTTTGGTTGCCCACTGTTAGTAGCTTTTCATCCCTACTAAATGATTATCAATTGAATGTTTCCCTCTTGGGTGTATCAACTGTTCAAAATAAAGTCTGTAGAATCACTCTTTAGCCAGTTTTTAAAGAAAGCACCATTAAGAAGCAATTCCTTAGCCTTTTTTTTTTTTTGGTTAAGCTGGAAATGGGTCAAAATAAATGTTGAGTAGATGTAAAAATAGTAAAACTATTGCAATACATTGCTTCTGGATTAGTAATTCTTCTGATCAGAAAGCACAGAAAATGAGCCAAGGCATTTGTATAAAATCTGGGGTTGCTTTCCCGCTTTATTAGATAAGTTCTCCTGCATTCTCTTCCTCCTTTTCTAGAAAAGTGAGATTGAAACGAGGACATAGAAGAAGGTTTCATTTGGTTTTCAGCCTAGAAAGGGATCTACACTTTAAAAGCCATTTTACAAGTGGTTCCTGCTGGACTGGTACGTTTTTAAAGCAAATGAATGCAAAATATATTAGAATATAAATGGATTTTTGCTGGTCAATAATATTTTTATTTATCTATTTAGATAATTTATATGGCTGCCCAAATGTATGCCTGTGAAGGGGAAAAGAGCAGCTATTTTCTTAATAGCTGATGCTGGTTTTTATTATGTTTTTGCAAGGGGTATATTGTCATCTATCAGCTATAGCACCTTGTGATGTAAGTGTGTGCTATACGTTTTTCTGCAATATGGTGCTGAAAAAGTTTCCACAACTGTTCTCTGATGAACACGTACCTCTTGAAATCAATTAACACATCCATATGTTTTTCCCAAGTCAGAATCCTGGCTTTCTGGACTGAGGAGGATGGCATGTAATTCTTTTGCACTTTTTCTCGCACTCAACCCAAGAATTTTCATTTTTCTTGCACCTGTATAAAACACCTCTATAGTGTTGTGCTGCATCTATTATTTTGTAGTAGGGAATAAATTCCCTTACTGATCCAAAAAAGAGACACTGTTTAATAAGCTACTGGTTAAGATTAACAGCCCGGAAAATCTACTTTTGATCTGCCTGACTTGCTATATCAAACTGGGCCATTGTAGTCAATGGGAGTTTTCAGATGGGATTTGCAGCTGCACGGGAACAATTGAGCACCAGCCTCAAAACGATAAATAACCTAGGCAGATTCTTTTCACCCTGTTTGTTTTGTTTCTGAAATGCTGTCAGTTATCTTTGTCAAGGGTAGGTAAAGTTTAGCAGCATTGATTTATAAGGTGGGATTTGTCTTTCAAGGCTATTTTTAATTATGATTGGGCTTGAGAAAGCCAGTATCATCAACATTTCTTGTTACTACCCAAGGAGCCCTTTGCATTATAGTTACAGTCATTAAAAAAAGAAAAGGACATTAAAGTAGTTTCGTTTCATTTCATTTCTGATTGTTTGTATCTACTGCATTCTTGCCAAATATATTCATTTAAGAATATAGATTTTTAAAATAGAAATTGAAGGCTTTATACTTGAATCAGATTCAGAGGCTTAATCCTTGAAGAAGAAAGTAAATCTGTCTCAACCCCAACATTTAGAATTCTTGAATATTCCTACTCAAATAGATGTCCACATCTGTTCTGTGCACAACAATTAAGGAAAACATAAACTGAATTATTCCAGGGAACTTTTCTCACAGATTAAATCATACAACCAACATCACATCTGAATTATGTTGAGGCCTCATTAAAACTAAGGAGATTATAAAAAGGAAGCATTGGCAGTTCCAAGCAGAGAAGAGTTTAGTTTGGATGTGTTCCTTGTTGCATGTAAGCTATAAATATGCTAAATACGTGACATGATTTACAAAGATGAAAAGTAGAATACACACATACACACACACACACTACACACATTAAGGAAATCCATCTATTGTGGGATGACAAATTAGCCAGAAAAATAAAATCTGATATAAAAACAAATTGTCTGCAATATACATACTTATATATATATATATATATATATATATATATATATATATATATATATATATATATATGGATCTTTGGTTCTCCGAAAACATATATATATATATATATATATATATGTGTGTGTGTAAGGTTTTTAAGCTGATAATTTTAAATAATAAATAAGGGAGACTAGTATAGATCTATTTCGAGCTAGTTAGCTCTCTTCAGCTAGCCATACCCTTACTGGGATTCGAACCAGGGAAGTATTACATGTGAGGCAGTTGTAATTGCCACTACACCACTGGCTCTCTCCTTATCAGCTACAAAGTATATATATATATATATATATATATATATATATATATATATATATATATATATATATATATATTACATACACAATAATGGGCAAAGTCACTATATACTGGTGTTCGCAATATGCAATTTTTCCATCCTCACTGTAGTAGTTCAACTCAATATGGATTTCTGAAAATGTTGGCTTAACAAAAGTAAGTTATCAATTTCAGACGTGATTACATAGAGGTGGGTAGGGAGAATTAACTGCTTAAAATGGCATGAATAAGATTTGTTCATTTATATAAATAGATTTTTCGAAGGAAGGATCAATGTATTCTTGCAATTCCTTGCAATTCAGGGCCAGTTGGAATTAAGTTCATCTATTGGAAATAGATAATTGACTTTTGAATGGCCATAAAACTCTGCATTTTAGGGGAAAACTTCAACACATGTGCATACACTATAACACTATATAAGTGTGTTTCAAAAACACTTCTTGGAGACATTCCCCTATTAAAATTATCATACTTGCATACATACATCTCCTCACTTGGAGGCTTTCCACTTAGTCCCATGTTCTCATATATTTAATGGGTAGTTTTGGAAAAAAGCTATGACCTTCAACCTTGATTCAAAATCACTGTAGTATCTCATAGTTTCTGAATATGAATGCATAAGAAATCAGGGCTGCATTCACACTAAGCTGCTGACTCTTTCAGGGTCATTAGAGAAACTGACCCTCTAAAATATAGTAATAAAAATTGGTGTACATAATGAATACTCTATAAGCCAAATCTCTTGAGAGTACCTCGTGGAATGAAGCCATTTCAGAAAGGCTAAATGATAAGTGGCTCTGCCTGCTTGATGACCCCTTTGAGCAATACATAATAATTATTAAATGACCTCTATAATGAAGCTTGTTAATTTGCTGCATACCAAAATAAAACCCAAGGTTTTTTCAACTCTTTTCTGTGGCCAAGGCAAGCCCAAAATATTTCATTTGGAAGGAAAAGGGCTGTAACAGAGACTTAAAATGAGTCCCCAATCAGAGTTTGGAATTAAAAAATATATGCTGAAGCTATTAGAGACTTTTAGAGAAGCTTTTAGAGACTGAAGCAAGTCTCAGAAGTTTCATTAGTCTTAAGTGGCAAACCACAAAAATTGTGAGAACTTAAACTACCTTTGCATTTTACAGAAGTGTGCAAAGTTTGTCATTTCCCTTCTTTTCTTATAGATACATTCATCACAACTACAGTACATTATGATTCAGGGCATCCATGGAGACAGGAGATAAATACTATCAAAATGGTAACTTTTACTGTTTGGTTGCAGCTGCCATTTTGATTTTTTGATACCTCGCCCTTTTCTCCATTCTGGATATTCCTACCATGATTCTACCTCAGTGGAACCCACGTTATGCTCAAATCTCTCACTTGATAATTATTACTATTTCTTTTTCCTTCTGAATAAATCTAGAATCCTCCAATGCCCCCAAAGATCTAAACACTGTAATGCTTGGTATTTAACAAACCTTTCCTATGCTAAGCCCTCTAGGATTAAACAAGGGCTGCTTTGCACAGGTGACTTAAACAAATAACTAACAAATAGCAGTCTAACAGTTACCCAAGTGCTTGAAAACAATTTGTTTTCTGATAGGGCCATGAGGAAGGATGGTGGTCTAGCAAAAATGAGTTCCTAAAAACATGATATTCCACAGACATCTTGCAATCTTTTTGATTTAGAGTTGTGACTAGGGAAACAAATAGTAGAAAAATATCACCAGAGTACAAACTGAAAACTGCATCCTACTATATAATTATTAAATACAAGCTCCATTGGTATCAATGGAGAATCAACTCTCTTAAGACACAAAGACACCTAGTCATCCACACACATCAATATATTGACATAGAAATGAACTAAATCTTCTAATAGTTGTGAAATCAGAGGTCGGAAATTACATACTGAGCCCTTTTGTATTTCCTTCCAGAAACCTTACAATGCAACACTGTATGGTGCTCTTAGCCATCTTTTAAATTTGTCCATCTGCTCTTGTTATTAGAAAACAGAGAGAAGAAGAGGAGAAAAATGGCTTCAGAACTGAAGCATCCTTATAAGCAGCTGAAAAGAATATTAATAAAGGATTCAGAGATGAAACAATAACAAGTTCCAGGTCATATTTTGAAAGGAATACAGCTCAATGATACTGCAGAATATTTCCAAATTTTCAGTTCAGAGGAAGTCTTAGTAAAGAACCTGTATCCTGATTGTACCCTTATGTGCCTTTTCTAAAATCATTTTCTCTCCCCCTTCCCCTAAGACAATTTGACTTTCTTTTTTGTGCCTGTGTAATTGCAAATAGCCCTGAGTGGCACCCTGTGATGTGCATAGAAATACTGCTGAGTACTACCATCCTGTTTAAGCACTTAAAAAAACTCTCTTACTCTTCAATACTTAAAGGACATGTACCATTTATATGAGTTTGCAATACAGCTGGGTACATGTTCTAGTCATAGATTGGCCAGCATTAATGACTTATAGCATCTTCATAGCATCACCCAGCCAGTGCTTAAGAAATATAAAGCTTGTCTTTATTACTGGTATGTTGGCAAAATAATGGGCGGGTGACTCTAGTATATGCAATAGGTTGAGAGTGCAGAAATGACTTCTGAGGGACTAACTGTAAGATGAAGTCAACAAAAAAATATCAATAACAGTCCAGCTTTCAATTATACAGCTGCAGTCACAGAGTCCTTCTGTCTTGGATCTTGATACCTACATTGGTACTGATCTGGAGTGCTTTGTTGGTGTTCTATTCTGGCCACCTCATTATAAGATGGAGCTCTGTGGCCTTGTGGTGGGGATGGTGGTACATCTTGACGGAAAATTCTTTTATGCTGAATTACTGGCTGTGGTGGGAAGTACTGTGAATACCATAATTCTGTTGCTCTTGGGCCATCTGCTGGATGAAGGTAGCTCCCTTTGGAGGGATGAACTGCAGGTTGGCTTGCAGGAGAGTAAGGAAGATCTCTTTCTTTGTGAGCTATCCGTAGCCCTGTTAAATATTCCATTGGTTCTACAGATCCATGCCTAGGAAGAAAAATAGAAAGGGGGCCGGGGGGAGAAGCTGTCAGTAAAAAGTCTTGCATCACCTTCATCTAATATGCAACAATTGTTTTGGGCAAGAAATGTCACTTCCACTAATTTACAAAAGTCCCACAGAATAGAAACTGAAGCTAGCAAGGAAGCCAGTGGAAAAGTCCAGCCTCCACATATTGCAGCTCCTTCATCAAAAGGTTCAAGCTATTCATGATTCATTTCCAAAACTGTATTGAAAGCACTTTCTTTTTTTTGTAAGAAAGTAAAGTCTTTTTAATAAAGCATGTTTGTGTCTTGTCTAGCCTGAAGGTATACTGATGAGTTTGGTCTGTATCCCAACAACACATAAGGCTCATGTACAATTCATACCTCAAAGCTGATTTGCCCACGTTCTCACATCAAACATGCCACTCTTGATGGTCCACAATTAAAAATTCTCATTAAAATATTAAAGATATGAGGATGTAGTATCTGTGTTTAATGAGCTAGCTGCTGATAACATTTTTCTCTCTGTGTGCAGCAACTATGTAACTTGTGGGTATGTGTATGATCTTGTATATGCTTCTCAACTTTCTTGAATTCATATATATTTGACAAGATTTGGATCATTGGAAAACTCACGTCATAGGCTGCCAGGGGAGGGCTGATGATGGGGTCATTCCAAAGGTTTTCTGCCCCAAATTTGGATTTACATTAAAGAGATATTCTCCCTAAAGCCAGGACAAATGATACATGGAATAAAGAAGTGTTGTATCTAGATGTCAACTCCAAAGTTTGACCTATTAAGAACAGTTCTCTGAAGAGTGAAATGCTTTTTCAGTTACAGAAAGAACTTTGGATGTCTTTTGAACTGACTTGCTGACTGCAATATTGAAAAACCAAAAGAGTTCATGTCTTAGTGCTAGGTTTATCAGAACTGACAAGTCATATTTCCCACTCTTTCATAAACTCAGATAGTGTTTCAAATGTATTCTTCTGCTAAATTTGTGCAATTCATGTAATTTGTGCAATTACATTTCATGCATTTGATCCAGTTTGCCAAAGAAAAAAGTGAAGCACCAGAGAATAGCCAAGGGAGAGCTTCTCCTAGGAGCAGATAAAGCATAAGACAAATCCACCCTAAGCAGAAATGAGAATATTATACTTACAGATTTTTTTTTTCTAAAAGAGGCAATGGAGCTGTAGTGGGTGGGCAAATATTCAAAGTGAGTATGAAACAGATGGATGGACAGACAGAAAGGCAGATAATCAGCCTAATCAATCAGTTGCAGGATGAAAGTGTCTTCACTTAACATTATGAACCACAGAGAAAGGATTTTAAAAGGAATAAAAGATGCCACCTTTTATTCCAACCCACATCAATCGTGGTCACATATCGATATGGCCTGGATGGGCAGAGAAATAGGAGAAGTGGAAGATATAGAAATACTACCAAGCTCTTGGGCAGACTACAATCAGATCAAAATAATCTGGAGAGGCCGGAAAAAAGCAAGACGAAGGTGGACCTTAAATACAAAAATACTAAAAGATAAAGAATTTGTTTTGAAACTCAGAGAAGAGTTAACACTATTTTTTAAAGAAAACAATAGACAACATACATCGACAAAATCTATGGGACACTATGAAGGCCTACATCCGGGGGATTATAATATTCTACACAGTTAAAAGAAACAAAGACAGGTGGATTCAACAAAATAAATTACAGGAAAGAATTAAAATGTTAGTTTTGGAATCCTTATTAAAAGCTACCAGCAGTGGAGGATGGAAGCAAACTATTGTTGTTTCAGTAGACAAAATAGAGGGGAAAATGCCAAGATCATTCTCTATGGCGTAGCAAGAATTATAGCACAAGGTTGATTGGTACATGTGATTTATGATGCAAAGAGAAAGGGGTGGAGATAGGCTGAGTCTTGTGGGAAGTCTGGGAGGAGAATGCTAGTTCCGGAATTCCACAGACATGACATGTTCTAATAAATCACTTTGGGATTATGCCTGGAGTCATTGATTGGAATGGATAATTCATGGAACCCTAACGTAAAAACCTAGAAATCCAATTGCAAAATACCCCACAAAACACCAGACTTAAAGAACAATTGGCTTTAACTAAACACAAATTCAATAATAGATCAGGAAGAAATGATGAAAAATCTAAAAACAGCCAAACAAACATTCTTCGAGCATGCAAATGAACTGGGAAGATGGCTCTCATATAGACTTAAAAAAGAGAGGGAAAGAAGAACAATTTATCAATTACAGGACGAAAAGGGATAGTATCAACACACAATAGAAGAAAAAAGAAGATAGCATACCAATACTTTGAAGATCTGTACAAAAGTGAGGAGGTAGATGAAGAACGGATAAGAGAATATTTGAAAGAGGAAGGAAGTCCATCAATAGTAGAAGAACTAAGAGAAAATTTAAAGAAATAACCATTACAGAACTCATTCAGGTCCATATTTATTTTATTTATTTATTTATTTATTTATTTATTTATTTAGGTTTTATATACCGCCCTTCTCCCGAAGGACTCAGGGCGGTGAACAGCCAACTAAAATACATGTAGACAAATATAAATAGTTAAAAAAGAATTAAACCCTAGGCTGTCCCTATAAAAATCTAAAAACCCCAATTAAAATAAATTAAAACTTTGTACACCCATCCCAACTAATCTAAAAACCCCATTTAAAATCCCATTTGAGTCAGCTCAGGCCGGCCTGCTCGAAGAGCCAGGTCTTCAGGTCACGTCTGAAGGCCCTCAGGTCACTGGTCGTTCGTAATCCAGGGGGCATCCCATTCCAAAGGGCGGGTGCCCCCACAGAGAAGGCCCTATTCCTCGGGGTCACCAGACGACACATAGAAGGCGTCGGGACCCGGAGGAGACCCTCTCTGTGGGAGCGCACCGGTCGGTGGGAGACTACTGGCAGAATGCGGTCTTGTAAGTATCCTGGTCCGATGCCATGGAGCGCTTTAAAGACCAAAACCAGTACTTTAAAGCGAACCCGGAAGGCCACTGGCAACCAATGCAGCTCGCGCAGGAGGGGCGTCACGTGGGAGTATCTCGACGCCCCCATAACCACCTGCGTGGCTGCATTCTGTACCAGTTGAAGCCTCCGAGTGCTCCCCGCAGGGAGCCCCATGTAGAGGGCATTACAGTAGTCCAGACGGGAGGTGACCAGGGCATGAGTGACTGTGCGTAAGGCGTCCCGATCAAGAAAGGGCCGCATCTGGCGTATCAGGCGAACCTGATAAAAAGCCCCCCTGGAGACGGCCGTAATATGCTCTTCCAAAGACAGCCGTACATCCAGGAGGACACCAAGATTGCGTGCCCCTTCTGTGGGGGTCAAGATCTCATCCCCAATAGCCAGCGATGGAGTCAGCTGACTATATCGGGCCGCCGGAAACCACAGCCACTCGGTCTTGGAAGGGTTGAGTCGAAGCCTGTTCTCGCCCATCCAGTTCCGCACAGCCTCCAGGCAACGGGCCATAACCTCCACAGCATCGTTGGGGTGGCTTGGGGTGGAGATGTAAAGCTGAGTGTCATCAGCATACAGATGGCATTTCACCCCAAAACCACGGATGATCTCTCCCAGCGGCTTCACATAGATGTTGAACAGAAGAGGGGAGAGGACCGACCCCTGAGGCACCCCACACATGAGGGGCCTAGGGGTGGACCTCTCCCCCCCCGTCAACACCAATTGCGAGCGGTCCGAGAGGAAGGACGAGAACCACCGCAAGACGGTGCCCCCAATTCCCAACCCCTCCAACCGCCGCAATAGGATACTATGGTCGATAGTATCAAAAGCCGCCGACAGATCTAAGAGGACCAGGACAGAGGAATAACCTCTGTCACGGGCCCTCCAGAGATCATCTACCAACGCGACCAATGCTGTTTCAGTACTGTGCCCGGGCCTGAAGCCCGATTGGAACGGATCTAAATAGGATGCTTCCTCCAGATACTGAGGGAGCTGACGCGCCACCACACTCTCAACAACCTTCGCCACAAAGGGAAGGTTGGAGACAGGACGATAGTTATTCAAAAGAGCCGGGTCCAGGGAAGGCTTCTTGAGGAGGGGCCGCACCACCGCCATTTTCAGGGCGGTCGGAAGCGCCCCCTCCGTCAATGAAGCGTTGACAATCCCCTGGAGCCAGCCTCGTGTCACCTCTCTGGAGGTAGAAACCAACCAGGAAGGGCACGGGTCCAATAAACATGTGGTGGCATTCAGCCTCCCCAGAAGTCTGTCCACACCCTCGGCGGTCACAGGATCGAACTCTTCCCAGATAACCGTCTCAAGACCTGCCCCGGACACCTCCCCCGGGACCACCCAACTGGAGTCCAGCCCATCCCGAATCTGGGCGATTTTATCATGCAGAAATCGGGAAAACTCTTCTGCTTTACCCTGCAAGAGGTCCTCCCGCGCTCTCGGCTCAAGCAGGGAGCGGGTCACTCTAAACAGGGCAGCAGGCCGATTTTCTGCAGACGCAATAAGGGCGGAGAAGTGTGACCGCCTCGCCGCCCTTATCGCCACTAGGTAGGTCCTAATATAGGACCTCACCTGTGTCCGATCAGACTCAGCACGACTGGCCCTCCAGATACCCTCCAGACGTCTTTTCCGGCATTTCATCCCCCTCAGCTCCCCCGTAAACCACGGAGCCAGGTGGGATCTATGCCGAGTCAGAGGTCGCAAAGGCACAACTCGGTCCAGAGCCTCCGCGGCCAACCTATCCCAGGTGGCCACCAAGTCTGTGGCCGAGTTATGAGCCAGAGTTTCAGGAAATGGCCCAAGCTCCATCTGGAACCGTTCCGGATCCATCAGGCGCCTGGGGCGGAACCATCTCCTCGGCTCCGCCTCCCTGCGATGGGGGGTGGCGGCACCGAAGTCCAGTCTAAGAAGAGAATGATCAGACCATGACAAGGGTTTTATAACTAGATCTCCAACGCGATCATTCAACCACTGACCAGAGGCGAAAATCAGGTCCAGTGTGTGTCCCCCCGTGTGAGTGGGGTCAGAAACTAATTGGGTCAGATCCATGGCCGTCATGGAAGCCAGGAACTCCCGGGCCACCCCAGAGGTTTCCCCGAGCGAAGGCAGGTTGAAATCACCCATGACTAAAAGCCTGGGGGTTTCAACCGCCAGCCCGGCTATCACCTCGAGGAGCCCGGGCAGGGCCGATGACACGTGGCAGGGAGCCAGGTACGTTATCAACAGGCCCATCTGAACCCCCCGACCCCACTTCACAAAGAGAGACTCACAACCAGCCGTCTGAGGAACAGTGGCCTCCCTAGGACAAAGGACTTCTCTAATAATCGCCGCCACCCCACCACCCCTTCCCTGAGACCTCGGTCGATGGAATGCTTGGAAACCTGGTGGGCAAATCTCTACCAGAGGGACACCGCCCTCTGGGCCCAACCAGGTTTCGGTGACCCCTGCCAGGTCCGCACCCTCCTCCTGAATGAGATCGCAAATCAGGGGGGCCTTGTTAACGACGGACCTGGCATTACATAACATCAGCCGGGTACTCAGGGCCTGAGACTCTGCACAACCAGGCCTGCCAGACGAGTCGTAAATATGTTTATTGAATGCCGATTATAAAATATTTGTGACCATAATAGCAAATATATTGAAGAGATTACTGAATCAATATATCCATTCAGACCAAAACGGATTTTTGCCATCTATATTAGGAATAATTTAAAAATAATATTAGCCTTTTTGGAGTACTACAAAGCTCACCCGGAGAAACAAATGGCCCTTGTCTTTCTGGATGCCCAGAAGGTATTTGATAATTTAAATTGTAAATGTATGATACAGAAAATTTATAATATGAATCTAGGAACCAAATTCAAGAATATAATAAACACAATATATTCTACCCAAAAGGCAAGTATTATGATAAATGGCGAAAATACACACAATTTAGAAATTAGGAAAGGAGTAAGATAAGGTTGTCCTCTGTTACCTCTGCATTTTATTTT
The DNA here is from genome assembly GCA_023653725.1 of Bungarus multicinctus. Lineage (NCBI taxonomy): Eukaryota > Metazoa > Chordata > Lepidosauria > Squamata > Elapidae > Bungarus > Bungarus multicinctus. The sequence goes on from CM042836.1 coordinate 169,596,897, forward strand.
GTTGCTAGAGATCTTACTAAGGCGAATTAGACAGAACCCAGGAATAAAAGGAACCAAAGTCAAAAAGGAAGCATATAAACTGCAAGCCTTTGCAGATTATATGGTGTTCTTTATTGATCCGATAGAGACAGGGGAGGAGATAATCAGAGAATTGGAAAGATATGGGTCTTAAAATCAATAGACAGAAAACAAAACTTTTAACTAAAAACTTAAAGGAATTACAAAAACAGAATTAGAAAAGGTAATGGGACTACAAGTAACAAAGAAAAGTAAATATTTAGGTATAAGGCTGATGGCACAATGTATAACAATGAAGAAGAATAATTACAATAAATTCATACAACAAACAAAGAAAGATTTAGATTTATGGTCCAAATTACAACTATCATTGTTAGGAAGAATAGCGGCTATTAAAATGTCCATATTACCTAAATTTTTGTATTTATTTCAGATTGTCCCCATCAAGCTAGAGAAAAATTTCTTTAGTGAGATTAATAAAATTATGGCAACATTCATTTGGTTAGGCAAAAAAACTAGAATAAAGATGAAGGCGCTACAAGATATCAAAAGCAGAGGAGGACTTGGACTTCCAAATTGGGAGTTATATTATAATGCAATGATGTTAATCTGCATTAAATAATGGATCAATCTAACTAACAAGTGAATATTAAGTTTAGAGGGACATGACCTGCAAAGAGGATGGCATGCCTTTTTGTGGGATATAGAAACAAAAAAACCAACAATATTTTCATAGGCACTTGATTAGAGATTCCCTACTATAAAATTGGGTTAAAATTAGAAAGAAACATTATATGAAAATTCCAATCTGGCTATCAACCATGGAAGCCATGATACACCCAAACAATTTAGACCTAGCCAAAATGATAAAATATAAAGGTGTTCTAGATGTACAAGGAAAACGAAAATAGATCCAAGACCTTCAAAAACAAGGGATATATATTGATTGGTAGGTGTACCTACAGCTACAAAATAGGTATAAAAAAGGTAAAGAAGATTATGGAATATATTCAGAATTACAACAATTGGATAAAATTTTAACAGGCCCAGATAAAAAAAAATTACAAAAATCTATAAATATCTATTAGACATAGAATTGGAAGAGGTGGTTTAAGGGATGTCTGACAGCCTGGGCTCAAAATATTAGACATAATATAAATTTGATAGAGTGGGAGAATATTTGGAATCTAAATTATAAATTAACAAAATTGGCATCATATAAAATACAATGATCCAAGCTCTGTCAAGGACCTTGGAATACTCATCTCTAATGATCTAAGTGCTAGAGCCCACTGTAACTACATAGCCAAAAAGGTACTAAGAGTTGTTAACCTAATCTTACGTAGCTTTTTCTCTGGTAATATTACACTAATAACTAGAGCATACAAAACATTTGCTAGACCAATACTCAAATACAGCTCATCAGTCTGGAACCCACATTATGTATCTGATATTAGCACAGTTGAGAAAGTCCAGAAATATTTCACATGAAAAGTTCTCCACTCCTCTACTCGTTGTAGAATACCTTATGCCACCTGACTTGAAATTCTAGATCTAGAAAACCTTGAATTACACTGTCTTCGGTCTGATCTAAGTATGGTATATAAAATCATACATTACAATGACTTACCTGTCAATGAATACTTCAGCTTCAACCATAGCAACACAAGAGCACACAATAGATACAAACTTAAGGTTAACCGCACCAAACTTGATTGCAGAAAATACGACTTCAGCAACAGAGTGGTCAATGTCTGGAATACTCTACCTGACTCTGTGGTTTCTTCCCCAAACCCCAAAAACTTTAACCTTAGACTGTCTACTATTGACCTCACCCCTTTCCTAAGAGGTCTGTAGGGGACGTGCATAAGCGCACCAACGTGCCTACCGTCCCTGTCCTATTGTTTCTTTTATTCTTCTTATATGTACCCATTTCATGTATTCATAACTATGTATATACTTATATCTATTATCTTGTAAGTGATTGACAAATCAAAATAAATAAATCAAAATAAATAAAACATCTATAAGATGTTTTATAGATGGCACCTGCCCCCTGCGAGATTGGCAAATATATATCCTAACATGAATACAGCATGTTGGAAATGAAAGAAGAAAGAAGATACTTTTTATCATATATGGTGGTCTTGTTTAGAAGCCCAGAAGTATTGGCTTAAAATTCAAAAATGGTTACAAGAGATCCTCAAGGAACAGATAGATTTGAAACCAGAATTATTTTTATTAGGGATGATTAAAAAGAAATATGGGAAAATACAAAATATATAATATTACATATTTTAATCACTGCTAGAATTGCCTATGCTCAATGTTGGAAGCAGAATTCTATACCAACAAATGGTGTGTGCCGAGATGGATAAATTAATCCTGATGTTACAAGAGAAAGAGGAGTCTGAATATTATAGAATTTATTAAAAATTGTATGATTGGATTAAATTAGGACAAAGAGATGATGAAAACAGTTAATGATAAGCATTTTATAGATTAAAGGTTTATATTTGCATGAACTGCATATATTTGTAAATAGGCACAAAATAGAAGTATATGAGATAGATGTTAATGTCACAATATTTATATTTTTGTTCAGTTTTTAAAAATATAAAAGACTAATAAAGTTTATTATAAAAAAAGAGAGAAAGGATTTTAGATTTCCTAGAGAATGACACCAATTATCCCAAATCACCATCATGTCAGATCTGTGTATCTGTCATTTCTTCAGTGGAAGAAAAAAAAGGGCGGGGGGGGGGGGGACTGATAAAGAAATCCTTTCTTGATGTAACCTGAATATATTTAATCTTATATCGAATTTGCACACCCACACATGATACAATGGAGGGAGAGAGGCCAGATGGCCAGAACCTAACACCTCTGAGAGGCACAGCCAGGAGATGAGAAGACCATAAAACTCCACAGTGAAGTGCTCTGGGCAATCTCCCAAAAACAGTCCGTTCTGAAAAGTGGGTGGGGGGAAGTTAGGTATGTCTTGGGAAATGTACATGAGAAAGATCCTACCTACAGAGGAAGGAACCCCTCCCAGAGGGGCTGGGAGGGGAATTAACATATTGGTTTTTGTTTCCCTAAATAAACATTGAGATAAGGGGAGGGGTTCTAAACTCCCTTATCTATCTCTGTATGCCTAAGGGATCTCAGACGCTGCTTTGAACTCCTACATGAATTATCTCATCTCAATAAAGGATTCCTTTTGATATGTTTAGTTCTCAGAAGTTCATTCTTATTGATTGAATGGGAAAAAGTTCTGTAGCCTGACATAAAGCAACGTCTGCAATAGAGGTCAACCCGGAGAGGAATTTTTTTTAAAAAAAACCCTTTCACTTTACCGAGGGGACCCTGCAAGAGAAGAAAAATGGGTGAATACAGCAAGGAGCAAGGGGGAGCCGAATGCTGGGGAGAAACATCAACAATTACCCAGTCAGATACTGAGTCGATGCGTCCCATCAAAGAAAGCGAGGCTGCCTGCGAAACCTCCACCAAGCCCTGGTGGTCTATAAGTGTCCCAGACACCTGGGATGAAAGAACCAGGGGAGTAAACCTCACCCGAGGAAATCGTAAACCCAGGTGGAAATTGAAGATAGAGGCCCTGTCGAATCAGGAAGAATGGGACGAGGAGCCACTGGCCGATGACCGAATGAGACGGTACATAAATCGCCTAGTGAGGGAACCCCTGGAGAACCTTGACGTGGGGGATGCACAAAGACAACAACGCAGGAGAGTGAGGGAACCAGAAAGTGAGAGCCACCCTGGATCCAGCGGAGATTGATCGGGAAGAGGGACAAGCTGAAGAACCAGCAGCCATACCAGGTACCCGACCCTTAAATGCCCCGGATCAGGGAACTAACCCTGGCCAACCTAGGAACATACAACTACAGAGGAAGATCCTGCCCTTGGGGGTAAAATTCGATGGAGACCCCCAGAAATTGGGATTTTTCCTGGTGCAAGTGCTCACCTACATGCAAGAATATGGGCAGGATTTCCCAACCCAAGGGTCCCGAGTACGAATTGTCACCCTGGCTCTTGAAGGGGCAGCAGTCAGATGGATGGTGACGCTCCATAACATCAACGCCTCAGAATTAAGAAACCTAGATCGCTTTATGACGGCCCTACGCCACTGTTTCGAGGACCCGCTTGCCGATAGAAAAGCCCACGACCGCATCAGAGTCATGAAACAAGGCTGTCGCCCAGTAACAGAATACACCGAGGAATTTCGTGACCTGGCCAGCTGGGTAGATTGGCCAGAGGATATCCTAGTCTGTTGGCTCAAAGATGGACTAAATGATGATCTATCTGCTGCCTGCCTGGCCCATAGGGCCCCAAACCTCTTGCATGAATGGTACATGATGGCAGAGGAGGCAGAGATAGACATGACTCGAAACCAGTACTGCGCCGGTAAGTTTTGGAAAAGATTGCCACCCCTGGGGAAACAGGAAGTTTTCAAACCCCAATCCACCATGACTCCAAGAACGTCTGGTTGCTTTAAGTGTGGAAAGGAGGGACACCGTGCAGCAGAATGCCATTCGAAGACTCCTGCCAGAAAGCTAGACCACCCATCAGGGAGGAAACCCGCAACATCCAGCCCTCGAGGGAAGGAGACTGGCCTGAGAGGCCGAGTAGATGTGGGATTCCGATCCCCCAACCCTAAGGAAGAATCCCAAACGCTCCGAGGGGACCTGTGCCAGTCCGAAAGCGATCCAGAAGATGACCTGCTGGTAAGCAATCCAATTGAATCAATCACCCTACCCCTAAGACTGTTTATCCCTAGCCAAGGGAAGGGGGAGGAAGTTGCAGCGTTGCTAGACTCGGGATGCACCCGATGCCTAATCAAACCCTCCCTTGCAGATAAATTGGGAATCCAACTGAAAGAAATGGAAAATCCCATCGCTTTCTGCCAATTAGATGGAACTATAGCGGGGGGTGGGGGGGAGCCAGCAAGGTTTACCACAGAACCATTGAAAATAAGACTAGGAAACCACAGGGAGATGCTCACATTCATTGTAGCCCCAGGAATGGAAGAGCCACTAGTCCTAGGTCTCACATGGCTACGGAAATGGAATCCAAAAATAAATTGGAGGAAAGGAACCGTACAATTCCAGAGAGATGTAATATTTGCAAAAAGCTCAGAGGAAAGGATAAAGAAAGGGAAAGAGAACAGAGAATCAGCCATGACCAGACAGTCGGCTGAACCCATTAACATCCCCAATGAGTATCAGGATCTGGCCCAAGCATTTAGTGAGGAAGCTTGTGATGAACTCCCACCCCCATCGAGCCACAGACTGCGCTATCGAAATCCTACCAAGGGCTAAACTCCCAAAACCACAAATGTACTGCATGTCTCCCAGAGAACTGAAAAAACTCAGAGCATTTATCAATAAAAACTTAAAAAGAAGTTTCATCGAACCCGCCTGACCAAAAATAGCTGCCCCAGTGTTATTCCACGAAAAGAAAGATGGCTCCAGCCGTCTCTGCATTAATTATCAAAAATTGAACGCGATTTGCATAGAGAATATGTATCCACTCCCACTCATGAAGGACATGTTAGCCCACCTCTCGAAAGGAAATTTTTTTTTCAAAGTTAGACCTATGGGAGGCATATTACCGCATCAGAATGAAGGAAGGGGATGAGTGGAAGACAGCTTTCAACACACCATTGGGATGCTACCAATTTAAAGTGCTCCCTTTTGGACTGCAAGGAGCGCCTGCAGTGTTTATGCAATTGATCAATGAAACCCTTCATGAATTTTTATTTAAAGGGGTTTTTAGTGTATCTTGATGATATTTTAATCTACACGGAAATAATGGAAGAACACATCAAGCTACTCCATGCAGTCCTCACAAAACTCTTAGACGCTTAACTATATGCAAAACTCTCCAAGTGTGAGTTCCACCAAGAGAAAATTTATATTTGGGGTATAGAATATCCCATGAAGGAATAGAGATGGACCTACAGAAAGTAAAAGCTGTATTGGACTGGGATCCACCCCACACACGCAAACAATTGCAAAGCTTCCTGGGGTTTGCAAATTTTTATCACCAATTCATTCCAGCTTTTGCAAACATTGCCCTCCCTATCACGAACTTGCTAAAAATGAAGGGGGGGCAGAGAAATCCAAACCTAGGCAGCCCCTTATCTGGACAATGGAATGCTAAGCAGCATTCGAGAAACTCAAACGTCTGTTCGCAGCAGAACTGGTCCTTAAGCACCCAGATCCCGAACAACCTTTTGTCATCAAGCAGACGCCAGCAATGTTGCAGTTGGGGCAGTCCTCCTCCAAATGAATGGAAGTGGACAATTACAACCATGCGCTTATACATCCAAGAAACTGATGGAAACCAAGCAAAGATGGACCATATGGGAGAAAAAGGCATACGCTGTGCAGTGGGCAATGCTCACATGGAGACATTTCCTGGAAGGAAACCAAATCTCCTTTGAAAAATGGACTGATCACAAAAATCTAGAAACTCTGAGAAATCCAAAAACAAGCAAGGTGGGCTCAATATTTTGAACGTTTTAATTTCACTCTCAAATATTTTCCTGGGAGAAAGAATTTCTTAGCAGATGCACTGTCCAGGAAACCCCAATACAACAGCAAAAAGATTGAGGTTATAAAACTGATGGTCCAACCAACCCAACTAGCAGCCAAGGTAATCACCCGGGCACAAGAGAAAAAAAAATCATTCCTGCCTGAAGACACAATGACATCAATATTTAAGGAGGCACTACTTAAGGATGACTGGTTCCAGGCTAACAGAAACACTTGCTTACTCAAAGATGGACTGGCTTGGGTAGAAAACAAGCTTTATGTCCCTGCAAGCCAGAGTATGGAACTCATGAAACGTTGCCACGACTCCAAAATAGCAGGACACTTTGGGTTTGTAAAAACCCTGCATCTCATCAAAAGACAATTTTGATGGCCGTCCCTCAAAAAGGACATTGAAAACTATGTTGTGAGCTGCTCCACCTGTGCTGCTGCAAAGAGAAGACAAGGAAAATATCCTGGACTTTTACAAACAGTAGAGACCCTTCTGCTCCCTGGAAAGAGATCTCTATGGACTTTATAGTGGAACTTCCCGAGAGTGCTGGGAATACTGTCATTTGGGTTGTAACTGATCTTTTTTCCAAACAGGTTCACTTTATTCCATGCCAAAAGATCCCAACTGCCAAGGCATTGGCAAAGATGTTCCTAATACACATTTATCGCCTTCATGGTGCCCCCCAATGGATTATCTCAGATAGGGGTGTTTAGTTCACATCAAAATTGTGACGGGCATTTTAAACCTATTAGGGTCCACCCAGGGATCGTCGTCATCAAGTCATCTCCATACTGATGGAACTATAGAGAGAGTGAACAGCATATTAGAACAATATTTAAGATGTTTTATTAATTACCAACAGGACAATTGGACTGACCTTCTTCCTTTTGCAGAGGTAGCATACAATAACTCAGTCCATAGTAGCATGGGGTTCACCCCATTCCAGGTAGCCACAGGTGAAGAATTCAATCCCATGCTGGAACTACCCAGCAAAGAACCTGAAATCCCCTCCCTTAAGGAGTGGATGGATAATTTACAAGCCATGTGGCCAGTGGTAAGATTATCTCTACAGGAAGCTAGACCAGTTTACAAAACTCAAGCAGACAAAAAACGCTGTGAACCTAAACCTTTCAAGATTGGAGACCGTGTATATTTGTCCACAAAATTCTTAAAATCATTACAACCTTTTAAGAAATTAGGACCAAAATTCATTGGGCCATTCCCCATCTCCAGAATTATCAACCCCGTGACAGTAGAGCTTCGTCTTCCAAAAACTCTTAGGCAGATTCATCCAGTATTTCACTGTAGCTTGCTCAAACAGGAGATCACTTCAAACCTCAGACCCCCCCTTCCCACACCCCCAACCCCCATCATGATACATGGGGAACAACATTTTGAAATTAAAGACATCCTTGATTCACGCACTTACTGTGGATCCACACAATATTTAGTAGCTTGGAAACACCTTCCTTCCTCAGAAAACGAGTGGGTAGCCAAAAGACATGTAAAAGCACCCACATTACTACGAAAGTTCCACCTAAAATACCCTGATAAACCATCCTGAATTGCACATGTAACGCATGATTTTTGTTTTTTCCAGGTAGACCTGTTTTTTAAAGAGGGCAGGATGTCAGATCCGTGTATCTGTCATTTCTTCAGAGGAAGAAGAAAAGGGGGGGGGGGACTGATAAAGAAATCCTTTCTTGATGTAACCTGAATATATTTAACCTTATACCGAATTTGCACACCCATACATGATACAATGGGGGGAGAGAAGCCAGATGGCCAGAACCTAACACCTCGGAGCGGCACAGCCAGGAGATGAGAAGACCATAAAACTCCACAGTGAAGTGCTCTGGGCAATCTTCAAAAACAGTCCGTTCTAAAAAGGGGGTGGGGGGGGGAAGTTAGGTACGTCTTGGGAAATGTACGTGAGAAAAAACCTTCCTAAAGGGGAAGGATCCCCTCCCAGAGGGGCTGGGAGGGGAATTAACATATTGGCTTTTGTTTCCCTAAATAAACATTGAGATAAGGGGAGGGGTTCTAAACTCTCTTATCTATCACTGTATGCCTGAGGGATCTCAGACGCTGCTTTGAACTCCTACATGAATTATCTCATCTCAATAAAGGATTCCTTTTGATACATTTGGTTCTCAGAAGTTCATTCTTATTGATTGAATGGGAAAAAGTTTTGTAGCCTGACACATCACTTCCATGCCTAAAAGGAAACCAAAATTTGAGTCTTCCCATCCCTAGTGCAGTTCTTTAACCAATCTCTCTCTCTCTCTCTCTCCCTCTCTCTCTCTCTCTCTCACACACACACACACACACACACCCAGAGAGAGAGAGAGAGAGAGAGGGAGAGAGAGAAAGAGAGAGAGAGAATTTTATGTTTCTTCTTAAACTAGGTTTAAACGTAGTTACTTAGTCTGTGGTCTTTTACTTGATCCTTGATGCAAAAGCCATGCATTGTTAGAGTTCCATCTGGAGGAGAAAACTACTAGTTCAAGTCATCTAGAGCTTTGGGCTACAGAGCCATTCAAAGGAGAGCTCTACTTCTGAGGACCCAGATAGTTGGGGGCAATATGCTGACTCTGTAAAACAATTTAGAGAGGGTTGTAAAGTATTGTGAAGAGGTATATGCTATTCTCTTTTTTAGAAAAGTGATAGAAAAATTGAGCCTCTGTTGGCAGTTTATAATTAGCTTAAAATGGTTCTTTGATCTGGCTTTCTTACTATATGTGCAGGTGGATTGCATATTTCCTTTTTGGGTTTTTTTTTTTTTTTGCTTTGTCAGCCACAGCCATCTTGATAAAGATGGACCTTGTCAGTCATGTCTTAGCTAACTCCAGCTTAGATTACTGTCACATGAAATGTGCTCCCCAAGGGAGTCGGCTTGTCATCCATGTCTTTTCGATGTTACGCTGACAATCTTATCTCAGACCTTTCTATAATGCTCTTATCCCTATGATATTGGCTGCCTGCGTTAATATTGGAGAAGAATCTTTTTAATGACTTTTCTTATACATTTATTAATTATACATATTTTTCTTTTTAAATTACTTCAGTAACTTTGTGATATGCTCAGAAATTCAGCAGAGGTACAACCTTAACTCAGATATGATCTATAAGATGTGATCTCCAATGCAGTCAGAAATTACTCAGAAACTGTAATTGTTCAAAAGTTGTAGTTTAGTTGCTGCTGTGAACAAAGCATTTTGGCAAACTATAGTGACATCCAAATTTAGAGCAGAGAGACCTAATCTTGACCAACAAACAAGTCAAAATAAATAAGCAAGATATTGGTTAGCTTGCAACTTAATTCAGGATGACAAATAAAGGAAAGAAAAAACATATGTTTATTTATTTATTTATTTATTTTATTTGTCAATTGCTTACAAGATAATAGGTATAAGTATAACATAGTTATGAATACATGGATACATATAAGAAAAATAAAATATAAAAGAAACAATAGGACAGGGACGGTAGGCACGTTGGTGCACTTATGCACGCCCCCTACAGACCTCTTAGGAAAGGGGTGAGGTCAATAGTAGACAGTCTAAAGTTTTTGGGGTTTGGGGAAGAAACCACAGAGTCAGGTAGAGTATTCCAGACATTGACTACTCTGTTGCTGAAGTCGTATTTCCTGCAATCAAGTTTGGTGTGATTAACCTTGAGTTTGTATCTATTGTTTGCTCTTGTGTTGTTATGGTTGAAGCTGAAGTACTCATTGACAGGTAGGACATTGCAATGTATGATTTTATATGCTATACTTAGATCAGACTGAAGGCGGCGTAGTTCAAGGTTTTCTAGGTCTAGAATTTTGAGTCTGGTGGCATAAGGTATTCTGCAACGAGTACAGGAGTGAAGAACTCTTGTAAAATATTTCTGGACTTTCTCAACTGTATTAATATCAGATACGTAATGTGGATTCCAGACTGATGAGCTATATTCGAGTATTGGCCTAGCAAATGTTTTGTATGCTCTAGTTATTAGTGTAATATTACCAGAGAAAAAGCTACGTAAGATTAGGTTAACAACTCTTAGCACCTTTTTGGCTATGTAGTTACAGAGGGCTCTAGCACTTAGGTCATTTGAGATGAGCACTCCAAGATCCTTTACAGAGTTTGGGTCATCAACAAGGTCTTGACTATTCAGCCTGTATTTTATTTTCTGATTTTTTTTTGCATATGTAGGACAGAGCATTTATTTGTTGAGATCTGAAGTTGCCATTTGTTTGACCATTCTGATATGTAGTCAAGGTCTTTTTGAAGGGTAACAGTATTTTTTGTGGTGTTGAATAGCTTTACATCATCAGCAAAGAGAACACAGTTGCTCTTGATATGATCACAGAGGTCATTTATGTAGAGTATGAATAGAGTTGGTCCTAGAACACTGCCTTGGGGGACACCACTGTTGACAGATATAGAATTGGATAGGACTCTCCCAATTTTGACCATTTGTTGTCTGTTTGACAGGAATGCTTCTATCCAGTTATGCAGGTGTCCAGAGATACCATAAGATTTTAGTTTTAGAAGTAGTTTGTCATGTACCACTGAATCAAAGGCTTTGCAGAAGTCTATGTAGATTGTGTCTATTGATTTGCCCTGATCAAGTTGTGTAGTCCATATGTTTTTGTAATGTAAGAGTTGCAGATTACATGATAGTTTTTTCCTAAAACCAAATTGTTTATTAGAGAGTAGGTTGTTTATTTCTAAGTGGAGGATGATGGATTGGTTGATAATTGATTCCATGACTTTACAGGTGACGCAGCATAAAGAGATTGGTCTGTAATTTTCAACTAGGCTGGGGTCTCCCTTTTTGAAGATGGGGATGACTGTGGCTTGTGACCATAGTTTTGGCAAGGAGCTGGTCCTGAAAGATTTTTCAAAGATTATGCTTAGAGGTCCTGCTATGGCAGTGGATAGCTTTTTTAAGAAGTAAGAACATATTCCATCTGGTCCAATAGATAGAGATGGTTTTAGATTGCGTAGTGCTTTTTCAACATTGTCTTCTGTAAAATCGATATGTATTAGATCATTGTAGTTGTCTGTGGTTCGACTAGGGAATACTGGGCATGATCCATTGCTGTTTACAAATACTGAGCCAAAGAATGTGTTAAAGAGGTTGGCTTTAATAGTGTCGTCATTGCAGTCTTTACCATTAGGTCCTTTCAGGGGTGGCATGGACCTTGAGTCTTTTAGTTTGTTGTTTATAAAATTGTAGAAAGCACGGGTGGAATTGGTGCGTAGAAGGTTTTCTTCTTGTTTAATGTGATAATTGGTGCATTCAGTTTTTATCTGGTGGCATAAATTTTTGTATCGGCTTTTGAAGTTGGCAACATGACCAGATTTGTTTTTCCGCCAAAGTGATTTCTTTTTGGATTGAAGCTTCCTTATTGTTATGGGTAATTTGTTTTTTCTGGTTTTGGGAGTTGTTAATGGTATATGTAATTTGATGACTCTTTTGACTTCAAGTAAAAATATGTTGTAATGGTCTTCTATAGTGTTGCGTCCAGAGAATAGAAATTGCCAATCAAGGGATGAGAGATCATTGTTTATAAGATCATAGTTGCCTTTTTTGAAGTTATAATTGGGGATTCCATCATTTTGATGATTTTTGTGTGGACATATGTTGAGACAAAAGTCAATCATGTTGTGGTCACTGTTGGAAAAGGGTTCTTTAATTTGTATTCCGTAAATTGAATTCAAGCTATTGCAGAAGATGAAATCGAGGCAGTTGTTAAGTCTAGTGTTGTTGGTTACTAGTTGTTCTAGTCCCAGATTTGTTACTGCATTGTAGAAGATTGCATGTGTGGGTTCAGTTGTACATTCGTTAAGGGTCCAGTTAATATGAGGTAGATTGAAGTCACCAAGAAAGATGAAAGCATGTGGGCAGGATGCCGCCCATGTTAGTAGTGTATTTAGCTTGCTTGCATGTTCGATGTCATAATCAGGGGCCCTGTAACGTAGTAAGAACCGAAATGTGATATTTAAGGACAGTTCACAGACGATGGTCTCAGGAATAGCAAGCTCCTGGGTAACTTGGATGCTTTTTAGATGTAGGGACTTTTTATAGAAGATAGCAACACACCTCCTCTACGGATTTCACGATCTGATGGGTAAACATGATAGTCTCTTACTGTAGTAATGGAGTCAGGGAGAGATGCATTGAGCCATGTTTCACAGACAAATATGATGTCGAATTTAGCCGTACTTAGTAAGAGGAGAAATTCGGGTATTTTATTTACAAGGCTTGCATTGAGTAGGTTGCATTTAAGACCAGTTGTAGTTGGGATAGAGGTAGTTTGGGGCATGCATGCCTAGTTTTGAGTGATGATGGATTGGATGGGGTGGGGTTGGATGCGGAGTTGTGGGTTGTGTGACTTTCTTTTGATGCAATCAGCTCTATAGTCAATGTATAAGTCCTTTTCTCCATTGTCTAGATGGTTTTTGAGTTCAGCGCGGAGTTCATGGGAGCGGATTCTTTGCAGTATGGATAAGTCTGGTCTTGAGCGAAGTTTTTTGTGGTTGGGATTGGTTTTTGCAATGGTATTTATTGTATGAATGAATTTCCGTTTGCTGGACTCATTTTTGCATACAACTCTACAAAATCTTGGGGCCACAGAGCCATCATTGTATTTGAACTCAGGGCCATCTCTGGTTATTTCAATGATATCTTCAGGAGAGATGTTTGTTGTATTTGCGTTGCTTATGATATTACGAATTTTGGTAATGTCATCTGATTCATTGGTGTCTTCGAGATCAAATAAGATGGCATTTAGATGTTTCTGTTCACGTTCCATGGTGTCTCTGATGAGTAAGGAGATATTATTCATGGAATTATTTGAAGGGATAGTAATTGTTTGTGGCTGTGGTTTGGTATTTATTTTTGGTTGTAGTGGTGATTGTAGTTGAGGTAGTAGTTTTGGTTGTTGTGGGATTAGATTTTGAGCTGATAGGTACTCACTTATGTGTGCTGTATTTTTTTTTCCAAGAGAAATTAGGCTTGCTTGTATAGTTGTTTCGAAGCGTGTTGCTAAGCGTTCTTCTATTGAGTCAATGAGTGTTTCTATGCTGTCAACTCTGTCCGGTAGGGTACTCAGTTTGTTTAGCTTAGGAGAACATGATGGACATAGAAAAAAGAATGTATCTGAATTTTTAACCATATCAGCCAGGTTTTTGTTTGCATTTAAGCAGGCAGGGTGGCCATAGGCGACATTTGATGTAAATTTCACTTTCGTTGATGGTTTTAAGACATTTGAAACATGTGCAGGAATCTGGGAGGTCATTGGTAGAATTATTTTTGTTTTCATTTGGTTTGGAGTTTTTGGCTGGCATGGTTGAAGGCAATTATACAGTAATCAATTACAATAATTAGTTAATGTGATAGGTAGACAGTTACTTAATGAATGTTGATAATTAATAAATGTTAATTGATATATTAAAGAACAAATCAAAAGTAAGGTTGCACACAATACAGACAGTCCTTGACTTAAACCATTTGTTTAATGAACATTTGAAGTTGGAATGGCACTGAAAAAAGTGGCATGACCATTTTTTACACTTACAACTGTTGCAGCATCTCCATAGACACATGTTCAAAATTCTGATGCTTGGCTACTAGCTCATATTTATGATGGTTGCTGTATCCCAGGCTCATGTGATCACCTTTTGTAACCTTCTGACAAGCAAAGTCAATGTGGAAGCCAGGTTCACTTTGCAACCACGTTACTAACTTAACAACTAGCAGTGATTCACTTAACAGCTGTGCTAAGAAAGGTCATGAAATGGGGCAAAATTCACTTAACAACAAGGACTACCTTCTTGGTCTAGTGCCTTCTTGGTCTAGTGCTACTTTCAATCATAAAGTATCCCAAATTGGGGGATAGAAAGAGAACCGATTGTCTTGAAATGTGGTTGAATAATGCAGGTGACAGCAGTAGCTCAACAACATATGTTGGCTTGTAGTGCATCTCTGAGGGTGGCTTTAGACCTTCAGCATTTGGTCTGGAGTCTCTCACAGCAAACAGGGAGGGACTGTCTTTTATAATGTTCTGTTTTTAAAGTGAAGAATCTCTTGGGAGTACAGGACCCCTGAAAGTCCAAGGCCTGGAATTTTTCCTCTTTCTCCTTCCACTTTAAACAGGAAACATTTGCATTAAGCAATTCCAATGGGAGAATGCAGGTTCATTTCAAGGCAGATAATGTTTGTGTGCTGCTTATGTTTGGTGATTTATCCTATGGGCTTAAATGAATCCGGCAGGAAGAAAAAACACACATTATGTTTCATGTCATGTAAAACAATGCTTGGTGAGTCTGGAGCACAGTACAGACACAAATCACTAGACAAATAAGATGAGGGTCAGAAATGTGCAATTTCAGATAAGAGTAGAATGATCAGAAATTTGCTTCTTCTTTTTTAAAGTTATTATTTTGGCATGCCAGAAAATGGCATTTAAAAGTGCTGAGCAACAAAAGTGGGTTATCATGGTTTCAACTCAAGACTGATTAATGCAGGAAACTGGAGGAATTTCATATACTCCTAGAGTCTTAGCAGGTAGGGAAGATTATGAGATCTTGTAACTATATGAATGAAGCATTAAATGTTGCCTCACTTTTGAATGAAATGAACTAAGCAATAAAACAGACTGAAACTAGATCCTGAAACCCCAGGATGGACTTCGTACTCCTTTTTTTGAAGGGCTTTATTTAAATTGTACTGAGAGTCTGAATATCCAGAATGATCAGCCTGAAACAACAAATGTGGCAATGTAGCTACTTCAGCTAATTTGAGTAAATAAAGTTCTCTTAATTTCTCTTAATAAAGTTCTCTTAAATTGGACTGACAATATTGTTAGTATTTTCTTTGCTTTGCTTTGTAGAAGATGATGACTTTAGGGGAATTTTAGCAGGTCTAAAAAAAGTAGAAATAGTTTGTAGAATAAGACAAAAATAAGACAGAAATACACATACTGACCGTTATTGAAGTCCCATGACTAATCTGGAGAAAAAGTGGAAAAAATGTTGCTAACACAAACCTGTTGTATTAAGGTGATTTACAGAAATTATTTTGATGGACTGTTTTGAGTGCAGACTGGGGGGAAAGGATTTTAATTAGGGTGTTTTTGAAATAAACATGCAGAGTATTATTTCTCTTACTCTTGGGGAGAGATGAAGCACTATTTGTTCTATCCTCCCTAAAAAAATTTGTGTGTGTATATACACACACACACACACTAATTAGAGAACTAATTTTTTAAAAGGTTGTTCGAAGATATAGTGAAAATTATTGCCAGAGTTCTAAATACTTTGAAATCTTGCCAAGGCAGCCCGCAACAGCCACAACTGGACTAAATTATATGTTTATATTGAGATATAATTCCTTTTTGTGTAAAATTGTGAATATTAGAAACTAAGCTGCTGTTTCCAAAAATGTCAAAAAATCATGTTGATGCTGAAATGTGCTTCTAACCACATATGAAGTTTGTAGTTGTCATTCGTTTTCAAGTTGTGCATTTTCTTTTCTTATTGATGGTGGATAGCAGTGTGGAAGGATTGAGGAAAGTGCACATGATAATATTAAGACACAGAAAAAGTGCGGTTGTCACATTAGCATGGAAACCAGAGCAATGGCATGAGCAATTTTTTTTATTACATTTTATTTTGATTTACATTTTATTTTTCTGATAAAGGAAAAATAAGGAGAGAGCTTGATAAAGGTACATAACTACAGAAATATAAACATACTTTATGTTTATATTTGCCTATACTTGATTTTACACAATGTCTTATTTGTTGCTACTATTCCTAAAAAAACCAACAATGCATGTACAGACTAAGAATTCACTTATGTGTGTCTCACTTTTCCCTTTGGAAAAACAATACTATTTTTTCACTTTGCAAAAATGGCTATCTCCAAGGAGGTCCTAATGAATTTTATTCTTGGCTCTTATTGTTTTTGTTGACTCTTGCAGGCCCCAGAGTTCAGAAGCCCAGTTCATGCCTCCACAGTGACCCACGCTTTGGAGGGTATACAAATCTCTCATATCGACAGGGAAGGCAGAAAGTCAGTGACCCATGGGATTCATCCAAAATGTCTGCTGCACCTCCAGCCCCTCAGAAAACATGTGAGGAACATTCCCCATAAGGGAAAGAATGAGAAAAAAAACTATCCTTAGGAATTCCAAAAGGTCACAGAAGTTTTAACAATATGGGAAATTTAATAACCCTAAAGAGCAAATGGAAAACTGATGCAGTCTTCAGCATATATAATTGTCAATTAGATCAGCTGTTCATATCACCCAGCAATGCAAAGAAAGATAAGAGTGATATTACCATGGCAGGCAAAGTGGCAGGTGAAGTTGTTGAAATTGCAAAGCGTAAAGACAAAGATACTTATATATTCTATATACTTATATCTATTAGTCTCTCAGGACCCTGGCATTTCCCTTGCTTCTAGAGGATAAGCAAGCATGATCCTTTGTACGTATAACAAGGACATTCCACAGATATATGTCCTCCTAAAGCACTAGAACAAATGAGGGAAAATAAGTGAATGTGAGAATAATCTTATGCCTTTAAGTTTTCGGCTCTTTCTCCTAGGTACGTATGTTTTTAGGGCCTTCCAAAGTCTGCATGGGCTGAGGATCCTGGTTTTCTAAAGTCCTCATTTACGTGGAGGAGCTCAATTGATAGAGGAAGTTTTCTACTGAAAACAACACAAGTCTCTACAATTGGAGGGACACAGGAGGAGGCCAGGCTAATCAACTCATGCTGCCTTGTTGAAAGGATAGCTTTCTCCCATTTCTTGCCTAGTCTCAGCTTCTTGCTTTTATTATACACTCTGCCCGTGCACGCGCACACCCACACACACCTTTTGTTCACTTCCAACATCTTTACTTACACATACTCAACCTCAAGAGAAGAGCAAGAATAGAGTGTCCCTCCTCATCTCCTTGAATACCTCTTTCTAGCTATTTGCTTTCATTATCTGTACCTCCTGCTTATTTGCTGACTTTTAAGAGCATCTTCCTCTAGTAATGTATTCTTGTCAAAGATAAATACACCCATTAACAAAGAAACAGTAAAGAAATGCCTTTTTCTTCTTTCAGGTTAATATGTGATCAATTAAAAAAGTGTGCTCATTCAAATTTTCAGAAAATTAGTCTTGTTCAAGATCTTGAAAATGAAGAGGAAAACAAAACAAAACATAGGTTTTGCATGGTACTGGATGTTAGCAATAAGAACACCAAACCAGTCTTCCAGAAAGTGCATCTCAACTGTATCTTCTCAAACTATATGTTTCAAATGCTTACAAGTCATTAAAAAGCTTGAAATGTTAAGATATGATTTCAGGCTACATAATTAAAAAATAATGTTTTGCTTTTGATACATTCATTACTGTACTAAAGCCAATCAATTGAACTGGTCACTTCCCCAAAGGTTCAAAATCAGAACTAGAAAGAATATAAAATAGAATCATTAGAAAAGTGGTAAGGACACCTAGAACTATTTGTATCTGAACATTCAGGTTTATGAGTTAAAAATGATGTAAGTTATTCCCAGCTTACTGCTGGAATAGTCTAGGAGAAAAAGCTTGGATGGGCTTAACTCAAAGCCATATCATGGAGTCATGCTGTGGATTGTATTACTTTCTTATGCTCAGGCCTCCATTTTTAAAAGGGGAAATCTGAGGTAATCTTATCAAAGATTATGAAACACTTTGTAAGCTACAGATGCTCCAGAAATAATGAAGTTCATGGTTCAGCTAAGCTCTATTTCATCATTTCTCTTTAGTAGACTAAAAAGAAAATAGATCTCAGACCAGGTTCAAGATTGCAAGTGTCTTTATCTGATTAAGAAGTTTTCCTTTATCTTTATCACTGGACTGAGATGTGATTTGAAATTTCTAATGCAATTTTGAAATCTTTAATTCCATAATCACATTGTTCAGAATTCTTTTATTCATGTGAGATATTTACTTTTGATGTAAATATATATATCTCACAGCTTTTAGTCTAATATCAAAACTATTTCAAAGCATAGAATAAGGCCTACAATATTTATTTCTTTTACCTGAGATAACAGTGGCCAGTGGTACAGAACTTGACTCTCAGTGTAGAGAAAGAATCATAGAAGTCCTTGCCTGTAGCCCAGAAACAGATTTACACTCTTAATAAGAACCAGACCGCACAAAACTCCTGTGCAAAATCCAGCACTCTGCCAGTGCTGATTCCAATACTGTAGTTGACACTGATCTTCATTATATGCTTTGCAAAACTGCTACATAAGATGCATATGCTAAGGACATAAGGGAACAATTCAAATCTCACTCTTTGGGGGCCTTAGGAAGCAGAGAAATGTTGGAGGCAGGTGGCAGACCTTACACTGCCAGAGATCTTCTATAAGATCTTAACCTTCCACAACTTGCAGGTGTCTGGATATAATTAAGAGTTTTCAAAGAGAACTTTGCCATTATCATTTTAATGTGCAGGGGGATGTGTTCAATGACTTTGTCCTGTTGTTCCAATAAGTTTAGTTCTTCTCTATTACAAGTAGACAAACAGCAGCATAATACAAAGTAAAGAGATGGTTTCTTCCAAAAACCAAGCCCAAAGGATCTTAGACAAACTATTGCACAAATCTCTGATGTTCTCAGTGCTTACTATATTTACTCAATAAGCACAAGTTCAGAATGTAGAGAAAAGTCCTTTTGTGGAACAGTGAATGTCCAGTAGTAATAGCAATAGTGCTTTTATTTTTATTTATAAACATTTTGAATACAGTATATTGTCAGGGTGTATCATTTATGAAAAAGCAAGAAAAAACAAACAGAAGTATCAACATATACTAATAACAATAATGATAGTGTAACAAAATAATTTTAATTAAATTTCTTTGTATTAGCTTATTTATAGTTCTGTTAGTTATATCAACATGTTTATAATTGTCAACCCTCTTTGTATTTAATTCATACATAACAAGAATCTTTCTTCACATAATTTTTACCTCTTATCTCTAACCACTCATAAAATCTGTTCCATGTTAAGTAATATTATGTGTTTTCTTTGTCCTTTATTTTTAATGTCAATCTCTCCCTCTCTGCACAGTCTAGTATTTTCTGAATTGCATCCTCATCTGATGGGGTGTTCTCATTTTTCCAATATTGTACAAATATAATCCTTGCAGCAATTCTGAGTGGTTCAAGGTTGACTCAGCCTTCCCTCCTTACAAAGTCAGTAAAATGAGGACCCAAATTTTGGGGGGTTATATGCTGACTCTGTAAATCACTTAGCGGGCTGTAAAGCAATGTGAAACGGTATATAAGTCTAAATGCTATTCTATAGTCCTTTACAGCATTCTCTGAGTGGTTTACAATGTCAGCATACAATGCCCCCAACAATCTGAGTCCTCATTTTACTGATGGAAGGCTTCCATCCTTGGAAGAATGGAAGGCTGAGTCAGCCTTGAGCTGGTCAGGATTGAACTCCTGACATTGAGCAGAGTTAGCCTGCAACACTGTATTCTAACCATTGTGCCACCAGGGCTCTTTCTGTTCATTTGTAAGGTTTCTGATCATTTGTTGTGATCATCTGTTAGTAAGGAATCAGGTAGAGAATTTGAAAGTGGGATCTTCCAAGAGAAGTTGCAATCAGGAAATTGGACCTTAGAAACAAGGATGTGTGTTTGTGGGTATGTGCATAATTGTACTTATCTAGGGCAAATCTATCAGCTACAATTTATTGCAATCAATTTGGGACTCTTCAGAATAGGCTGGCTTCTTCTCAAATGTCCTTGGTTTTAGTAATTTTAAAATAATATTTAGAGAAGAGGGCCATGATTTTCACATTTAGAAACGTCAGAGTCCCAAACTGTTAAAGGAAAACATAGGTGCTAAAAGGGAACTGTATGTTGTATGTTCATGAAAGACTCTTGCACCTCATGGTACAAAGCAGATGTTTAGTAACTGCCATCCAATCCTTGCACATGCCACACACAGACTATTTATGAGTTGCTCTTGTAAAGGTGCTGTCTCCTCCTATTTTTTATCAACAACGTGTGGCTACAAAAATCAGACAATGTAAACTCTTACCATCTCAGGCTCTCCTGCAGCACATGCCATGCACCAGGGGCTGTTTGTATTTCGAAGAGTCTGTTTGGAATTCCTGTCGTGTCAGATTTCCAGTTTCTAGACCTCACATGCAGCTCTGCCACTAAGCAGGATTAGCAGGCTACTAGGCAACATTACAGGGTTCTGATTTCTTTAGGCTTTACAGAAGAAATCATTTGGTGACTTAAGATATTGAATGGAGAACAAATGTAACAAAATAAAAGACTTCACACATTTTTCTTTGCACCAGTAAAAAAAAAACCCTACACACTTATGCTGGTAGCATAATTTGGATAATAACATGTTTAAAGAAAATGGAAGAAGATAAGTTTGGCTAGCTTATCTTCTCCTTCGTGATACTGCAGTTAGGTCCAATTCCATTCACAATCCAGACATCACAGAGTGAAAAAGTGCTCCCACAGAAATGGGGGCTGCTGCTCTGATTCAAACTATTTCCCTGCCTAACGCACAGAAAAACAATGAATGATACTGGCAATACTGCTTCCACTGAACTCTTGGGTGATAGTTGATGTCTGAATGGAAGCCTTAAAATGCAAAGTTGAACCTGTACTAACAACTTGTAATAGGAATAGCTGTCAAACAAAATAACTCAGCCTGATTGCTTTAAGTAGTGAAATCATTCAATTAGAGAAGTCAGTGGTAGCAAACTTCAGTACACAGTCAGAATATTTTCTGTGCAGAAGAGAGAAGGCTTCCCATTATTTTTTATGATTCCCCTCCCCTCCCAGACATAAAATGTCTGTTTATTCATGTCTAGTTTAGTTAGCTTGTTTTCCAAGTTTCTCTCTTCCTATTTTTCCCATAACAAAAACAGAGTTGTTGGCAAATTCAGAGTTGGGCTGAGAGAAAGTGACTGGCCCAAAAATCCCCCAGCTGACTTTCATCTTAAGGCGGGACTAGAATTGATCTCCTGGTTTCTATCTGTCACTTTAAACATTAGACCAAACTGGCTCTGTTATCATACCTGTAAATTTTTTAATTTACTTGTGGAAAATGTGAGATGTTTTTTAAAAAAAGAGAAATTATTACAAAGAGAGTGTTAGAGTACTTGTCACCTACTGTACAGATGAAATGTAAAAAAAAATTGAACTGGGTTGTCCAATGAACATAGGCATAGAACCAGTTGTTAAAGAACACCAAAAACAAAATGAGCAAAAAATATGCTGTAATGCTCTCCACTGTCTTTGGAATTATATCTCACTGAACCAAGCGTGCTTTGCTTCCACAATATTAGTTTGAATGCAAATTAATCAATGAATGCATTAAAAATACAATAAATACTTGAACAATGAAGCTCAGAATGTTCAAAATAGAAACATCTTTAAATCTAACACTCCCCCCTTGCTTAACCTGGGCATTTTAGAGCTGGCCATGATAATAGGTGGCTATTAAGTACATTGAAAATAAAAATCAAAATACATGAATGGTCCAATAGATTTTGGAATAAGCTACAAGGAAAAGTGACTATTATCTGCCTAGCTTTCTTAACATACTGATAATCTTGGGTAATGCTGGCCTCCTTTCTATGTTTCCTCTTCAGAATTAAATAACTTATTGAAAAACATGCTGCTATTTTGTGACCTTTTCAAAAGTGAAAGGAGCTAAAGCCTAATGTAATGACTAGCTACTTAAATTAACAACATACGTTTTACTATATGCTGTACATCGTTTAATACAACATAATACCATGATCGTCATTAACCTCTTGGCATAAGGAATTCTCTTTTCCATGCCAAGTAATCCTGTCTTTTATGTTGCAATCCTTTTGACCAGGTTTAGAATGCAAGTTCCTTCTTTCTACTCTTTGTTCTTCCAACTGATATGAGCTGAGATCTTTATGTTAACAAAAAGCATACAGCCCTATGGAAAGAGAACTTTGCATTTTACTGAATTAACCTTTCAGATCAATCTAGAGGTGAAGTATTAGAGAATTTCTAGGTGAAGGAAACACAATTCCCATCTTGGAATGGTCAAAACTGTAAGGATCAAACCAAAGCAGCAATCCCATCCCAACAGATTGATGGCTTGAATTATGCACTTTGTTCAAAGATGGAGAAAATGCTTGATATTATTGAGGAGAGGCAACTAATTCTCAGTAGCAAGAAACTGAAATAAGGTCTAGTATCTCATATTTAGTTCCAAGCAGCTGCAGTCAGTGACAAGCTGTTAGAATTTGGGTATCCTGGTTTACCCAGCTGTCATTCCATCCTATTTTTCTTCATGGAAAAAGAAATTTGCATGATCCTAATGAAATCTAAATATAATAAGTAAACATATAAATGGAAAAGGTACAGACCTAGAAAGAACAAACTGGAATCCAGCTTGCATCAGATGTGTGATTAATGTTAATGAGGCACCTGATATCAGAAAAATAAGGAGAACAGGTCTGAAAGTGAGCTTGTTAGTAACTGGCAAGATTAAGCCTTGTTAGTGCACTTAAAATAAGCTTCTCTGATACTCTATAATGAAAATATCTTTCTCTAGCATGCATTGAGAAAGCCAGCAATATTGGCTATAAGGAGGAGGGGTTGATTGCAGATGAGTTACATTTTTAAAAACTGCTCCTTTTGCTAATGCTTTCCCTACATGCAGAAATTCTAACAGTCTGTAAAACAAGTTCACATATAAAAACACATTTTAATCAGTTCCTATTTTGTACATGAAAAATCAGCTGCATTTTTAAAATAATTTTCCACAAACAATAGAAGCCATTAGCAGATCTCCTTAAGTTGTAACAAGTGGTACCAAAGATTCTAGGTATTTAAATGATGGATTATTATTATTTTTATTCACATACAGCCTGGTTTTAGAAGCTGGATAAAATACTATAAAAGATTAGTAACACATTACAAAACATTTTTAAATTATCTTTTACCTTAGAGCATTCACTAACTTCCCTGTCAGTACTCATCTGCCCTATTGTTCTGCAATTATACAAAAAGTTTCACTGAACTCAGAATAGTTACTCAGAAGAGATATTTTTCTCAGTTTTCAGACTTTAATTTCCAAATATAGTAATTCAAATGTATTTGCTAAAACTTTATTTTTTGTCATACCTAAAGCTCAAAACAAAGTTCGCTATCTTTGTTTAAAATATTTTTGTCAGTTCTTTTAATAGATATTGCAAAAAACTTATGGTTTTTTAAATATAACTGAAATAATGCATCATTATTTCTATTTCCTCTAATTTACATGACATTTATCTGCTGGGTTATATAAAAGTGGCCAGTAAAAAGATGCTTTGGGAAGTAACAACTTGATTTTTATTATGGCCCCCCAGGTTATTATTATTTTCCCAATTTCAGAATGCTCCTTCAGTATAGCATAGTCATCCACATTCTCCAAATTCAAGAAAAAGCAGTTCCAGTGAATATTTGTAGCAAATATTACAGGAAACAGCCATCAATCATCACCTTTGCAACTTGCTTTGGTCATACCTCAACCAAAGATCTCTTCAAAAAGAAGAAAAAAACATCATAGCTTTAATAAGTGACAAGATAATGATGATGATTGTTATTATTTCTCATAAGATCGTGTTCAGATAGTACATTGGAAATCAGGATGGAAGCAGGGGTGGGACTCTACCAGTTTGCACCAATTCGCTAGAACCAGTTGTTAACATTCTAAGCAGTTCGGAGAACCGGTTGTTAGAAGAAATTACTGGCCTAATCCTGTAAGGAAGGCAGGAAGGAAACATTCTGGTGTTGCTTACAGAAACTGCTTCTCCGTTACATTATTATTATTATATTCTTGGCAGGACTAGACTTCCTGTCTCTGGAACTTCTCTGGAGTTTTTTTTCCTCCTTTGCTGGTACTTTGCTGGTGTGGAGTGACCATTCAAAGTTACAATGGCATTGAAAAAAGTGACTTATGACCATTTTTCACACTTACGACTGTTGCAGCATCCCCACAATCATGAGAGGCCAGGTGAGGAGATGCGTGACTCGATGTGAGTGATGTTGAGTTGGCCATGCCCAGCCAGTAAAATGACCACCAAGCCATGTCCACACAGTCACATGACCACCAAGCCACACCCACCAACTAAGCCACGCCCACAGAACTGGTTGTTAAAAAAATTGAATCCCATCCCTGGATGGGAGGCATCCATTTACATTTCATAATTAATATGTTTATGGATCTTAATTTGCAGTTTGTTAAAGAACCCAAGCTGCAATCATTAGCGATGATATATTAATCTTAACTATGACAAACACCAACTATCAATGGTGCATGATTGGTATATTTAGGTTCTCCTTGGTTACCAGTGTTATCTTTGTGCTAAACAGAGGAGTACAATTAGATGTTTCCTGATTTCCTACATCTATCAGCTTCATGGTTGAAATATAAATGCAACTCACCAAGTGAACATATGAAAACTTGAGTATTTAGAGAACCTTGTAATCAGTGGTGGGATTCAATTTTTTTTTACTACCAGTTCTGTGGGCATGGCAGGGGAAGGATACTGTAAAATCTCCAGTCAGGGGTGGTATTTGCCGGTTCTCCTAACTACTCAAAATTTCCGCTACTGGTTCTCCAGAACCAGTCAGAACCTGCTGAATACTACCTCTGCTCATAATCCTCCTCCAAATATTGCTGGGCAACAATATAATCTGAAGGTGTGTTTTGGATGTATTATTACAGGTAATCATGCTGTAGATTGGTCTTCTTGTCAGGCTGCTGATATCCACAGACATCCTCTCTCTCTTCCTTTCCACTATTTCTTTGAGGAAGATAAATAGCATTACTCATCACTCTTCCTTCCTCTTTCTTTTTTTGGCAAGAAGTTTCTTTCCTATCTCTGAATTTTGCACTGTACTATGGTGACTATAAAAGATTAGGAAATTTAGGGGATGGGCACAGCCATTCAAAGGAAAGTACATTTAAATAATATATTACTGTATTACTTGATGATGTAGTGATATAGTACTTTTAGTTATGTACATGTTCATCCAGTGATGTTCATTGGATGCTTAAGATATAATCGGGGGTAGTACTCCCCCCTCCCCAGGAAACTCCATTAGCTGATTCAAGTCATTTTTGACACAGGGATAGAAATTTTATGCTTAGCAAAAGATCTAGGAATGACAGAACTGGTAGCATGCATGTGCTTCTTAGTATGTTTGAATGCTAAACCCATCAAAAGCACAAGAAGCACTAATCCTAATTAGTGGGAATGCTAATAAAAGAATTTCATGTCACACTGTTGATGTGCTGTTCTTAATTACAATTTCTCATTCTTTTTCATGATTAAAGATTACTTTGTTCTAAAAAATACAAGTACCATCTCTCCTAAAAATGAACTTTTTCCCATGTGCTCCTGATTAAAAGTGATTGATCAGACCATATTATTTGAGTGATGTTTAAACTGCATTGATTATGTATTTGTTTATGAACTCAGTTTAAAACACTAGTTATTACTGTGAAAGGTTCTAAGTAGAGTACTTTGAGGATTACTGAAATAAAATAGAGAGAACTTGACTGGATTGTATTGTTTTTACCTGACTGTATAATATAAGCATGTAAAACAACTTCGTTATTCAAGTTTCAAAAAAAATCCCTTTTCTAGGTTGTTTTCCTGTTTAACATTAAATAAGTTCTGCATTTAATTATTCCCAAATGTTTAAAATAAATGAATTCCACACTCCGTTATTTGTACATTTGCACACATGAACTGCCTATTGCATAAACCCTCCCACCTCCTGGCACTCTAGGTGGCATTGTCAACTGTTGACAATAAAACATCCACAATTTGTCATCATGATTTTAGTTTATTTTGGGGATGTTGGTTAAACACTGCCTTTCCATTTCTAAACCTACTCCCTGCCAGCCCTTAGTAAATAAAAAAAATATGACTGGTGTCCTCATAATGCTTCCATGCAGCCCTTTGAAAAATGGAAGGGTGAGTTGTGATCATCAAGCTTCCTCAAATTGCCCATTACTATATGAAGAAGATACATAGCAATTCAGAAGTAAAGATGGCTTATTCCCATCTAAATCAAAATAGCAGTCTTAATGATCAATATGATAGAATTAGAGTACTTTTATGAAACTGAGTAAACAGAGTTCTGAACTCTTTTTTAATTATTCACTTAACTTTCAGATGCTTCTGTACTGTGTAATTCATTAAAGAGAGGAGCATACAAGAAAAAGAAGATGGAAGAGCTCAGGAGGAAATAGCAATAAGAGAGGGAACAAGAGCAAAAGAACTAAGAAAAAAAGAATGTCTAGAATGACAAATCCTATTTATAAATAACTATGCATGAAACATTTAAATTAATGTCAATCAATATAAATGGACTGAATTTGGCAATAAAAAGGAAAAAGACTTTTAACAGATTAGAAAAATTAAAATTAGATATAATTTGTTTACAAGAAGTTCATATAAAAAGTTAACATGTGAAAATATTGGAATATCCTAAAATTGGGAAGTTATATACTTTTTTACCACAACAAAAGAAAAGGGGAATAGCCCTATATATAAAAGAAACAATAAAAGCTAAATAAATTTTTACAGATGAAGAAGGGAGAATTTTGATGGTGGAAATAAGGATGAACAATAAGTGGATACTTTTGGCCACAATATATGTACCAAATCCTAATCAAGAGGACTTTTATGGAAAACTACATAGAAAGATAATAGAATTGAAGTATGAAAACATCTGTATCCTGGGAGATTTTAATGCAATTGTGGATGCAGAATTGGACTATAAAACTAGAAAGTAAACAAAAAAACAAGGAAAATACTTCCTAAGACTTTTTCCAAAATGGTGGAAGAATAGTTATTCAGGATGTTTGGCGAGAGAGGCATTCAATATTCTTTTTACTCAAATAGACACATGTCCCGGTCTAGAATAGACATGATAAGGATGACAACAAAATTGGAAGCAGATGTGCAAGAAATAAATATAGAAACAAGCATTTGGGTGGATCATAATCCAATAAAAGTTATATGGAAGGGACAAAAAAGAACTTTGAGATGGACAGTAAACCAGAAACTTTAAAAGAGAAGGAATGTATTCAATTTATGGAAAAAGAACTAGACTTTTTTTTAAAGTGAACAGAAAAGAAATTACAAAATGTATAGGATATAGCTAAGGTATATATTAGAGGATTAGTTATAACATACAAAGGAACAGAAAAAAAGAAACAAAATTGAAGGATATTAGAAGAACATAAAACATTAGAGACAGAACTGCAAAAAGATCCACAAAAAAGGAAATAAAAAATCAAATGGACTTACTGAAACATAAATTGAGATTGATGGATAAAGAAGAATTAGCACAGAAAATCAACAGTGTTAAACAAAACTTTTTTGAGAATGCAAATAAACCAGGAAGAGGTTGGTGCATAAGTTAAAAAAAAGAAAAAAAAAGGAAATTGATAGAGAAACTAAAGGACAATGAAGGGAAAATTCATTACCAAAATGAAGATAAAAGAAAGTGATTCAAGATTACTATAAGATTATATGATCAAGAGTTAATATCAGAAGAGAAAAATAAAACAATACTTAGAAAAATCAAAATTATCTAAAATACCTGAAATAGTCAAAGCATCATTAGAAGAATTTATATCTATGATGGAACTGACAGAAGCAATCAAGAGACAAAAGAATGGAAAAGCACCAGGACCGGATGGGCTGCCAGCGGAACTATACAAAGAATTGCAAGGTACCTTGAATACCAATACATATACCAATCTGTATGGCAAAAATAAGATACACGGGTATTTCCAGAGACATTATATAAGGAATGCACTAAGGGAGAAAACCAAACAACAACACTATTTAAGGACACCAGACTGACTTTTAACATTGGAAGCACTGACTCATCCAAATATAATTAATATGGGTAATATTGTTAGATATAAAGATATTTTAAATGAAAAGGGGGAACTCAAAACGAAAGAAGAAATGAGTAAGCAAGGGATCAATATAACATGGTACTCTCAAGTGCAGATACAGTCTAGATATGAGAAAGATGCTAAACTACAGGGTTCTTTTTTTACAAAGAATTAGCAGAACTAGATAAAAGTTAATAAACAAATTGTATAGTTACTTACTGGGAGCTGGAAGATGAACAAATAAAGGAGACAATGATAGTATGGGCGAAAAAATTTGGTTACACAATAAGATTAAATAAATGGGAGAAACTGTGCGACAGTTTTGGAAGAGCAAAACCTCTCTCTGTCTACTGTCCTGTATAAATTTTAATTTAATTCATGGTTTTTTCCCCAGCCAAATAAATTTTGTTATTAATTTATTTAAAACCTCGAAATTTTTTTTTCATAATTTTATCAGTACTACTTGGAACAAGAATAGCATTTCTGGTAATACATTAGTTTTGATTGCAGCAATTCATCCTGTAAATGAGAGTTGTAATTTTTTCCAGTTATCCAGATCTGTTTTTATTTGTTTTATCAATTTATTATAGTTATCTTCTTTAATTGATGCTGTTAGCCATATTCCTAAATATTTGACTTTTTTGGTCATTTGCATTTGCATTTTTTCCTCCAGTACTTTTCTCTGTTTGTTAGTGAAGTTTTTTTGTTATAATCTTTGTTTTATTCTTGTTTATTTTAAGATCTGCCACTTTACCAAATATCTTCTATTTTCTGAACTAGTTTAGGTCCTATTTCCAATGGTTTCTCTAGAATAAATACCAAATCTTCTGCAAATGCTTGAACTTTATATTCCTCTTTTTTATTTTTTAAAAATAAATCTCTTGTTCTCCTCTAATCTGTCCAAGTAGCACTTCCAAAGTTAAGATGAATAGCAATGGTGATAATGGGCACCCTTGTCTTACGCTCTTTGATATTTGAAATTGCTTTGTTGTATCTCCATTTATTATTACTTTTGTCATTTGTGTAGAATACTGTATATCATTTGCATCATCTTCACAAACTTCTCCACCAAGTTCATATTTTTGAGTTGTAAGATAATAAACTGCCAATTCAAATTATTGGATGCCTTTTGTGCATCGAGAAAAATCAATACTAATTATTTCTCAGAATGTGTTTCATAATATTCTAATTCATTCATAATTGTTCTCAAATTATTTTTCATATGCCTTTTCGAGAGGAATCCATTTTGATCTGGGTGCATCAGCTCATTTAGCACTCTTTTTAATCTTTCCGTGATTATGGATGCAAATATTTTATAATCAGTGTTAAGTAGTGAAATAGGTCTATAATTCTTTATTTGCTGGTGATTTGTATCTTCTTTTGGGATTAATGCAATATACGCTTCCAACCAAGATTTGGGTAGTTTATACTCTGCAAGAGCTTCATTATACATCTCTATCATTATTGCCTCTATTGGGTCTTGTATAATTTTGTATAATTCTATAGGTCGTCTGTCTGGGCCCAGTGTTTTGTTGCTATTGTTGTTGTTTCTTTATTGCCTCTACCATTTCCATCATGGTTATTTTTCCATTTAACACCGTTCTTTTTGTCTCTGCTATTTTAATTAAGCCCATCTTATCTAGGTACTTTTTGACATCGTCTTCTACTAGATTTTCTTGACTATATAAATTCCTTAAAAATTCTTGGATTATCTTCTTTTTATCTTCAATTCGATAATATATATCTTTTTAAAAAATATATATTCTTTTTTTAGTTTGTATGCTAGCCATCTCCTCGGTTTTATTTGCATGTTCAAAAAAGTATTGTTTCACCATTTAACTTTTTGTGCCATTTCTTCTTGTACCATCAAATTTAGTCTATGTTTTATAAGGTCTCTTTTTTCTTTTATTTGAGTTTTTTGAGGTTCCAATTTTTAAGTTCATTCTGTAATGCTTTTTGTTGTTGTTTATTTTTTCTATTTCTTCTTGCCACATATGCTGTAATTAATTCTCATATATATACTTTTGCCATATCCCACAAATTTTGTACTGTTCCTTGTTTCCTATTTTCTTTAAGAAAGAATTTCATTTCTTTTTCAATCATTTGTACATATTCTTTACCTTTCAGGACACTTTGTTTCATTGTCTATCTCCTTCTCTTCTTCTCCATATCACTTTTATTGGGTTATGCTCTGCCCAGTTATTTGCCATTATATCTACTTCTTCAATATCTTTTCTCAGTCCAGATATCATCCATACCATATCAGTTCGTGACCATGATTGATGTACATTTGAATAGAAGGTATATTGATTGTTCTTTTCATTTAATTCCCTCCATGTGTCCTGTAAATTTAATTCTTTTACCATCTCAAAGAATGTATTTGGAAGTATTCTTCTTCTTCTTCTTTATTTTTTTATCTATTTATCTTTTATCTATTATCTAAAAAGGACTATATTTCTATAGTCCTTTTTACTATCAACTACTGTGTTAAAATTGCCTATTAGACACACATTTTCATAGTCTGCCTCCATCATTTTTTAATGTACTTTTCTATAGAATTCTGTCTGATCATTATTTGGTGCATATATAGCAGTAAGCAATACTTGTTTCTAATTTATTACTATTTCCATCATTAATATTCTTCCATCTCCATCTATGTATATTTGCTTTGGCTTTAACCATTCCTTAATATATAAAGCTATTCCTCTCTTCTTTTGCTGTGCTAAAGATAAAGTTTTCCTATTTTTGTGCTAAAGATAAAGTTTTCCTATTTTTGGATATTGGCATACTGTTTCTTAATGTGCACTTCCTGTAGGCAGACTATGTCCAAATTTAATGTTTGTAGTCTAATCAATGTTTGCTTTCTTTTTGCTGGGGAGTTCAGACTGTTGATGTTAATTGAAAGCATCTTAACTTCCTCCTCCAGCTTATATAGGTCTCGTTTTCCTAGTTGTCCTTGTTTCACTTTGTATTTAAATTCTTCTCTTCCCACGTGTTCATTTTCCGACTTTATTCTTTCTTCCCATTCTACTTCTCTTTCTTCTACTTGTTCTTCCTCTTGGCTCTTGCTTTCTATTTCTTCTCTACTCTTTTGTTCCTCCTCTGTCATAAAATATTGATCAAAAATTCATGTGCTTTGTCAGGTGTACCAATCTTAAATCTCTTATCCTGCCATGTGACCATAATATCTTCCGGAATAAACCATCTAAACATCACCTTATATTTATTTAATTGGGTGGTTAAAAATTGATAGTTTTTTCTCTGTTTCCTAACTCTTCTGGGTATCTGTCTTAGTGTTTGAATTTCTCTTCCTTTATATGTCATAGGTTCATCCCTTGTTCTTTTGTATATTCATCTTGTCCTTTTTGTAAACCTTATGTGTACTTCTCTTGGTAACGTATGCTTTCTTGCATAGTTGGTGTGTATTCTATACACCTCATCTACATCTCTTTGTATGCCATGTTTAGCTTTCTGTAATGTATCTGCCAGTAAATCTATCATGAACTTAGCTAGATCTTCTTCCTTTTCCTCAACAATATTCTGGAATCTCAGGAAAAAGTCTGCCTTCTCCATCTTGAGGAAGGCAATTGTCTCTTCCAGGTCCCTATTAGCTAGAGTACATTTTTATTCAATTTTTCCATTTTCTTTTCCATTTTTTCCACTTTTGTTTCCAACCAATTGTATTCTCTGTTCATTCGTAGTTATTGTTTGTTGAATATTTCCTATTGTATCATCCATTTTTCTGATATCACCTTTCATTTCTTCCATCTCATTTTTTATCTCCTCATGGTTCCTCTTTATTTATTTATTTTGCCAAGCACTTAAAATACAATAGAAATAAGAATAAGTTTAAATACATGAAATAGGAACTAATAATTGGGGACAATAGGACAGGGACGGTAAGCACGAGTGTGCACTTATGCACGCACCTTACAGACCTCTTAGGAATGGGGTGAGGTCAATAGAGGTTAGTTTAAGGGTAAAGGACTGGGGGTTTGAGCATGTGACAACAGAATCAGGTAGTGCATTCCAGATATTGACAACTCTGTTGCTGAAATTGTACTTCCTGCAATCAAGTTTGGAATGGTTTACATTCAGTTTATATCTGTTATGTGCTCTTGTGTTGTTGTGGTTAAAGCTGAAATATTCATTAACTGGTAAGACATTGTAACATATGATTTTATGTACTATGCTTAAGTCCAATCTTAGCCGGTGTAGCTCAAGGTTGTCTAAACCTAGAATCTCAAGTCTGGTGGTGTAGGGTATTCTGTTGCGAACAGAGGAGTGTAGTATTCTTCTTGTAAAATACTTCTGGACTCACTCAATTATATGAATGCCTGATATACAGTGAAGATTCCAGACAGTGGAGCTGTATTCAAATATTGGTCTAGCAAAGGTTATGTATGCCCTAGTTTGCAAATCAGTATTACCAGAGGAGAAGCTTTGTAAGATTAGGTTTACAATTCTTAATGCCTTTTCTGGCAATGCTGTTGCAGTGAGCTCTGGCGCTTAGGTCATTTGATATAGGACTCCAAGGTCCTTGACAGAGTGAGGGTCATCAACAAGGTCATACCTGCCTAGCTTGTATTTGGTGTGTTGGCTTTTTTTTTTACCAATGTGTAGGACAGAGCATTTGTTGGTCGAGATTTGGAGTTGCCAACTGTTTGACCATTCAGACAGATAATCAAGGTTGCTTTGAAGGATGGTAGCATTGTCGGTGGTGTTGAATAGTTTTACATCATCAGCAAAGAAGACACAGTTGCTTATAAGGTGATCACAAAGGTCATTTATATAGAGTGTAAAGAGTGTAGGTCCTAGAATGCTCCCTTGGGGAACATTGCTGTTAACTGGTGCAGGGTTTGATAGGGCGTGTCCTAATTTTACTATTTGCTGCCTGTTTGATAGGAAGGCAGTAATCCACTTGTGAAGGGATCTGGAAATGCTGTAAGATTTTAATTTTAATAGTAGTTTGTCATGTACCACTGAGTCAACGGCTTTGCAGAAGTGTATGTAAATTTTATCTATTGCTTTGACCTTGTCAAGTAATATAGCCCATATATTTTTGCAGTGTAGAAGTTGCAAATTTCAGGACAATTTTTTTCTGAAACCAAATTATTTATTGGAGAGTAGGTTGTTTGTCTATAAGTGGAAGGTAATGCATTGGTTAATGATTGATTCCATAACTTTGCATGTGACGCAACACAATGAGATTGGTCTGAAGTTTTCAACCAGGCAGGGGTCACCTTTTTTGAAGTTAGGGATGACTGTAGCTAAAGACCATAGGTTTGGTAAGCAGCTGGTTCTGAATGATATCTCATATATTATGCTTAGGGGTTCTGCTATTGCAGTGGAGAGCTTTTTTAAGAAGTATGCACATAAGCCATCAGGGCCAATAGATAAGGATGGTTTTAGATGACATAGTGCATTTTCTACATTATCTTCAGTAAAGTCAATATGTAGTAGATCATTGCAGTTAGTTGTGGTACAATTAGGGAATGTGGGGCATGAGCCATTATGTTTACAAAGACTGAACTTATCTCCTCGTGATTTCTTGCCATCGACTCTTGAGACTTTGACACTTCCTGTATTAGAAGTGTCATTTACATGCTCTGTATGTTCAATGCTGAATGTGATTTCTCTATGCTTAGCATGCTCTCTATCAAGCATTAATTTGATGGGGATGATGTTGTGGACGCTGGGTTCGATGAGGTTTTCTTTCCTATTTTGGTAATGGTTGTTGTACTTGTCATCTTCACCATTGCAGAATAGTTTTCCAGAATAACACACTAATTTAGATCTTCCCTTTAATCTTTCCCCTTCTTCTTTTATAATATCCCCCAATCTATTATTGTACTATTTAATGTTACTTAGTAAGTGATATTAATCTAATATTATTTTGCGAGTACATCTAACAATGTAACAGTATAATATATAACAATATAACAGTTAATATAATTCTGTATTAGTATATGCGTGTGTGTGTGTTTTCTTAAGTTTTTGTGGGTATTTACAGAAACAACCAACCAACTACCATTCCTAGATATACTAATCTACAAAAAAACAGATGGCATACTAGGACAAACCATATACCAGAAGAAAACATACACCAACCTCTACCTCAACACCCAATCCCACCACCACCCAGCACAGATAAACTCTGTGGCCAAAACACTAATTGCCAGAACCAAACACCTGGTAGACAAGACACACATAAAGACTGAACTATGCACCCTGACCAAAGTACAGACAGCCAACGGCTTCCACAAAAGCAAAATCACAGGCCTGATCCACAAAAACACACTGAGACCTAGAAGATGAACAGACCTATGGAACAGCTGTCTTGCCCTACATAAGAGGTACTACAGACAAAATCAGTTAGATACTACACAGGCATCACATCAAGACTGACTTCAAAACAGATAGAAAAATAGCAGCCATCCTAAGAAACCCCAAAGATAAAATTGACCCAGAAAACCAAGGCATATATGAAGTCCCCTGCACATCATGCCCTGCCACAGACATCGGACAGACCAATAGAAGAATAAGTACCCAACTGGATGAACACAAAATGCAATAAAAAAGCTGGAACACACTTCCTCACTAGTCCAACACATGAAAGCCACAGGTCTTCAACTTGAAAGGGAACCAAAACCCTAGCCACTATAGAAAACCCCAGCTATAGAATTATAAGAGAAGCCATAGAGATTGAAAAAAGACCTGAAAGCATGAATAGAAGAGATGACTCCACCAGACTGTCAATTATCTGGAACAAAAAAATCTCCACACCACAAGCCAAGAAAACACCTGGGCACAAACAGACCCCTCCCGAAACCTCCAGCCCAAACACACGCCACCCAGCCACCCAGATGAAACCTAGCTTCCTAATAAACAATAGCCGGCCATTCACCTGAAGCCAAGCTGTGCTAAAAGCTCCCAATACACGAAACACAATGTTGCCAGCCAATCAAGACAAAACAGACAGAAGATATTAGAAATACCAATCAAGCAGAACACAGCAAACTCCAAGACCAATAAACACAGATCAAGACTCCCAACCAATCAGGATGAAGAAAAAACCATTATAACAAAGCATGATGCTAGCACCAAATTTAAAACAGAAACGGCTGCAAAAACCTGACACACAGACGAACCCAATACACAAGCCTGATGATGGCAGATGAGATTCTGCCAAAATGTTGCTACAATTTTAAAAGCACAACTATAATGATGTGGGAAAATGCCCGAACAAAGCTGAATACCATATGTATGTATGTATGTATGTATGTATGTATGTATGTATGTATGTATGTTTTCATAGATTTTCATAGATACAGGTATGCAGGTCTTGGCGTGTTTGGGTCTTTTCCCTGTAAGATTGAGAGTATCTTGGCGACGTTTCGATGAGGTCCCACTCGCCATCTTCAGGCTGGTGCTTTCGGCTTCATGCTTGAGCGAGCAAAGCGTGATCAGAGCTGCCATTTCTCTATAAATACTGGTTGCGAGGTTGGCTGTGTTGTTATTTCTTGATTGGTTGATGGAGTTGATGTTTGCATATTGGCTGTCTTTTTCGTAAGAACATATGTAGCTGAGGTACTGGCTGTGTGTCTACTTGCCTCCTTTGTTGTAACGATGGGTAATGGGCCGTGTGATGACCTTCTGAGTTCTATTGTTGTGAATCCTGGGTCTTGTGCTGTAATCTCCTGGGTCATTGGCTGTGTGGTAACATCCTGAGGTTTTGTGGTGTAACCTCCTGAGTTCCATGATGTGATATCCTGAGCAGGTGGCTGTAATGTGATGTTCCAGGTTTTGGTTTGGCTCCGAGTTTGAGGCCTGGCTATGTGTTCATGGCATGTGTCAGTTTGCTTGGTTTGGGGGTCAGGGTGTGTGGCAGCTGGTGATGCAGACATGGTCTGGTTTCTGGATGGTGGTTGCCTTTCATCTAAGGGGTGGGTTTCGGTTTGAGTCTGGTGAGGGAGATTGGTGGTAGCATCATGTGTTGTTTTGGGTCCGGTGTTGGTTTTCGTGACTGGGACTCGTTTGTTGATAAGGGCTAATTTCCAGATGTCTGGTAGGCAGCCCAGGAGATTACAGCACAAGATCCAGGATGTCACAATAATAGAACTCAGAAGGTCATCACACAGCCCATTACCCAGGTCATTACAACCCAGGAGATTACAGCACAAGACCCAGGATGTCAAAACAATAGAACTCAGAAGGTCATCACATAGCCCATTACCCAGGTCGTTACAACACAGGAGGCTGATAGACACACAACCAATACCTCAGCCACACATGTTCTTATGAAAAAGACAGCCAATCTGCAAACATCAACTCCATCAACCAATCAAGAAATGACAACACAGCCAACCACCCAACCAGTATTTATAGAGAGATGGCAGCTCCGATCACGCTTTGCTTGCACAAGCATGAAGCCGAAAGCACCAGCCTGAAGATGGCGAGTGGGACCTCATCGAAACGTTGCCAAGATACTCTCAATTTTACACAGGAAAAGACCCAACCCGCCAAGACCTGCATACCTGTACCCGTGAAAATCTATGAAAACACACATACACACTCACTCACACACACACACACACACACACACACACACACACACACACACACACACACACACATATATGCAGGTCTTTCCTGAATATATGTATATATTTATCTATAAGTATATATTTATACTTTGTTGTTTATAGTATATCTAATGGGATATGATGTTGGTATATTACAAAATAACATAATCACACACACATATATAACAATGTTATTAAATATTATGTTCTAATCCATACAAATTAAAGTTTTAGCCACTTTCCCCCCCACAAATTCTCAACAAGCCTTCTTTTCCCTTTGAGGATATTGATTGAGGATATTGCATCAGTCACTTAATTTAGTCCACTGAACTTTATTTAGTCAATTTTTTTCCTTCCTGCCACATGATGGCACCCTTGTTCATTTCAATACAGTTTGTGGTCACAATTTCTTTTGCAATTTTATAATTATTTATTTTTAAAGGATTTTATATTCAATCACCAACTCAGTCCCAGTCCTTATACATTTAATGAAGTACTAATTGTTCAACAAGTTTAGTCCAGAGCTTCTCTCCCTCTCTTACACAGTTTTCACAGTCTATCAACACCTGTCATCTTGGCGGGGGGGGGGGGAATCCTCCCCCGCTTTCTGGAGTCTCTCTTTTGCTGCTTGTAAATTTTTTTTTTTAAAAAAATAGTTTTTCATCAAAATTTAATTGTGGAGTGTGAAGTTTCTCTATGATACCATTGCAATGCTTCCTATTCTGTCTTCCTGATCTATATCTGGCCGTCATGGCTCTGGATCCGCCGTAATGGCCAATTTCTTTCCTGCTGGTATCAAGGGGTTTCTTCTTATCCAAACGGGAGATTCGTCTTCTTCAAAGCTTCCCCTCTATCTTGTCAGATGGACATTGCCCTTTATGAGCCTCCAAGCAGGAAAACTCAGGCCATAGGAACAGAGTTCCATTCCTTTGCCCGCTTCTACCATGACGTCACCACCGGAAGTCCTGATTAGTGAATTCCCATTAGTGAATTCCCATTAGTTGCTCAATTAGCAGTTCTAAAACATGCAAAAGGGAGTAGATTAATAGGTACCACTTCTATGGGAAGATAACAATGATCCATATGCCTTTGACATATAGTTTTGCTGGTCACATGACCACAGAAAATGTTTTTGGACAACGTTGGCTTCCTTGACCAAAAAACAAAGATAAGAACTGTGCCCAAGAGTCAGACATGACTGGAGAGGGAAATCTTTAACTTTTAACTTTATGTACAAAATTCTATGTGTTGATTACAGTATATCAACCTACTTACCTACCTACCTATTAACAGTAATATTTAACTAAAAGATAGAACATGAACAAAAGAAATGAACAACCCTTAGCTCTTCTATCTTTGTCTCAAAACATTGCCATGTTCTGTGTTTTTTTATATTTAGAAGATGACACTAAATTGTGAAATAAAATAAAATT
Organism: Bungarus multicinctus; assembly: GCA_023653725.1. Lineage (NCBI taxonomy): Eukaryota > Metazoa > Chordata > Lepidosauria > Squamata > Elapidae > Bungarus > Bungarus multicinctus. Next base: position 169,635,472 of record CM042836.1, read on the forward strand.
ATATAAATATAAAGCTTTATAAACAGAGAATTGAACTGCAAAATTTATACATCAGAATTTAACAAGAGTTAACAGTTCTAATCAATAAGCAAACATCTTCTGAAAAAGTGGTAAGTGTTGATTCTGGATTATTAAATGGTACCATCTGCTTGTTGACAGAAGAGAAGCAGGATGATAAAGAAAGTAAATGGTTGTGCAAAGCACTCTTTGTGTGATTCAAACTGATTTTGAACAGGGAAAATCCTGTTTTATAGGGTACATAACCTTAGGAGGCTTAAAATAGCTCAATCCACTGAATTATTTTTATAGAATTCTTTATTGACCAAGTGTGATTGGACACACAAGGAATTTGTCTTGGTGCATGTGCTCTCAGTGTACATAAAAGAAAAGATATATTTGTCAAGAGTTGATAATCATCAGGTACAACACTTAATAATAGTCATAGGGTACAATAAGCAATCAAATCATACTAGGAAACAGTCCAAAAAATCATTAGGATATAAGCAACAAAATTACTGTCATACAGTCATAAGTGAGAGGAGGTGGGTGAAAGGAAGGGAGGATTAATAGCAATAGTGATAGTAATGCAGACTTAGTAAACAGTTTGACAGTGCTGAGGGAATTATTTTTTTAGCAGAGTGATGGCATTTGGGAAAAAACTGTTCTTGTGCCTGGTGCGCAGTGGTCTATAGCCTCGTTTTGAGGGTAGGAATTGGGACAGTTTATGTCCAGGATGTGAGGGGTCTGTAAATATTCTCACAGCCCTCTTTTTGCCTATGCAGTATACTGGTCCTCAGTGGAAGGCAGGTTGGTAGCAATTGCTTTTTCTGCAATCCTTATTATCCTCTGAAGTTTGTATCTGTCTTCTTGAGTTTCAGTTATAGAGGTCCAGATGACAGACTCAATAATTCCTCTGTAGAACGGTATCAGCAGCTCCTTGGGCAGTTTGAGCTTTCTGAATTGGCGCAGAAAGAACATCATTTGTTGTGCTTTTTTGATGACTTTTTTATATTAGGTATCCATTTTAGGTCTTGAGATATAATAGAACCTAGAAATTTGAACTTCTATACTGTTGATACTGTGTTTTATTTGTATTTTAGGGGGAAAAGAGATTCTTTGCATGTAAAGATCTCCACAGGATGCTGAAAAAATTCTGGTCTGATACGCTGATGAATGACTGAACAGTGTCTCAGCTTTGGAAACCATATTAGTACCAGAAGCTTCCACACTGCCACATTCCTGTGCCTGGGAAAGTAGGAGGGGGAATTTTTAGAGTGTTGGTAGTTAGACATAATAGCATTCTTCTTTTCGGTCCAGGTCATGTTATTTTTGGGATGGTTGGTGATTGGACCATGTGATGGACTGATGGGTGCAGGGGTTGGGTTTTGACTTTTGAATTAGTAAGAGAAAACCTAGAACTCTCAGATTCGGATTTTCCCAAATGCGCCAGTATATCTACTCTAATAAAAGGAAACTTTGAGAAAATGCCTGTCTCAGTGTTTTTAATTGGAGTTGGGTTTTTCTGGAACCCTGACACAGTGAGCTAGATAAGCCACTTTTGTGATTTGGTATCCAGAGAACCTCCTAAGTCCCCGCCCCACTCCCCTTTGATTACACTGCCACGAGGCTGCTGTGTCACTTTATGGCTGGTAAGGAGGAGATTGTGGAGCAAACAGCATTCCTTAAGAACTATTTCCTGCTCTGAAGAATACTCCTGTTGCTTTCCCTCTGCTTTCATTTGTATTGATTGACAAGTTGCTATTGATTTGCAAGCTATAACCTCCTATGTTTTATATCTAACACACACAGTTTTCCTGCTATGGTTGATGGAAAGGTAACTTTGCAAAAAAATCAAAAGAACAGATAGAAAACAAAGACAGAAAAACAAAACCAACCCTCATAAATTATTGGACTACAAACAAACATGTAGTTTAGATTCTAAGCTCACAATCCTATGATGATAATCTAATATAAGGAGAAGCTGAGGTAGTTTTAATTTGTCTCCGAATTATTGATTTAAATTGGGTTTTAAAGTTGGGGGGTGGGTTTAATTAATGTAATCAGCCATTATTTAATCGCTTTTTAATTTTTGTATTGTTTTTTGGGGTTTGGATTTGGCTGCACACCGCCCTGAGTCCCTAGGGAGAAGGATGGTATAGAAATCCTACAAATAAATAAATAAATAAATAAATAAATAAATAAATAAATAAATAAATAAATAAATTGGGAACTTTCTTCACAGCCCAACAGCCCAGGGCTTAACAAAGCTGATTCTAGCATTCATAATAAAGGTTTATAGCTTTTGTCAGCTCCACAACATGTAAGAAAGCAAACTCAAGAGTAGTAATATATGCCTAATCTATCTATATAGGATTTATGTGTCTGCCCATCTCAGGGTTGTCAAATTTGTGGGCCATGGGCCGGATGCATCACGCACTGGCCACGCCCAGTTGAGCAAAGGGGAAAAAAGTTCTGATACATCACGTGACGCCATGATGACTTGAGTTTAACATCCCTGGCCTATCTGATACAATGATTCTAGGCAACTCACAACAATCCATAAAACATTGTTTAAAACATGTACTTCCCCGCAGATGCCAGTCTAAATATCCTTCCAGATCAATCCCTCCCCCCCATCTTAGCCCAATGCTAGTGGGTAAACCCAGGTCTTCATAGACCTCCAGACAGCTAAAAGGGTAGAGGTATCTTTGATCTCTGTTGGGAGATTGTTCCAAAGGATCAGGGTAACCATTAAGAAGGACACTTTCCATCCATTGGCAACATTTAAAGGGGGGGAGCCTGCAGCACACTATCTTATCTAACCTAGTAGGACAGGCAGATAGATACTTTCAAGGAGAGACGATGCCACAGTGATCTGGGGTATGTGTCATGTAGGGCTTTAAACATAATAAAAGCACCTTCAACTGCCCCCGGAAAGCAATCAGAAGGCGGTGCAGCTCATATAGCAGTGCTGTTTTTGGAGTGAACTGCATTCTGAGCCAAATGTAGCTCACAGATGGTCTGCACAAATGGAAGTTGCTAAACTGTGCTCCACTCAAGCTTAGCTCAAATGTGACGATTCTACAAAATTGTTTCACTGTTTTAAAGCTACTTCAATGTCTGACTGCTAATGTAGTCAGTGTATATCAAGTCCAGAATTGGCTAATGTCCATTGCTCAGAAATTTGTAAATAAAAATTAGGACAATCTTGTTTACATTCATCTCAGGACCTGCAAGTTTTTGAGATCATATAAGATTCTCCCTTCTCCCTCAAAATGGCTTTTCTACTCCAGAATGTCCTGGGTCATACAAAAAGGCTTCTTCACAATTGCAGGTGGGTTCCCCACTCCCTCAATTTCCCACCCCCCTCTTATTCTCCCCATGCCTGTTACCTCAGCTCTCTAACAGATATCCTTAGCAGCTAATGCAGGTCAAGCCCCCAATGGGCTATTTCAGAATGCTCAGAGATTGCTAGATAAATGTAAGATGATCTTTGGAGTTTTTTTTTTTGTGCTGATTCCATTTTAATGAGCAATGGGAATAATTAAAAGCTGGTGATTCTATATGACCTATTTTTTCCTATCTTTGGGATGCTATCACATCAAGTGCACAATGTTTGTTTTTCACATTTGTTTCTCACATTTGTTTCCCAACTATTTCAATAAAAGTAGTTCTCTTATACTTGGAAAAGAATATTGTTTCCTCCCAAAATGGAAATTAATAATGTCAAATGTTATCATATAAAATCATTGCTGCTGACACTTTGATTCAAATGAAAAAATAAAAAGATTGCATTGAGTTTCAACACTACTGAGATTACCTGTGCTGGCCAAAATTTGTTTCTTATCCCTTTATTTCCCCAGGAAATGCTTATTTCCCCATCTTATTTCCCCTGGAAATGCTTCCATTTGATGTCCCATGACACACTCCAGATTCCTTGGATGCTCCTTATATCAGGAGTCACTCTGATTCATATGTATTTGATTTTGATTCCACAGATGATGGTATGCCACCAATTTCTAGAATACAGCCTTAAAAAAATCTTGCTGAATATGCAGTCCTCATTCTTGGTATGAAATTAACTTTGAAGTGGAATACAATTGGTAAGGCAACTCATTTTCTTCAAGGATAACACCCTCCTTCCTCTACTTCCGATGGCTGTTATGTCGTGTTGAGAATGTTCTGCTGTTTTTTCAGCTGTTGAAAAGTACTGGATATCAATTACTTGGTGCAGGGAGGATGCTGGCCTCAACAACTGCTCTCCGTTTAATGTTGTTTCTCACTTCCCTATCAAGGGTTCTGCAGTGCAAATGCAGCCTTCCTCCACTCCTCTTGGATCAAGGCTTCATGACTTCCCCTTCCTTTTTATGACATGGTTCATGGGGGAGAGGGGAAATGAACTCTTTAAAAACTAACATTTATTCAAGAATCACTCTGGACTGTACAGATTTCAAACTTCCAAGGCAAAATCAGAAATGAAAAGCTACATTCATTTTAAAAGAGGGAAAGTTAATAGTACAGGAGAAAATGTTAATCACGAGTAACTGGATAAAATGGCTTTTGCAATTTTTCACAAATAAAAAGAACAGCACAAAATTGTATGTTGCAGACATTAAAAGACTTTTCAGCTTTTATTAATTTGTACCAATTATGAGCATTGATACAATGCCATACACAAGGGCTCTTAACATGTTATAACACAACATTGAGATTACAATTTAAATCAACTGTTTTCTGTAAAGTCTAAAAAAAAAAAAAACCCAGAAGGTCCTAGTAACTTTAAACTCATGGAAGCATTTGAAATTCAAACAACCAAATTCTGATTTTACTTTTGTATCAGATCTAGTGGTCAGGATATTGTCCAATCTATTCTGATGATGGTTTACCATGCATCCCATGCTGTTTTTAATTCTTCCCTCCCCTGCACAAAATGCCTTTTAATATAGATTATTATTTGGGGAAAGAAGATAATGCCAGGGTAGTGTAATGGTTAAGGCATTGGGCTAGAAATCAAGAGACTGTGAGTTCTAGTCCTCCTTTGGGCAGAAAGCCAGTTGGGTAATCTTGGACTAGTCACTCTCTCTCAGCTCTTGGAAGCAGGCAGAGACAAACCACTTCTGAAAAATGTTGCCAAGAAAACTTGATTCAGGCAGTCTCCAAGAATTGGACATGATTGAACAGAAGAAAATATTTGGGCAGATCAATTTATTTCAAAACTAAATATTAAGCTTTGCAATGAGAATCAATCATTAGAGATGTTGCAGAAGGAAAGCAGAATTGGAATAATAAGGTTGTTGTTACTCAAGCAAAATGGTAATTGATTTCCCCCTCCCTGTCATAATATATATTAGCTGAATTTATTGGCTTTTGAGGGAGATTTTATTTCAAATCACTCACTGGCCAAACTTAATTCATACTGCTGTAATATCATCCTCCTGTTCCCATAGGATAAGAGCCATCCAAATCTCAAAGAACTGAAGTGGGATTAGACATTAATATATTCTAGAAGGTACAATATATCCAGAGGTGCTATTCAACTGGTTCGCACCTACTCGGGTGAACCGGTAGTGATTATTTGGCGTGGGTCGCCGAACCAGTGGCAACACCTGGCTGGCCACGCCCCCAACCAGGTCGCCCGGTTGCTCATTTGTGATCGCTCTCCTGGCTTTCCATTCTCCACACTCTTTCTCCCTGGGGGAAAGGAAGAAAGGCTTGGACGCTGCAAGTATCGCTTTCCCCGTGTGAGTTAAAGTGCTTGAGTGACAAGGAATGTGATCTGACGGTGAATCAAGCCTTGGAGCACTTTTGCAATGTAAAAGAAATGCATTTTGAAAGCAGTAGATCCTTTAAAAACTTTTGCAAGGATTCCCCACATGGACGCTGCAAGTATCGCTTTCCCCTATGAGCTAAAATGTCTGGAGTGAGAAGGAGTGCGGTCTGACAGAGGGGATGGGGGTGAATTGAGCCTTGGAGCACATTTGCAATGTAAAAGAAATGCATTTTGAAAGCAGCAAGTCCTTTAAAAACTTCTGCAAGGATTCCCCATGGACGCTACAAGTATCGCTTTCCCCGTGTGAGTTAAAGTGCGGGAGTGAGAAGACGTGCGGTCTGACAGAGGGGGTGGGGGAATCCACTCCAGCCTTGGAGAAATTTAAAGGAGCTGCTTCCAAAATGCTTGTCTGTATGTGTATGTGTGTGTGTGAGAGAGAGAGAGAGAGGAAGGAAGGAAGGAAGGAAGAAAGGAAGGAAAGAAAGAAAGAAAGAAAGAAAGAAAGAAAGAAAGAAAGAAAGAAAGAAAGAAAGAAAGAAAGAAAGAAAGAAAGAAAGAAAGAGGGAGAGAGAGAGATAAAACTCTGTGCTATTATTTTTAATTGTTCCATTATTTATCATGTGTTAATATTTTACACTGTCCCTACCCACAGAGTGATTTTTCTGCCTTTCTTTTGCCCAGGGCTACCACATATTTCTCAGGGTTTACATGCATTCAATGTCAATAGTTCAGAGCATAAAATACACATGTGTTTAACAAGAGTTGAAAAGGGACCTTAGAGGTCTTCTAGTCCAACCCCCAGCTCAGGCAAGAAGAGTGAGGATGCCAAAGTCTAAGTAGAAATCCTGGAAAAGGTGTCAGAATAATACTTAGAAGGAATCTTGGGGTGAACCCTATACCATTTCTGAGAAATGGCTGTCCAGTCTTTTCTTAAAAACTTCCAGTGATTGAGTACCCAGAACTTCTGGAGACATTCAGTGACACTGGCTAATTGTTCTCACTGTCAGGAAGTTTCTCCTTAGTTTTAGGTTGCTTCTCTCTGTTCAGTTTCCATCTATTGCTTCTTGTTTGCATTCTGCTTTTTTGGAAAATACGTTGTCCCTCTTTCTTTGTGGCAGCCCCTTAAAAGCCTGTTGCCTATCACACTCTTGGGTAAAGCATGTCAGCCATTTCCTCCTTTCAGTGGTCCATGAAAGTATGCAGATAATAAAGTCAAAAAAGGTGAACAACCTTTTTTTCAGAGCTATAGATAGGTTGAGGCTGGGTGACAAGGAATGGCTGGGAGGGGAGGGGCCAGGTGAGGCACGCCTTGATGTGAGTGACATTGAGTTGGCCATGCCCACCCAGTCACATGACCAAGCACGCCCACCCAATCACATGACCAATAAGCCACACCCATCCAGTCACATGACCACCAAGCCACGCCCACCAAATAAGCCACGCCCACAGAACCGGTAGTAAAAAAAATTGAATTCCACCACTGAATATATCCTTTCTATTTGGTGTTTCCTCCCTTGCATTTCCAAGAGGAGCTATTCATGTAGGATGAGCTCATCTACAATATAGGATCTTGTCCCTTTCAGCATCTGGCCTTAATTTTGACCAAAGGTAAGAAATGATACAGGAGAATTAAAAGAAAGAATGCAGACAATGGATGGGAAGTTTGAAGCCTTCCAGCAACAAATCACCAAGAACTAACAGAAATTGTTAGAAATGGGACAAAGAATGGACAAAGAAGAAAAGAGGGTAGAGGAGATAAATGAAAAATTAACCTTGACCAACAAAGAACTGGAAATGATGGTGATCTTCCTCAAAGCAGAGAGAGCAGCTCAATATCTATGTTTTTGAAACGTTATAGAAGAGAAAGGGGAAGATCTTTCAGATAAAATGGCAGAGTTACTAGACAAGAGCTATAGATTAGACATAGTGGAGAAAGCCGGATAATTTTATAAATAACACTATAACACTGAAGAAGACTCAGGAGAACAAGAAGAAGGTAGCGATATGACAGAAGGAAGAGATACAGGACAGGTGATCGCAGAAAGGGAAAGACCACAGGCCCCAGAGAAAGCCAAGAGAGGAGGAGAAAGAGAAAGACTATGGAGAAAGAATTGAGGAACCAAAGGAAATTAGAACAACCAGAAGCACAAAAACAAGACACAAATAAGAAAATGGGAGAAGAGTGCAAGATCTGGTCAACAAATATTAATGGACTAAATTCACCAATAAAATGACAGAAATTTTTTAACAAACTTAAAAAAATTAAAGATGGATATAATTGCACTCCAAGAAGTCCATATAAAAGATAACCAAAATACCTCCTAGAACAACTGAAGCTAGGAAATTTATACATATCATTGGACCAACAAAAAAAGAGAGGTGTGGCCCTATACGTAAAAAACAAGACTGCTGTGAAACAAATTTACAGTGACAAAGAAGGAAGAATTCTGATCATTGAGGTTAAATTAAATTATAAAAATATAATTGTTGAAATCTATGCACCAAATGGAGCCCAAGAGCTATTTTACAAAAATTTACATAATATAATTAGCGATATTTAATGTGATGGGATCTACATCATCGGAGACTTTAACGCCATCATAGATAGAACAAGAGCTCACAAATGTAGTGATACAAAAAAAGGAATTCAGATTAAAGATTAAAGACATGGATTTTTTCCTTAAAGTGAACAAACAAGATGATATATCTCCGCAGATCCTCTGGGACACAGCAAAAGTGTACATGAAAGAAGTTGCAATTCCTATATGGCTAAGAGAAATAGGCAGGAAAAACAATACTAAAAAAGCTGGAAGATGATTATAAACAAACTGAGACATTACACCAGAAAGAACCAAATAACAAAAGTCTGAAAATTAAAATGGATCTACTGCAACATAAACTTCGCACTTTAGAAGCAGAGAGACTAGCACAACAACTTAAGTTAGATAAACAGAACTTCTTCGAGAACATGAACAAACCTGGAAGATCGCTAGCATGAAAGGTAAGAAGACGAAAGGACAAACAACGGATTACAAATTACAGGATGAAGAAGGAAAGATGCATTATGATAAGAATAACAAGAAGGAAATCGCCCAGAGGTTCTACGAGAAACTATATGAAAAATGAAGGATACTCAGAAGAAAAGATTATGACATGTTAAGAAAAGCAGAACTACCAAAAATTCCAGAGGAAATAAAAACGATGCTAAATGAGGAAATTAGAATGTCAGAAATCACCAAGGCAATTGATAAACAAAAAAACAATAAGGCGCCTGATCCAGACAGAATACTAGCAGAGCTCTATAAAGAACAACAAAATATTCTGAGTCGCCCCCTATTGGAAGTCTTTAATGCAGTCCTACAAGAGGCAAAAATACCAAAATCCTGGACAGAAATATCATATTGATACAAAAAGATGATACAGACCAGACACTGATCCAAAATTATAGACCAATATTTCTCATGAATGCTGATTACAAGAACTTCACAACGATTATAGCTGAGAGATTCAAAAATTATCTAGACGAATTTATTCATAGTGACCAAAATGACTTTTTGCCGAAAAGACAAACCAAATATAATATAAGGACAATCCTGGATATTCTTGATTTTATGAATCACATAGCAAATGTCAAGTAGCACTACTGTTTCTTGATGCTCAGAAAGCCGTTGATAATGTTAATTGGCTGTTCCTATTACAGCAATTAAAATATATGGACATTAGAAAATATTCGTAAACATAATCATGGCAATATACTCAAAACAAAAAGCCAGAATAATAACAAACGGAGAAGGGACAAATAATTTTAATATACAGAAAGGCATGAGACAAGGGTGTCCACTTTCACTGTTATTATTCATATTTACACTAGAGGTATTAGCAAGGATAATTTGGAAAGGGTTAGAAATTAAAAAAGATCTTTTTTATTTTCAAAAAAGCCTTTATTGAAATTAAAATATTAAAATACAATTATATCTATTAAAAAAATAGGTTGATACAATTCACCATTGTTCTCTAATAATACAAAAAAATGTTGGCTAGATTTATACATTCCAAATATTCATACATTTCAATAGGTTCTAATTAATTATATGGATATACAAAGCTTATAGTTTATTTTTTACCTATACCTTTCCTATTTCTACTGTATTGTTCCAATTGTTCCAAATTACATAGTAATCCGAGTCTTCCTTGTTATTCAGTTTTATGGTGAGTCTATCCATTTCTGCACATTCAAATTTTTTTCAAATTATTAAACAGTCTGACGGCATGGTAGAAGTTTTCCAAGCTTGTGCTAGTGCAATGTTTGTTGCCATAATAATATGTATAATCAAATATTTAATCTTTTTGGAGTATTTACCCTTAATAATTCCCAGGAGAAACAACTCAGGCTTCAACTCTATTCGACGGTGGGTATTTCATTTAGACATTTTTGTATTTTGATCCAATATTTTTTTATTTCCAGGCATAACCATCAGACATGGAAGAAGGTACCTTGGGCTTTTTCGCATTTCCAACTGTTAGGGTTTAGATTGGGATACATCTTTGCAAGTCTTGCTGGGGCTAAATGCCAATGGTAAAACATCTCTTTATATGAGGCAGATTTAGGTAGAGTATAATTTTTATTCCACATTTTTTTCCCAATCCTCTAATTCAATATTATATCCAAAATTTTTGGCCCAGGCTAACATTGGCCCTTTTACTATCTCCTTTTCTAGGTCAAAATTTAATAAAAATTGTATATTTTTGATAGTTATTCCTCTTCTGATCCCAACAATAATTCATCTAATTGAGTTGCATCCAATTCAAATCCATATTCCTCTAAGTCTTTTTTATAACGCGATTGGAACTGAAATATGGCCACCAGTCTATAGTTATTCCCTGTGTTTTTAATTCTTGATTAGTTTTTAATATAGCTTGGCTGTCCAAAATCTGATTATATCTGGCAATTTTACCAATATCCAATGTGTTGGGGTAGATCATTGCCTCCATAGTAGATAGCCAGCCTGGGCTTTTAATATAATATTTTTTTTTAATTTCCTCTCAGGTCTGTATCAGCGAATCTCGTAAGATATGTCTATGGAAAGGTAGGTGTTTCTTATTTCTGGCATTCCATATGAAGGCATGCCACCCATCTGAATATCATGTCCTTCCAAGGTCAAAATTCTCCTATTGTTTAAGTTAATCCATTCCCTAATTCAAACTAAAGATGCTGCTTTATAGTAAGTCTCCCAAGCTGGGAGTCCAAAGCCACCTCTATTTCTACTATCCTGTAGATAAATTAATTTTATCCATGCTTTTTTCTCTGACCATACGAATTTCGTGGTTATTTTATTTAAGCCTTTTTAAAAAAATTATCTAATTTTATGGGGATTGTTTGAAATAAGTAAACTAATTTGGGTAGAATATTCATTTTGATTGTTGCAATTTTCTCTAATAATGAAAGCTATAATTTCCCCCATCTATCCAGGTCATTTCCAATTTGTTGTATTAATTTTATATAATTATCCTTTTTTAATGCTAAACATCTTGCCCTTAACCAAACGCCTAAATATTTTACCTTTTTTACAGTTTGGAGCCCCAATCTTTCTTCTAATTCTCCTTTCTCTTTCACAGTTAAATTTTTGATTAGCATTGTTTTTTCCTTATTAATTTTTTTTTTAAATAAACTTTATTGATTTTATAATTAAAATAAATGAACAACACACATACACAACATAGAAAAATAAAGAAAAACAAGAAAAATGAATAAAAGACAGTTCCATTATCGACAGTTTGTGGTTTCTTATTTGTATCATTATTGGTGTCATATTTACAATTAAACTTTAGTGTGAGTATATAGTTACTACAGTTATAGTTTATCCTCCTTTACAGTTTATTGTTATTTATTATTATATTATCTATCTTTGTTCTATCCAATCATACCAACAGTTCCAACTCTTATAATATTCTGATGTTTCTTTATCTCTAAGTGCTCTTTTCCTTATTAATTTTAAGGCCCACTATCTCCCAAAATTTCTCTATCTCTTGCAACAATATAGGTCCAGATTCTAGTGGATCCTCAATAAAAAATACCATATCGTCTGTGAATGCTTCTTGTTTAATTTAATTCTTCTTGTTTAATTTGGGTTCCTTTTATTTCGGTATTTGATCTAATTCTTATTAAGAATGTCTCTGGAATCATGATAAAAAGTAGAGGTGACAGTGGACAACCCTGCCTGACTCCTTTCATTATCTTAAATGGATTTGTCATCTCCCCATTTATTATTACATTTACCTTTTGAGTGGAATAAATCGATTCTATCATCTTCTCAAATCTCTCTCTGAATTTCATAGTTTTAATTTATTGAATCATAAATTCCCAGTTCATGTTATCAAAAGCTTTTTGGGCATCCAGAAAGAGAAGAGCTGCTTGTCTTCCTGGATGTGCCTCATAATACTCCAATATATTAATTACTATTCTTGTTTACTATTACTATTCCTTATTTGTCTCATTGGGAGGAATCCATTTTGATCTACATGTATATCTTCATTTAATAATTTTTTCAGTCTTTCTGTCATAATATTCATAAATACTTTATAATTGGCATTTAAAAGAGAGATTGATCTATAATTCTTAATTTGTTGAATATCAGTACCCTCTTTTGGAATCAAGGTAATATATATGCCCCCTTTCATGATTCTGATAGCTTTGCCTCTATCAAAACCTCAATCCAAATTTCCAATAATAATGTTTCTATCGACTCTTCCAAGTTCTTATAAACTTCCCCTGGCAATCCATCTGGTCCTGAAGTCTTATTATTTTCTTGTTTTCAGATTGCTTCTTTTAATTCAATTAGTATTATTTCTTTATTTAATAATTCCCTTTTTTCTTCAATTAATGGAGACATAGTTTCTCCTTTTAAATAATCATTTATTTTTTCTTTCTGTCTATAAAAATTTTCAAAAAATTCTTGTGTAATTTTCTTTTTCTTATCAATATTGGTTTCCACAATGCCATTCTCATCTTGTAACTGGTGTATTATTCTTTTTTCTTTTTCTTTTAATTTATAGGCCAACCATCTCCCTGGCTTGTTTGCATGTTCAAAATAATTTTGTCTTGCAAATTTTAAATTTCTTGCCAATTCTTCTTGACCCAAAATATTCAATTTATGTTCTGCTAAGGCCAATTTATTTTTAATTTGTTCTTTCCCAGGTTCCATTTGAAATGTTTGTTCTAAATCTTTAATTTCCTCAGATAGTGTACTATGATTTTCCCATTTTTCCTTGTTTCATTTTGCAATGTAGACTAACCTTATCCTCCTTAAATATGCTTTCATAGTGTCCCACAAATTTTGTAATAAGGTATGTTGTTTTTTATTATCCTTAAATAATAGCTCCAATTCTTTTGAAATCTTTTGTATATATTCTTTTTCTTTTAAGATTTGTGGGTTTAGTGTCCATCTACCTCTCTTCCTTTTTTGTCCTTTCCATTTTAAGAGGGTTATGGTCAGCCCAAGTATTTGGACATCATACTTCCGTGATGTCGTGATGTGGAGGGACAATGCTCTGTTCCCTGTGCCAGAGTTTTTGCGTTTGGTGGCTGTCTGAGGCAAAGTTTGGTCCCGGAAGGACTAGCAAGGGAAAGGGGAACTCATGGAGGCAGCGAGGAGAGGTGCAATTTCCAGCTGTATTAAGAAGAGAGCCTTCAGCCCAACGCGGAAGAAGCTGGCCTTTATGGCAGACCCGGAAGCATGATGTGCTGATTTGAAGAAGAAGGAAGAGAGAAGATAGTATAGCAGCAACAGGTGAGCAGTGGATTTAATCAAGTTTAGAAGATTGGTGAAGACATAATTGGAGGAGCAATCAAGAAGATAACTGAGTCTCCAAATAAAAAGGGTTTATCCGAGAAGACAGGCAGCATTTTCTATTAGGAGCAGAATAGCACTTAGAAGAAAAGACTAGCCAGTAAAATAGTAAAAGAGGAGATAAAAGAGACAGGCATATTGTTTTTTGGGAGAAATAACTACAGAATTGTTCTTCAAAGATCTAGAAGTTGAAGCTCCAATGGAAAGATGACAGGTTTGATAGTTGTGAGGGGAAAGTATGGGAGAGTGTCTGTGCAGAAAGTGTGAGACTGCCATTGTGAGAAGAGATAATAATTGAGAACTGATGCAGCACTGAGACCAACCGGAGAAACGAAACTTAATTCTTTGGTGTATTGACTTACTTATATTTATTATTAACTATTAACTTCATTTATTGTATTTACTGTATTTATTAATACCTAGTGAATTTATTACTTATTTAATTGATATTAATTATATTTATTAATGTTTATTGTAGTTATTATTAATTACTAGTACTATCTGGTAACAGTTATTAATATTTATTTATATCTACCCTGAAAAATAGAATTATATAGAATAGAAAGAGAGCAATATAAATAATAGAATTCATAATATAGAGCAGGGGTCGCCAACCTTTTGGACCTCAGGGACCACCAAATTCATAATTTTAGATCCCAGGGACCACTAACTTGTTCTGTGGGCATGGCCTAATTTGTGGGTGTGGCTTGGTGGTCATGTGACTGGCTGGGCATAGCTTGTATGTAAATATTATAAATAAATATATAAATATTTATATAAATATTGAATTTTTGATAAAAAAGAGCAACTTTTACCCAAAATCAGGCAAAGCAGGCAGATTGAGTTGCTCACAGAATCATTGAGTGATCTATCTATCTGCCGTCGGCTAGCTCAGTCTCTCAAATTTGCTTGCCATGAGTCTGCACTGAATTTGCTTGCAAGTAAACCTTCAGTCCTAAGGGAGGTTCGGCTGTATTTAGCTAGAAAGCAAGAAATCCAACCATTTCCTGCTCCCTAGCTAATCTAAATCTCCCAGCACAGCAGAACTGATGATGGTCAGAAAAAGGAAAAATAGCAACTTAGCAGACAAGTTTGCTGGGTAAGGAGTGAGTGGGCGGGGAGGGTTCCCGTGGGCCATGTGGGCTGAGCAACCTTGTGTTTCTGTGCAGCCTGGATTAATTGCTTTGGGGAGGGGGTGCTCTGGAGGTGAGATTTCTCTGCGGTCCACCAAAATTTTCTCATGGCCCACTGGTTGGTAACCGCTGGTATAGAGCATATTAATTAAACTGGATGGTAATTTGGGAGAGCATATATAAAATCCTAGGAGAACAGTATAAAATTATAAAAGAGATGACCAGCACCACAACCCTGAAGATAGGAAAGAAAGCCCCACTATCTAGCCCATCCACATCAAGCCAAAGACTAATTGAAGGAATGCTTACCACTGAAAAAGTGAATACTATCCCCGGTATGTAGACGATGCAGGAAACAATGGTTAAACTCCACGAAAATGTCAAAAAACCATGGAGAAATAAAATCAGAAATGGAAGAGATGAAAACAGAGATACATAAACTTGATGACAGGATGGGCTCAATCTAAAAACCGATCCAGAAAAATGAGGAAAGAATAAAAACAATTGAAAATAGAACGGAACAAACTGAGAAAAAACTAGAAATGGTGGACCAGAAGGTGACAGGGCTGAATAAAGATCTGGAAGAATCCTTGATACATTTAGAGATGGATTGGGCCTCATTCTTCCTGAGGTTCCAGAATGTAACAGAGACAAAGGAAGAGGACCTGGGGATGTTGATGGCGGACCTGATTGCAGAAACCCTTCAGTGGGATAAGCAAGAAATTTTAAATGAATTAGATGATCTCTATAGAGTGTATGCGACTTATGCTAGATGCCATAGAAAAGTACACATAAGATTTGCCCATAAAAAAGTCAGGGACATCATATATAAGATCACAAGGGAAAAGCCGATGATCTATAAAGGGAAAGAAATAACCACATTGAAACAAATCCCTAGAAGAGTCCGCGAACAACGGAAGGACTACTGGTTTCTAATGACCCAACTAAACATGAAAAATATTCTATTCTGATGGATTACTCTGGAGGGAATGCTGGTCTCCTGGAATGATAAAAAGATCAAAATCGACAGTTTGGAAAAGGCCTAAGATCTCCACGACCAGCTAGTTGGACCAGAGGAAAAATATAGTAGCAAAGAGGAGTTAGAATCGGCGAGTCAAGATGAACAACGTCGGGAGACCAAAGACAAAGAGCAAGAAAAGAATAACAACAAGGAGAAAGAACATCTAGAAGAAGGAGGAGTAAGAACGAGGACTCAAAGAGAAACCAGGACAAATAGAAGGAAGCAACTGGAACAAAAATAAAAAATGGAAGAAGAACTGAAACTAATATCTATTAATGTGAATGGCCTAAACTCACCATCGAAAAGAAAACAAATATTTTCCAAATTAGTCAAACAAAAAATGCACATTCTGTGTCTCCAAGAGGTGCACAAGATGTGACATATTTACAGTGTAATAAATTGGGGAAAGTTTATTTAGCAATAGCAGAAGAGAAAAAAGAAAGAATGGCAGTATACATTAAAGAAAGGATAATAGTTAAACCAGTATACACAGATACAAAAGGAAGAATATTGATACTTAAAATTAACAATAGGGAAAAATATATATTACTAGTTGTTATATATGTGCAGAACAAAAACCAAAGTGAGTTCTATAAAAATGTGCACGACAAAATGATAGAAATAGGGAATGATAATGTATGTTTAATTGGTGACTATAATGCAATAGTGGACATTTAAAAAGATTATGCTAGTGATCAAAAAATAAACATAAAAGGAATATATTACCTAAAACCATTTTTGAAATGTCGGATGAACTAAATTTGTTAGACCTATGGAGAACCTTAAACCCAGGAGAAGCTAAATTCACCTTCTATTCTAATCCTCACAAATCCTGGTCAAGAATCGATATGACCTGGATAAATAAAGACCTAATTAAAAAAGAATTTTTCAAATTGAAGCATGATCTAGTGTTTATCATAGAAGATCCTGAGCAAACGCGCCCGGAACTAATAGAAATGCTTGAGGAATATGGAGAGGTAGCTGGTCGGAAAGTAAACAAAGATAAAATGAAAATAATAGCCAAAAATATGACCAATTAACAAAAAGAAAATTTAGCCAAAAATTTAGATATCCAAATAGTCCATAAAATAAAATACCTAGGAATTAATATTTCAGCATGCAGTTCAATGATCAAAGAAGATAATTATGAGAAACTACTGAAAAAAATAAAAGAGGATCCAGAAAGTTGGAACAATCTAAGACTGTCACTATTTGGAAGAATATCAGCAATTAAAATGAATATATCAACTAAAGTCATATTCCTGTTTCAAAACATACCAATAAAATTAGATTAAAAATTCATTAAAGATCTGAACAAATCGTTGTTAAATTTTGCATGGCAGGGAAAGAGGCCCAGGATTAAATTGAAGCTATTACAAGACGCAAAAGAAAGAGGGGGATTTGGTTATCCAGAATGGGAATTATATTATCAATTACATTATCAGGTGACCTGGATCAGAGACTGGATCAACCTAAAATATAAAAGACTTTTATATCTAGAAGGACATGACCTACAACAGGGTTGTCACACATATTTGTGGCCCAGCAGAAATATGGCCCATCAATACTTCTTAAGGCATAAAATTAGACAAGCCTTAATTTTGCTCTGGAATAAAATAACACTTCAAAATTATATGGAAATACCAGGCTGGCTATCATCACTAGAAGCAATAGTATATCCAAACCTATATAACCAGACAAAAGCTATTACATATAAAGATATTATAAATGAGGAGGGCCAACTAAAACAGAGACAGAAATTAAAACAAGGAGTAGCTCTGGAATGGTGGGCCTACCTCCAAATACAGTCAAGGTATGAAAAAGACAAAAAATCAATCTATAAGATTCAGCGCTAGATAAAATCTTAATAGGATCAGAGGCCAAACAAATAAAGAAAATTTATAGATACTTGACTATAAAATGTAAGAAGAATAAGTCAAAGAAATGATGGTGACCTGGTCTAGGCACTTGTGACACAACATAAATTTGGATCAGTGGCAGCAAATTTGGGAGCGAAGTAAAAAGATTACACTAGCTACAGCTTACAAGGAAAACTTGTACAAGATGTTCTATAGGTGGCATCTCCTGCCAGTAAGACTAGCCAAAATGTATGGAAATCAATCACCCAATTGTTGGAAATGTTTGAAAGAATGGGGCACATATAATCACATGTGGTGATCCTGTAAAAAGGCCCAGGAGTTCTAATATAGAATTTGGTCATGGCTAGAGGAAATGACAAGGTTGAAAATTAGCTACTAACCTGAGATATTCTTACTGGGAATAATGGAAGAGAAATTTAGCAAAGCTGATACTTATACATGTAATCACAGCAGCAAGAATGATATTGGCCCAAAATTGCAACACAAGAGAAATCCCTAGGGTGGATGAGATGATTAATAAGATACTACAATGAGCTGAAATGGATAGGTTGACACTAGAATTGAAAGATCAAGATGAGTCAGAATACCATAAAATATGGAATAAATTTTATCACTGGAGGGACATGAAAGGAAGTTCACGAAATGGAAATAAGAATTAAAGATGAAATAGGGAAGATGTGAGGGACCTCATATTTGAGGAATAATAAGATAAAACTAAAAACTATAAAGTTTAATTTACCTTTTTATGTTTTCTAAATGCAATATGTAATGACAGAAATATATGTCAAAGAAGGCCACCACATTCAATGTTTTAATGTGTATACTCAATAAAAATATTTTTTTTAAAAGAAAAAAAAAACTTGTCTAGCAAATGTTTTGTATGCTCTAATTAGTAGTACAATATTACCAGAGAAAAAGCTTCGCATGATTAGGTTAACAACTCTTAAAGTCTTTTTGGCAATGTTGTTATAGTGGGCTCTAGCACTTAGATCATCAGAGATGAGAACTCCAAGATCCTTGACTAGATGACCTACAAGTTCCCTTCCAACTCTGCTAATCTGTTAAAGAGTGCACAGGATGTGGCACAAGTCAGTAATAGTATGTAGGAATGGAAAGGGCTGCTTGAGAGGCGACGCACAGATTAAACACGGGGGTGCAGCATGGGTCAGGGGATGTGCATGGGAATGTGCAAATGACCACCATGGAACAAACACAGAACTGTGGAGAGACTTACCAGAGCAATTCATGACCTTCCCTGCCAGCTTTCCCATTGTCTTGTAGGATGCTGTCACTGAGCATTGGAAATGACAGTAACAATTTATTTCTCATGTTCTATGTACTTCAGTCTTAGCTAAATAAGCTAAAAATTAAGCTATGTCCTTTAACTAAGCATGGAAATGAATGAACTATTGTAGAATCCAATCCAATATAGCATGACTGGGTCTTCTAAAAACGGTTTTTCCTTTTCCATTATGTTTTATTATACTTCCTAAACATATGCTACTTCTCAAGAAGGCCTTATGTCAAACACATGCAAATTTTCTCATACTACTTGTCCTTTTGTAGTTGTTATCAATTAAAGGGAATATTACTTTCTAAAATTTACTCAGCTGTTTAGTTTAAAAGGGAAATCACTGGCTTTTAAAACATGCAGTTTATATCAGTAAATCCTTTCAGAGCAAGAACGAATAACTAAATAGAACAAATAATAATAATTTATTTTGGGGGATTCATTTCTAATCTTAATCCACGCTTCTGAAGCAGTCAATCTTGACAATAGTTTTTAAGGCTTTTTGAGAGGTTATTTGGTTTTAAAGTAAACTATCACTGATACAAGAGTGGATTCTCCTTCTTTCCTAAAATTTCTTCTGTTTCTCCCTTGGAGATTGCTGGTATAGTTGGACAGCTGCACTCCATGACTTACGCTTTGACCTTATGACCTTCTCTGATCCTTTTAAAAAAGAATCCCTTTCAGAATAAAAGATGACTTTGGCTTTTCAAAAAAAAAGCAACTTGCTAATTACAGACTGCTTCATTTTAAAGAAGAATAAATGATTCCTGTTTGTTATATTTTTGGGGGTAGGGGAGGTCAAGAGTCAATTCCTTCTAATTGGAATTCTAAACCACATAAAATTGTTCACCTAAGTTGTCAATGTTCTACCACTTTATTTTTTTTGACTGTTTTGTTTTGATTTAAGCTTTCCTAGTCTGGTACCCTCCAAAATGATTAGATTAGAACTCCAATGATGGCTAGAAAACATATAACTATAGTACCAGATATCTGTAGGGCACCAAATTGGAACTTTTAAAATTAAACCAACTTGTTTAATTTCAAAAGTATCCAGAAAATCAGATAATAGGAATCAGGATGTCATGCTCAAATGGATAATTATCAGGATTGAGGCTCAATGAATAAATTACCTCTGAATTAACAGTAATCATACCCCAAGCATCACTTTTGTAGTTCCTTTTTTTAAAAAAAAAGTTAACTATGGCTATTAAAACTGATAGAGAGAGTAAGGGAGAATTAATCATAAAAACAGGAAGACTGAGGGCTATCAGGCATGAGCTTAAATGCTTTAATAAGACAACACACTGAATTTAACAGGTTTAAATATTGACATGAACCTTTCACACTGCTGCCTGAATTAACATTGCATTCTCTAACCATAACCAATTACCTGCCAAGAACGAAAGTCTCCATGTGGAAGGGAGGACTTCAAAGAAAAAAAAAGAAAAAAAAATCTGATCTGTATGCACTATTTGAATTGGGGCTGGTCACAAACTCACACTTTACTACTTTTAAATATAAAGCTGAAATTTAATGTTTGTTCTTTAAAAAAAAGCTCTTAAATAAGCATCATGCCTAGTTTGTCCTACAATAGGGGAAAAATACAGAACGCATCGGATGGATCCGGTGTTGCAATTGTATTGAGTTTTGGGATTAGTGGCTGGCTTTTGAATTAAGCCAGCAGTGCACTATTTGCTCTTGATGCACATGCACAGCTCATTTCATTCCAAGGTAATCAACCTATACATGGTCTAGCTTAATCCCAAGACATGGAAACATTTTTAGGAAGTCCAGTGTCCTCTGCCTCAATTCGTGAAAAATTAATCACAGGCAACAGATCTGCTCTGGCCACATGCAAATTTTGGTTGAGATATAACTACTTATTTGGCTTTTGGAAATGAATTTTTAATCTATGTTACAAATAAGATTTTAAAACAAAACCATTAGAAGTGATTCATACTTGATTGGTACTTTCCCTCCGGCTTTTCCCATTCTATACAATTTTAACAAAACCTATGTGCTGAGCCTGCATCAGGGATTGCTTTAATTCGTTGCCCTCACAACATTTGCTGCAACCTTATTCTTCTCCTGCTGGTGGGCTGTTATCTTTTCAATACCTTTCACAATAATGCGAGGTGGCAAAGTTCTATAATTATGATAAGTCACTTATCAAAAGCATTTTCTGCTTAAATGGCAACTTCTCTTAAACTGGCATGTTACTCCTCTCAGTCTAAAGGGTTCTTCATACTTAATCTATCACTGCCTTGACTTGATGAGCTATCAGAAACAGCGGTAACAATCAGGAGCTAAGTAGATTCATTAAGAATAATTTATATGGTAATGCATAATTTAATACGAACTATTTGATATAATTAATTTAAAAACTGCACTTTTCCTTCAGAGTCAGTAAAATGGATGTGAATTTGGTGAATCCAGAAACAAAAAAGCAATTTGTACTAAACAGACAAAAATCAAGACAAAAGCTGTTTCCTCTGGAAACCTTTAAAGTAAAGTGAAAATGATTTGTTTATCTTAACTCATACTCACATACACATACATACACATGTGAATCGGAATGCTCAGATTGTTGCTTATTTTTACATTTGAACAAAATTTTCTTTTATACTACAGAATAGTATAAAATTCCTAGAGAGAGGTCATTTGATACCTGAACCTTCAAGATTTGGTGACATATAACTTGAAGATTGTGAGCCAAGATGCCCCTGTTGTTACTACTGCCTTCACATCTCCTCTTACACTTCAATGGCCACAAATCCCAGGAATTACAAGTGAAATAAAGAGGAAGTAGTAGAGTCATCTTTAATTTCATATCAACTCCTTTTCTTCCTAAACCCAACAGGTGGCCAAATTGCACAGGTGATCTAAGATAGGGGAAATTGGTCAAGAAACTGCTGAGCTAATGCCAAGAAGTCCTGTGATGGAGTCTTTGGGCAGAGAGAGGTTTCTAAAAGGAAGATCTCCTTTAAAGCATGGATTAACATTGTAGGGCGGGGGGGGGGGCAAACTTGCAGCGTCATGTTGTTGTCACGTGACATATCGTGACTTTTCCTCCCTTTGCTAAACTGGGGGTGGGCATGACTAGCATGTGATGCATCCAACACCCTTGTTGGAGGGCCATTCAGATATTAGGGGTATTTAGCACTGAGATTAAAAAGTTCATAATTGAACAGGTTTGAAATATGCCTTGGCAAGAAAATTGCTCATAATTTCAAAACCAAATCTAAATAGTGGGTGATCCTTACTAATAATGCACTAGATCTTTTCGTGACCCATGAACATTGCTGCTTAATTATTGATTAATTAATGATTAATCTAGATCTAAAACTGGTCTAAGTTTTCTACTAGCCCAGGGGTCGGATTCTACCAGTTCGCACCTATTCGCTAGAACGGGTTGTTAACATTCTAAGCAGTTTGGAGAACCAGTTGTTAGGAGAAATTACTGGCCTAACCCTGTAAGGAAGATCAGGAAGAAAACATTCTGGTGTTGCTTACAGAAACTGCCTCTCCATTAACCCTTATTACATTCTTGGCAGGACTAGACTTCCTGTCTCAGGAACCTCTCTGGTGTTTTCTTTCCCTCTTTTGCTTGTGTGGAGTGACCATTTAAAGTTACAATGGCACTGAAAAAAGTGACATGACTATTTTTCACACTTACACTGTTGCAGCATCTCCACAGTCATGAGAAGCCAGGTGAGGAGATACGTGCCTCTATGTGAGTGATATTGAGTTGGCCATGCCCAGCCAGTCACATGACCACCAAGCCATGACCACCAACTAAGCCATGCCCACAGAACAGGTTGTTAAAAAATTTGAATCCTACCCCTGTACTAGCCTTATATAATTCATGGAAAAGCCTTAGAAGATTTGGTACAATGACATCCTGATATTTATCCCCCCTCCCACTTCAACCTAATTATTTCCTTTCTATCAGAACAAAACAACAAATGATGAACTGAACTGGATTATAGCATCTCAAACTGCTATAGGAAGTCATTCTTGTATTTCAGCATTAGCTTGCTAATATGACCAGCAGTTCCAAGTCGGCAGGTTGTCTAGAGAAAGATAATTATTTCTTTCATATCCTATATCAAAATGCAAATGAGATGCTGCAGGAAAAAAATAACCTCCAGTTTTCTTACATCCAACCCCAGCAACACTTTCTGCAAGCTTGTATTATGTAGCTGAGTTCTTTTTTCAGAAAGAGAAGCAGGTCAGATCTTATTAATACTTGACTGGGAGATTGTCAGGAAATCACAGGGGCAGGGAAGATTAAAAAAAAATTCAGGACAAGACAATACCAACCTCTTCCCATACTATGTAAAAAAAAAAACTATATGTCCGAGCCCATCAAATCCTCAGGAGTCAAGCTCAACTTAAGAGATTCTTAGCTTTATCCCATATTCTTATTGGCTTATATATACACTAACCTGAACTAAATATTTCTTAATATGCTATAGTCATTAAATGTGACTACTGCAATGCATCATATACTGATTGTCTTTGAAGAATTTACAAACTTGTTTAGCCCAGTGTAGAAACAAAGGTATTAATTGGAGCTGTTTGTTGGGGATGCATCACATTCATTTCCTAACAGCTGCACTCATTTCCAGTTTGCTTCTTGGAAAAGTTTCACATCATGTCAAAAATACCTTGGACTAAAATGATTTTTAAAAAAGTCTTCCCATTTGGAATTGTCATTTTACATCTGGAAGGAAAATTTTATTCATAGCTAGAATATGGGAGAAAAGTCCTTCCTGTGGCTGCATCCAATCCAGAGACTAATTTCAGTTCCCTTCTATGGAGTATTATAAAACTTAGCTATTTACCTACAAGTTTCTGTTTGCCTGTTGATTCTTTTACACTTTTAGTATTTTATCTGCTGCTTTGAATGAGATTGTTAAACAGTAAGGGTGATACGCAAAGAGTAAATAAATTCTTAAAAAATGCATAGGATGGCAGCCAAAAAAGCTAATGCATTTACAGAGTGATACAATCAAGATCAAGTGAGGTACTTATACCACTCTATAAAGACTTAGTAAGACCACACCTATAACATGCATCCAGTTTTGGTCACCACACTATAATAAAGATGTACAGACTCTAGAAAAAGTGCAGAGAAGAGCAACCAAGATAATTAGGGAATTAGAGACTAAAACATGATGAACAGTTGCAGGAACTGGGCATGGCTAGTCTAGTGAAGAGAAGGACTAGGGGAGACATAGTAGCAGTCTTCCAATATTTGAGGGGCTGCTACAGAGAGGAAGGGGTCAAGCTATTTTCCAAAGCACCCAAAGGACAGACAACGAATACAGGATAGAAACTGGTGAAAGAGAGATTCAACCTAAAAATAAGGAGAAATTTTCTGATAGTGAGAACAATCAACCAATGGAACAGAAGTTTCCTTCAGAAGTTGTGGGAGCTTCATCACTAGAAGTTTTCAAGAAGAGACTGGACTGCCATTTGTCAGAAATTGTGTAGGCAGGGGTGGGATTCTACTGGTTTGGGTGAACCAGTAGCTTCGAAGATCAGCTGAGAGAGAACCAATTCATTCCCACGATCAGCTATTGGGCCCACCCACCTGCCTGGCTCTAGTCTGTGCTTTATTTCTGGGTTTTCCAGCTCAGCTGCTTCATGCAGCAGAGTGGATTGCCCCTGTCAGCTGTTTTACACACAGGGCTTGCAGCAGAAGATGAGTTGAAAACACTGCATGCGCTCACCGAACTGGTTGTTACACTAGCTGAATCCCACCCCGGGTGTAGGGTCTCCTGCTTGGGCAGGGGGTTGGGCTAGACGACCTACAAGCACCTTTCCAACGCTGTTAATCTGTAAAAAAAAAGTGCCTTTCCTAATTTTCAGAGACCTATTCAACAATGTTAGGGACTGAACATGTATGTTTTGCATGTAGATCACCACATTGATTTATCCATCAAGTAGGAATTAAAAAATGTCTTTCAAATGTACCTTTCAGAAAGTTAAATTAGTAAAGTCAGATATCAGTGAAAAGAGCTTTTTTAAAAAGGCATTTAATTTCAGTAAGAAAAAGGAGAAGTCCAAATTGGATGGTTTTGCATGGAAGGATAATGAATGAAGACTGTATTCCACAGAAAGAAAAGAACGCAGCTCCTGTGCCTCGCAATTATCTCAGATTACATTTTCAAAGGACCCACTGACTTCCAGGAGAGAAATATAAGCAACTGTTATATAATTCTTTACATTGCTAAGGTGTACATACAAATATTGGTGAGTGAGAGGAGAGAATGAAATACAGACATCAGCTGTGAAGCTTACTATACCTGCCTATAACCTTGTAAGAGCAAGCAATTACAAGCTCTGCATCTGATTCTATCTCAAGGGAAATATTGAAAATGGGAAGGTGATTTCAGAAAACAAAAGTTTCCAACTGAGAAGATTAATTTGTACAGTAGCATTGAAGAGATTGATTGGACAATAGGTGTGTATGAATGTATTCAAGAGAAAGAACATGCCTATAACAAATCTCAGAGTGATTATGAGCATGAATTAATGAATTATTTCCAGGTTTGGAAAAACGGACAAATGTATGCAAGTCTACAAGTTGAGTTACTCAATTCACCTTTGTTCAAAGATTGTTTAATGTCCTCTCAGCGCTGTAGTAAATAATATTGTAATGAAGTAGTTGCTCCCTTGTGTAACTCATTTAAACCTTTCTTGTTACTGGCTGGAGAAAAGCAAAATGCTAGATGTTCTTTTAAGACTTCTTTTTAAATTTAAGTAAACTTCTAAAGATAGGGCAGATATTTCTAAAGATAGGCTCTTTCTGCTCTGCTTTTCCTCATTCTTCTAGAAATGAATTATACAAAGACAATTCTCTCTTAGCCTTCTCAGATTTGTCCTAGTGTCCTTTAGACTAAAAATGCTGTTCTTGTGTCAAGAGAAGGTCTTACAAGAATCAAAATACTGATTTTTTTTTTAGAATCAGCATTTATTTTTGTTAGAGAGGTGGCCAAGTTTCCTTGGGAGATATATCATATTAATATTGATCATTAAAGGCCTTGGTGACTGACCTCTGCTTCTAGTAAAGAGTCTACGTTGCACACCAATGTTTGCTTACCTGAGATGACTCAAATTATTGTTTGAACTAAAGTAGTTTACAACAAAAGTGAAAATGAAGAGCAAATGAGAGCAACAACTTTTGAGAAAGTAGAGCAGTCTCAACTATAGAATTGGTTTGTGATTTCATCATATAGTCAGGATAAAAATCCCTTGCCTGTGGTGTCACAGATGGAAGGAGAAAATGGTACAGGAAAGTTCTCCAACTATATCCAGGGGCCAAAAGGGCATGGCAGAATTGGCCAGATCTCATGTAATTTTTTTCTATGTGAAGAGATTAAATATTGCTTGACAGTCTTCTGCAGTACTTGCCTTAGAGAGCCTCAGGGCAAAGAATCTCTCTTTCCTGCAAATCTATGACTTTCACATTTCTATTTTCCCTTTCTTCCTGGAGATTAAATAACACAATCCAGTATGAAAATGCGTATCCATCACTCCTGAGCCCTTGGGAAGATCTGACTAAGCAAAAGGTTCCCCACAAAATGTTGCCAAATTATGACTGCAAACTTTGATTAATATGAGGTCACATGACTGGTTTGATTGAATCCTGGTTGTTTTCTTTGCAGCTTTTCATAACAACTGAGAACTCCCAGAGCATTAGCAGCCTTACTCTGTTAACTCTATTATGAATTAGACTACTACAGTTTAACAAATTCAATACTCTAAGGAAGCTTCCAATATGAAAGTTGGAATCTGTTTAGGAATCACATTCACACAACCTAATTTTTAAAGTGGGAGTACAGAAGTTAGGAACAATTTGCTCTCTCCAGCCACAACTGGTTATATTTATTCATTCCTCAATTTATTTACCACTCAAACTAATTTCTTGAACTGGCTAGAGATCCTCTTATGCAGTGGTGGGATTCAAATATTTTTACTACTGGTTCTGTGGGTGTGGCTTGGTGGGCCTGGCAGGGGAAGGATACTGTAAAATCTCCAGTCAGAGGTGGTATTTGCTGATTCTCTGAACTACTCAAAATTTCCGCTACCGGTTCTCCAGAACTGGTCAGAACCTGCTGAATACCACCTCTGCTCTTATGTAACTTCAACAGGTAGCAATAATTCACAGGCATCTAATTATTTCAGTCAATGTGCTGATTCCCTCCAAAATACTTAAATGATTTCATTGTGAAGGCATGTGGTTTATTTTGGGTGATTGGGTGAGAAGATGTTGCCTGCAGCTGGATAATGGGTGGGGTAAGAAGTGCAGAAGGGATCCTCCATAGTTTTTTGGGTTGCAAAGTAAATGGTGGGAAACTTATACTTTCAACCTTGAAGATTGTGTTAATGAAGCTTTACCATAAAGCAGAATTCACTCATCTGGCTGTGTTTCCTATTTGGTGTACCTCATAAGATTGATATTGATCAAATTGACTCCATCAGAACTGGATGAGCAAAAGCAATCTCTTTGGCAGAAACCCATCTTAACTTTGAGACAGGCCACCAAATAATATGTACTCCAATCTGTAATATACTTTTTCCATATGACACTGTGTCAGCCCTTTGAGATAAGCCAGGTCAGGGAAAAAAATGCCACCAAGGCTACAGTAACTCTGCTTCATTGTTATAGGTCAGTGACGGCTAATCTTTTCCATGTCACGTGCCGAAAGTGCGCTCACGCTCGCATGTTTGCACCCATGATGCAATGAGTGCATGAACCCCATGCACCTGCATGCACAATCCCTTGCCCCCCTGTGCATGCACACACAACCCCCTGCACGCACACTGTGTGCCTCTGCATGCATGCACAACCCCCTGTGCCACCCGCCTCTGCACATGGGGCCCTGCATACCTCTATGCATGTACACACCCCACCATATGTACATGCATGTGTGGTAGATACCCAACAATTAGCTGGCTGGGGGGACATGCACATGCACAGTGGGGCTCTTCTGGGCAATCTCTCGCGTACCGGCAGAAATGGCTCTGCCTGCCACACGTTCGCCATCACAATTATAGGTTATGATAACAGACTCCTGAAAGCCTGATGGAATTTCCATATTCCCCCTCTCAGAGCAAAGTGAACAAGGTGGGATTATCTTGTTTTTTTTCCCCTCACCCACTCTAATTTCCCAGGGCTAAGTTGATGTTTACTCAAACACTCTTGCATTCCTTCTTCAAGATTATCTCTGTACTTCTCCATACGCTCTGTCTGTGGCCCTGGACAGGACTAAGTATGTGAATATAATGACAGCCATATATTCTTGTTGGCTAACTTAAAATACACACACATATAACAGAATTTCTCTTGAATTACCCTGTCCAGACCAGAAAAAAGTAAGACAGTTGAAAAGGCAGCATCCACAAGCTGCATATCAGAAAGACCAGATGACTGAGTGTGTACTCCATCAGCAAAAGTATTATATATTATCATGCTAATTCTCTATAAGCACCGTCATGCATGCTGACTGTATGACTGATTTTTCAGCAAAACAAAACCTAGATTGGTATACTGTTGCTGGTAAAGACTTGGAATTGGAAGTAGAGACTTGGAAGAATTGGAATTTGCTCTGTCTTAGAAAAATCAGGAAAAGGGCTTCTTGATCTTTCTTTCCCAAATTCCTTGGATTATATCCAGCTCTTGGTACCTCTAGAAATTTTCCTGATCCTTTTATTTATTACTCTATTAGCATATACCATTCCAAAATGTAGTTTGAAATGGGCTAGTTACCATGTTAGGGCTAAAAATGGAACCCTCATGTTTTATGATAACTGGAATATTAGTGCTCAGAAAGAAAGTGTATTAATTTAAAAAGCTTATGAAAAGTCAAAGCTACCATCAAAGTGGAATGCAAGAGTTGTGATGGTGAAGAACTGAATTAGAAATAATAGTTCCATGAATCAAATAGGACATGCACAGCTGGGGAGCATATTCAGATTTTACTTCCTATAGTGGTGCACATATAAAAGAAATGAAAAGGATGGAATGGAAGACAGCTGTGTCTATAGGCCTAGAAAAGTAATGGACACGAAGAAGAAACTGAATAAAGTGGAGTGGAGAGTAGAAAAGTATTAGCATGAGGGCAGCAAAAGGATTGATAGAAAGATTGGGAACAGGGCTGTGATGGGAACTGAGTTTTAGGATTTTGTTTTTCAAGTATTTAGAAACCAGTAAGTTGTTGCAATGAATAGAACTTCTGGTGGTGATGTCATGGTGGTGCAGGGAAAGGAGAGTGGACTCTGTTCCCTTGACCCAATTTTTCATGTCTCCGAGGACCCATTGAGCTTGGAGGGATCCACAGACCAGTGGGGAAGCCCAGGGAGCAGCAATGAAGGGAAACCCCTCAAACCTGGCCTGAAAGAGTCCAGTCATTTCTACTATGGCAAACCTGATTTCGTGATGACCAAATGTGGACAAGGAAGGAAGAATTGTGACAACAAAAACATCGACGGAGATTGGAGGAGCCCAGCACCGCAGAAAGGAAAATTTTCTAGCGGAGGAAAGAAGGTCCTGAAATACTTATGGTCAAAAACTGAGTCTCCAACTGAGGGGGGTGAAAATCTTGAGAGCTAGCAGCAATCTGGTGGCGTGAGTAGTGTTTTGAAGAAGAAGAAAGAGCTTAATCAAAGCAGGAGGATCAGAGCGAGGGTGGACGCTAATATGAAGAGGCAGAAATAGAGCCAGGCGATAAGGAAGACGTGCATGTCTGGTGGGATGGAACTGTGTTGGATTGATATTTGATTGAGAAAAGCTGGATGGTTAAGCATTTTATGAGAGGAATTTAAATGGAGTGAAGACAGGACTATACTGCAGGACTATAGCGAATGGCAAGGGAAAAAAAAGAACTACGTGGCTGATGCAATAAACTATGTGGATCAAAATAGCTGTAATTTTAATAAGTATTAATGATTTAACATAACTATAGATATTTATATATGCATTTATTATACATACATTTTATTTCTGAAATATATAATTAGATATACAATTAGATTATGAACTAGAAGTGATAACTTTTAAATTTTAAATTTTAAAAATTTTCTAAATTTTAAATCTATTAGTTTTATATTTTAAATTGTATTTCGGCCTTGATTTAATTGTTTAATCTGTTTTGAATTGTATATATTGTCTGTTTTTAGTTGGCTGTGCACCGGCCCGAGTCCCTTTTTGGGAGAGGGGGCGGTATAGAAATTCAATAAATAATAATAATAATAATAATAATAATAATAATAATAACAACAACAATAACAATAACAACTATTGAGGAATGGATTGTTGATTGTATACTTTGGAATTAATGTCTTGATATGCTTTTTTGTTATTTAATTCTTAATTCAAATGGTTTCTTTCTATTGGATTTTGTTTTTTCCTTTCTATTTTGAAGTCTAACATATACCAGTTAAGTGTTTAACATTATCTTATAGATATTATCCTGTTATTATAATATTTCATTATTCCAGACT
This sequence comes from Bungarus multicinctus, assembly GCA_023653725.1. Lineage (NCBI taxonomy): Eukaryota > Metazoa > Chordata > Lepidosauria > Squamata > Elapidae > Bungarus > Bungarus multicinctus. The sequence continues at coordinate 169,665,928 of CM042836.1, forward strand.
ACTCTATAGTCCTATCACTGTTGAAATATAGGGTAGCTATTATAGATATTTATTATACTTATTATATTTACATTTACTAGATTGATTATATTTATGATATATAATAACATTTGGATTAAGAGATGAGTGTGTTAACTGGTTTAGAAGATTAATTGATTTAGAGAAGAGTATATGAACATTGATGAATTGACTTTTTGGTTGAACTCTTTTTGGCGACAATTGGTCAAACATAATATATTGTTTTGGTGGCTCAAACCTGAAGGAATGCTGATCACATGGCAGGATAAAAAGATCAAAATAGATAATATAGACAAGGCACAAGAATTTTATGATCTACAAGGAAGACTACAGCAGTAAAGAAGAACTAGAAAGTAGAAGTCAAGAAAACCAACAACCAGAGGAAAAAGAGATAGATCAAGAAGAAAGAAGTAAGGAGGAAATGGAACAACTTGAAAGAGAAGGGATAAGAACAAGAGCACAGAGAGACACTAGGACAAACAGAAGACAGAGACAGGCCTACAAACAATAAGATGGAAGAGGAGATTAAGTTGATATCAATAAATATCAACGGACTGAACTCTCCCACAAAAAGGAAACAAACATTTGCAAATTTATCAAAACAGAATGTAGATATTGTATGCCTACAAGAAGTGCATATCAAGAAGCAACATGGTCTAGAACATGCAAAGCTGGGGAAACTATGTATCATTGGCTGATTAAAAAAAGAGGAGTAGTAGTATATATTAAAGAAGGGTTAAAAGCTAAACAAATCTATTCTAATGATAATGGAAGAATATTAATGATTGAAGTAATGATACATCAAAAACAAATGTTACTGGTGGTAATCCAAATGATAACCAGAAAGGATTTCTACAGTAAATTGTATGGAAAAATATTAGAACAAGAAAGGGAAACATATGCGTAGTGGGTGATTTTAATACAGTGTGGACATTAAAAATGATTATACAAGTAACAAAAAAAGAAGAAAAGGAAAACTCTACCAAAGTCATTTTTGAGATGACACATGAATTAAACTTGCAGGATATTTGGAGACATTTAAATCTGAAAAAGGACAAATATACTTTCTATTCTAATCCCCACAAGTCATTGTCAAGGATAGATATGGCTTGGATGAATCGGGAAATGAGAAGTAACATAGATACAATAGAAATTATGCCAAATACAAAGGCAGACCATAATCCCCTGAAAGTAATATGGAAAGGCCAAAAGAAAAAAAGATGGACATTGAATCCACAGATTCTAAAGGAGGAAGAATATGTCCAAACGATTAGAAAAGAATTAATTTTCATAATGAAAATATATAATTATTTAAGAGTTAAAATGGAAGAAGAAATAGTTAAAGGGTCATAGTTAAAGAAATAGTTAAAGGGTCATAGTTAAAGAAATAGTTAAAGGGTCATAGTTAAAGGGTTAAAGCCATGATAGCTTGGGCAAGGAATTTTGGGTATAATATCGAACTAGAATGGGAATATTGAATGGGAAAAACTATGGACAAAAAATTATAAATTAACAATGTCCACTGCCTACAAGGAGAACCTCTACAAAATGTTTTATCATTGGCATTTACTACCAGCAAGACTGGTGAAGATGAACCCAAATATGAGTCCAGAATGTTGGAAATGTAAACAAAACCAGGGTACTTTTTTCATATGTGGTGGTCATGCCCCGAAACAAGGAAATATTGGGTAAAGATCAAAAAATGATTACAGGAAATAACAAGTCTTCAAACTGAGCTTAAACCTGAACTTTTCTTATTAGGAATAATAAGAGGAGAATTCAGTAAAAAAGTTAAATATATTATATTGCATATAATGACAGCGGCTAGAATTGCCTTTGCACAAAGTTGGAAATTGGACAGCACCTCTTCCGAGGGAATGGTAATAAAAAGAGTATTGGACTGTGCAGAGATGGATAAGCTTACTTTAGAATTGAAAGACAGAGAGGAATCGGAATATTACACAGTCTGGGACAAATGGTATAGCTGGTTAGATAGTAGAAATAAGGATTAAATGCAAGTAAATGTATGTGTAACATCAATGTCACAGTGTTGTAAAGAATGTAAAAGAGATTTGTAATTTTGAAAAAGTGCAATAAAAATATAAATTAAAAAAGTTGTTGCAATGAATAATAAAACAGTGGAATATGCCTATCTAATGGATAGTTGCATTTTAACCAGCTGGGACACAAATGACACATGAATAAAGTAAATATAGTTATCCTGATACTAAATTTGTGAACTGTAGCCAACCTCATCACAGATGTGAATATAAGAAACTCCATGGAATGTCAAATGCTCTTTAAATAAAATAATGCTTTTTAACTACATCAAAGTATATTTAAAAAGCATTAAAGCCTGGAAAAGTTCTTTCTTAGGAAAGATCCCAAAATCCAATAGAATAGAATAGAGCTAGAAGGGACCTTGGAGGTCTTCTAGTCCAGCCCCTGCTCAACCAGGAGAACCTATACCATTTCAGACAAATGACTGTCTAGTAAGTCTCTTCTTAAAAACCTCCAGGGCTGAAGTGCCCACAATTTCTGAAGGCAAGTTGTTCCATTGGTTAATTGTCTTCAATTACTTAGGAAGTTTCTCCTTAATTCCAGATTGCTTCTCTCTTTCATTAGTTTCCATTAGTTCGGTGCATTGGAGAATAATTTGACCCCCTTTTCTTTGCGGCAGTCCCTCATATATTGAAATACTGCTATCATGTCACCCCTAATTCTTCTTTTCTTTAGACTAGCCAAACCCAAAATCTGCAGCCGTTCTTCATATGACCTTTGATCATCTTAGTTCTTTGAACTTTTTCCAAAGTCTCAACATCTTGGGTGAAATATTGTAATGGGTGAAATATTAAAGAGAGATCCAACCTAGAACTAAGGAGAAATTTCCTGATAATGAGAACACTTAATCAATGGAACAGCTTGCCTCCAGAAATTGTGGGCACTCTGGGGCATGAGTGTCAAAATTGATTGCAAGATTGGACAACCATATGTCCATAATGGTAAAAGGTCTCCTGTCCAAACAGGAGGCTGGACTAAAACACCTCCAAGGTTCCATCCAAACTTGTTATTCTATGTTCTTGTGTTCTACGCCACAGATTGTTATTGTGGGGAATTTAGGAGGAAGAAGAGTATAATGTTTGCTCACTGTCTTGAATTATTTATTAAAAAAATAAAGGCAGTTTAAAAAAAGTAAGCTGAAGGGTTGTTTTCGATTAGGTCAAAGGCACAATGACCTCATGACCAGAGATTGCCCAGCCTTAAATATGACTGAAACATTCAGGCCTTGGAACTTTCCTACCTTGGTGGGGAATGTAAACTGAAGAGCCATGATATTTGAGATGTGTATTCCAATGAAAGTCTAAAATGTGGCAGATATTGATATTAATTTAATAAGCACACACCTCACCAAATTAGATGCTCCCCTAGTGAATGCTAAAAACCATATGTAGATAACTTTCCACATTTTCTTGAATACTATAGACCTCTATTGTAATTTTTGCATGAGGACACTGGCATTCCAATTTAAGTCACTTTATTATTGTTTACTAAAGTTTGAAACTGGTAACGGTTTGTCAAAAGAACATACAAAATATGACAAAATTAATAACAAAAGTAATTACCATATTTTTTTCAGTTGTTTTCATCTAAAAGAAAAGGTTTGAGACATGACAGAACCGTTGGGACAGTCAGAATTCTCACATCACCAAGAGTGGTATGCCTCTTTTCCATCAAAGCGTTTACTAATTATAATTCCATAATTAGTACAATTTAACCAAGAAATTAATTTGCCATACAGGTAGAATCTTCTGAAGTTTTTACAGTAGATAAAATCTGAGAGATATATAGCAAGAAAATATGGACAAAGCAATACCATAAATCTGTAAGAAAGCTGGACTCTTGGGGGTTATTTTGTTTGAACGTAAAATCCCTCAGTATTGCTGAGAATGATGTATTGACTTATCTTCATTTCCTTATTCTCAGTTTCCTTTTTTTTTTTTAAACACTGCTACTTATTGTGTGATGCAACTTTGACTTTCACCTTTGATCATGTAAAGTCCTGGTGATATTATTTGTAATTAACAAATAAAATTATTCTGTATTTTAGGATTTGCTAAAAAAAACTTTCCTGCCATATTTACTGTGAGAAGCAGGGGACAGCAACGGTAAGAGAGGAGGCTAAATTAGAAAAACCAGCTTACACTATGACCAGTGGTGGTATTCAAAAACTTTTACTACCGGTTCTGTGGGCATGGCTTGGTGGGCATGGCCATGTAACTGGGTGGCCATGGCTTTTCTTTTTTGCAGTCCCCAACCATTTTTGGGAGCTTCTTAGCCACAGAGGAGCCTCTGGGGGGGGGGGGGGGGGCGTTTTTGCTTTCCTAAGGCTCTTCTGAGGTTCAGGAAGAAAAAAAAACAGAGCATGGGAGGAGCATGCAGCACTCCTCCAAGCTCCATTTTGGGCACTTCCTAGCCTCAGAGAAGCCTCTGGGGGGGCGTTTTTGTTCCCTTAAAGCTCCCCTGAGGCTCAGGAAGAAAAAAAACAAAGCATGGGAGGAGCATGCAGCACTCCTCCAAGCTCCCTTTTGGAAGCTTCCTAGCCTCAGAGAAGCCCCTGGAGGCGCATTCTTGCTCCCCTAAGTCTCCTCTGGGGCTCAGGAAGAAAAAAAACACAGCATGGGAGGAGCATGCAGCTCTCCTCCAAGCTCTGTTTTGGCAGCTTCCTAGACTCAGAGAAGCCTCTGGGGGGGCATTTTTGCTCCCCTAAGGCTCCTCTGGTGCTCTGGAAGGCAAAAAATGGAGGGGGGGGGGCTGAACTCCTCCCTCCATTTTTTGCATTCCTGGGCCTCAGCAAGGGGAATCCTGGCACAGCTGATCTTATCTACAGCTGATTGTCGGGAGGGGAAAAAAAGAAAGAAATACCTTATGCGAATGTCAGGCTGGTGGGCGGGGAATGTCAGGCAGGCGGGCAGTGAATGTCAGGCAGGCAGGCGGGGTGAGCGAGCATTGGGTGGGAGGGCGACCTGGTGGTGGGCGTGACCAGCCAGAACTTACTACCGGTTCGGCGACCCACGCCAAATTCTTGCTACCGGTTCGCCCAATCCGTTGCGAACCGGCTGAATACCACCACTATTTATGACCATAAATTAAATAAATTAAATAAATGTGTATGTAAGTATGCACAGTGCAGAGATGCTATTCAACCAGTTCACACCTACTCGGGTGAACTGGTAGTGGTTATTTGGCACGGGTCGCCTAACCGGTGGCAACACCTGGCTGGCCACGCCCCCAACCAGGTTGCTCGGTTGCTCACTTGTGATCGCTCTCCTGGCTTTCCATTCTCCACACTCTTTCTCCCTGGGGGAAAGGAAGAAAGGCTTGGACGCTGCAAGTATCGCTTTCCCCGTGTGAGTTAAAGTGCTTGAGTGAGAAGGAGTGCCATCTGACAGGGGCGGGGGGTGAATCAAGCCTTGGAGCACTTTTGCAATGTAAAAGAAATGCATTTTGAAAGCAGCCAGGTGAGGCACACCTTGATGTGAGTGACATTGAGTTGGCCATGCCCACCCAGTCACATGACCAAGCACGCCCACCCAATCACATGACCACTAAGCCACACCCATCCAGTCACATGACCACCAAGCCACGCCCACCAAATAAGCCACGCCCACAGAACCAGTAGTAAAAAAATTTGAATTCCACCACTGGCACGGTGCCTTTTCATTGGACACTGCTTATAGAACAAATATTTGTTGTTTGTTTCCAAGGTCTCTGTGAAACAAGATTAACAGAGTTTCAGCTCTTCAGAAGAGTTGGAATATGAAAACAGACTTGAGCTAAGTGGCACAAAGGCAAAGAAAGCATAATCTTAGTTAGCAAAGGAGAACATAATTGATTCATGAGACCTGCTCTATATTTAGCTATTGGTTATAATTCTGTTAAATGAATGTTTCAATAAATACTAACAACAAAGTAACATTAGCCTGACATTTCTGACCCTACAGAACTGAGCAACTATCCCTGGGCCCATATATTATTGGGATGACTTCAATTTCTGAAATAATGTCTTGGACGTGTAATTTAGAAAATGGTGCATACTGTTGCTTATGAATGCTGAACACAATTTGTCTCTTTTCATTTATGCACTTTATGGACTGTTCAGAATGATTGAGTGAACAGTGCTCTCCTTTATGCTGCCTGGGGTGAACTTGCTTTCTTTGGTGGCTTATTATTGTTAAGAATAACAGTGTAAGGGGAGAATTAAGAAAACTGTTATTATTGTTTCTCAGATGCAAATACCAATATCCAAACTTTGTGTAAGATATTCCCTCTATGTTTGTATTATAGAGGTGAAACTCAAAAAATTAGAATATCGTGCAAAATTTCCTTTATTTCAGTAATGCAACTTAAAAGGTGAACCTAATATATGAGATAGACTCATTACATGCAAAGCAAGATAGTTCAAGCTGTGATGTGTCATAATTGAAATGATTATGGCTTACAGCTGACGAAAACCCCAAATCCACAATCTCAGAAAATTAGAATATTGTGAAAATGTTCAATATTCTAGGCTCAAAGTGTCCCACTTTAATTAGCTAATTAAGGCATCACACCTGCAAAGGGTTCCTGAGCCTTTAAATTGTCTCTCAGTCTGATTCAGTAGGAATCACAATCCTGGGAAAGACTGCTGACCTGATAGTTGTGCAGAAAACCATCACTGACACCCTCCATAAGGAGAGAAAGCCTCAAAAGATAATTGCAAAAGAAGTTGGATGTTCCCAAAGTGCTTTATCAAAGCACATTAATAGAAAGTTATATGGAAGGGAAAAGTATGGAAGAAAAAGATGCACAAGCAGCAGGGATGACTGCAACCTGGAGAGGATTGTCAGGAAAAGGCCATTCAAAAGTGTTGGGGACTTTCATAAAGAGTGGACTGAGGCTGGGGTCAGTGCATCAAGAGCCACCACACACAGACGGATCCTGGACATGGGCTTCAAATGTCATATTCCTCTTCTCAAACTGTTCCTGAACAACAATGTCAGAAGCATCTTACCTGGGCTAAAGACAAACAGAACTGGTCTGTTGCTCAGTGATCCAAAATCCTCTTTTCTGATGAGAGCAACTTTTGCATCTCATTTGGAAACCAAGGACCCAAAGTCTGAAGGAAGAATGGAGAGGCACACACTGCAAGAAGCTTGAAGTCCAGTGTGAAGTTTCCACAGTCTGTATTGATTTGGGGAGCCATGTCAACTGCTGGTGTTGGTCCACTGTGCTTCATTAAGTCCAGGGTCAACGCAGCAGTCTACCAGGAGATTTTGGAGTACTTTATGCTTCCTTTCACAGACGAGCTTTATGGGGATGCTAACTTCATTTTCCAGCAGGACTTGGCACCTGCCCACACTGCCAAAAGCACCAAAACCTAGTTCAATGACCATGGGATTACTGTGCTTGATTGGCTAGCAAACTCGCCTGACCTGAACCCCATAGAGAATCTATGGGGCATTGCCAAGAGAAAGATGTGAGACATGAGACCGAACAATGCAGAAGAGCTGAAGGCCACTATTGAAGCATCCTAGTCTTCTATAACACCTCGGCAGTGCCACAGGCTGATAGCTTCCATGCCACACTGCATTGAGGCAGTAATTGCTGCAAAAGGGGCCCAAACCAAGTACTGAGTACATATGCATGCTTATACTTTTCAGAGGTCCGATATTGTTCTATGTACAATCCTTGTTTTATTGATTGCATGTAATATTCTAATTTTCTAAGATTGTGGATTTGGGGTTTTCATGAGCTGTAAGCCATAATCATCGCAATTATTCTGAGAAGGAATTCTGAGAGCCGTGGTCCCAAAGTATCTTGAGGACACCAAGCATGGATAACCTTCAACCAGTTTGGATTTTTTGGGGTGGGAAGGTGACTCCAAGTCAGGTGCTTGGACAAATCCCTGCATTTTTCTTGGCAAGTTTTAGGAAGTGAAGGCTCTTGCCTCCTTCCTATAGATGAGAGAAAGTGACTGGCCCAAGGTCACCTAGCTGATATCTTGCCCAAGGCAGAAGTAGAACTCATGGTCTCCCAGATTCTAGCCTGAAGATTTAATCCCAAAACTGACTGTCTTGGAAATTATAGAGTTAGAAAGTTATAGCAATCCATTCCATTAGTGGAGATTTAATGAATTGTCTAAGTATAGAGCTACAGTATGAATGTCTTGGCTGTGAAAAAATGAAATTTCTTTCCAGAAACTCTAGAGCCATTGATGTGAGACTGTGATTGCAACTGCTCCCAGCAGCCCTCTCATCCTCCATAAATTTCAAAGTGGCTAAACTCTCACAGAACAAGCTTCCTCAGCATCACAATCTTCCCCTACAGATCATGATTCTTGCTAACATGTTCAGTGACTAAAACTTCATCTCCCCCCTCCTCCATTGGCTGTCTAAATTATTAACATAGCTATAGAGATGGCACTAAATCATCAACAGAAGGGCAGCATAACAAAATTGCAACATAATCTCTCATTCACTGCCAGGTGTCTGTTCGATGCAGATTTTGCTAAACAGTGGAATAATGGGAGGAGGGAGAGACTCCTTGATTGCCTGTGAAAAACCGTTTGTGCAGACACATTTGTGTCTACAAAAAAGAGTGACTGTGTATAAATATACAATGCAGCTTACCTGGGTAAAGAGGCATACTGTCTTTCTATGCCTTCAAACTGGAGGTGGTGTGGAGTCTCATCTGGACCCTTTCCAGACACCTGTGGAGAGCAGTATAATTAGTGATGAAGAGCAATTATTCAACCCTGTTACTGAAAACTTTTCTCAAAAATGATAATCAAAAACAAATCAGGCTCTAACATGCCAAAATCAACAAAGAAGAAATTCTGAGGCTCAAGAGAAATCCTCATTTGATCTTATTATTATTTATAACATTTTTCTTTTTAAAAAATCCTTATTATTCTTCCTTTCCCAAGCCAAAAAAGATGCTGTGAAGTTGTATAGAACCTATTTTTAAAAGGAATCAAGAAAAATATTGCATAAAATGAAGCCAGTTATTGATAACCATTCATTATTGGTCATATTAAGATTTGGACCTAAATTAGTTTTATTGAAACTGTGGGACAGACTATAAAACGAACATGCAAGTATCTGATTATGTTTTCCAGGATATAAAACATGATACTGTCTGTATGGCTGCAACAGAACATTGAACCTTTGTCTTCCAAAATGCTAGAGGAATGTATAATAATTAACAAAATACAAATCTATTCTTCACTTATTTGGCAGAAGTGTTATGAAGAACAAATAAGAAAATAATTATGTTTGTTCACTATTGGGGAAGCATGTATTGTTTTACAACAACCCATCTTCCTGCTCTAAACTGTATGTGCTGCAAAATGCAAAGCTGAAGAATACATAAGACAATTATACATGAGGAAGAGTAAGTCATTCAACAGAAGTACAAATCTCTGCTCATCCTGTCATGGCCAGGGTGATTGCAGTCCTATCCTCACAAGGAAAGTCGACCATTAAATTTAGATGCACAAAACACAAAAGGGTTTTCTCAATTTCACTTGTCCAATTAAAATACGCCTGCAAGAATAATTTACACCTCAACTATATTTTTGTTGTCATTTTCTGCTTGTTCCTTCCTCCCGCCTTGAGCACACACATTGAATCCAGTATACTGGCTGTAAATTTCTGGGAGTTAAAGCCCACACATCTTAAAGTTGCCTGTGTTGCGGAACACTGATCTACTGTACAGTATGGGAAGCTAATAAAGCATTTATGAGATGCTTCTTAGTAGAAAATGTGTTTGATTCTTTGCAAGAATAGTTAATCCAGTTAAGGGAGTATGCTTAGATGTCCAAAATAACTTTGCACCTTAAAAGTAAATTTAACACAGAATTTAAATAAAAATAGAAACAATTTCTGGACTAGAACTTAATACTCGGATTTTGGTAATTTTATGTATATAGTTTATATTTCAATTTCATAGTATACTTATGGCAGAATAGATTCTGACTTAATGTATTGTAGCTTATAATTTTATGTGACGATTTATATCTTACTGACCACACTTTTCATTATTTATCCTAGTTTAAGGCTTAATATTGATTGTAGTCATTCAAAGCTATACATGATATTCAGTCATTGATAATTGACTAATGGTATAGTGGAAACCTAATTTTTGGATGTTTTTAATATCCCTTGCCAACAATTTATGATTCATTTATTATTTTTATATGTTTACTCTTTTCTGTCTATATATACTGTGTTTATAAAATATATATAAATAAAACATGCTACATGGCATAATAGAAAACTATGGTTTGGTGTATGGACATCCATGGGGAGAGCAGACAAGGCACAAAATATGCACAACAACATCGCAATGCAAACTCAGCCTCTTAAGCACTTGCATGCCATGTCACAATGCAAGTACTAAGGAACATAACTTGTGATATCTTAATACATATTTCATCACTTTCTGGTTAAGAATGATCACTTAGGGACCGATAATCAGAGATTATCAGTTTTCTTTGAGTTGCAAGAGAAGATGGGAAATTTTGCTTTATTTTTAAACAAATGCAGGTTAGATGTTTTGTCTCAACTCAAAACAAATCATAGCTATCCTTTTTATAGTTTAGGACGACTAAAAATGCATTTCCAGATGCATATGTCCTATTGCCCTTGATTGCTGATAGGAATTGTTAATCAACAATATAAGGGTTGCAAACTGTGGCTAAAAATTCTTTTCTGGATCAGAATTAGAGATGGTATTCAGCAAGTTCTGACCAATTCTGAAGAACCAGTAGCGGAAATTTTGAGTAATTTGGAAAACCAGCAAATACCACCTCTGACTGGCCCAGCCCCACCCCCATCTATTCTCTGCCTCCCAAGTCCCAGCTGATTGGCTGGGTCTTCTTTATTGCCCTGCACAGGAGAACAAAGCTGGAAAACAGGTTAGTGGAGTGCGGAGGGAATGGAGATTTTACAGTATCCTTCCCCTGGAATGGGGTGAGAATGGAGATTTTACAGTAACCTTCCCCTGCCATGCCCACCAAGCCACGCCACCAAGCCATGCCATGGCCACCACGCCATGTCCACAGAATCTGAAGTAAAAAAATTTGAATCCCATCACTGATCAAAATTAAGATTATCTCTGTGTCTGGACATAAAAAGAAACCACAGCTAACTACACATGGATTAAGAAGCTTTCAAACCTTTTCTTATGTCAGAATAGAAGACAGGAAGGATGGAGGGAGTTTATGGCCTATACATACATACATAAACTGTAGTTTGGCATTAAGTTCAAATCAGACTAATATTTGTGCTGAGAAATCCAAGGAAGGAACCTCAAGTGGAAATGGATCTCCGGAGGATCCTTTGCCACAAGACGTTCCAGGCTCCTGCTTGTAGCACCATGGAAATTCCTCCAGGCTCAGCTGAAGAAAGAGAAAGTATCTCAGGAAGGACCTCTTAAATAGCCACACAATTTCCCCCTACAGATTTAATTTAAAGAAAAAAAAATTAAAACAAACTATTTTGTGCGAGTCATGGTGACTTAATAAAGCAGTCTTCTAGTCCAGGTTTCTTTCCTATATTAAGTAGGGGGAAAACTTGGATTAGACAAATACCTGGATAAGTGGCTATTCCCCCTCCCCTGCAAAACCCCTTTTCATTACAAAGCCTGGCATTTGACATCTTTCTCCAACTCTGTATCTCCTCACAGTTTTGCACTTTTTCACTTATTCTTTTAAAATGAGGAGCATACGAACATTAAAAAAACACCAATTTATTGTTGTTTACCAAAACTAACTTATACTTGCACTATCTTTTTTTATTACAGTTGCTGTTATTCCTTGGGTGGAAGGAGGAGGAGGAGAAGGAATCCCCTTGCCAATTCTTTTTGTGTGCTCTAAGATACTGTTGCCATAGAAACTCACTGTGGATACAATTTGTAAAAATTTGGCTCACTACAGCTGTGAGATGCTGTGCTGAGGGGTAAAGTGGCCAGAGAGCTCTAAGGGCAGGGGAAAATTCTCCATCGTTCCTCCGAGAATCCACCAAGACCTTCTTTCATTCACCATCTGTCTAGACACAAGTGAAGGTTGACCTCAGCAAATCAAGGGGAGAGGGAAGAGGGGGGCTGACCTAATAAAACAAGAAGGGAAAAATGCATTTATGGAGGGAATGGGAAGCATATACCTGCTTAGTTCTTATTATAGCTACTTGTGTTAATAGATATTTTCATGGGCGTTTTTGAAATCCAAACAGGGTTCTCTCTGAGGTCGAGATCAAGCACACAGTAGAAATTAGCATAATGAGATTCTAAACTCATTTTGTTTAGTGATTGTTGCTCTCCTAGCTCCTTCATGGAATGGATTAGCTTAAGCTTTCAATACATGGGAAGAGGCTGCTTATATGTAAAACTAGCTCTATAACCATGCTTCGCTATGAAACTATGTGATCTGGCTTAGTTTTGGGGAAGAAAATAAGGGGGGAGGAATTGTGCCTCTGCTTACCAGCATCCATCGGTATTCATCTGGCTAGCGTCCTGTCAGTGTGTGAGAGAGTTGAGGGCTGTTTGGAAACTGAAACATGGAAACTGAAACAGTATTTGCTGTGTGAACAAGAAGGAGACAGCAAGGAGCCTGGTGTGGCTTAGCTAAACTGTTCTATACTAAAGCTGGTTGCTGCTGTGAAATTAAAACTCCTCTCTTCTGTGTTTTGCATTTGGAACAGATTTCTTTTCAGGTGGGGAGGGGGAGTAGAACTCCTTAGCATCAGAGCGTGTTAATAATAATATATGAAATACTAATGCTCTGATGGTGATTTTGAAAAATCCTTCCTTAATGAGCACCTAGAAGCCAAGAGAAACATATGTGCCAAATTTCAAGTTTGTAGGCTTTATGGTTCTGGAGATTTTGTGATGATGCACGAGTGGTATTTCGCTTTCATATATATAGATTTTAATTACAATAGTAAAAACTAATACAAGCCAAACTTATAAAAAGATAAAAGAAAGAGTGTGTACTCCTAGAGATTATTCACTTAGGGACTGTCTGAATTCCATGAGAATTTCATAAGTTGATTGCACACAGCAGCAGCATCAATAACAGTTTCTCATTTTTTATAGAAATAGTTGTATTTGTAACACCTATAGGATCATTCAACTTTTCTGCTTAAAAATGACTAGCCACTCTGTTGTACTGAGTGTTGTCACATTCCCAATGGTAAAAGATGGCATTAACCTACTGTCTTCCTTCCAGGATCTCCTTTACCTTTGTCAGGCACATAAAGACATTTTTTTCAAGCAAAGCTTCACAGTTTCCTGTGCTGCCCATTCACTTTGCATGGTTTCAAAAGTGGCCCCGATCTCCATTTTTTTAGGAATTCTCCTTCCCCCACAACCAAAGTCTCCCCATTTCTAATCAAGCATTGAAAAGAAAAAGCATGAAAAGAAACATGAAACCATAAGTCAATCTTCCACATTTTATCTCCAAGATTATATTTTCTGCCCGAGACATCTATGTGTGCTGGTGTGGGGGAAGTCAAATGTGCAAGAAATGTATAGCTTGCTGTGCCTGTCTAAAGGGGATTAAGTCATGAAGAAAAATAAAGAAGAATAAAATATTTGAGTTTTATCAGACACATTCCAGCCAATTGCATAATATCAATCATTATCATAAAATCCACAGTCTTCCTTGAAATGCTTTCTTTGTATCAGGAAAAGGGCTGAACAGATATTTTTTTCTCTGTCTTGAGATTCTATGGCACATTATTTAACTAAATCCTTCCAGATTTTCCAAGATTCCTTTAATCCAAAAGGTACAAACTACAATTTCAAAATCCTTGTTTCCATTAAAAAAATGAATAATAAAGGAAAGAAGAAAGAACAGAATGCTGGCGTTTTCTCCATACAGAGAAATGGTGTGTTCTTGCTTGTCTCCTTGTGATCAAAGCTGAAACAGTGATTTTGCGTTATTATAAGAGTCATCATTTCTGCCTCTAATTTGGATGGTTTTTAATAAAGCTTCATTGATTCCACTGAATGAAACCCCTCTTGACAAATGCAGAACATACACACTGATTACTAAATATGCAGCAATTATATTCAGCAGCACACTTTAATATCTTATTTATAGATGTATCTATCTATAATTTGCTTTAATTAAGTTGCATTGATTTTAATGACATAAGTCATCTCTTGAGGATGGAATTAGGGTTATATAATCCCATCAATACCATTGCCTCATTGTTTAAAGTTACTTTTTATACTCATCACTGCCTAGAATAAGTTTTCCTTTCTAAAACACTACACAAAAGATAGGATATCTTTTAATGGCACATCTACTACTATAGAAGTAGACAAAATGTATAAACTTTTAATTACATAAAATTCAGCCTGTATTAATCAATAGACAAACTGGCAAATGCTACTGGAATAAAAGAATAGGGTCAGTAACTTTTGACAAGGATAGATATATTTTCTCACAACCCTTGATTCTCTTTTCTCTCCCCTCTTCCTAGGTATGCACATGTAGGAATCCAGTGAAAGGTTCATAATCAGGAACAGTTGATAAGTTTTTTGAGCTATCCATCCTGTCTGGATATCTACTATTCTTTGCAGAAAAAGCAGTGGTGCAAATATCAATGGTTATTATATTTTTCTTTAAATCTTGCAAATGGCAGGGTGCTAAGTTAGGACTTTCCCAAGCAGGTAGTGTCCTAGTGCTACCAGCAAAAGCCCATTGTCCAGCTATTTTGTCTTTCTCTCCCTCAAAAATTTTATGTGAAAAGAAGTCTTTTGGGGAGACTGAGTGGGAAGGCTTGTGGGGGTGATGAGAGGGAGGGGATGAGAGAGAGAGAGAGAGAGAGGTCCAGACTTGCTTTGGATCTCTCATCGCATTTACCAAAAGTGGCACAACAATCCCCAAATTCTCACTGTTTAGAAAAGCTTACTTCCACCTTTCCCTCTCCTCTGAATTACTTGAAAATGTGGGTTACTTTAGATTCCTGATTAGTTTACTTGAGCTTCCCTATTCTCCCTCCTCCTTTTCATATAAGATTGTTGAGGGAGAGAAAGTTAAAGGTTATTTTCTCTTAAAAAGCAATGGAGCATTTCTAATTTCTCTCTATTTGGTTCCTAAAGAAAAAGATGCTTAATGAAAAATTGGTGCTGAGTACATTCTTGTGCAAGTTTACGGTCATTTTAAACACATCTGAAGATATTGAGTGTACCTGCTCAGGCATCAAACAATTCTTATAAAAACACCTGATCTTCTCTATAAGCATCAGCTGTATCTCTGAAATACCCATCTATTCAGGCTGAGCCTTGAGAATAGATGGTAGCAATGTAGTTTCTTTTTTTTCTAAAACAGAAAAACTGTTGCCTCTCAATGTTTTCATTAATTCTGTGCAATAATAAGAAAGAATTATGAGCATTTCAACAGGTAAAGCTTTAGATTATGATAACATGGCAAATTTTTCTTCTTCTATTTTCAGTTTGATAACTGTAGATGGAATTGGCAAGGTAATACCAGAATCAATAGCTTCTTATTAATTTGTATATTTACATTGTCCTTAATATACACAAAAATATAAATATGCTCTATGATTGAGATTTTGGAAATATATTTATAATTGGTTCATATGTTAAACAGTAGGTAGTGAATGAACTAAACATTCTTTAATCATTTACCCTTCCTATGCAAAATTATTCATTTGGCATACTGAAAGAGCAGCTAATTTGTAATGTCAAAAAATAGCTCATTTTTTAAAAAATGCTATTATTTTTAGTCACTTCCATAACTAAAAAGCCCTTACAAGGCCTAACCGCAAAAATAATTAGAACTATGCTATATGAAATATTCAGTAAGAGCTTGCTACTGTTAGTCATTTTTAAAAAATTCTAGCGTGATTTAAATTTTGAAAAAACAATAATCTCTTACTCCATTGGTCACTCTTAACTCTAAATCTATCAGCTGAAAAGTATGCATGACTTACTCCCAGACAACTGTGTCTCCTTGTTCTCTTACTTTGCACAGACCAAGATTTCGGCTAATGATTCACTAACGGAAAAGGATTTAGACAGATGGTATAAATGATAGCCAACAGCATATCTTTAATAGTATCTTTGCATTTCCTTAATCACCATTATATGTCTGGCTATATATGTATAATTTTTCCCAACAATCTTAGTCAAACACAGAGTGAAATATCCAAGGATCTGGCCTTCTAATAGCTTAAAAGTTTTACTGGATGAGATGGCCAGCAAATAATTTCATAAACCATTCCAAGAACACTATGGCACAACTTTGCATCCTCTTTGGTGCAAGAAATTAGTTGCCTTTGGGAAAGGAAGCAACATGACATTTTGCTGCTTCTGGGAGTGCTTTTATTTTGCACTACAGTTGTAGCCCTCAGCCCCCACTCCCAATGTTTAAAAGGAATATCCCTTATGGCAGCAGATGGTAAAAGAAAGATTGGAGTGGTGAAAATACTGCTTGGGGGCTGTCTACTTCATTTTCTAGTCAGATTTATGGTTACCTAACTGTAGGCCACCCACAAATAGAGCAGGACTGGCTGAACCAAAAATAAACCAGAGTTTCAGGCTGAAGTTAAGGTATTCTGCCATAATTTGACACTTTTTGGTACTTTTTTTTCCTTCCATTCAATTGTGTCAGATTCTCGGAGACTATCTGAATAAATCCCTGCTTTTTTTGGCAGGGGGCAATGTTTTTCAGAAGTGGTTTGCCACTTCCTTCTTCCTAGGGCTGAAAAAAAGTGACTGACTCAAGATCAATTGGCTTTGTCCCTAAAGCAGGACTAGAACTCATGGTCTTCTAGTTTCCAGCCTGATGCCTTAACCTCCCCACCAAACTGGGTCTCCTTGGCTCTGACATAATAGGTTATCATATGAATCAGATTTATATGCTCATTTATAACTGATGTATAGTTAAACAGAAGATAACTTCCTTGTGATCAATGGAATGAAAAAAAAAGGCAACAAAGAGTGCCACCCTTCCAAAACATGCATAAAGAAATCCTAGTATGTACGTATCCAGAATAAAAGTTTGTCAATGAGCAGGGAAGTTGGAGGGTGGGGGGCAGTGACTAAGAAAAAAAAATCAATGTGTCCATCATGCTTTCAGCAAGCAGAGGGAACAAAAACCCCTGAATTCACATTTTGGAGAATGTTGTATATCTCCAACTAACATGCATACGTAGCAGCTTGGCACTAGATCAGTCTCATTGGACAAGTCTGTGCATTGGTGCACACATCCAATGAAGCCATGCAATTGGAATGAATGCCCACATGCCCAAGGAAACTGCAACTGAAAGGAATTACATATGGTCTCACACTAAGCTTCCAGACCTCTCCTAAATCAAGAAAACTGAAATTATGTCTAGAAGAACAACAAACATCCCAAGGAGAACTTAAAATTACAGGCAATTGTGAATATCCTGTAATTCTGTAATTAGCTTTATAAATCCCTATTTATAATGACTTCCTTGAATAGTGATTGTCTGCAATTACTATTACTAGTTATGAAAAAGTAACTTTGACACCTATGGCTGCATTTAACAATAACTAAAGTCTTCCGTGTGAAACTGATTAAGTTCTGGTCAATTTCAGGCAGCAGCTGCAGAAGTGTTCTAATCAATTAATTAAGATTACAGAGCTGCAGCTTGTTAACTGATGCTTAGCCCTTTTTAGGGATACCCTGCCCTGCAGAGAAAAGCAGCTCATAAAGTGGGGGAAGAGAGGGAAAACCAGGTTAGGCACAGTACATAGTATGACAGAATTTTATCTGAATGAGATAGCAGCAACAAGTGACTATCACAGTCTCTCTCTCCCCCTTCCACTCCCTCTCTCCTCTTACTTAGTGACCTGTCTCTTAATTTCAATGGAACCAAATGCAGTCAGTAAATGAGGACTAATTGTTTTAAATTTTTATATTTTAGATTGTACCATAATTATTGTTTCAGCTTCTTCCCTGTAGGAAATTGCATGCCAAAATAATTAGACACAAGGACAGTTCCCCCTCCCCGCCATGCCATCACTCTCCCAAACAATTAATTCCCACAACACTGTCTTATGCCCTGGGATGTCAAATCACCTATTAATCCTTCTCATCTTTCCTATTACATATTTCCTTAGTTTTTTATGACTATAACTTTGTTGTTTGTATGATTTATGTAGATCGCTTTTATTTAGTATCCTATTATGATTTATGCTGATTACTTATTTAATATCCTATGACTATCACTGAGTGTTGTCTTATGATTTATGATTATAATCATGATTAATCACTTGTTGCTTGTATGTACACTGAGGGCTTATGCCCCAGAGACAAATTCCTTGTGTGTCTATTCTATTCTATTCTATTCCTATTCCTATTCTATTTCTATTCGATTCCTATTCCTATTCCATTTACAATTATGCAGGTATTGATCTCAAAGGAAACAGAATCCTTCTAAGGTAGTTTTCAGTTTCTGCTCATATTTTTCACTCCTGATTATTAAAATGTGTTGATTAATAGCTGTATGTATGTCATTAGAATGCACATTCCATAGATCAGAATAAAGTAAACAAATGGAATAGACATGCTGTTCTTTCTATCATACATAAAAGGTTTTCTTATCAATAAAGTTTCTGATGACCTTGAGGTATCTGGTTAGCAGTTTTGCAGACTTTTAAGAAAAGCAAGCTCAAATAATTAAGTGTTCCTTTAATCTCCTCCCTATCTCATGTACTGAGACAGAATGAGATAATGACACTACTATTTAAATTTAATTTCTTCTTTTTGTTGGATGAAACTTGAAGACAATAATATGTCAATCATATTATTTTAATATTTCAGTATTTCTCATTAATGCGATATACTTGGACTAAAAACAATTTTGAACAAAGAAGGTGCCAGACTGATGGAAACCTCTAACGAGAAGAATTAAAAGCAAAAGATGTTCCTGAAACTGTGCTATGCAAGTAAGTCATATATACTTAGGGGCACTAATAAAATTTTTTGGCTGTGAAATCTCTATCTCAATTACATTTGCTTTTGAATGGACATGCTGGATTGCATGTTCACAGGAATCTTAGCCAATCTACCTGGAAGCACACTGAAAATGAGAATCACTTCTGGACCAGTGATGATGAACCTTTTGGTTTCAATGTGTCAAAAATTTCGAAAATGTCTGATTTGACTTTGCTGGAATGTCACACTCCACCCTCCCCCAAAAAGAAATAATTCTCTATTGCTCCCCCATATAGGCCATTCTAGTGGTACTTGGTGGCAGTGCTGAGGCTAGGCCTGAAATCCAACACTACTGAGCATCTGCCACGTGTCACTTATCTTCAGGTATGTTCTCTTTCTGCTGACAGGCCTCTGCAACCTACCAGAGGTTGCTCTGGGTTGCATGAGCCTTCATTTTTTTGGTGCAGCTTCAGAGGATGCTCCATTCTCACACAATGTTTGGAAATTCTGGAGGCCCCATGAGAATATATTTTGCTGCCTCCCAAAATCAGGCAAGAAGTGTATTTTTGAGAATGGTTGTCAATGCTGGTCAATGCTAGCATGTCACCCAAAATGTTCTAGCATATCACTTTTGACACTTGTGTCATATGTTCTGGACTCACTGGAAGCACTATTTCCAAAATCTGAATCTACCAAAGTTTCTGCTTCAAGATCTTATGATACTTTTACAAATGGGATCATTGCCACCTCAGTGCCCTTCTCTCTGGGTGGCTTTCTGTCCCATTAATCCTATCACTTGTTTTTGTTAATTTGATGCTTTAATTGTTTTCAACACAAGCAGATTGTTGGGACCCTCTCATTGGAAGCCCAAGATTGAGATAAATTAGAAAGTGGACAACAGACATCTTCAACTGGGCAGTAGAAAAGGCTTGCTTTATTTTCATGTTTTTAGGCTACATTGAGAATACTCTCAGTTTTTTAACAGAACTTCATAGTCAGGCAAAACAAAAAACAAAGAACAATGAACCTCTTTTCAGCTTCTATAGAGAACACATGGAATGGTCAGCTCTTTGTCTGTTTCTTTAAACATGGAAGGACAGCATTTCTTTAATACTAGCATGACAGTCTACAGCTTTGGTTCATTTGTAATATTAAAGCCAAACTTTTGACACTGGCTGTGATTGAGAATATCCCTTTTTGTTCTTCCAGTCTTGCATTCTCTTTTTCTTCCTTTATTGCTGTTAGTTAACTATATGGTTGATCCAGATAACTACTGCTTTCTAATGACTCACTGCTCCTCTTTCCAATCAGTTGTCTTGTTATCAGTTTGAATTGTTATCTATATTTTCATGTTCTCTCATTACATTAACTTTTAACCCAAGCATTTTGACTAATGAGTAGAAAGCACAGGCAATAATCCTTGCATTATTATATTCCAAACATTTAGTTAGTGCACAAATCAGGATACTCCATCACCAGAGGGCGAAAAATGGGTAGGAGACAGAATGACAAATGCCTTACATTGCAATCCACCCTGAATAAAACAAATAATATTTTTGCTGTTAAACTTTAACCTTGCATGCTTTTCTTCTAATCTAATAAGAAACCAGAACAGTATTCATGGAATGTTAATGGCTAGAGTAATAAATCCATCTTAATCCTTTTAAAAATAGATAGGATAGAGGGTAAACAAGAAAGGCTCCTCCTGCTTGTCTGTCTATTCCACCTTAAATAATTATGGCAAAAAGCCCTCTCTAAACTTCAGCAGTAGAATATATACAAAGCACAACAACAAAATTCAATAGGTCTGCATTAACATTTATCAAAGCTATCAGCAGTGGTGGGATTCAAATAATTTAACAACTGATTCTCTGCCCTAATGATTTCTTCCAACAACCAGTTCACCAAACTGCTCCAAAAGTTAACAACTGGTTCTCCAGAAGTGGTGTGAACCAGCTGAATCCCACCACTGGCTATCAACAGAAGATAATTTTAGCTGTATTCCATATGCCATAAGAACTGACTTTTTTTTTAAAAAAAAAAATCACACTGCATTAAATTTTCCCAGTGCTAAAGATTTAGTTCCTTTAAGCCTGTGATCATGACTGGGAGACAACTTTCCCTTCCTTGCTGATACTACTTTAACAGTTGATAACAATATTTGTATGATCTAATGCTATCTACCATTTTTGGTACCAGATGGATGCCAGATGGACTTTTTTTGGACTCCAATGCTAAACATCACTGGAGAAGGGGGTCAAGTCTGATCAGTTGGCCATCTCAAATGACACTTCAAAACAAGACAGTTGAGGAGGACTGTAACATCTGTTCCAAATTTATAAGGACCATAGAAAATAATATGAAGTTAATATAGAGTTTCAAACAAACAAAGATTCTTTGCCTTACAATTGGATCACTGGTGTACCCTCTAAATTTAAAGAATAGGCACTATACTTCTCTTTTTCAACAAATGAATTACAATATCTCCGTTCAAAAATCCAGTTGACTTCAAATTAACAGCAAGAGGCCCAATAATTTCTACCTTTTTGATGCTTACCTGGATTTTCTCAGCCCAGCTACAGTAGTCATATGCAACAGTACCATGAATATGGTGCTCTCAAGACAGAGCAAGACAGTGTCCTTTCAAATGGCAAAATAGGACAACAAAGCAAAACCAATGGCTTTTGTCTGGGAAAGGCTGAGACTGCACAGAATGCAGGCAAAGGGAAGAGAAAGAGGATAATGGGGCAGAGACCTATTAGAAGTATTAATGTTTTAATTTGTTTTTCAGGAGGCAGGTCTAGTTTTCAAATTGGATGTAGCACCAAATGTTTAATGGGCCAAATGTAATTTTTCAGAAGAAGATTCCCCTCTTCCTTTCTTTATGTATAAAAGAAAACAAATGCCTATAAGTTTAGAGAGAAATCTGCAGGAAAATACAACTGACTTCAAAGCCGAGTTTCCACTCTGCAATTTTCTTCATAGAGAAGTTATGATAAACAGGTTATATGGTTCCCTAAGGTTACCATGGAAACCTTTTCTTTTCAGGCCATCATTTCCAAAGGTACAATTTGCATCAGAATGACAGAACTTGATTTTTTGAGGGGGGGAGGAGATTCAAGAGAGGTCATGCCAGCATGTCTTATTGCTATTATTTCAAAACTTGGGAACATAACATTTAAAGGGAAGGTGTATTAATCAATCTAAACATAGTGGATGAATAGAAATTAAACTCATATCAGGATAAATTAATTTTGAATTTAAGAATAAATATTAAACATTACTTTTCTGTTGCACTTGGTAGCTATATTCTATGATTCTATAGCAAGGATCTGTTTTGGATGAAGTCTGAACAGTCAAGGGGAACAGTTTCTCATCGTTCTAATAAGAGTTTTTCTGGATACTGTACCTAAGAGATGAAGCCTTTTAACAATAGTACTGTAAATTAAACCAATATTTGATTTACAATCAATCAATCTTGTAAGTAGCAACAGCTATAATACGATCTATTCCCTCTAAACTGGAAATTATTTATCAATGTTTTTGATATAATCACCAAATAAAACCATCATTATCTACATTGACTATATAAAATTTAACAATATTGAATATGAACAAATGCAACATATATTTTAATATCTAAACACTGTCTCTTAGGGCACTATGTATAGTTTAGAAATGGAAAATATGTTGATTTGGTTTCTCTAGTGTATTGTGATTTATCTTGCACATCTGTCAAGTTAACTGAAATTATTTTTCACTAAAAATAATGTGTGTTTTGCATCAAGCATGTATTTTTCTTTGCAATTTTGTCTAATACACCCAATAAATATACCTAATTTATGGAAATACTAATATAATCCTTCTTGTATATATTCATTATATTATCCTTAGTACAATTTTGTCTTATTGAATTGAATTATGGAATTTAGGAATATGGTGAAATGGTGATGAAATTTCAGTTTTGTGCATTAGTTTGAAAATGGAAACACAAACAAGTTCACATTCAAATACAAGTAAATTGCGTTTTTCCCACATTACCATTATATAGCAGTGGTAGCTCCAAAAGAATTTTGTAATTTTACTACAGGAAGCAGATCTTTGTATTTATTCCCTCCCTCCCACCATAAATGAACATGCTACCTTCCAATGAAATGAATACGGCTGATCCAATAAAAGTTGTATATGGTTAACACTGAATGAATAGGAAAGTAATAAAGAAGGGGGAATACAAGCAGGAAAGATCCATTCATTTATGGCTAAGAAGATTTGGAAAATGTTTGTATTGCTCTCAATAAAATGAGGTGTTGATGGTTCTTTACAGATACATTAAAATGACAATTCAAATTCTATTTTTCCAGCATTACTAATACAGTTTCATGAAAAATATTATTATTTAAATTTTGGCTAGTTCCAATATTAAGTTCTTAGTATTATTATTATTTCCTTAAAGCTACATAATTCATGATTTCACCCAGATATTTAGGAAAAAACTAAAATATTGGAAAGACATTTGTTTTATAAATGGAAAGCTATTGTCAGATCCGTATATCTGCCATTCTTCAATGGAAGAAAGGGGGGGTTGGATTTGACACATTTAATTTTTTTCCCTTTCTATGTATCCTAAATATCCTATTTCTTATATTGTCTTTTGTATAACCTTTTACACAATTTATAACCATTGCCTGGTGCCCCAGATGCCTGGAAATTTCTCACCTCTTGGGGAGATGTAAGGAGAGAAGGGGCCATGTGGATTGCAGCACTGGAAGATAGCCCTGGGAAACTTTCCTTATCTGCTTTCTCAGAGACACTGGTATAATAACATCTTCATACCTGCGGATTGGTGGAATCCACATCAGTCTGTTGGGAGGGGTTTCTAATTCCCTTTATCTTAGTTGCATGCTCTGAGGGACCTCAGATTCTGCTTTGAATTTTGACTTGCTTTTACCTCCCTTCAATAAAAAAGATTCCTTTTGAAATACAAAGTTTTCAAGAGTCTACACTTATTTTTTGAAGAGTGGAGAGGCTGGTCATAAAGCAGGATCTGCAATAGTGGTCAACCTGGAGAGGAAATCCCCCCCCCCCAATTTTACTCTATTGAGGGGATCCTGCAACCATGTCTGAAACAAAGCAGCGAGCAAGGGGAAGCCGAGTGCTGGGGATAAACCTTGGCAACTACCCAACCCAACACCTGCTCCATATGTCCCATTGAAGACATCGAACCTGTCCTTGAAAGTTCTATGAAGCCTCGATGGTCTATCAGTGTAGGGACAAGGGACAGCTGGGATGGAAGAGCCAGAGCCTTACCCACAGTAGCCATAAACCCGGGTGGAAAATGGAACTGGAAGCCCTTTTCAATCAGGAGGAACTAATCAAGGAACTGCTGGCAGATAATCGATTGAAGAGGTACATAAACTGCCTTGTGAGGGAATCCTGGAAAACCTCAACATCCGAGATGAACCGGGTCACCAACTAAGGAGAGCGAGTGAACCAGCAACCGAAGGAGCCTGAGCCATCATCCCTGATCTAGACAAAGCTGATCGAGCAACTGACCAAGCCGGAGGATCAACAGCCATACCAGGTACCTGATTTCCTGCCATTCCAGAGCAGGGGATTAACCCCGGCCAACTCAGGGACCTACAACTGAAGAGAAAGATCCCTCCCTTGGGGGTAAGATTCAACAGAGACCCCCAGAAACTGGGGTTCTTCCTGAGTCAAGTCCTCATCTATATGCAAGAATACAGATGGAATTTTCCCAACCCAGGGGGCATGAGTACAAGTCATCACCCTAGCCCTAAATGGGGCAGCAGCCAGATGGATGGTGACCCTCCACAATGTCAATGCTCCAGAGCTGCAGAATCTCAATCGATTCAGGGCAGCCTTACGCCATTGTTTTAAAGACCCCCTCGCCAATTGCAAAGCTCGCATCACATTAGGGTTGCAAAGCAGGGCTGTTGCCTTGTAGCTGAATACACCGAGGAATTCCATGACCAGGTTGGCTGAGTCAACTGGTCAGAAGATATTCTTATCTGCTGGTTCAAAGATGGACTCAACGACGATCTGTACACTGCCTGCCTGGCCCATGGGGCCCCTAGCTGCCAGTATGAATGGTATCTGGTGGCAGAGGAGTATGAATGGTACCTGGTGGCAGAGGAGGCAGAGATTGACATGACCCAAAAAGAAGATCCCCACCCCAGGGGAAACGGGAGCCTTTCAAACCCCAAAATGCCATGGCACCAAGGCCATCTGGCCAACCCCCGAGGAAAAGAAACTGCATTGAGAAGCTGAGAAGCTGTGGGGTTCCATTTCCCTCCAAATCCAGAAAAAGGAATTCCGGCACCCCAAGAAGACCTGAGCCAATCCGAAAGAGATCTGGAAGACGACCTGCTGGTAAGCAACCCAATTGAACCAATCACTCTACCCCAAGACTGTTTATCCCCAGCCAAGGGAAGGGGGAGGAAGTAGTAGCATTACTGGGGTACACCCAGTACCTAATCAACCCAACCCTGGTAGGGAGATTGGGGATTCACTAAGGAGAATGAAAAACCCAATCACTTTCTGCCAATTAAGATGGGATTATAGCAGGGGGGACCAGCTAGCTGTGCCACAGAACCATTACAAATAAAACCGGGAGACCCTCATGTTCATTGTAGCCCTGGGAATGGAAGGGCCACTAGTCCTAGGACTCACATGGCTACAGAAATGGAACCCTAAAATAAACTGGAAGAACCGTACAATTCCAGAAACATGTAACATTCGTAAACATCTCAGAGGGAGGAAAGGAAGGAAAAGAGAACAGGGAAATGGCCATGGCCAGCCAACCTGCTGAGCCCACTAGCATCCCCAAAGAATACCAGGATTTGGCTGAAATATTTAGCAAGGAGCCATCTGATGAACTCCGCCTCACCATGCCATTGTGCCATTGAGATCCTGCCGGGGGTTAAACTTTCAAAACCAAAAATGTATTGCATATCTTCTAGAGAACTGGATGAACTCAGAGTATTTATTGACAAAAAATCTAAAAAGGGGTTTCATTGAACTCATCCGACCGAAAATAGCAGCCCCAGTATTATTCTGCGAAAAGAAAGATGGCACCTTACGTCTCTGCATGAATTTCAGAAACCTGAACACTATCAGGGTGGAAAATATGTATCCACTCCCCCTTATGAAGGACATGCTGGCCCACATATCTAAAGGAATTTTTTTCTTTTTACGAGAGGCATACTACCACATCAGAATTAGGAAAGGGGATGAGTGGAAGACTGCTTTTAACACCATGCTGGGGTGCTACCAGTTCAAAGTACTCCCTTTTGGATTACAAGGAGCCCCTGCCGTATTTATGCAATAATGAGGTGCTCCATGAACATTTGTACAAAGGAGTCCTAGTTTATCTTAATGACATTTTAATTTACACTGAAACAAAAGAAGAGCACATAAAATTAGTCTGAGCAGTTCTCATGAAACTTCAAGCTGTCAAACTATATGCAAAATTCTCTAAATATGAGTTCCACCAAGAGAAAATTGACTACCTGGGATACAGAATATCCCATGAGGGAATAGAGATGGATCCACAAAAAGTAAAAGCCATTGTTGATTGGGAACTGCCCCAAACCTGCAAACAACTACAAAGTTTCCTGGGTTTTGCAAACTTTTACCATCAGTTGATTCCAGCTTTTGCGAATATTGCCCTCCCCGTTATGAGCTTGTTAAAAACAAAAGTGGGGGAACTGAAGCCAAGGCAACCCCTTAATTGGACCATAGAATGCCAAGCGGCCAGTAGTGGGATTCAAATTTTTTTACTACCAGTTCTGTGGGTGTGGTGTGGCTTGGTGGGCATGACTTGGTGGGCATGGCAGGGGGAGGTTACTGCAAAATACAATTCCCTCCCCACACCCCACTAACCTGCTTTCCAGCTCTGTTCTCCTGTGCAAGGCAACAAAAGAAGATCCAGCTGATCAGCTGGGACTCGGGAGGCAGAGAATAGATGGTGGCGGGGCCAGTCAGCAGTGGTATTTGCCAGTTCTCTGAACTACTCAAAATTTCCACTACCGGTTCTCCAGAACTGGTCAGAACCTACAACTCTGCAAGCGGCATTTGAAAAACTTAAACAACTATTCTCAGCTGAACCAATCTTAAAATGCCAGACCCAGAGCAACCATTTGTCATCCAAGCTGATGCCAGCAACATAGCAGTAAGTGCAGTCCTACTCCAAAAGAATGAACATAGACATATATATTTATTTATTTATTTTATTTATTAATTACATTTATATACCGCCCTTCTCCCAAGGGACTCAGGGCGGTGAACAGCTCGTCTAAAAACCCCACAAATACAAAAGTTAAAAAGTAATTAAATATTAGAATTAGCTGCAAACTAAAATTAAGAAACCCCCCCCCACCCTTAAAACCCAATTTAAAATTAAAAAGGAGATCAAATTTAAAATCATTATCTCAGCCCAGGCCGGCCTGCTCAAAGAGCCAGGTCTTTAACGCGCGCCTGAAGGCCCTCAGGTCCGTGCCGGTACGAAGTTCCGGTGGCAGAGTATTCCAGAGGGCGGGGGCACCCACAGAGAAGGCCCTACCCCTTGGCGCCGCCAGACGACACATAGCGGCCGACGGCACCCGGAGCAGACCCTCCCCGTGGGAACGCACCGGCCTGTTGGAGAACGTTGGTAGAATGCGGTCCTGAAGGTAACCTGGTCCCATGCCATGAGTCGCCCTAAAGGTCAAAACTAGAACCTTAAAGCGAACCCGGAGAGCCATCGGCAACCAATGCAGCTCGCGCAGGAGAGGCGTCACATGGGCGCTACGCGACGCCCCCATAATCACCCTCGCGGCTGCATTTTGCACCAACTGGAGTCTCCGGATGCTCCCCGCAGGGAGCCCCATGTAGAGGGCATTACAATAGTCCAGGCGAGAGGTGACAAGGGCCTGAGTGACCGTGCGCAAGGCGTCCCGATCCAGGAAGGGCCGCAACCGGTAGATCCGACGGATCTGATGAAACGCCCCCCTGGAGACGGCCGCGATGTGATGTTCGAGCGACAGCCGTACATCCAGGAGGACTCCCAGATTGCGAGCCCTCTCTGTGGGGGGCAGAACTTCCCCCCCAATAGCCAGCGAAGGTGTCAGCTGGCTATATCGGGGCGCCGGAAACCACAGCCACTCGGTCTTGGATGGGTTGAGCCGAAGCCTGTTCCCGC
The DNA here is from genome assembly GCA_023653725.1 of Bungarus multicinctus. Lineage (NCBI taxonomy): Eukaryota > Metazoa > Chordata > Lepidosauria > Squamata > Elapidae > Bungarus > Bungarus multicinctus. The sequence continues at coordinate 169,694,124 of CM042836.1, forward strand.
CCATCCAGTCCCGCACGGCCTCCAGGCACCTAGACATAGTCCCCACAGCATCGTTGGGGTGGTCCGGAGTGGAGATATACAGCTGGGTGTCATCTGCATACAGATGACACCTCACTCCAAGACCACGGATGATCTCGCCCAGCGGCTTCATGTAAATGTTGAACAGGAGGGGAGAAAGGACCGACCCCTGAGGCACCCCACAAACCAGGGGCCTAGAGGTGGACCTCTCCCCCCCCGCCAACACGAATTGCGAACGGTCAGAGAGGAAGGAGGAGAACCATCGGAAGACGGTTCCACCAATCCCCAACCCCTCCAACCGTCGCAATAGGATACTATGGTCGATAGTATCGAAAGCCGCCGAGAGATCTAATAGGACCAGGACAGAGGAGAACCCTCTGTCACGAGCCCTCCAGAGATCATCAACCAACGCGACCAATGCCGTCTCAGTGCTATGTCCAGGCCTGAAGCCCGATTGGAACGGATCGAGGTAAGTTGCTTCCTCCAGGTACTGGGGGAGCTGACGTGCCACCACACTCTCAACAACCTTCGCCACGAAGGGAAGGTTGGAGACTGGACGATAGTTGTTTAAAATAGCTGGGTCCAGGGAAGGCTTCTTGAGGAGGGGGCGCACCACCGCCGCCTTCAATGCGGTAGGGAGCACCCCCTCTCTCAAAGAAGCGTTGACAATCCCCTGGAGCCAGCCTCGTGTCGTCTCCCTGGCGGCCGAAACCAACCAGGAAGGACACGGGTCCAATAAACAGGTGGTGGCATTCAGACCCCCCAGCAACCTGTCCACACCCTCAGCGGTCACAGGATCGAACTCCCCCCAGATAACACTCTCAAGACCTGCCCCGGACACCTCCCCCGGGACCACCCAATTGGAGTCGAGCCCTTCCCGAATCTGAGCGATTTTATCATGCAGAAATCGGGAAAACTCCTCTGCTCTACCCTGCAAGAGGTCATCCCGCGCTCTCGGTTCAAGTAGAGAGCGGGTCACTCTAAACAGGGCGGCAGGCCGATTTTCAGCTGATGCAATAAGGGCGGAGAAATACGAAGATTTCGCCGCCCCTATCGCCACAAGGTAAGTCTTAATATGAGATCTCACCTGTGTTCGGTCAGACTCAGAACGGCTCGCCCTCCAAATGCCCTCAAGACGTCTTTTTCGGCACTTCATCTCCCGTAGCTCCTCCGTATACCACGGAGCCAAATGGGATCTGTGCCGAGTCAGAGGTCGCATAGGCACAACTCGCTCTAGGGCCCCGGCGGCCGACCCCTCCCAGGTGGCCACCAGGTCTCCAGGCGAGCTGAGAGCCAGAGATTCAGGAAATGGCCCAAGCTCCCTCTGGAACCGATCCGGATCCATTAGGCGCCTGGGGCGGAACCATCTAAGTGGCTCCGCCTCCCTGCGGTGGGGGGTAGCGGAACAGAAATCCAGCCTCAGGAGGGAATGATCTGTCCATGACAAGGGTGTAATAACTAAATCCCCCCAATTACAGTCATTCAACCACTGCCCAGAGACAAAAATCAGGTCCAGCATGTGACCTCCCATGTGAGTGGGGGCAGAAACTAACTGGGTCAGGTCCATGGCCGTCATGGAAGCCAAGAACTCCCGGACCAACCCCGAGGTTTCACCGAGCGATGGCAGGTTGAAATCCCCCATGACTAAGAGCCTTGGGGTCTCAACCGCCAGCCCGGCTATTACCTCTAGGAGTCCGGGTAGGGCCGATGAGACGTGGCAGGGAGCCAGGTACGTCAACAAAAGGCCCATCTGAACCCCTTGCCCCCACTTCACAAAAAGAGATTCACAGCCAGCCGTCTGAGGGACAGTGGCCTCCCTAGGACAAAGGACTTCCTTTATAAGCACCGCCACCCCACCGCCCCTTCCCTGAGCCCTAGGCTGGTGAAATGCAAGGAAACCTGGTGGGCACATCTCAACCAGAGGGACACCTCCCTCTGGGCCCAACCAGGTTTCGGTGACACCCACCAGGTCCGCGGCCTCCTCCTGAGCCAACTCCCAGATCAGGGGAGCCTTATTAACCACGGACCTGGCATTGCACAACAGCAGCCGGGTATTCAGGGCCTGAGATTCCGGACAACCAGGACTACAGGATGGGTAGGGAGGGTCGGAGCGCGCTACCGCTTGTAAACATCGGGAGCGCGATCCCCTAACCGGATATGGCCCTCCACCCCTAGCATACCTACCTCTCCCAGTTACCGTGCCGATAAAACTGGCCCCCGGCTGCCCACCCCCTGTCTGCCACCCCGACACAGGAACCCCCGAGGCCCCACAGGCGCGCACGCCGGCCCGGCTGCCCCCAATTCCATGCGGGCTGTCTCCCCCGCCCGCCCTGGACTTTTCCCCTTTAAAAAATCCCCTTAAAAATTTTTCAAGCCCGGATTTACCACGCCCTCCCCGGTTTCCCCGACCCCACCATCGCTCCGGATCCCAGGATCCCTCATTGCGGAAGGTCTTAGAGAGCTTCGAAGGCCACCTAAGGGAGAGGGGGGCATCCCTCAAGGCCCAAAGCTCTGTCCGTAGGTACTTCCGTGGACCCGGCCGCCCTATCTCGGCATTCCCAGAGTGTCCGCAACGTCTGCCGTCCTCCGGCCATAGAAAATGGAATCCAGTCCAGCTGGGGTATATTCCGCCTCCCCCCGGTCGTCCCACCTCTGCCACCGGTGAGACCCCCGGGGGGGAAAGAGTCACAGGCAGAGCCAGTCCCCCCCCTAGGCCCACCACCTCTGCCACCGGTGGGGGCCCCAGGGAAAGAAGGGACACCACAGCTCCACCTAAGCGGCCCACGGGGGCATCGGCACCATCGCTCCCCCGCCGAGCCCTTCCGTGGATCTCCCAGCCGCCGCGTCATCTTCGGGGCTATCGAAAATGCCCCAGGTCCGCTCGCTGCCCGTCCGCAGCCGCCCCGCTCCGCCGACCGCTGGAGGAGGCCTCCGCAATCGACCCAAGGCCGTCGGGGCCGCCGTGACCACGCCGCCCTCCACATCGGTCCCGCGGCTCCAGCCGACCCCCGACCAGCTTCCAGGTGTCTCGGCTGGTCTCCCTCGATCCTCCCCCGCCTCTGCCACCGGCGGGGGGGCCCAGGGGACAGGGGGGGCCACCGCTGAGGCCGTCCAGGCCGGAGAGGGCCGCGGCGGAGCTCCGCAGCGCACGCACCGGATCCATCGCCACAAATCCACCGAGGCCGCTCCACACCACTCCCAAGGCCTCCGAGGCCGCTCAAAAACCGCTCCGGGGCCGCCGCACCTGGGGCGCGGCCTCCGACGCCACTCCGAGGCCACTCCAAGGCCAACGAGGCCACCCCGAGGCCGCTTCGAGGCCGCCAGGACTGCCGCGGCAACGCTGTCTCTTCTCTCGGCGCCGCGGCTCCGGCGAGCTGGAAAACCACTCCGGGACTGCTACATCCAGAACGGGGCCTCCGAAGCCCCTCCGAGGCCGCTCCGAGGCCGCCAAGGCCAGCAAGACCGTCCCGAGGCCACTCCGGGGCCGCCAGGGCCGCCGCGCCAACGCCGTCGCTCCCATCGGCTCCCTTCGCTCCGGCGAGCCCCCAACCAGCTCTCGTTGGAAACCGCTGGTCTCCCCGGGCCCTCCCCCACCTCTGCCACCGGCGAGGGGGGCCAGGGGGCATGGGGACCCGCACCGAAGAGCACCCGGGCCGGAGAGAACTCCGGCGAAAGCAGCCGTCCGCCATCTTTTCCCGGAAGCCGTCCGCCATCTTTTCCCGGAAATACTTACACTTCCAAGAAATTAACTGAAACTGAGCAAAGATGGGCCATATGGGAGAAAGAGACATATGCTGTATGATGGCCCCGCCTTACCTCACATTTCCTAGAAGGGAACAAAATCTCCTTTGAAGTCTAGACTGATCATAAAAATTTAGAAGCTCTGAAAACTCCACAGAAACTCCCCCAAACAAGTATGTTGGGCACAATACTTTAAATGTTTTAATTTCACTCTCAAGTATCTCCCAAGAGGGAGAAACTTCTTAGTAGATGCTCTTCTAGAAAACCCCAATATAAAAGCAAAAAGACTGAAATTGTTAAACCCATACTCCAAACACTCCACCTAGCCACCAAAGTAATCACCTGAGTATAAGCCAAAAAAGAACCACTTGTTGATAACGCGATGGCTTCCAAATTTCAGGAGGCACTACTTAAGGATGACTGGTTGCAGGCTCAAAAAATATTTGCTTACTTAAGGATGGTTTAGCCTGGGTAGAGTACAAACTTTATGTCCCTGCCAGGCAAAGACTGGATCTCATGAAATGATGCCACGACTCCAAAATAGCTGGACATTTTGGATTTGTAAAAACTCTACACCTCATCAAAAGACAATTCTGGTGGCCTTCCTTTAAAAGGACACTTTGTTAGCTGCCCCACTTGCGCAACTGCAAAAAGATGGCATGGAAAATCCCCAGGACTTGAACCTTCAACACTCTGGAGAGAGATTTATGGACTTTTAAGTGGAAATGCCTGAAAGTGCGGGAAATACAGTTATTTGGGTTGTAACAGACCTCTTTTCAAAACAAATCCATTTTATACCCTGCCAGAAGACCCCAACAGTCAAGGCACTAGTAAAAATGTTTTTAGTACACATTTATCCGCCTACATGGAGCTCCCCAACAAATTTTCTCAGACAGGGGTATTCAATTCACTTCCAAATTTTGGCGGGCTTTTTAAAACCTGTTAGGCTCCACCCAGGGGTTGAGCTCTTTGCATCACTCACAGATGAATGGGTGGGTTGAAAGAACCAACAGGATGTTAGAACAATGTTTAAGATGTTTTATTAACTACCAACAAGACAACTGGACTGACCTCTTGTCTTTTGCTGAGGTAGCTGACAATAACTCTGTGCATAGTAACACTGGTTTCACCCCATTCCAAGTAACCACATTGAACCCCATGCCTGAGTTACCCAGTATGGAACCTGACATCCCTTCCTTTAAGGAGTGGATAAAAAATTTACAAACCACTTCACCAGTGTCAAACTAGCCTTCAAGAGGCCAGAGCAGCTTTTAAAGCTCAAGCTGACAAAAAACTCACTGAACCCAAACTGTTCAAGGTTTGTGTATTAATGTGTATTAACCCTGTCACTGTGGAACTCCTATTTCCTAAGACACTTAGGCAGGTTCATCCAGTATTTCACTGCAGCCTGCTCAAACCAGAAATCACTTCAAAGATCAGGTCCCCTTTGGGTAAACCTCCATTATGGTGGAAGGGGAGCAACACTTTGAAATTAAAGATATCCTTGACTCACGTACTCACCATGGCTCCATGCAATATTTACTAGCATGGAAACACCTACCCTCCTCCCAAAACAAATGGATAGCCAAAAAACATGTCAAAGCCCCTATACTATTATGGAAATACCACCTGAAATACCTTCACAAACATCCTAATTCTTAGTGTATTGTATGTTTTATGTCTTTCCAGGTAATTTTTCCATTTTTCTGAGGAGGGCAATATATCAGATCCATGTATCTGCCATTCTTCAATGGAAGAGGAAGGGTTGGATTTGTTACATTTGGTTCCTTTTCCTCTCTATATATCCTAAGTATCCTATTTCTTGCCTTGTCTTTTTGTATAACTTTTCACCTGATTTATAACCATTACTTGGCACCTTGGGTGCCTAAAAAATTCTCACCTCTTGGGGAATGTTGGGGGTGGGGGGTGGGCATGTGGATTGCTGTGCTGGAAGATGGCCCTGAGAAATTCTTCTTACCTGTTTCTCAAAGAGGCCAGTATAACAACATCTTCACACCTGCAGATTGGTGAAATCCACATCAGACTGTTGGGAGGGGTCTCTAATTTCCTTTATTCTAGTTTCATGCCCTGAGGGATCTCAGAGCCTGCTTTGAATTCTGACTTGCTTTCACACCTTTTCAATAAAAGGTTCCTTTTGAAATACAAAGTTTTCAAGAGTGTATACTTGTTCAAAAGAGGGGAGAGGTTCTCATGAAGAAATCACTCCAGAAACTAATCTTTTTTTTCTTTATAGAATTATTAGCTTAATTGATCAGATAAATATTGCAGATATAGTTAGAGCTTAGCAAATCTTTCAACAGAGGAATGTCTCCTGATATTCTCCTTAAAACAATGGAGAAATATGGGCTAGATACTCTTAGATCCAAAGTTGGCTGAATGAGTGCATTTATTTGGATTGGAGGAAAATATTGGAAGGAGAGTCCTAGTGCTGTGTTAATATTTTGTGTGCACCATTCAACATTTTTATCTACAACTTGCCCCTCGCGACTTGCATGAGCAAGTTGAGGGAACTTTAATCAAGTCCAAAAGGAGCAACTAATACTTTAAAAGAAAGAGAAAAGATTAAAAAACAAAAGCAAAACAAATATCTGGTCTTGAGCAGTGAGCTTAAATGAATAGGGCAGAATACAGACATGAGATATCAACTGATTTGATCAACGGAGTTGATTTCTAAGATGAGGAAAAATGAAAGTCAAAAGTATAGGATGGGGGAGACTTGGCTTAGAAGTAGTAGATAAGAAAGGGATCAGGCAGTCCTTTTCAAGTCTAAATTAAATATAACCCTGCACTCTGTGGCAGCTGTTTAAAAGGCAAATGCTCGAGAGTCGAGATCATGTGAAGAAATGCTCGAGAGTCGAGATCATGTGAAGAAATTCTACTCTATTCTGCTCTGATCAGACCCACTTGAAATACTGTGCCCTATTCTGGGCACTTTAGCTCAGAAGGGATTGTAACAAATTGAAATGAGATGGAGAGGGGTATGTTGAAATGGGTATGTTCTAGTTAACAGAAGGAATGATCAAAGAAGAAATGAGAGCACACCATATCCTTCCAATGTCTGAAGGGTGGAGTGGACAGGATCACTACAAGCAGGTGAGAACTATAGTAAAGACAGGAGGTTTGGTAAAATGTCTATATAAGCAATCAGCCAGCAAGATAGACCACATATGAATTGATGACTTGTCTTTCACTGGAGGTTCTGGATAGTCATTTAATAGATATCATGTTTAGGAAGTCTTTAAAAACTTAGCTGTTCTCCCAGGACTTGGGGTACAGTGTCAGTGATTTTTTTTTTATTATAGGGAGCGTGTAACGATCTATGGGATTTCTCTTTGTTTTCCTCATCTGGAAATTTTGGAATTGGGCAATCTCTAATTCTCATGAACAAACAAAGAAAAAAGTAGTTTCTACATGAACAGAGGATTTGATTTTCTTTAAAGGACATTTAAACTCAATAATTCTTTAAAATATATGATACCATGATTCTAATGTCTAATTTCTCTCTGTCCCTCCTTTTTGTTCAGTTGGAAAATTGCCTAAGTATATGGGATTCTCTTTTTAAAAATCCAGTAAATTCATGTACATAAGTACATCCAAAATGTTAGTTTAAAAATTAGAAACATGACCAGAATTTAATTATCTAAGAACTGGGCAGATCCGTTTAATGCAAACTGGAAAAAAAAGTGGGGGGTGGCCTTTGACAGAAAGGTTAGATTTGTAGTTTGATTGGGAGGTGATTTAGCAAATGACATTTTCTCCTGTCCTATTTTGTTCTATGCCTTAATGTATTCTTATTAGATTAGCATCTGCACCACAGATCTTGAAGTGGAAACTAATAAAGTTATCCACACAATCTCTAGGTGTCTCAGTCACTGACTTTATTTTTCATTTAAAGTAATTATAACAATGCCACTTGTTTGTTAAAAAGCCTTTTTATATTCACAGATAATTGGTTTATACAACACCAAGCAATGAATTCTAATTTTCACATTTTTACTGAGAAAAGGGGCTGGGTAGCAGTGGTGAGGTAGGCAGGATTCAAGCTGTTTAAACTTTGTAACTACTTCATAACAATGTAGTCACTACCCTTTAGAAGATTAGAAGTTAACAGGAACAATGTTTCTAATGTAGTTTAACATGCAGTCACACAATTACTAAACACCATTAGTAGTAACATAATTTGTCAGCTGTGGGGTAATAATCAATGGAAATTTATGGCCTGACCTATTCAAAGGTACGTGATGAATATTTTAAGCATAAAGAAGAAAGAGGAACACTTCTGCCCTTAATCCTGACTTTGTCACTTGAACAATTGTTTTTGTAGCACCCTTATCTTAATTTATTGATTAAAATTTCCCACTTAAACTGGGGATTTTATAAACACAATTTGATTCATAGATCTGAAATCACTCTGATTCACTGCACATCCTGATGGTTTTAAAAAAGAGAACCCCAGAGCTTCTTCTGCCAAACACAACAGAGACATTCCAAATTCTGCTGCCAAATTCTAGCCACAATGTTCTCTGGCAATCTACTAGGGTAGGGTAGAGGAAAGGATTCTGTTCTCTCTTGGTTGCTTGTCAGCTTTAGTGCTGCTGCCTATGATGCAGTCAATTACTTGCCACTCTCAAACTTTCAGGCTGATTAAATAAGCTTCAGTAACTATGTCCTGCCCCTTGGATCATGGTAGAAATATGGCTCCTTCTGATTCAGTCTTCACCAATACTCAGAACAAAACATCACTACAAAGTGTTTTTTTCTGGAAAGGGAAGGACTGGAAGCAAGTTTACAAAGACTTTCTTTCTTTTTTCCTCTTCCTCCTCGTCTTCTTCCCCTCCCCCCAACAATTCTTTAGTTGGCAACAGTGAAATCTATTTTTATTTTTAGCTTTAATTTATATAAATTTCAATCTATTGTATATTTGCACTAAAACTACACTAGAGGATGAAAGGAGAAATATCCAATTTATTTGTGGCACCATTAGCATTCTCACTTCACCCTGTACCCCATGCTTCAGAATTACGAATTGCCTATTTCAATCCACATTATGCAAGCATTAGCCACAGAAAAGTCATGTCATTCCTGGAAAGAACAACATGCTCCATAATGTAATTCTGAGGGCAAAACAAGGAACCAGGGTTCTTTCTTTTAATGTGCATATTTGTAGCTACAGTACTGCTTGATTTAAAATCAGTTAGGGAAGCCAAATGAATTAGCATTGTGCAACTGACTTTACCAGACAGAAGCTTTTCAAAAAGACCACACTTGAATTCATAGGGTGGTTCTGCAGTAGGATCCTGGATTCCATAAAGCTGTCATTTCTTCCATTGCACGAGAAGACAGGAATGCCATTAGTCTCTGTGAGCTGGAATGTCACTTTAAAAATGTACACTCTGTTACAACTGTTTGTGGTTTAAGGATACCTAACCTACTCTAAACTCAACATCCTGAAGTTGGAATTAATTGCTCATTAATGCACAAAGAGTCTCTTTCTTAGCCTAAAATAAGCAGAGAACCTTTTGACACAATATGGAAAAAATAATGCAGTTCTCAACCCTTTTTTTCTCCCTACAACTTTTGCAAGGGGGGCAGGAGGGGGATGTCTGGTTCCATGCCAGGTGGATAATAAACTTTTTGGCCTTGAATATGAGCTAGCATGATTCTTCTTTTTATAACCTTAATTGGATACAACAAAACTCAATGTGCTACAAAAATATTTGTCAAAATCTGTTGAGAGGCCATATTTTCCTGCTGGACAATATCAGTTTAGGGACACAAATGGCTCAAGGAAATTCAAATAACATCATAATTATTTCTTAAGGTGGCATTTATCAAGATTTGAATCTGATTTGCAAAACAGCTGAAAAAAAGAGTTATGAGACTGGATATAAACAAGATACTATAAAAGGAAATTGTCATGCAGTCTGCATCCATCTTACCAGTGAAGAACTGCACAATTACTGTGTTTTATGCAGCTCTTGAAGACCAAAAGATAAGCAACAGGGAGGAAATTAATGCCACGCCAAAGGACACAGCTAAGATTATAAAGTAACCAAATCTCTATATGAGATCTGCTAAACAATCCATACCAATGTGCAAAGAGATTACTAATTCCAAGTTACATTGTGGATGTGTACACATACACATGTGGAGAATCAGTGCTTCCAGTAAAAATGAGAAATGCATAGAGTTGGTGAGGCTAATCAAAAATATGCCTTTATAAAAATTTGAAATCCAACCAAAAAGGAAAAGGAAGCAGACAGCATCTAACCAACTTTGATCTCAAATGCTAAGCAGGATCTGTCCTGGTTAAATGAATAATTCTAGGGCTGTAATCAGCAGGTTTTAGGGGGAGGTAAATGTCACCAAAATAGTGGGCATGATTAGGCAATCAAAGCCACTCCCCCTTTTTAGCACGCACCACATAAACATTGCACACAAATAAAAAGAGGCAATATTTGTACTGCTCACACCCAACTTCCTGCTGTTATTGACACTCCTTCCCTAGGTGACTCTGCTTGACAAATTGAAAAAAAACCTTGCCAGAGGCATCCTTGGCAAACCATTTCCCAAAAGCTGCATGGATGAAGTCATGAGGAAGTGGGCTCAACTCAAGGGCACCTATCAGATTCTGAAAGGCACATTTCCCCATTTATCTAGGAATAGGCATGTATATGTCTAGTTCAATGTGTAGATTACTTAACAGCCTCAGTTTATCTTCATAAGTTCATTTACAAAAAAAATCTGAGAAAGAATAATAAACTCTTTTTTATACCAAGGTCTCAAGCTATCTTCAATTTCCTGCCATTTTCCATTTGTTTGTGTCTAACTTAAGAGGAGGAAATACAGCACATTTAATAGAAAATTTTGCTTCAAGGTGCTTAGATTGAATTCTTACCAGTATAGCCCTAGGTATTCAATGCCATCTGTATGCTGATGATGCCCAACTTCTCTTTCCCACTGAAATCCAAGGATGGCCTACAATTCCAAATGGGCTTCTGATACTCTTAAAGCAGTGGTGGGATTCAATTTTTTTTTTACTATCGGTTCAGTGGGCATGGCTTGATAGGCATGGTGTGGCTTGGTGTGTGTGGCTTGGTGGGCATGGCAGGGGAAAGATTTTGTAAAATCTCCATATCCACCCCACTCCAGGGAAAAGATACTGTAAAATCTTCATTCCCACCCTACCCCACTAACCTGCTTTCCAGCTTCGTTCTCCTGTGCAGGCAACAAAAAAAGACTCAGCTGATCAGCTGGGACTCGGAAGGCAGAGAATAGGTGGGGGTGAGGTCAGTCATAGATGGTATTTGCCGGTTCTCCAGACTACTCAAAATTTCTGCTACCAGGTCTCTAGAAATGGTCAGAACCTGCTCAATACCACCTCTGTCTTAAAGGCTGGATGAGAATAATTCTTCAGTCTGGATGCCCAGAATTAAATGCATCTATTTCTGTATATACTTCATCCTGCCATAACATACCAATTTGGAACATGCTATGATGTGTTTTTTTAAAGTATTTGAAACCTTTTTTTAAAAAAGATCATAGACTCTCTGACTAGGCATTTGAGGCACCTTGTGGTGTTACTTTGAAAAATGCTGCTGTTGATTTCTAATTGGATTGCCATTTTAATGATTAAATTACAATGTTATCATTTATTAAAGCCATGGTGACGCAGTGGTTAGAGTGCAGTACTTCAGGCTACTACTTTTCTGGCTGCCTGCTGCCTGCAATTTGACAGATCGAATGTCATCAGGCTCAAGGTTGACTCAGCCTTCCATCCTTCCAAGGCGGGTAAAATGAGGACCCAGATTGTTGGGGGCAATATACTGACTCTGTAAAACTGATTAGAGAGGGCTGTAAAGCACTATGAAGCAGAATATAAGTCTAAGTACTATTGCTATTCTTTATGTTATTCCCTAAGGTTTCTTCTATCAATCCTGGGGACTCCAGTTTATCAGAATAACACCGATAATGGAATAATGGCTGAATACAATACTGAAATCTCTTCAGGTTTTATCATTAAGATCTCTATGTGAGCATACTATATTTACTTTCTAAGGAAACTTTCTTAAATAAGCCACATAGACACAACAATAAATAAATCAATTGGGCATGGAGGGGAAAGAAAAAACATCAACAACTAGTTTAGGCTAAAACTAAGGAGCCTACAGTTAGTCAATATTAATTTAGAACAAGATAATAACTGATTTGATTAATGTCTGCTAAGAACTGTGAAGATTCCAGGTCACCCAAAAAGGCAATGGTTGGTTGACTTAATCAAGATCCTATTCTACTCTAGATATTCAAATTGTTTTTATGAGGTAATATGATACCCTTTTCATGGTATTTTATCTTTATATATTTTATAAATTATACATATTGTATTTCAACAGTAAAATTTATAAGTACATCAAACTTTTGAGGTTGTTGTTGGTGTTAGATGAAAACCAGATTTAATATTATGTTAGATAGTGAAGCATAATTACAGCACCTGATATCTATTAGGAAAAGAGTATAAAGTTAACTATGGCTTAGGTAACAGGAATACTTGAAAGATATCTCTCTCTATACACAAACACACACACACAATATACATATATGTCACATATGGAGGTCAGGAAAAACAGCAGGATTTTCTCCTGTCTCTTGAGATGTGCCTGTTCATATGCAAGCTGCAATATGTTTTCAATTTAAACTCAATTATGGGACTCCTTCCCATAATCATTCTTATAGCAAACAAGGGCCCAATGACAGGAAGGTGAAGGAGAAAGTTCTAAATATTTCTCTTCATATACCCCTCTGCTCACACAGATAATTTCCAAGGCTATAAAAACTCTGGATGATGTAGATATGAAACTCTAAAGGTGAGTTGCTCACAAGGATATGCTTCCATTACTTTATGTATCCTGTTTTAGGTTTCTTGTTTTGCTTGTTGGTGTGAGACATCTGCTTTTCAATGAAAAAACTCTAGTCTGATAGAGATTTACAGATACAAGGTACTATCCAACCTTCTTCACAAACCTATGCAGCAAAGAGCAGGGTTCGAGAAACAGTCATTTGTAAAAAAAACAAAAAAAACCCACCCCTTGCCATTAAAGTTGTACATCTCTTTCCTCCAGTGTGAAATCTATAGAATTGTTAGAACTTGCCTTTGAATGAGAAATGAAACCATCTGAAGGTTTCTGATATTAATCAGTTTGAGAGCTTTAAAGCTATCTTGGGCGCTTTGATTAACTACCCCTCCTCTCACAGGAAACATAGAGCTTTGGGAATCAGTAATCTTAGGGCATTACACTTAATAGAATCTGCTTAAAAGGGATTACCAAGAAGGGCCTTTTGTGAAGCTTCAGAGTCTCAATGGGGCCATACTCAAAAAGGTAATAAAGTCCTTCAAGATTTGATAAGAAATGAGAATTCTAGACAGCTCTGAAAGTACCACTGACCTGGTCAAGATATCAACTGTTTTTCACCATCTGTCTTGGGAATGTGTACTTGTTCTTTATAGAATTTCATTAGAAAAAAATAATGCAAATCTGTGCACTAAAATTGGATGTTTTTGGTCAAGTAGGTTGATTTACTGAAATATTATTTAAACCAATTTGTGTAGAGGACATCTCAGTATTCCTATAGGCACTGAATTAAAACCTGGAAGTACCATTTATTCTCCCCAAACCAAAATGAAATGGATTTGGTGTAATTACAAGGAAGACTCAATCATAAACAAAGAACAAATCTTTTGCGACTTAAAGTGAAGAATAACATGAACACCAGCCGTGCTCAGAAGCCAAATGGGATGACAGTTTCTCAGTCTCTTTATTGCACTCTTCAGGGCAATGTGTTATCTTAAAGTACACAGAGCCATTGCCCTGTGTTCAATGCACCATCACACACACACACGCAAAATCATAACTAAACAAATAAGTCAAGAAAATGTAAACAATTTGTTTGAATATCCTTTTAGACTCTTATTTAAAAAGAATCAATTCATACATGAACAAGAAAAACCTATTAATAATTCACAACTGCATATTAGGCATTTGATTTGTTTCTCTTTTATTTCCATAAACTTAATCAATCCTCTCCTAATCCCATTTCCTCCTGTTCCTAAGAAGCTCTCATTATGCTAAATAAACTAAATAAAGTAATGCCTTCAAACATTGCACAAGAATTTGCAGTTGTTCCTCCCCCTCCAAATCCACTCCATTTTCATTGGCAATTTGGTATGGAGACATCATGTGACTGATCCTGTATTCCTTAGTTAACTGTGTGACCAGCAAAGTTGTTATGATGTACTTCTTTCATCGGAACTAAAAATGAACAAAGTGTAGACAAAAAATTACACTGGGTTAAGCACCCCTGGATTATCTTGGCTTCCCCACAGTCTCTATCTTTATATCAAATAACTGTTTTGTGAATAGTTGGCACTATCTTAATCTGAAATCCACTTCATCTAGGGCAATATATTTGTGAGGTAATCTGTGGAACACAAGGAGCTGATATAAAGATATGGTGTTTAAATTTTTCAGTGTTAAATGAATATAAAGGTTAGATTAAATTGATATTAACAATGTCAGTAATTACCAATCCAAGATCCCATGATAAGAAGATGGTTTCCAGACTCTTGGAAGAATTTAATGCATGCTAGCAGAGGGAGAAGAACAAGGAACAGATTTACACAGAAATGCTATCTGGTGCCTTCAAAAGCCAAGGGAGACTGTTCTATTACTTATTTAGCATAATTATATTTTGATTCTGAAAGCTTTTGAGAATTTCCCAGAATCACAAGACAGAGTAGAGAGGGGACAGCATTGATCAAAGTTCAAGAAAAAAATAAATCAAATGCTATTATTTGTTTTCATGACTGCATGTAATAATGTAAGGCTAACACAAGGAAAGAGGAAAGAAACCCTCACATATGCCAACAGGAGGTGCTTGGAAAAGTTATTAATTTTTTCATTATATCTGGTGTGTTGCCATTAATCTAGTTGAATATGATTAAAACAATGCCTGAATATAATGTTTAGCCATCAAGCTTTGGATTGAGAATTTTTTAAAAGCTGGTATATTTTGAGCACTTACCCAATGCTTATCATAATCCGATCTACCTTCTTCTTCATCATCATATAAAGGTACACTTTCTCTCCTTGCCTGATGATACTCTTTCTGTAAGTTCTGGATGCGATCAGCAGTTCCAATAGATGGATGATCACTGGAAAAAAGAAGGAACATATCAATAATATTTTAGTGTATTTACTTTCAGCTGGTTCATGTCTGAATTCATTCAACAAATGAAATTTTTCTCTTAGCTTCACTTCTTCATAAGTCACACAATTAGGTAAATAAACACATACAGCATACTGGGCTAGCTGGGGTTTCTTTTTTTCTTTTTACAATTTTATTTCAGTTTGAAGACCATCACATATGGCACATACAATACATCAAATGTTAATTAGAGTTCTTTGTAGGCTTCAATATACAGGTAGTCCTTGTCTAGTGATGGCCTCATTTAATGATTGTTTGCAGTTATGACAGTGATAACAAAGTAATTTTATGGCCAATCCTCACATTGACAACCTTCACAAGTCTGCAAAGCAAAGGACAGCTGAAGTAAGATAGTAAACACATGGTTTCACACTTTGCTTAGTGATTGAGTTGCCAATTGTGGTTGTCAGATGAAGATCATCTATAAATTGTTAGAGAGACTAATCCTTACCACCATTCAGGATATCTGAAAAATGGTATAATCATAGCAGGGTCCTATTTACTCTGAGTTCTTTCTCCTTAAAGAACTATTTTTCAACTGCACATTAAACTAGCTTCTTGATATATGTTAAGAACAATCATGAGAGAGAATAAGCACCTCAGAGAGAAAGTCCATTCAGAGAGTGGTAAGAAAAACTAAAAAGATTATAGGAAGCTCGCTTCCTGTCATTCAGGATACTGCTTATAAGCACTATGTGCTCAGCGCTCAAAGCATTGTTAGAGACCCCACAAACCACTTCATGGTCTGTTTCTGTTGCTCCCCTGTGGGAAGAAGTTTCGAAGTATTTCCAGCAGGATTATCAGATTCTGTAATAGCTTTGTTCCCTATGCCATACTTCTGGTAAACTTGCAAGATTCATTTCTCTCGCCATGTACATGTATAAATCCGAACTAGACTGTGTTGTTTCTCTGTGTCATATAATATATGTGAGTATATACATAATTTTGTATGTTACTTATTTATTGAGTCATGTTTATGTAGTGTATATTAGAGGTGGTGACACTTTGAGAGCTGTATGCAAGGAAATTTCATTTTAATGTATGCCAATTAGTGTACATAAAAATGACATTAAAGTTATTCTAAGTCTAAGTCTGTCCACTGTGTCAGTGGGATTGGTAGAAATAATCTGATTACTAGATATGACCTCATGTCTTTTCCTACAAGCCTTTGTCAGAGTACTGTGTTAGCCCATCTGACTTCTCTTCCCTCCTTTATCAGTCACCTAACAAATCTTGCCAATACTTGCAGAAGGTTTGTTGAAAGGGATATGGCATGGCATGATTGATATCATCTCCAAATTAATGTTGAGCTTGAGCCATACACATAAACAAAAAGACCAAAAAAAAAGTTAGCGGGCCAAGATTTACAATTCCTGTTTTCTGTAAATTTAAACTGAACTTTGGTGACACGGTGGTTAGAATGCAGTATTGCAGACTGACTCTGCCTAAAGTCAAGAGTTGGATCCTGACCAGTTCAAGATTGACTCAGCCTTCCATCCTTCTGAGGTGGGTAAAATGAGAATCCAGATTATTGGGAGCAGTATGCTACCATTGTAAACCACTTATAGAGGGCTGTAAAACACTATGGAGTGGTACAAAAGTCTAAGTGCTATTGCTATTAAATTAATTCGATTCACAGTGATATTTTTGGATCCCATATTTCTTTTTTACATCTGTTCAAATGTAGGAATTATATCAGGAGGAAGAAACAATAATTTTATGAAGATTGAAGGGGGCCTTGTTAGATAGTACAAGTTCTATGCACATGGAATATAACAAAGTGCTCCCATGTGCATAGCAGATGTTAATGTTTTAAATAAAACAATGACTTATTTCACAGCACAATAGAGAGGATACTATTGAGCCTCCACATTTACTGTATTCATCTAACTGTGATACATAGGGATGTGAAAGCATTTTACTATGGACTCTGACAAGAGCAATTTCAGTTTTTCTCTCTTAACTGATCCATGGGAGTGAGATGGGGAAACAAGTTTTCATCCTTCCTCAAGGAGTAAAAGAAATAAAAAAAAATCTGATTTTTTTTTGTAAAAATACAGATTGTGTCTTTGTTGAGCTTTTCAACAGTGCAAATGTTGTAAGTCTCCTAGCAGTTTGGTTAGGAAATGGCTTCTTCTTTCGGTTGATTCTTGGAATAACCAAGTGACAGTTTGCAAAATAAACAACCCCTACCCCAAATTAATCAAGTGGATTATATCTGGATATTTTATTAAAAATCC
Source organism: Bungarus multicinctus (assembly GCA_023653725.1). NCBI lineage: Eukaryota > Metazoa > Chordata > Lepidosauria > Squamata > Elapidae > Bungarus > Bungarus multicinctus. The sequence continues at coordinate 169,711,406 of CM042836.1, forward strand.
TGACATAAACCTGCCAAAATGAAAATCTGCCATGCAGAACAGGCAGTAAAATCCTGAGTAATATATTTGGATATGACACCTTACAAATGTGCACCACAGTCATGTTTAATAATCTTTACTATATCATACATTTCCTTACATGGACATTCTTCCTGCCTGAAATTTTGCAACCCTTGAAGCAAGCACATCTGATCATGATTTCACACTTCACACAATTTTTTATCAAGGCAGTTTCTGTTATTATGAATCAGTGTCTTCATTTTCAGATATCATGCTTGATGGAATAACAAGTTGCCCCTGCTGGCAATTTCTCAGGTGCATCAGAACTCTTTGAGAACTCTTTTGCAGAACAATTATGAGATTACATGGCCCACAGCCTTATAAATGTAGGCCCATGTAAAATGGACTGTGTTGTATTGGATTGTATGGCCTGTTGGCAAACTAACCTCAACTTAATTGCAGGGCAAAACTATCAAGTTCCACACTAAGATCTAATTTCTGAACAGGGCATAGCAAAGGAGAGCTAGATTTGTGCATTAAGACAATTCTTTGCATTATGCCTTCATTGCAAATCCCACACACACCAAAGACAAATAAAAACCAGACCACAGTTTTTGAGGAATTTTGTTCAATCAGGGTTGACAACAATATAATTAAAAGGATTTAAGCCTAACTGTGGATAGAAAGACAAACTGTAACAAAAAAAGCTAACTTCAAGTCCCAGGCAATGTAAAATGATTGTGATATCCAATCCTTTAGCAATTCAGAATTTCAGTTTGCCTCCTGACAATTACATGAATATATGAACTACATTCCGAGTCATCAGACGAATTTAATCAGGGCCAGGCAAATATCACATACATAATCTATTAGTTTACCAAAAGGAACTGAAGCATTGAATTCAAACAAAATGAAGTCATCAGTAATAATAATGATAAAAAAGAAATGTATAAGGCAATATTTAAAAAACCCACAATTTTCTCATATTTGAAAGAAAAAAAATCATTACCAATTGCAACCTATTCTCCCATCTGACTATATAAACATATATTTAAAACTTTGTGTTTGATCAGATAGCCATTCTAAGGTAGAATTATGAAGAAAGAAAACAGATTTTATATGCATAGGAAGAATAAATGCTTGTCTTAGAAAAAGCAATCAGGTTACAAAAGAAGGGCAAAATTTATACCAACTTGAAAACATGGTATACAATATGATAAGAATTACCATTGGAATATATCTGTGAGACTTGTAATCGCTGTTTAATTTAGGAACTGTCTGAATGGGGGAGAATATAATTTTAGTTCACCCTGACACCAGCTACATCTGTAAACTACACTTAATACTTGGAAATTGTCGTCCTTGTGAGGTAGAACTAGAGAGGAAACTTGGTCAATAAGCTAACTCTACCTTATTATAAGGTTATATTAATAGAATCTTGCATGTCTGAAAGTACATTAAAGGAGAATATTTCCAACTCAGGTTTGAAATGAGGGGTCCTTAGTGCTCTCTGAACCTGATTGTTTTCTTGTAGATGTTTCATTACCCAAACTAGGCAATATATTAGTGTTTGGGTAATGAAACATATGCAAGAAAACAACCAAGCTCAGAGAGCATCAAGGATTCCTTAAAGTACATTTCTCCCCTCTCATCCCTGTTGCCTTTACAGTCTAAGTCTAAGTCTAGTCTAAGCCCCTTCTGAGTCACTTGCTCTACCTACCTTCTGCTGCAAGATGCTTTTTATCTGACTGTTCTCTTGGCTGCATCTCTTTACCCTGTCTTTCAATGTCATTTCCAAATCAAAGAGAGGGGAACAGACTACAGTCAACCCCCAGTCAAATTTAGGCCAGAATCAGTATCCATCCACCCATATAGACACCATATTGGTGTCACCAATAGACTGAATATATGAAGGCAAAGAGGAAACAAGAACAAGTATATATGTACTAATTCTGGCTTTTGGGTACTAGTTGAGTAAGGGTGGGCTAGCTTCAACTTTCAGTATAATGCTCTTTATTAGAAACAAAGTTTGTTGACTTTGAAGTGGGCTATATAGTCTTTAGTTACTAGTGAATAACTAAATTATAAAATGCTGTGATATTCATAACACGTAATATGAAAGATAATAAAAACCATGTAACCACATTAATAAAATCAAATTAAAAGCGCATACTACTGTACTAGTGGCATGCAAAACACAAATGTCTATTTCTCAAAGCTTGAAAGAAAGGCAAGTCTTAACAGCTTTCTGTAAAATAACTAAAATGGGGTCCATTTGAATCACCCCGTTGTTCCATTAGGTCAGAATAGTAATGGGAAACTGTTTCTGGCACCACCACTTTCTCTTTCTGTACTAGTGATAGGTTGGACAGGGCCAACTTGGAAGAGATAGTCCTCTAGATATCCTACTTCCATACCCTGTAAGCTAAACAGGCTAATGCCAGTTTGCCAATATAGCTAATGCCATATTATATTCAGAAACTCACTGGAAGCCACTGCAGTTCCTATATATAAGCACAACATTACTGAACCATCCCTCTGCTCTCAGCAGTCTATTATTTTCTACATTAACTGCAATTTCAAAAGTTTTCAAGGGCAGATTCAAGAACAATACATTGCAGTAATCCAATCTAGAGCCTGATAGTTACCAGAGTTTCTTTCGAGAAGGTCCTAACTATTGCTGGCATGACGGTTGAAACCCCTAGGCTTATAGTCATGGGGGATTTCAACCTTCCCTCCGCCGGCGGTACCTCGGGAGTTGCTCAGGAGTTCATGGCTTCCATGACAGCCATGGGCCTAACCCAGTTAATCCGGGACCCCACTCACATTGGAGGTCATACCCTGGATTTAGTTTTTGTCTCTGATCAGTGGCAAAGTGATCTGGGTATAGGGAATATAGTCATAGAACCCCTGTCATGGTCAGATCACTCACTCCTAAGGCTTGACTTCCATTCCGCACCTCTCGACCGCAGGGAGGCGGGGCCATTAAAATGGTACCGCCCCAGGCGCCTGATGGATCCAGATCAGTTCCTGATGGAGCTTGGGCCATTTCCCGAAACTCACACACACAACTCGGTTGAAAACCTAGTTGCCGCCTGGAATACGGCGGCTGCTGGAGCGCTTGACCGGGTTGTGCCCTTGCGGCCTCTGACCCGGCGCCGCTCCCAAGTAGCTCCCTGGTTCTCCGAGGAGCTTAGGGAGATGAAACGCCGGAAAAGACGCCTAGAGAGTAGTTGGAGGACCAGCCGTTCTGAGTCTGACCGAACACTACTACGTTCTTATATTAAGACGTATTTAGTGGCGATAAGGATGGCGAGGAGAACTTACCTCTCCACCCTTATTGCGTCCGCAGAAAACCGCCCAGCCGCCCTGTTTAAGGTGACCCGCTCCCTCTTGAATGTGGAGTCGCGGGAGGACCCTTTGCAGGGTCGAGCTGAGGAATTTTCTATATTTCTCCAGGACAAAATCGCTCAGATTCGGAACGAACTGGACTCCGACTGGTCATCTCCGGGCGAGAGGGCGATGTCAGATATCGGTGAGGTCATCTGGGCTGAGTTCGACTCTGTTACAAAAGAACACGTTGACAGAATACTGGGGGGACTGAACGCTACCACTTGTTTATTAGATCCGTGTCCCTCCTGGCTGGTCTTAGCCACTCGGGAAGTAACACGAGGCTGGCTCCAAGGCATTATTAACGCTTCCTTGAGAGAGGGGTTTCTACCCGTCGCTTTGAAAGAAGCGGTGGTTCGACCCCTCCTCAAGAAACCGTCCTTGGATCCAACATTGCTATCCAATTATCGTCCTGTCTCCAACCTTCGCTTTGTAGCGAAGGTCATAGAGACTGTGGTGGCACGTCAGTTCCCGCAGTACCTGGATGAAGCGGATTATCTCGACCCCCTCCAATCGGGCTTCAGGCCCGGGCACAGCACTGAGACGGCGTTGGTCGCGTTGATGGATGATCTCTGGAGGGCACGGGACAGAGGCTATTCCTCTGTTCTGGTCCTTTTGGATCTATCAGCGGCTTTTGATACTGTCGACCACAGTATCCTATTGCATCGGTTGGAGGGGTTAGGGATTGGAGGCACTGTTCTTCGATGGTTCTCCTCCTTCCTCTCCGACTGTTCGCAATTTGTGTTGACGGGGGGACAGAGATCGACCCCAAGGCCCCTACTTTGTGGGGTACCTCAGGGGTCGGTGCTCTCTCCCCTACTCTTCAACATTTATATGAAGCCGCTAGGTGAGATCATCCGTGGCTTTGGGGTGGAATTCCACCAGTACGCTGATGATACTCAGCTTTACATCTCCACCCCTGACCACCCCAACGAAGCCGTCTTAGTGCTGACCCGGTGCCTGGAGGCCGTACGGAGTTGGATGGGTCATAACAGACTTCGTCTCAACCCGACCAAAACCGAGTGGCTGTGGTTTCCTGCCCCCAGATTCAGTCAGCTTATTCCATCGCTGACCATAGGAGGAGAGACATTATCCCCTGTGGAAAGGGCACGCAACTTGGGTGTACTCCTGGACGTGCGGCTATCCTTGGATGATCATATTGCGGCCGCCACCAGGAGTGCTTTTTATCAAATTCGTCTTATCTACCAATTGCGACCCTTTCTGGATCTGGACGCACTTCGCACAGTCACCTCTGCCCTCGTCATCTCCTGCTTGGACTACTGTAATGCTCTCTACATGGGGCTCCCCTTGAAAAGTCTCCGAAGGTTACAGTTAGTTCAGAATGCAGCCGCACGGATGATCTTGGGCGCCCCTCGGGACGCCCACATAACACCTCTTCTCCGCTGCCTGCACTGGCTTCCTGTGGCCTTCCGGATTCGTTTCAAGGTGGTACTTACAGTCTTCAAATTGCTCCATGGCTCGGGACCTGGATACTTATGGGATCGCCTGCTGCCACCAACAACCTCCCGCCGCCCAGTACGCTCCCACAGAGTTGCCTTGCTTGGGGTACCACCACTGGATCGCTGTCGTCTAGCAGCCCCGAGACTACGCGCTTTCTCTGTGGGAGCCCCATCCCTCTGGAATTGTCTCCCCCTGGATATACGAGCCATGTCAGACATCCTAACCTTCCGGCGCGCAGTTAAGACCTTGCTGTTCAAACAAGCCGGTCTAGCCAAATAAGATCATTGGGGTTTATATTTTGTAATTTTATAGGGGTGATTCTTGGCCATCTTGATTATTTACCTGTTTTCGCTTCTGTTTTCTGTATTACCTTGTTTGTTGAGTGTACACCGCCTTGAGTCCCTTTTTGGGAGAGGGAGCGGTATAGAAGTACGAATAAATAAATAAATAAATAAATAATAGTGCACCAGTTGAAAGTGGGCAAAAATATCTATCAAGCTGTGGGCACACCAATGTGGATTTGGATGGGCTTGATTAATCCCTAGTATATTCTCAAGGAAACAATTGTATGATTTTTGGTTCATCTAATTATAGCTAAACAGTGTAATGAAGTACTACATAAAGGAGACATTAGCGATTGGTTAATAACTAGAAAACTGTATTCGATTCAAAGCGACAACACCAGGAAAATATAGGCCATATAAAATGCTATATATATATATATATATGTATATATATACATATAAAATATAAAATGTTTAAATTACAGACATAATAGATGACAACATCCAAGATTATTTTGAAGAAAATAACATCCTTCCAGTAGAACAGAAAGGATATAAAAGAAAAAGTATAGGTATGAAAGATCAACTGCTGATTGATAAAATGGTTCTGTAGAACTGTAAAAGCTGAAGAACCAATTTACATTATGATCTGAACTGATTATAAAAAGGGAGTTGATTCATTATCATACAGTTGGATCGTTCAATGTTTGGAAACAACTGGTGTCAGTAAAACTATTACAATGTTTGTAGAAAAATAATGAAGCAGTGGAAGACAGAATTGATGGTTGGAAATGAAAAAATTGGAGTTGTCAATATTAGAAGAGGCATCTTCCAGGGTGACTCATTATCACTCTTATTATTTGCCATTGCCACAAGCCTACTTACAGTGATTTCAAAGAAAACAAATCTTGGCTACCAGGCAGCAAAAATGCTAATAACATCTCATATTTGCTTTATATGGATGATCTGAAGCTTTATGGAAAATTAGCAATCAAAATCTAGTAATTTTGACAAACTCTGTAAGAATTTTTAACATAGATATAGCAATGGAAGTTGGCCTAAAGAAATGTGCTACAATAGCAATAAAAGTGAGTTAAATCATGAACTGAAATGCCGAATAGCCAAACTATCAGGATCCATTAGGATGAAACAAACAAGTATCTGGGCATTTTAAAGGTGAATAACATCAAGATGGACAAGTTAAAAATGTGATTAATAAAGAAGACTTCCAAATAGTGAGAAAATTGCTATTGAAAAAAATGAAGTGAAAACACCATTTAATGCTTAGTTTTTCAGGGAAACAGTCAACACCAGAGAAAGATACTTAACCCTGTTGTATTATTAGATGTCATTGTCTTCTGAGTATTTGAGAACTTGCATTTGTGCAATGGCATTTTCTTTTATAATGCTGATGCTTTTTATATTATTACTCAGCATCAGGATATACTATACTCACTGGCTGCTCTTATTCCCCAAAGACTGGAAAAATGAATAAAAGCTGGAAAAAGCCACCATTCTAATTGATCAAAACATCTGATACCGTAGGGGTCTTTCATTTAGGATACTTAAACCTTAGACTGATTCCACAATCTAGGCAGAATTCTGACAGGAACAAAGCATATTTTATTCCATTTGTAAAATTGAAGACTTTCATAAATCTGAATGTGCATTTCTGAGTTTGTCTTTGGTCATGTCTGCTGCTTTTGCCCAATGATCCCTGAATCACTTTGGATTACCTGAAGCCCCAGCTTTGAGAATCTCAGAATTGCTAGAAACCACCTTTTTTGCTAATACTACAGCTATTAGGACCTCTAGTCTCTTTTGCAGAAAACAGCTGCAACTAATAGACTATCTCAGCTTCCCTAGTTTAAGCCCCACTGCCTCAGACTTATTATAAGAGATACCAGGAGGCACTGAGTCATCTCAGACATTTATAGAATGAGGATACTGTAGGAGCTTGACATGGCCCCATTAATTTCTTAAGAAACAACAGTGGGATTCCAGTTACTGCCTGAGAATTAACACAGTGGATTTTTTCATTCATCATTTAAGGAGTACCTTGTAAGTCAGTGTTCAGTGCTATCCAAAATAACTGCATTCAAGCTACAGGGAAAAAATCAGTGGTGCTACCACTAAAACATGGCCAGTGTGGAATCCTTGGTGCTTTCTGGTGGTTTTCTTGCAGATGTTTCATTATCAAGTGAGGTAACATCGTTGGTTCTAGGGCCTAATGACGTTGTCTAACTTGGCAATGAAATGTCTGCAAGAAAGCCACCAAGCTCACAGAGAGCACCCCAAATTCAATCCTTGGCTACAGATACTCTCTTTTATCTATGGCCAATGAGTTTTGGGTAGAACGGTTCTGATGTAATAGTGGCTGTGCAAAATAGGAAGGCTGTGCTTTGGAGAGCATATGAGAAGACAAATTTAGAGTTTGGGCATTTGCAAAACTGCTGAAAGGAAAATAGGAAATGGTGCTAATAGCAGGGAAATATTTTTTCTTTTGTTTTGTTCAGCTGAATGCTAAATGTGGTTTATAAATTTGAGTGTGGAATATAATGGGGGGAAAGCTCAGAAAGAGAGCCTCGGAAAACTGGTGTGCTTAACTCCTTGCCATAACTACTGTCAGCAGGATGTAAAAATATATTTCAGTAACCAAGAGAATAATAAAGCTTTAGAAATGGAAACTCTAGACTTTGCAGAACAAAATTATGGGTGAAAGATGATTCAAGCAGAGTCACAAAGTCAGACATGCCTGAAAGTGGAAATTGACAAAAAGTAACCTTATGTCTCATTCTGTGCATGAACATAAACAAATGAGGGGAAAAGATGATTTTTCAATGATTCATTTATAAACTGAAGTAAGTTCTAATATATGTTATCATCTGGGTTATAATCCAGTTTTATACTTAAATCCTTACTGTTTTTTTTTAAATATGTAGCTTGTGCCCTTTTAACTATATAAATTTAAAATATCATAAATGCTTCTAAATCAGTGGTTCCCAAAGTGGGCAGTACTGCCCCCTGGGAGTGGTGGGATGCCTTAGAGGGGCACTAAGAGGCAAGGGGGCTGGCAGGGGGGCGCTAAGAGGCAGCAGGGAGGCATTCAAGGTGCTGGCCCTGCAGGCTCACTGACTGCTGGCCATGCAACCCATTGACTGTTTCATCACTCCGTAGCCGGCACCTCGAATGCAAAACCCGTACACGGCGAGCCTTGCCAAGCCTGGGGAGGGGGAGAGGTGGAAGGTGGTGGAAAGGGGGTGCCTTAGCTTGCAGGCTGCCCTCTCTGGTGGAAGCGGTGAAGGCGCGCCAGAAGGCCCAAAAGCAAAACCCTCCCAAGGCGCGCAGTGGAAGGGGTGGGTGGTCCGGTGTTAGGGCCACCTTCCCTGGAGGAGACCAAGGGAGTGTGCACTGCCCACCCAGCCTCCGCCTCTCCAGCCAGCCGGGCTTGCATGCAGGATGCAGGTGGGTGCAGCTGCGGCATTCCAAGGTACGTGGCTCGGTTCGGTTCAGCTCGAGCCAGCCTGGACTAGAACCTAGTCTCCCTCTGCAGCCTGGTTCTTCCAACCGAGCCCTGCGCTTGCTTGCTTGCTTGCTTACTTACTTTCTAAGTGATTGTTCCCTCCACCTCTGCCACTCTGGGCTGCTTCCACACACCTTCCTCCTCCCGGGCAGAGCATAAAGATGGGCGGAGAACTTCCCCGAAGTTGGGAGTCTCTGAGCGTGTGCAGAGTGCCTCCCCTTGCTTGGTCCGATGGAAGTGGACCTTGGGTCAAAGCAAAAAGGGTGAAGTAGGCTGCATCGCTGCCCCAGGGAGGTTGGCATTGCAAAATTGGATGCCAAAGAAAGAACTGGGGCAAGGGACTGGAGGAGGGGGAGAGGGGCAGCTGCATTAAGGAGCAAGAAGATCTTAAACATGGTTTATTGACCAAGCCGGAATTAAACAGCATACTAAACTCTAACCAGAATGGCTGGGTTGATATACTCAGCCCGTGTTTCTCAACCTTGGCAACTTGTGTGGACTTCAATTCCCACTCTGGCTTTGCTCTACTTTTCCAAAGTGCCGCTGCCGTCGCATTCTTTCTTTCTGTCTGTCTGTCTGTCTATCCATACATCCATACATCCAAAAGGTCTGCCTGTCTGTCTGCCTGCTTTCCTGCCTACCTACCTACCTGCCTGTCTGCCTGTCTACCTACCTACCTATCTACCAATATAGATCTATCTATCTATCTATCTATCTATCTATCTATCTATCTATCTATCTATCTATCTATCTATCTATCTATCTATCTATCTATCTATCCATCCATCCATCCATCCATCCATCCATCCATCCATCCATCCATCCATCCATCCAAAAGGTCTATCTGTCTGCCTGCCTGCCTTCCTGCCTACCTACCTACCTATCTGCCTGCCTGTCTATCTTTCTGTCTACCTACCTACCTACCAATCTATCTATCTACCTACCTACCTACCTGTCTCTCTCTGTCTTTCTCTCTCTGTCTCTCTCTCTCTATCTAGCCATCCATCCATCCATGTTCAAAGCACCAGCCCCACAGGCAATCAGGAAAGTAGAGCAAAGCCAGTTTGGGAGGGAGGGAGGGAGGGAGGGAGGAGGAGAGAGAGATAGAGAGACCTGATGCATCAGATTGAAATGAGGCCTAGTTTAGACTGAGGTCCTTTTCCACATTGAAACATCTTTGCCAGCACATTGAAACATCTTTGGCTTTTATTAAAGCTTTTGTGGATGAAACATGGTCAAGACTATCAGGAAGCTCTCACATTTTGTTGAGCCTTTAATCAGGATCTATTGGACCAAATCTCCACCCTAAAAAATTACTTTTCCCCAATGTATTACAGTGCCAATTCTGAAGAAGGCAAAACCAAAATGTACTAGTAAATTACAAGGAGAACATACACACACACACTCCCTTCTAACCCTGCTGGAGCAGATGATTGGACTAGAATAGATATCTCATTATCTTTCTCCTCCCTCCCTTCTTCCTTTATTTCTTTTTCTTTCTATCCCTTCCTTCCATCACCCCCTCTTTCTTTCCCTTTTCTCTTTCTTTTCTTCCTTCTCTCTTTCTCTCCCTCTCTCTTCTCTCTCTCTTCTCTCTCTCTCTCTTTCCCTCTCTCACCCCATTGACGGGCTCACCCCATTGACTTGACTTGCTTGGGCAGGTCCCTCAAGTGCACTGGGCTCAATGGGGTGAACCTGCGTGGCCGGCACCTAGAACGCGGCAGTGATGGCATGTTTGGAAAGTAGAGCAAAGCCAGAGGTTGATAATTTTTGCTGTAAAGAATCACAAAAGCTTCTGGGTTGTGCACAAGAAGGGACACACATGTCAATGCAATTCAGCAACATAAAATAAAGAGATACAAATAAAACAAATCAACAAGAATCGGCAAAGCATCTCTGATTAGATTTTATTCACTACTAGAATCTAATCAGAGATGCTTTGCCGATTCTAATCCAATGACCTGCTCCAGCAGGGTTGGGAATGTGTGTGTATGTGTGTGCATGGCTGTCAAAACTCCAAAAACAGGTCAAGTATCTCTGGGGAGGCTAGTCATAAATTAGAACACTTGCTAAACAACCAGCCATTAAGTGAGGACCACTTGTTTGCCAGTCACCTGGCCATGCCCACCCAGTCACATGACCACCAAATCACACCTACCTGGTCATGTGACCTGCAAGCCATGCCCAGCCAGTCACATGACCAGCAAGCCACACCCACCCAGTCACATGACCAGCAAGCCACACCTTCAAATTAGGCCACACCCACAGAAATTTGAATCCCACCCCTGGGTAGGGGGCACCGAGGATAAGTTTGTAGCACCAAGGGAGCAGTGGACTGAAAAAGTTTGGGAACCACTAAATCGTTCTAAATCATCAAAGATTTCTAAAGCAACTTATGACTATCATTTGTTTCACGTTGAATCCATCACCACTGGCTTTCTAGTGGGATGTCCTTCACTCAGGGGTTGTATTATACCAGTTCAGACAGGTCGGGATGAATCCCTTGCTCTGAAGATCAGCTGGCAGTGAACCGATTCGCTGCAACGAGCATGTGGGGCCACCCACCCGCCCCTGTTCTTTCCTGTGCTTTACTTCCTTTATTTAGAGCATAGCTGACTTACGCAGCAGAACAATTTGCTGCACCTCAGCTGTTTTATTCACAGGGATTCCTGTAGAGCTTTTCCAAATGTGAACCATGTGCGCAAACTGCGCAATCACCGAACTGATTGTTTTACCGATGGAATCCCATCTCTGCCTTCACTACTCAGAGCTTTCTGAGGAAGGAGATCATTTCCCACAGTGTCAGAAAGGGCACACAGGAGAATTACAAACACAGTTCTTTGTGTCTCACCATTCCTTAATAAGACCAGGGAGTTCCTCAGGATGACCAGCCCTGGCTACTGGAAAGTCACACCACTGGATTCTATAGATGTTTGAGAGAAGATGATTTAAATATTGTTAAGACAAACTATTTTTCCAGACAAATACCCAATTAACTTCTTCACTGAAGCCATTTTCTTTCATTACCTCTATCTGATTCCCCTTGATTCTGTACCCTAGAGATGTTTGTAGACTTCTTCTAGACTGTGATTAAGACAAGCTTGTTTGAACAGTTAAAACTGAGCTGTAATCAGAGCTTCTGCTATTATGATACAAAAAATACCTTACTCCACTGAAGGCAGAATTTTGAAGCTGGTAGAAAAATGTTCAATTTTTAACCTTGACAGAATATCAAGCCCAGATATAATTGGAACAAATTAGGTGTTTCTGGTCATATGTGTAAAACTGCATTTGACAAACAGCATTTTAGTTGCTGAAAGGTTCTTAGACACAAGGTAGAAAAAAGCTTAAGATTTTAATTTTGAAAAGAATGAAACAATGAACTTTAAGTTATTAACTGCTATTCTGAGCTTGTAGTATAGTTTATTCTAGAGTATAAATGTCTGAATCAGATTACAGGATTCAGTTACTGACAACAACTGACATTTTCTCAAATTATTGCTACAAGAACAAGTAATGAGATAGAAATATCCAACTTTTGTTCTTTATTTTTTATAAACATTTGGTTTTTTTGTAATGGAATTATCCCTTTTTTCTCTTGCTCTTTTGGCATCACTGGGAAATCTAGTAATAGAGGACAATTTATGTGCAATAACCTCTTTAGAATACCCCTTGAAGAATATTTGGGGTATTGCTTTCTTCTGGCACATTTTCTTACAGAAATCTCGTTCTGTTTGTTGAGAAAAAGCAGCTGGCATATTTGCAACATACAGGTCACACCACTATAGAGTGCAGTTTTTCAACCTCTCACTCAATTTACAACAGCTGTAACAATTCAACTAAGCTAACACTGAATGTTAAATTATTGCAGGAGATGGCAGCTGCTTTGTTGCAGCTTTTGTAGTTTCTCAGACCTAAGAATTTATTTAAAACAACATATTTTTTATCCCCAAGTATATAAAACTGACGTTTCAGGCTTATTGCCTATTGCATTAATAAACAATTAACAATGATGTAATTTCAAGAAATGTCTATCACTTGGCCCCAGAATCGAAAAGATTGAAATGTACAGAAGGGTTATTAGGTTACAGTGCATTACAATGGCCCTGCCTCAGCTATCCAGTCAGACTTTATGAAGTGAAAATTAGGAGTTTGATAGTTGCAAAGAATCTCTGAAACCTTCATTACCTTAGTGAACTTTTATTTCCTTCACTCAACTCTTATTGATGCTGCTAATTTGATATTGTTTTAGCTGACCCTCTGTATATACAATTCCAGTTAGTTAGAAATTGCTGCATATATCACCCCATTCAGCATTTTTTTTCCATTAAAGGTGCAGAACTGACCATTTAGTATCCTACTTCCCATCTCTATTCTGCTGCTATTGTATATCTAAAAGGGAAAAGGCTGGAATAACCAAAAACAACTCTCTTTGGGCCTGTCCATACCAACCACTCACAACCTTGTTACCAGAAGTTCTAAAACTTTCTTTGATATAGATATAGACTGGGTGGATTTTTGTTGTTATCTCTCTCTAAATTTGTTAGCTGATATGAGTTAATTCAAACTACATGAGAAAATACCCATAGTAATTTTCCAACCATGATCATATAAGGAATGTGCTGGTATCCCATGGCTATGTGGTCAATCAACACTATTGCTAAGGAACATGGAAGCCCATTATATTTCTCTTATTCCAAAACATCCAAATATGCCAATTGCAATGTTCTCTGAATTGCTATACTTCTAGGTAGTTGTCTATCGATTGTAACCATACTTTCCTCCTGATTTAGTTCTAATAGGGCTACTATATATGGGCCGTAAAAGCGTGATTCATATCTAGCTGGAAGCAAACAGATGCAGGAAAACTGCTTTAACACTTTGCTCCCTTTTAATAGTCACCCGGATACATCCATACATTTTAGTAGAAAGCTTGTTTCTCTATATCACTGCCTGAATGAGAGATCATTACCTGAGGGCACTTTCCTTTTTTATTCCTCCAGGCTACTTCTTCATGATTCTTGTATTCAGCTTTGGATAAAAACAATCATCAGAAAAGAAGGGAGATTTTTACAAAATGGGAGGGAGTATTCACTCCCATTGCCCATTTTAGCTTCATTGTTGATCAGTTCTGACATACAGACATCATTTTGCCAGGATTATCAGTATAGTAGCTTATTCTTTGTGGGCCTTTGATTTTTTTTCCAAGCCTTAGGATCTTCTTATGTGTCCAAAATACTTAACTTCTACTTTTATGTATACATTTGTTTGTTTCTACCAATTATTTAATCACCAGAAACCAACCATATTCTGAGAGGCTTCTAGAAATTAAGCCATAAAAATAAGATATAAATCCAAAATTAAATTAAAATTGAAATAAAACATTAAAGTTGCACATTAAAATTAAATACTTTATTTCAGCTTCCATTGAGCATTCTGCTTTATTTCATCTAGAATTTGATTACTTTTCATACGTTTAGATATTCTCAACAAACTTTTCCAACACCACAACTCAAAGACATTTTCTTTGTTCAGTCTTTTTGATGATTCAGTCTTCATAATCATATGTTATAGCTGGTGAAATCATGGCCTTGACAATACTGCATGTACCTTTGTTGTCTGGGTGACATCTCTGAATGTTAATATTTTGTCCAGTCATATCACAGTCTTTTTCCTATATAGATGCCATTTTATTTCATTTGTGAATCTTTGAATCTAGAAAAATACAGCCCATTATTACTTCATGTTATTCTCCATCTATTTTTGTGGTGTGAATCTTAGTATCTTGGTTTTTAAAATCTGAGCAGTAGACTTTTGCATTGATTCCTTTAACCTTCAGCAAGGAATTTTTTAAGCCTTTCTTTCTCCAAGGACAGCAAAGTGCTACCACCAACCACCATAAGGTTGTTCATGCTTCTCCTTATAATTTTAATTCCAATTTATATTTCATTAATGTCAGAGTATATTCATAAACTGGAATAGAGCATGGTAACAAGGTCAGCTAATGAATAGGCATAGCAACTAAGTCAGCCAATGAGGACTGTTTGGAAACTGAAACTAGAAATAGTCTAGACATGGCTCTGCAGCTCTGAAACTATGTTAAGCTCTGAGTCTGTCTATTGAAGATGAAACTGCTTCTCTCTGCTGTGTAACTAGCTTGCTTGCTTGCTTGCTTGCTGAAGACTGGAGCTCTGCTCTGAATCTGTAACATGTCTGCTTCTGTTTGAGTTTGCTCCATGATGGAGAAATCTACAGCTGGTTTGTAAAATTTACTTCATCTATTTATAAAGAAGTTAAATGAAACCTCAGCCATCTGTGTTTACTTTTTTGGAGCTGAATTTATGCTGCAAAACTCTGAACAATTGAGTCATGATATATTCTGCATGTTAATTATATAAAGTAACACTATACAATCCTGGCATGCTCCTATGCCAATTGTGAATCATTGGTTTCTCCATAAAGTATTCTGTTGCTTCCTAGTCATTGTATAAATTCTTCAACAAGCGGATAAAACCATGATTTTAAGAGCTGTTAGATATTCAATGGGAAAAGTCAGTGATGTCAGACTTCCCCCATTGGTTCATTTTCCAGGCAGGAAAATGAACAGCCATCAGTGGCTGAAATTGGGGACAGCAGCCTGTAAAAAGAACAGCAGGCACACCAGGCTGCAGTCTTTTGTTCAGAGCTAAATAAAAAAATCCTTTCTTTCTACCGTTGTCCTGCCTCTTCAATCTAGCCCATATCTAACACTGGCAACAAAGGTGGGATACTAGAAAAGAACAAAGGAAACGAGGCAAAGACGGAAAATTCTAACAACAGAATGCTGCTATCACCGTGCTGATCATCAGAATGTCCACCCACGCTCAACCAGAACCTTTTGATCCAAAAAAAGAAATGATTGGGTCACGTACATGGGACAATTTCGAATGTTTTTAGAAGCGAATTCACTGCAGTATGCAACAGAACAGAGAAAGAGAGTTCTATTCCTGGGATATTGTGGAAATTGTCTGTACAAAATGGCTAGAACCCTAGCTGCTCCCAAAAATGTGGAAACAATGGAATGGAAAGAATTACAGAAGATGTTGGAAGAACATTATGCTCCCGCTGCATCGTCACTGGCTCATTACAAACCTACGAGATATTGCTGCAAGCTGTGAGTTTGAAAATGTGGAAATAACTTTAAGAGATAGAATTGTAGTTGGAATGAAGGACCTGAGATTGCAAAGGAAGTTGATAACTAAAAAGAACATCTCTTTAAAAAAAGTAATAGAGGAAGCCCGAGCAGCAGAAATCTCGGAAAAACCAGCAGCTAAAATTGAGAAATCCGAGAGCGTTCACTCAGCATGGGGGACGACCAGCAAATATCAGGGAGAGGGGGAGATTGGAGAACTCTCCGAAGAAGAGGAGGAAGAAATACATAGAGTAAAACCTGATAGAAGGGATGAGCCAGAGACCCCTATGGTGTGCGGGCTGTAAAGGGAACCATCTCCAGGCAGTTTGCAAATTCAGGGATACAATCTGCCACCGATGCAAGAGAAGGGGGCATATTGCTGAAGCATGCAGAGCAAATCTACCAGCCTTCCCCAGTCAGAAACAAGCAGGGTTCCCTAATCATCCACATGGCCCACAACAAAGGGGATTCCAGAGACCTCCTCATTCAAATTACAGGAGGGAAGAGAATAGAATGGAGAAGGACAGAGACTATGAACACACAATAGTGGGGCATTCTGATCACCATAAATCAAAGAAATTCAACATCGCATTGCTAATAGTGATAATATGATAATAAAACCTTGTGATATGGAAATTGACTCTGGATCCTACATATCTATGGTGTCCTGAACAACTATAAAAGAAGCAATCCCTGGCATAACTCGACAACAAATAAAACCACATTTAATACTAAAAGATTTCCAAGGGAACAGAATTCCCATGTTAGGAAGAGGAATTTTTCCACTAAAATTCAGAAACTTCACTGGTGAATTGTCTTCAACCATCGTGGACAAAGAAGTACCAAGCCTTCTTGGAATAGAATGGTTTAGAGCCATAGGAGTAGAGGTGTCCATCCATACCACGCAAGCAGGGGAGCACAATCAAATGAGAGAGGACCTGCAGACTGAATTCAAGGATGTGTTCGACGGAACCCTAGGCAAGTATAAGGGGACCCCTATTTCCCTCAACCTTGATCCAAATGTTCCCCCTGTCAGAATAAAACCAAGGCGAGTCCCTTTCTCCTTGAACCCAAAGTGGATGAACTATTAGATAAACTCATAGCCCAGGGAGTACTAGAGCCAGTTGATCACGCTAAGTGGAAGACTCCTATAGTCACTCCAGTTAAGCCAGATGGCTCAATCAGAATCTGTGCTAATTATAAAATTTCAATTAATACTGCATTGCAACAGAGCCAGTGCCAGTTGTACAACATCTATTGCATTCAATAGGAAAAGGGAAATTTTTTGCAAAATTAGACTTGGCTCAAGCCTATCAGCAGTTACCTTTGGATGAAGAAGTAGCAGAAGCTCAGACCATTGTAACACACAGGGGAGCTTTCAAATGCAAAAGACTGCAATTTGGGGTCAGCGTAGCCCCTGGAGTATTTCAAAGCTTAATGGAACGCCTATTACAGGGCATTGTGGGGGTGGTACCTTATTTTGATGATGTCCTCATGGCAGCAGAGGATAAAGAACAACTTAAACAAAGACTAAGGCTAGTCTTGAGCAGATTCCAAGAAGCTGGCCTTAAACTCAAAAAAGAGAAATGTCACATAGCAGTACCAAGTGTTGAATTTCTGGGATATCTAATTGATGAGACAGGTATATACTCCACTAATAGTAATATAAAATTAAGGAAGCTCCCACTTCAAGAAACAAAACAGAATTACAGGCTTTCCTGGGACTTTTAAACTTTTACAGTATTTTTCTACCACAGAAAGCGACAGTTGCTGAACCACTTCACAGACTTCTTGATAAAAATGCAGAATGGACTTGGGGGCACAGAGAAGCAACTGCATTTGAATCCATAAAAGGACTCCTAACTTCTAACAGTGTTCTAGTACAATATAATGAAACATTACCTCTTTCACTAATCTGTGATGCATCTCCTTTTGGGGTAGGGACCGTTCTCAGCCATAAATTCCCGAATGGCAGAGAAGCACCCATTGCTTTCTATTCAAAAACATTATCCAAAGCTGAATGGAATTACAGCCAGCTAGATAAGGAAGCACTGGCTGTAGTAGCAGGCATTAAGCGTTTTCACAAATATCTTTATGGGAGACAATTTGAACCAGTCACAGACCACAAACTACTCCTAGGCATCATAGCAGGAAACAAACCAACACCAAACATATTGTCCCCTAGAATGACAAGATGGACTGTTTTCTTAACTGCATATAACTATCGCCTTATACATCGACTGGGCAAGACCATAACTCATGCAGATGTACTCAGCCGTTGCCCCCTTCTGGAACCTGTTAAAGACCCAGCTCCAGCCACATCCATACCCCTGATGGAAGACATCGCCACTGACCCTATGACAGCATCAGAGATAGCCAAACACTCAGCCAAAGACAAAACTCTGGCACGTATTTTAAACTGGGTGTTGAGGGGATGTCCAGAAAAAGAGCTGGAAGGTGATTTTAAACCATTTAAAATTCGGCAAAATGAACTGTTCGTAATTAAAGGGTGTTTGTTGTGGGGGGATAGAGTTGTGATACCTGAGACACTGAGAGAACAAGTCTTAAGTATGTTGCATGAGGGTCACCCAGGGATAGTAAGAATGAAAGCATTAGCCAGAAGTTATACTTGGTGGCCGGGAATGGATAAAGAAATTGAAAAATGGGTTGCGGGTTGTACACCTTGTCAGGAAGCTAGACCCGCACCCCCTTCAGCACCAACCCTAGAATGGGAATCACCAAAAGCACCTTGGTCTAGAATACATATAAACCTGGCAGGGGCAATATAGGGGCAAACATTTCTAATGCATATTCAAAGTGGGTGGAAATAACGATCATGAAAACCACCACAGCAGACGTTGTGATTAAGGTATTGAGGAAATTGTTTGCCACACATGGGTTACCAGATGTTGTGGTATCGGATAATGGGCCCCAATTCACAGCAAACAATTTTGAATGTTTCCTAGCTGAACAGGGAATCTGCCACACATTATCAACACCTGGATACACCCAGAATAACGGGCTGACAGAGAGAACCATAAGGTTCACGAAGCAAAAATGGAACCAGGGGATTGGCAAATGAAAATAGACAAATTCTTAATGATACAACATATCACACCTTCGGCCACCACACACAGAAGTCCAGCAGAACTTTTAATGGGGCGGAAGTTAAGATCAGAGCTAGATAGTACAATCCAAGCACACCCGCAGATTTGACAAGTAAATGCAGATATTTGAACATAGGTCAATTGGTCTATGCTCACAACTATGCAGGGGGGCCACCATGGGTCCCTGCAAAGTAGTGCAAGTTACAGGCCCCCGATCTTATAGAGTAGAACTAGAAGATGGGAAAATATGGAGCAGACACATAGACCAACTCCGGGGATGATTGGAATGGAATCTGATTGACCAGAAAACCTCAGAAACAGAAACACAACATAGAGAGGTAAGACCAATCCTAACAACTACAAATACTGAAAACACAAGGCTCCCCACTCTAGGGTGGGACTCAAACTCAAGTACACCGCAGGATAATTTAGCTGAAAGGGGGGAAATCCAGCAAAGAAACTCAGAGCCCTCTGTTCTGTCGGAGCCAGCCCCGCCCCTGAAAAACCCTGAGGCTGGCTCTGGAGTGACAACAGACCCAACTAGTCAGGTTGCTACCACTGGGGGGTGGTGAACTGCAAAGGTCCAGTCGCACTCACAGGAGTCCCTCCTACTTACGTGATTATGTCTGTGAGTGAGAGCTGATTGAATTAATGCTTCTTCCAGGAGGGGAGGGGTGTTAGATATTCAATGGGAAAAGTCAGTGATGTCAGACTTCCCTCATTGGTTCATTTTCCAGGCGGGAAAATGAACGGCCATCAGTGGCTGAAATTGTGGACAGCAGTCTGTAAAAAGAACAGCAGGTACACCGGCGGCAGTCTTTTGTTCAGAGCTAAATAAAGAAATCCTTTCCTTCTACCATTGTCCTGCCTCTTCAATCTAGCCCATATCTAACACTATCAACAATTTGTCTACATTGTCAAATCCATAGTAAAATTAATAAAGCCAAAACAGATGTCTTATCTGCTTATCTAGGTGTTGGTGGCTGGAGAGGATATGGAGTTACATATATTCTCTTCTATTGGAAGTTATAAATGTATTTATATTTTAGCCCCTAGATACATCAAAATTTTCTTCTTTCCATAATCTTCCCTTTCTAACAGATAAAGTTTGGTTTTGGTATTCTGTTGACTAAAATGTTCCAAATCACAGCAGAACTTCTGCTTTCTCTGCATCTGTAGTTGGATTGTAAACTTGGATCATTTTAACATTGCTTTATTTGCCTTGGACTCAAAACTGAGATCATTCTATCATTTTGGGACTTACAGGTGAAACTTGAAAAATTAAAATATCATGCAAAAGTTCATTTATTCCAGTAATGCAACTTAAAAGGTGAAACAAATATATGAGATAGACTCATTACATGCAAAGCAAGATAGTTCAAGCTGTCATTTGTCATAATTGTGATGATGATGGCTTACAGCTCATGAAAACCCCAAATCCACAATCTCAGAAAATTAGAATCTTACATGCAATCAATAAAACAAGGATTGTACATAGAACAATATCGGACCACTGAAAAGTATAAGCATGCATATGTACTCAGTACTTGGTTTGGGCCCCTTTTACAGCAATTACTGCCTCAATGCGTCATGGCATGAAAGCGATCAGCCTGTGGCACTGCTGAGGTGTTATGGAAGACCAGGATGCTTCAATAGTGGCCTTCAGCTCTTTTGTTCAGTCTCATGTCTCTCATCTTTCTCAGGTCAGGCGAGATTGCTAGCCAATCAAGCAGAGTAATCCCACGGTCATTGAACTAGGTTTTGGTGCTTTTGGCAGTGTGGGCAGGTGCCAAGTCCTGCTGGAAAATGAAGTCAGCATCCCCATAAAGCTCGTCTGCAGAAGGAAGCATGAAGTACTCCAAAATCTCCTGGTAGACGGCTGCATTGACCCTGGACTTAATGAAGCACAGTGGACCAACACCAGCAGATGACATGGCTCCCCAAATCAACACAGACTGTGGAAACTTTACACTGGACTTCAAGCATCTTGCAGTGTGTGCCTCTCCATTCTTCCTCCAGACTCTGGGTCCTTGGTTTCCAAATGAGATGCAAAAGTTCCTCTCAACAGAAAAGAGGACTTTGGACCACTGAGCAACAGACCAGTTCTGTTTTTCTTTAGCCCAGGTAAGACGCTT
Source organism: Bungarus multicinctus (assembly GCA_023653725.1). Classification (NCBI taxonomy): domain Eukaryota; kingdom Metazoa; phylum Chordata; class Lepidosauria; order Squamata; family Elapidae; genus Bungarus; species Bungarus multicinctus. The sequence continues at coordinate 169,732,477 of CM042836.1, forward strand.
CTGACATTGTTTGTTGTTTAGGAGCGGCTTGAGAAGAGAATACGACATTTGAAGCCTATGTCCAGGATCCATCTGTGTGTGGTAGCTCTTGATGCACTGACTCCAATCTCAGTCCACTCCTTGTGAAAGTCCCCAACACTTTTGAATGGCCTTTTCCTAAATCCTCTCCAAGCTGCGGTCATCCCTGCTGCTTGTGCATCTTTTTCTTCCACACTTTTCCCTTCCATATAACTTTCTATTAAAGTGCTTTGATAAAGCACTTTGGGAACATCCAACTTCTTTTGCAATTACCTTTTAAGGCTTTCCCTCCTTATGGAGGGTGTCAATGATGGTTTTCTGCATAACTGTCAGGTCATCAGTCTTTCCCATGATTGTGATTCCTAATGAACCATACTGAGAGACCATTTAAAGGCCCAGGAACCCTTTGCTGGTGTTATGGCTTAATTAGATGATTAGAGTGGGACACTTTGAGCCTAGAATATTGAATCTTTTCACAATATTCTAATTTTCTGAGATTGTGGATTTGGGGTTTTCATGAGCTGTAAGCCATAATCATCTCAATTATGACAAATCACAGCTTGAAATATCTCATATATTAGGTTCACCTTTTAAGTTGCATTACTGAAATAAATGAACTTTTGCACAATATTCTAATTTTTCAAGTTTCACCTGTATGTCCCAGTACTAACTTTAATATCCTTTTGTTAATAATGATGGCTACTCCATTTTTAATGCTTTTCTTGTCCATATAGTAGAAGATCTGACGCTCCTCCATTCCAGTACATTTCATTTCGTTGAAACTCAGAATGTCAGTGTCCAAGAATAGCAAGTTTGCCCTGACTTGCAATGCCGACATTCCATTTCCAATGGTATACATATCTCTACAGCTTCAACTTTTCCTTTTGCCTCTGGGCATATCAGTAGCTTGATATTGGCAGTGCTACTTTTGCTTACCCTTAGTGCTGAATACCCTCTGACCTGGAGGGTATCTGATACTACATTGTTATAAATACCCATTTGGTTTTCTTTGCAGATGACAGAGTGTATTACCATGTTCTTCTCCTGCAGATTGTATCTGATCTGATCCTCCTTCTGTGATCTGCTGGTCATAGATGTAACTATCTCAGAGTGTACATTCCCAACTCTATAAGCTGAAAAGGATATGCTAATGCCTTCAAGATTACAATCCAGAAAGGGTACACTTTGGCTGAATACTAAAAGAAACAATTGCAATCACAGGGCTTTAAAAAAACACAATTAAGATAAAATAATATTTTATGCAAAAATATAAGCCTGAGAGTTTGGTTTAATCTGCTATAGACCCATGTGAAGTAACTGTTGAAATCAAATTGGCAACCAATGTGTTTTTGTGTTTTTCACAAAGAAAAAAAATGGCTGGATTGTTTTCTTTTCCCTTAAAAATAAAGATGATGAGGCTGAAACTGCCAGCCACAATCCTATTGTTAAAGCCCTCCTGCTTCCAAATAACAGACTTTCTCTAGCTACTGCAGTCTGGGATCCTCACCAATGAGAAGGTCTCAGTGGCAGATATCCCATTGTGAAGTTGACTCTCCAAGCAGCAAAATTCCTGGAGCATCTGTTCACTCACTGAAGAAGCACTGCAGGGGAAAGCAACACTTGGTAAAAGAGCCATGTGGCTGCTCAGCAGTGAATCCTGAAGCAAAATTACAGACACCACCATCTAGAACATGGAGTTCCAATGTTGTTGATAATACAAAAATGGTTTCACCCTTCCTTCAGAAATTATCCATAGGGAAAAAGTTGTTTGTGATAGTAACTTTCTAAACAAGTAGTTCCAGTAGTACTTATGTAGGGTAAGAGCAATTATCAAGAGAAGTGGTCAATCTTCTTAGGGATGTGCTCAAGTAGAGAGCAAACCATCTCTTATAGGTGCCTTCATTGGGCTCCAGTGGAGAACAAAGAGTTGGACTTAGCCTTCTGTGCTTTTGTGCTAAATTTTAACGACTTGGAATTATTTCTCTACAAAGAATTACTTGAATATAATCATGAGATTTAATTCTGCACATTGCACAAAAACTTGAAATTAAGCTTGTTTTAGAAGCATCAATTGCTCTCATGGACAGATGTTTAGTGGTCCATTTATAGCTGTCATCCTTCATTTCATCATACCTCACCATAACTAGAAGTATTTCAAGTCTACTGAGGTAGCCTTAAATTTTAAATTCCATACATTAGTAATACTGAAAAAAATCATTTGCTTTTGTCTTTTAAAAAGGTTATTTATAGGCTGCCTAGAATGTCAGAGAAAAATAGATAGATCATGTGGTCAAAAAGCATCCTTATAATAAAAGAAAGCTTTTAATGGATGATGACTATTGGGATAACATTAATCCAGTATTAAGACTTTTACGGGAAAACATACAAATGCAATTTGTCTTTTTAACTGTCAGGTGCATTTCTGAAGCTTTAGAATCTGCAGCTTCCAGTAGCCTTTTGTCTTTCTGTCATGGCAAGAATATCTTGGACAGCTGAAAGAGATTTGTAAGTTATCTTTCTCAAAATTCATCAGCTAATTCAAGGAACCTAATTAGAACTGCCATTTTGATGAAACACACTAAGCCCCAATACCAACTAGTAGTGTTGATCACAAGACCATACAAAATGGGACTATGATGAATATAATGTATACGAAAATTATAGACAGGTACAATTTCTGAAAACATGCAGAGACAAAAATGAATATAAAGAAAATTAATGTATATCACTTTGTGAAAGTTAAACAGGAGATGTATCATTTTACATACACTATGAAAAATTAGTCATACAGAAGAAATATTTCACAAGGGATAAAGCAGGGTTTTTTTCCCTTCTATTTTATATACTGTTTGTTTTATATCTGAGAGAGAGAACAGGAACATTTGACAAAGCCACATCTTCAATAAACCCGTATTATGGATTGAGTTCTAAAATAATGATGGGTTCTAACATTTTATATCCATCAATATTGTCATCAGCCGAGTTCCCCCAAAATGCTACAATGATAAAGATACTGATTTTTTAGCCTCTCATTAGGAAATTATAGAGTGGGTGGGGCACTCTAGATATTGCTCACACCTATCAATTCTAACCTCTTGGCCAATGGAGAGAGATGCTGGAGATGCAGTTCACCAACATGTGGAGATCTTAGATTGCCTTCTTCTGCATCTTTAGAATGTAGTTAGAACTGATTACAAACAAAAATATGGACAATTGGAATGAGTGAAGAAATGGAGGGCTCCTCCTCTTTCCTTGAGTTGATTGCAATGGAGACTACAGCTTCCATTGTTAAGTTATGATGATTGTAAATCAAGACAGCCACGTGTTGATTTTACAACAATTTTGCTGCAGTCATTAAGTGAATCAGTATGATTCACTATGAGCATGTTTTGCTGGAAACTTGCCAAAAAGGCCAAAAACTGGCAAAAACACTGTAAATTGGAGTCATAGCATAACAGTTTAACTGATTATTAATATAACCCTGGCCCTCCCAAAGTACCTCCGCAGGCAGCATGCAGCAGTGTCAGCGGGCCTGTGGACATGGAGCAACCCCCGGCTCTCCCAAAGTAACTCCGTGGGCAGCGGGCAGCGGTGCCATGGATGTAGAGCACCCCCATAGCCCTCCCAAAGTACCTCCGTGGGATGTGTGCAGTGACAGCAGCGGGGCTGTGGATGTGGAGCACCCCCCTGGCCCTCCCAAAGTACCTCCACGAGCAGCATGCGGCAGTGGTGACGGGGCCGTGGAACAAGCCCCTGGTTCTTCCAATGTACCTCTGTGTGTGGTGGGTGGCAGCGGCGGAGCCATGGAGCAGCTCCCCAGCCCTCCCAAAGTATCTCCATGGGCAGTGGGCAGCGGTGACCGTGTTCCAACCGGGAGGGCAGGGACCTGGCTGCCTCCCATAAGCAGCACCGTTGCTGCAGCACCTCAGCCACCTTTGCCCACTTCCTTTCATTTTGTCCCTTGTAGGACAGAGGCAGTGGAGGTGCTGCAGTGATGGTGCTGCTTATGGGAGGCAGCCAGGTCCATCGCTGTACCGGTCAGAGCACTGCCACTGCAGCTCACTGCGCTGCAGCTGCCACGTGGATGGGAGAGTGCCACATGGCGGCTTAGCCAGCCAGCTGAGCCTGGGGATGGGGGCCAGGTAGGTAGGCCCCAGCCAGCGCCATCGGCGGGATGGGGCCACGCCTGTGGGGAAGCCAGCCAACTAAGCCTAGGGATGGTGGGGGAGGGGCTAGTGTGACTTGCAGGCTTACCTGTGAGCAGGCAGATCAGGGCTGCTCAGTTGGGGTTAGAGTTAGTCTAACCCAGCTGGTAGAACAGTGGAGAGGCTCGTGGTGGGAGGGGAAAGGCAACTGGGGCTTGCAGAGCCTCACTCACCCAGGGAGATCATCAGATCAGGCAGGGCCGCAGCGAAATGCAGGCAGCAATGGCTGGCCTGGCAGGCGTGCAAAAGCAGGCTGCAGGCATGTCGCACATGTGCATGATGTTGCACATGTGTGATAGTGACTGACTGGGCAGGAAGCGGAGAAATGGGTAGAGAGGAGTGGGGCCAACCAGAGGCCCAGTTTACCGGTTCTCCGAAGTATGGAGAATCATAACAACCAGTTCTACTGAATCGGTCCAAACAGGTAGAATCCCACCCCTGCTTCCCTCCCTTTCCATTAATAAATGTGTGTGTGCCTGATTGTGCATTTTCAGGCAACTTCCATCGGTCCAAATCCTTTCCTCCAGCGGATCTGTCCTTCCATCTCAAGATACCACATGGAACTTTGTCAATATTACTCTTTTAGTAATTTACATGAAAATTCAACACTGTTCTTTGGATGCAACAGTTTTTTCTTCGTCCTTTGTATTCCGCCCTTAATGCTGAAAACAATAGAAATCCAGGCACACCATTTCAAAGTACATGTTTTGAAATGCATTTTCCCATATATCTAATTATATTTCAGTTCTACTTATATGTTCAGCCAAACAGATGTAAAAAAACAAAACCAGCATCTTTTCTACAGCAGATGTTCTAGTTAAGACACCAGCACACCAGGGGTGAAAGGTACAAACTTACTGGAAAGAATAAAGCATTCTAGCAGCAATTTAACAAGGAATAGTATAAATAGCAAGTTAAATAATTTGTAAAGAATTTCATTAGCTGCCAGTGCAAGATGCGAGGGAAGATGAAAATGTGCCTAGTAACTATGCACGACAGAACCGCTATTACAGAACCCACAACTCCTCCGAGATGTACACATTTAATCAGTACTATAATCACTGTGTTACTGCCTCAGAGGTCTCAACCACAGGAATCATTGGTTAGGCATTACTGGACTGAGATCTATCACCCGTGTGGGTTCAAGTAGGTGGCACATCAGATGCCAGCTGTCGGTGGGTTGCAGCTGCTGCGGCCTGGACTTGGGTCCCACCTGGTTCGGCCTTTGCCTGGTCGTTGGCAATCAGGGAAGATCCAGCCAAAGACAAAACTGACATATTCCTCACAACATCTGTGGGCCCTGAGAAACGTCCCCCTATCTCAGAGTTGGCCCGCTTGCCTTTCCAAGGCCTTTCTCAAGGACGGATCTTGGGATCCGGAGAGATGGTGGGGTCGCCGGAAATGTGGGAGGGAGGGTTGTTTTAAATTTTTAATTAGATTCTTAAAGGGGTTAGGGTTGGCCGGGCGGGGGTTGGGGGACAACCCGCCTGGGGCTGGGACCGGGTCGTGGGTTGAGCGTTGCCGGGAGGGTTTGGGATCGGACGGGGCTGTATTGAGGATGGGGGGTTGTCCCAGGGAGGGTGATTTTAAAGCGATTAGTACGGTGAGCGGGAGAGGCAGATTTGGCGGTTATAGGGGGCTACATTCTGTTCTGGGAGCGCGCCCCCGCTATTTGTCGGCGGTGGCGCGCTCCGACCCCCTTGTTATATCCCGTTCCCCGGGGGGTGTGAGCGATCGGGCCCGGGGCCTTCGGCTGATGTTGTGTAACACCAGGTCCGTTATTAATAAGGCCCCCCTCATTTATGATTTGATCTGTGAGGGGGGAGCGGACCTGGTGGGTATTACCGAGACCTGGCTGGGCCCAGAGGGGGGAGTGCCCCTTGTGGAGATGTGCCCAGCCGGGTTTCGGGTTTTTCATCGGCCGAGGGCCCAGGGGAGGGGCGGGGGTGTTGCGGTGGTTATTAAGGAGGATCTGTGTCCGAGGGAATCCACTGTTTCTCAGACGACCGGGTGTGAGTCTCTTTTCGTGAAGTTCGGTCCCAGGGTGCAGGTGGGCTTGCTGATCGCATACCTGGCTCCCTGCTATGCGGCATCGGCCCTGCTTGAGCTCCTCGAGGTTATAGCCGGCGTGGCGGTTGAGACCCCCAGGCTTATGGTCATGGGGGATTTCAACCTCCCTTCTGCCGGCGGTACCACGGGGATTGCTCAGGAGTTCATGGCTTCCATGACAGCCATGGGCCTGACCCAGTTAATTCGGGACCCTACTCACGTGGGAGGTCACACCCTGGATTTAGTTTTTGTCTCTGATCAGTGGCAGAGTGGTCTGGGTGTAGGGGACATAGTCATAGAACCCCTGTCATGGACAGACCATTCGCTCCTGAAGCTCGACTTCCGTTCCGCACCCCCCGACCGCAGGGAGGCGGGGCCGCTTAAATGGTACCGCCCCAGGCGCCTGATGGACCCGGATAGGTTCCTGATGGAGCTTGGGCCATTTCCCGAAGCTCACACACACGACTCGGTTGAGGGCCTGGTTGCCACCTGGGATAGGGTGGCTGCTGGGGCCCTTGACCGGGTCGTGCCCTTGCGGCCTCTGACCCGGTGCCGATCCCAAATGGCTCCTTGGTTTTCTGAGGAGCTAAGGGAGATGAAGCGCCGGAAAAGACGCCTAGAGAGTAATTGGAGAGCTAGCCGTTCTGAGTCTGACCGAACACTTCTACGATCTTATATTAAGACGTACTTAGTGGCGATAAGGGTGGCGAGGAGGACTTACCTCTCCACCCTTATTGCGTCCGCGGAAAACCGCCCAGCCGCCCTGTTTAGGGTGACCCGCTCCCTTTTAGAGATGGAAGCGCGGGAGGATCCCTTACAGGGACGGGCTGAGGAGTTTTCTAGGTTTCTGCAGGACAAAATCGCTCAGATTCGGGACGAGCTGGACTTCGACTGGGCATCTCCGGGCGGGGGAGCGGGGGTGGATATCGGTGAGGCCATTTGGGTTGAGTTCGACCCTGTTACTGTAGAAGACGTGGACAGGGTGCTGGGGGGACTGAATGCCACCACCTGTTTGTTGGACCCGTGCCCCTCCTGGCTGGTTTTGGCCACTCGGGAGGTGACACGAGGCTGGTTCCAGGGTATTATAAACGCTTCCTTGAGAGAGGGGCTTTTACCCGCCGCCTTGAAGGAGGCGGTGGTGCGGCCCCTCCTCAAGAAACCGTCCCTGGACCCAGCATTGTTATCAAATTATCGTCCTGTCTCCAACCTTCGCTTTGTTGCGAAGGTTGTAGAGAGTGTGGTGGCCCGTCAGCTCCCCCGCTTCCTGGATGAAGCGAGTTATCTTGACCCCCTCCAATCGGGCTTCAGGCCCGGGCACAGCACGGAGACGGCGTTGGTCGCGTTGGTTGATGATCTCTGGAGGGCTCGGGACAGAGGTTGTTCCTCTGTCCTGGTCCTGTTAGATCTCTCGGCGGCTTTTGATACTGTCGACCACAGTATCTTATTGCAGCGGTTGGAGGGGTTGGGGGTTGGAGGCACCGTGTTGCGGTGGTTCTCCTCCTTCCTCTCCGACCGCTCGCAATTTGTGTTGACGGGGGGGCAGAGATCGTCCCCAAGGCCCCTGCTTTGTGGGTGCCTCAGGGGTCGGTGCTCTCGCCCCTTCTGTTCAACATTTATGTAAAGCCGCTGGGTGAGATTATCCGTGGCTTTGGGGTGGAGTTCCATCAGTACGCTGATGATACTCAGCTGTACATCTCCACCCCGGGCCACCCCAACGAAGCCGTCGAAGTGATGTCCCGGTGCCTGGAGGCCGTGCGGGGTTGGATGGGTCGTAACAGGCTTCGTCTCAACCCGGCCAAAACCGAGTGGCTGTGGTTTCCTGCGCCCAGATACAGCCAGCTTATTCCTTCGCTGGCCGTGGGGGGAGAGGTTTTGACCCCCGTGGAAAGGGCACGCAACTTGGGTGTCCTCCTGGATGTGCGGCTGTCTTTGGAAGAACATATTGCAGCCGTCACCAGGGGGGCTTTTCATCAGATTCGTCTGATTTACCAGTTGCGGCCCTTTCTGGATCTGGGCGCACTTCGCACAGTCACTTCTGCCCTCGTTATCTCCCGCTTGGATTATTGCAATGCTCTCTACATGGGGCTCCCCTTGAAGAGTCTCCGGAGGCTGCAGTTAGTTCAGAATGCAGCCGCGCGGGTGATCGTGGGCGCCCCTCGGGGCGCGCACGTAACACCACTTCTCCGCAGGCTGCACTGGCTTCCTGTGGCCTTCCGGATTCGATTCAAGGTGGTACTGACGGTATTTAAAGCGCTCCATGGCTCGGGACCTGGGTACTTACGGGACCGCCTGCTGCCATCAACAACCTCCCGCCGCCCAGTACGCTCCCACAGGGTCGCCCTACTTGGGGTTCCGCCACCTGATCGCTGTCGGCTAGCGGCCCCGAGGGTGCGTGCTTTCTCTGTGGGAGCGCCCTCCCTGTGGAATGATCCCCCCCGGAGATACGAGCCATGACAGATATCCTCTCCTTCCGGCGCGCAGTTAAGACCCTATTTTTTAAACAGGCTGGCCTGGCCCAGTAAGGGTTAAAGGGGTTTTAAGTTAATAGGGTTTTTAAAATTTTAACTATTTTTAAACTTTCGGGATGCAGCTATATTTATATTTAATTCGGTTTTAAACTCTATTTAATCTTGCATTTTTGTATTTTAATGTATTTACTAGGCTGTACACCGCCCCGAGTCCCTTTTCGGAGAGGGAGCGGTATAGAAATATGATCAAATAAATAAATCAAATAAATAAATTCTCAAGGCGGCTTTGGAATTTCAGAATCTTCACATAATAGATGAGTGAGTTTTGAATCATTAAGGAAATTATGCAAATGGAGTTTTGACATTCATGTAACATGTCTAATGATGTGCTTAACATTTAGATCAGACCTGCAAAACCTATGACTCATCAAGTTGAAAGCCTTCACATCGGACGGCTCATAAGAACTTCATAATCATAATGTTTTGGCAATCTGCCTCTGCTCTCAGACAATCCACAGGCCTCTGTATTTTAGAATTAGAAGCCTAACAGAGACAATTCAGCGGCCTTCCTTGATAAAGACAAGGGTTTACATATTGTTTTCACCATGTACTTAACCAAGATTTGTTTAAGATTTAATAAGTCACAATAAGACAGGTTCACAGACTACATTAAGCCACAGTAAACCAAGACACGTTTTCTTAAATAGGAACCAAAGTATTCCAATTCATTCTACTATAATTACATCTGCTTAGGATTAGGTTCTTATAGCAATTTTTCACTTTTCAAAAGATCATAGTTTGAAATAACATGAAAAATAAATCAAAAAAGTCATCTAACCTTTTGCATGATTATTAATTTCTTCTCCCATTTCCACCAATGCAGAAGTGGTATTCAGCAGGTTCTGACCAGTTCTGGAGAACCAGTAGTGGAAATTTTGAGCAGTTTGGAGAACCGGCAAATACCACTTCTGACTGGAGATTTCCCCTGCCACACCCACCAAGCCATGCCCACTGAGCCAGTAGTAAAAAAATTTTAATCCCACCACTGCACCAATGATAGAAGGCTAGAGCTAAATGTTCAGAAGTCAGTCTGGTTTTTGGGATCCTTGCAGACCAAAGCTGGGCTCAAGCAACCAAGCACCTACTACACTTGCTTGTACCTACTGCTTTTGTTGTCTGTTTGCTTGAGAAATGGGGTTTTAGGGGGATAGAGAAGTCTTAGAAAGAATCCTGTGGAAGGCTTCTACTTCCGAGCTTCTTTGCCCTTGCAAGGAAACCCATCTCTTATTTTAGCTCTGCAAATTGGAGGTATATTGACAATTCCACTTGTGCTGTTTTGCCCTGAAATCCAGCTTGATGGAATAAGTATAAGTTATGGTTTGCTGGGGTTTAATGATAGGTTTATAATCTATGAACTGTTTTGTTTTTATGGCCATTGTTTCATGATACTTTAGTATTTATTCTAAAAACTGTTTTAAAAGCTTCTGAGTGAAATGAAAGAGGTATAAAATTTAAAAATAAATAATGCAAACATGCACATTGAAATCATTATTTTCTTTCACTGGCTATGTTAATTCTTTTTCATGGTTTATATAGCTATATAGGCACAAACATAATTTATATTTGTTATCAAGGAAGTTATAAATATAGTCTGCACAAAATATCAGAGAAGTAAAATAACAGTACAATTTATGCTTCCTTGCTTCTTTGAAATGGAGTTAAACTATATCCTGGAAAATAGCCATGTTTGAAATCTTGGTTGAACAAGGACTTATCAAGATGCATCTGCCATTATATTTTCTCAGAGGTACGTTAAAGTATTTTACACAGTGGTGGAATTCAAAATGTTTTACCGGTTCTGTGGGCGTGGCTTATTTGGTGGGCATGGCTTGGTGGTCATGTGACTGGATGGGTGTGGCTTAGTGGTCATGTGACTGGGTGGGCATGGCCAACTCAATGTCACTCACATCAAGGGGTGCCTCACCTGGCCCCTGCCCTCTCAGCCATTCCTTGTCACCCAGCCTCAACTTATCTATAATTCTGTAAAAATGTTGTTCACCTTTTTTGACTTTATTATCTGCATACTATAGATGTACTTTCATGGACCACTGAAAGGAGGAAATGACTCACATGCTTTACCCAAGAGTGTGATTAGGCAACAGGCTTTTAAGGGGCTGCCACAAAGAAAGGGGGACAATATATTTTCCAAAGAAGCAGAATGCAAACAAGAAGCAATGGATGGAAACTGAACAGAGAGAAGCAACCTAAAACTAAGGAGAAACTTCCTGACAGTGAGAACAATTAACCAGTGTTACTGACTGTCTCCAGAAGTTCTGGGTGCTCAATCATTGGAAGTTTTTAAGAAAAGACTGGACAGCCATTTCTCAGAAATGGTATAGGGTTCACCCCAAGGTCCCTTCTAAGTATTATTATGACACCTTTCCCAGGATTTCTACTCAGAGTTTGGCATCCTCAGTTTTCTTGCCTGAGCTGGGGGTTGGACTAGAAAACCTCCAAGGTCCCTTTTCAACTTTTGTTAAACACATGTGTATTTTATGCTCTGGACTATTGATATTGAATGCATGTAAACCCTGAAAAATATGTGGTAGCCCTGGGCAAAAGAAAGGCAGAAAAAATTCTCTGTGTAGGGACAGTGTAAAATATTAACACATGATAAATAATGTAACAATTAAAAATAATAGCAGAGTTTTATCTCACTCTCTTCCTAATCTTTCTTTCTTTCTTTCTTTCTTTCTTTCTTTCTTTCTTTCTTTCTTTCTTTCTTTCTTTCTTTCTTTCTTTCTTTCTTTCTTTCTTTCTTTCTTTCTTTCTCCCACCCTCTCTCTCATACATACACACACACACACACACACACACACACACACACACACACACACACACACACACACATAAAGAGAGAGAGAGCGAGAGCACTTAACAGACAAGTATTTTGGAAGCAGCTCCTTTAAATTTCTCCAAGGCTGGAATGGATTCCCCTACCTCTTCTGTCAGACCACACTCCTTCTCACTCCAGCACTTTAACTCACAAGGGGAAAGTAATACTTGCAGCATCCATGGGGAATCCTTGGAGAAATTTTTAAAGGACCTGCCTGCTGCTTCCAAAATGCATTTTTTTTATGTTGCAAAAGTGCTCCAAGGCTCAATTCACTCCCACCCCCTCTGTCAGACCGCACTCCTTCTCACTCAAGCACTTTAACTCACACAGGGAAAGCGATACTTGCAGTGTCCAAGCCTTTCTTCCTTTTCCCTAGGGAGAAAGAGGATGTGAAGAATGGAAAGCTAGGAGAGCGATCGCAAGTGAGCAACTGGGTGACCGTGTTGGGGGCGTGGCCAGCCAGGGGTTGCCACTGGTTTGGCGACCCACGCCAAATAACCGCTACCAGTTTGCCCGAGTAGGTGAGAACCGGCTGAATAGCACCTCTGATTTTACAGCATTGATTTGCCATAGTCTATGTGATCCAGAGGACAAAATGAAATTGAGCCACGGTGGTGCAGTGGTTAGAGTGCAATACTGCAGGCTATGTCTGCTGACTGATGGTTGCTTGGCTACCTGCAATTTGGCAGTTTAAATCTCAACAGGCTCAAAGTTGACTCAGCCTTCCATTCTTCTGAGTTGGGTAAAACGAGGACCCAAATTGTTGGGGGCAATATGCTGAGTCTGTAAACCACTTAGAGAGGGCTGTAAAGCACTGCAAAGTGGTATATAAGTCTAAGTGCTATTGCTATTGATCAATTTCAGAAATCTTTACAAAAACTAATATAATGACAAGCCCAACCTCCCATTTTGGCTTATTGCTCCCTTGCTCAGTTTGTGGCTGGGCAACCTAGAAACTCCTGGGCATTCTTTCAACCCTGGGCATTTGCACCTTTTCCCCCAGGGGCTTTTGATGTGGAGGCTCAAGCAGAGGCAGACGGGGAGGGAGACAAAGCCATTGTGAGGCAAACTCTGCCCTTTTTATACCTGATGGTGACAATAGAATCACTTCTGCTAGTAACTCACCACCACCACCTCCCAATCCTATTTTTTTTTATCTCCCTGTTATTTAGGCACTCAACAATGTGCCAATCAATTGCCAATCAATTAAGCAAAAGTAGGTAGAATTGGCTAACTGCGAAGATATGGTGGTACAATTTTACTCCTCCAACTACATTGATTTGATATGCTGAAGCTTCTGTACTTAACCTCCCTGAATAGAAGAGGCAGATATTTCTTGCACATATGAGGCACATTCTGTCACCCCCACCCCTGCAGAACTTCCCTCATCATCTTCCCTATCCACATCTTCAAAACACTGCCTTCATTTCCAGCCCATATTTGAGGAAGTTAAAATGCTCTTAATCTTCCAATTTTAAAGTACATTTTCTATCTATTCTTGATGCAATGTTTACAGTGGGTATGATCTGGCCTACTTCACAGACCATTTAGTTGGTGATACAACCATGGTTTGAGGTCTGTTCAGCTTGCTATGGGTTCCATTCTGGGCCCTTGTTACTGTCCTCCAAAAGTGGACGTCAGGCTAGTCCATATGAATGTCTCCATATATTTCTACCCATCTGGTCATGTCAGCTGGAGTTGGGTACACTCCAGGTTCCATCTATTAAACATTGGCGTTTTACAGGACCTAGCAAGAATATTTTCTACAATTCATTAACCCAACAACATCTGTAATTACCATTTATGTGCATTATATGTTGGGAGTAAATTATTAGCAGTAGATTTTCAAAGAGTTATGATAAAGTAGATGACATTGTACAGATACAGTGTAAATACCATCCATCGAATAAATAATCTGCTGGCTATTTTCAGTATATGGTTAAGTTCTCAAAAAGCAGATAGTAGTCACAGCCAGGAGAGCTTTTGCACAACTTTGGAGTGTGCGTCAATTGCAGGGAAAGGCTGCAATTGATGCACAAACCAAAGAAGTCCCTGCACTCAGTCATTCAGGCGCTAGTCATCTAATGATTAGACTATTACAATGCACTGTACATGAGGCTATCTTTGAAGAGCATTTGGAGGGTGCAGAGCATTTGGAGAGTGCAGAGTGTGGTGGTGCAGGCAGTTCTTGGGGCCCCAAGAATGGCCCACGTAGCACCACTCCTCCATAAGCTGCACTGGCTGCCGGTATGCTTCTGGGTGCAATTGGTAATCACCTTTAAAGCCCTTTCTGGCATGGGTCCAGGCTACTTAAGGGATCCTCTCATCCCACTGGAATTGGCCTGCCCCGCCCATGCTGGCAGACGAGGCATGCTGTGGGCCCTGTTGGCCCGAGTATTCCACATGGCAGGATCTAGGAGAAGGGCCTTGTCAACCTTCAAGATTTTCTTCCTTTGCTTTGCATCTTTTGGCTGTCATAAGTAACAGGGGAAGGAGGAGGGATATAGTTATGGGAAGCAAGCTGGAGGTTTTACAAAACAGAACTGTATAAGTTGGGGGTGGAGTTTCTTGCTTATGTTTCTATCCTATGCTATGCGTATATGCAGCTCTTTATCAAAATATGTCAAGGTCAATGGACAAAGGCCTCATCACCGATTAAATGGTACCGCCCCAGGCGCTGATGGACTGAGATAGGTTCCTGATGGAGCTTGGGCTGTTTCCCGAGACTCGCACACATGACTCGCCTGAAGACCTGGTGGCTGCCTGGGATAGGGTGGTGACCGGGGCCCTTGACCGGGTTGTGCCCTTGTGGCCTCTGACCCGGTGCTGATCCCATGTGGCTCCTTGATTTTCTGAGGAGCTGAGGAAGATGAAGCACCGGAAAAGATGCCTAGAGAGTGGTTGGAAGACCAGCTGTTCTGCATCTGACTGGACACTATTGCGGTCCTATGTTAGGACCTATTTAGTGGCGATAAGGGTGGCAAAGCGTTCGTACTTTTCCGCCCTTATTGCGTCCGCAGAAAATCGCCCGGCCGCCCTTTTTAGGGTGATCCGCTCCCTCTTAGATGACGGAGCACGGGAGGACCCCTTGCAAGGACAGGCCGAGGATTTTTCTATTTTTCTGCAGGACAAAATCGCTCAGATCTGGGACAGTTTGGACTCTGACTGGGCAACTCTGGGTGGGAGGGTGGGGGTGGATTTCAGTGAGGTCATTTGGGGGGAGTTTGATACTGTGACCCTGGAGGACGTGGACAGGATACTGGGTGAGCTTAATGCCACATGTTTACTGGACCCGCGTCCCTCCTGGTTGGTTGTGGCCATCCGGGAGGTTACGCGAGGTTGGTTCCAGGGCATTATCAACGCTTCCTTGAGTGAGGGGTTTTTGCCGGCCGCCTTGAAAGAGGCGGTGGTGAGGCCCCTCCTCAAGAAACCATCCCTAGACCCAACGCAGTTGTCAAATTATTGTCCGGTCTCCAACCTTCTCTTTGTGGTGAAGGTTGTTGAGAGTGTGGTGGCACGACAGCTCCCTCAACACCTGGAGGAAGCGATATATTTAGATCCACTCCAATCAGGTTTCAGGCCTGGGTACAGCACGGAGACGGCGTTGGTCGCATTGGTGGATGATCTCTGTAGGGCGCGGGACAGGGGTTGTTCCTCTGTCCGGGTCCTATTAGATCTCTCGGCGGCTTTTGATACTGTCGACCACAGTATCCTATTGCGGCGGCTGGGGGGATTGGGAGTGGGAGGCACTGTGTTAAGGTGGTTCTCCTCCTTCCTCTCCGACTGCTCGCAATTTGTGTTGGCAGGGGGGCAGAGATCGACCCCGAGGCCCTTGTGTTGTGGGGTGCTTCAGGGGTCTGTGCTCTCACCCCTGCTGTTCAACATTTATGTAAAGCCGCTGAGTGAGATCATCCGTGGCTTCGGGGTGCAGTTTCATCAGTATGCTGATAATACTCAACTATACATTTCCACCCCGGGCCACCCCGACGAAGCCGTTGAAGTGATGACCTGGTGCCTGGAAGCCATGCGGAGTTGGATGGGGGTCAACAGGCTTCGGCTCAACCCGACCAAAACCGAGTGGCTGTGATTCCCTGTGCCCAGATACAGTCAGCTCATTCCATCGCTGACCATGGGGGGTGAAATTTTGGCACCCACGGAGAGGGCACGTAATCTGGGAGTCCTCCTGGATGTGCAGCTGTCATTAGATGATCATATATCAGCCGTCACCAGGGGGCTTTTTATCAGGTCCATCGGATCTACCAGTTGCGGCCCTTTCTGGATCGGGGCGCATTGCGCACAGTCACTTCTGCTCTCATTACCTCCCGCCTAGATTATTGCAATGCTCTCTACATGGGGCTCCCCTTGAAGAGCATCCGGAGGCTTCAACTGGTGCAGAGTGCGGCCATGTGGGTGATCTTGGGGGCTTCTCGGAGTGCCCATATTACACCACTCCTGCGCGAGCTGCACTGGCTTCCGGTGGCCTTCCGGGTGCGATTCAAGGTGTTGGTGACCATCTTTAAAGCGCTCCATGGCTTGGGACCCAGGTACTTGCGGGACCGCCTACTGCCACCATCAGCCTCCCGCCAGCCAGTGCGCTCCCACAGGGTGGGCCTCCTCAGGGTGCCGCCAGCTGGATGATGTCGGTTGGCAGCCCTGAGGGTGCGGGCCTTCTCTGTGGGAACACCCTCCCTTTGGAATGAACTACCGGCGGAGATGAGGGCCATTGCTGACCTGCGAATCTTCCGACGCGCACTCAAAACCCATCTTTTCCAACAGGCCGGTCTGGCCTAACGTTATGAGCAGGGTTTTAAATTTTTAATTCAATTTTAAATTTTATGTGGTTTTATTGGCTTCAGCCATTTATTTAATCAATTTTAAACTCTTCTTTAACTTTTGTAATTTGTATGTTTTATTGTGGCTGTTCAACGCCCCAAGTCCCTTTTTGGGAGAGGGGGGTGGTATATAAACCAAAATAATAATAATAATAATAATAATAATAATAATAATAATAATAATAATAATAATAACCACCTGGAGATGCCCACATGATGTTATGCACAACTCTTTTATTGGATGAGCCAATTGAACTATTGTGGGTGGGAACATTGCCATCACTTTGGATATGTGATTTACGCGCTCATTTTCTCAGATTCAGAATTCTTTTGATGCTACCACTTGATTTCCAGTAAAAGATATCTTTTCTCTAATTAATGGAGTCTAAGTATTTCTTTCTTGAATTTTGAATGGAGCACCAGCTGACATTATTCTGAATCTCACTTTACCAGCCCACCCAGAGAATTAATAAATTTTCTTCTGAAGGGGTCTGAACACAATGTCTAATCCAGCCAGTGACCTAGAAGACCTGGGAGCGACTGGAGGACCAGATTCCCTGCTGTTAGAGGTGGCAGGGGAACCCGACTTGTTAGCAGAATTAAATCTTGATGAAAAATAAGCTGTAAAGCCCAAACGGTCCCTGGGAGTTGGCTGGAAGGATCCGGAGGAAAAGCTCCCTCCAGGAATGACCACTACCTGTCAGCATGGAAGAGAAGAGCCATGGCAAGAGAAGGAAAGACAGAATTTTTTACTAACTCAAGCCCTGCATCTTCTAAATGAAGCTGTTGGAGAAACTCAAACTGATCAAAGGTACAGAGGGAAGCGGGGGAGGCAGCCCCAGTCAGGAGAACCAGAGCAGCTACCCCCATAAATCAACCTGGGCTGGTGCAACAGGCAGCAGCAGCCCAACAGGCAACAGCAGCAGGGGGAGTAATTGCCAGAAGGCGTAGAACTCCAAAGGTGCCTCTGTTGGAAGTAAAATAGGGAGGGGATCCCAAGGAGTTAGGTTTCTTCCTGGTACAAGTCTGGAGCCACATGGAAGAATATGGGGATGATTTTTCCTCGGAAGCAGCCAAAGTTAGATGTGTTACCAGGGCTCTGGAAAGAACAGCTGCAGAGTGGATGGTGACTTTGATAATCCCCCCCAGCTGACGAATTATGACCTGTTCATGACAGCACTGCGTGCCAGATTTGAAGACCCATTAGCTGAACATAAGGCTAGAATTAGGATGAAAACCATAAATCAGGGGTGGAGATCAGTGGCTGATTACACCCAGGAATTTAGAGAGCTGACATGCCATATTTGAGGCTGGTCCCAGGGAGCCCTGATAGAAGCTTTTAAAGATGGCTTGAATGAAGATGTTTATCAACGCTGTGTTGCCAGAAGAGACCTCAGTGAATTGCAGCTCTGGTACATGCTGGCAGCAGAGGTGGAAATTGATCTGACCTGAAACAGATGGCCCGTGGGGGGAGGCTTAGTTGGAGCAAGTCCTCCTCCACCAGCCCTTGAGAAGCCTTTAAACTTCAAAAGGAGGGCTGGCGGCAAAACCCAAAACCACTGCATGCTTCCGATGTGGGAAGGAAGATCACTGGGCTGCAGGCTGCCATGCCAAGCTAGAGCCAAAAGGGGCACCAGGAGGAGGAAGAAAACCTGAAAAAACTCCAGCCAAGCCTCATAAAATGGCACTTAAAGTGGAGGAGGTTGTAGAGATCGCCCCTCTGAAAGGAGAGGAGCTGGGAACTCCAACCTTTTCTGAAGAGAGTGATTCTGAGTCAGAAGACGACTCACCGGTAAGTCCAAACAAGGGCCCTATGATCATTCCAGTGAGATTAAGGGTACTCACGTCGGGAGCCAAAAGGGAAATGTTGGCCTTGTTAGACTCTGGGTGCACAAGGTGCATAATCAGCTCGGAAGTCGTAGAGAAAATGGGCTTAAGGCTAAAGACTTTAAAAATGTCCACAGCATTTTGCTAACTGGATGGATCGGTAGCCAGGGGCAGCCCTGCACATTTCATAATAGAAAAAGTAGAAATGATGATGGGGAAGCATAGAGAGTGTTTTATTGTTGCCCCTGGGATGGAGTGCCGCCTAATACTGGGTTTGCCCTGGCTTCAGAAATGGAACCCCCACATTGACTGGAGGAGGGGATCATTGCGCATACATACTGACGAACTCCCAGAAGGGGAGGGGCAATCTCAACAGAAACCCCAGAATCCCACAGTGCCTCCATGGGCACCGAGAATCTGAGGGGGAAGGAGAAAATTCCAGAAGAATATTAGGACTTAAAGGAGGCATTCAGTGAGAAGGCCTTGGACGAGCTCGCCCCCCATCGCTCAACAGATTGCAGTAGTGAAATTTTGCCAGGAGTGAAACTCCCAAAACCGAAACTATACTCGATGACACTGCGAGAGCTAGAAGAGCTGTGGTCATTCATTGATAAAAATTTGGAACGTTGTTTCATCCAACCTGCTAGGCCTCGAGTACCGACCCAATATTATTCCGTGAAAAGAAAGCTAGCTCTCTTCGTTTGTGTGTGGATTATAGGAACCTCAATGCAATTTCAATGGAGAACGCGTATCCCCTCCCCTTGATGAAGGATATGTTGGCCCTCTTAGCCAAAGGCAAAATTTTTACGAAACTTGATCTGAGAGAAGCTTACTACTGAGTTCGAATTAAGGAAGGAGATGAATAGAAAACTGCTTTTAACTGCCCAATTCAATGTTTTAGAAGGGGCCCCTTGCTGTATTCATGCAAATGATAAATCAGGTTTTGCACGAACATTTATACAAGCGGATGCTGGTTTATTTTGATGACATTCTTATCTACACAGAGACTCATGATGAACATGTGAAACTAGTGCGTTCAGTTCTGGAAAAACTTCAAGCTGCTGAACTGTACGCAAAGTTGTCCAAATGTAATTTCCACCAGGAAAAAATTGACTATTTAGGCTATCACATATCACATGATGGCATAGAAATGGATCCGGGGAAAGTTCGCACCATTTTGGAATGGGCCCCTCTCCGCACCAGGAAACAATTGCAAAGTTTCTTGGGGTTTGCTAATTTTTACCATCAGTTTATCCCTGCTTTTGCGAAGATTGCACTGACTATTACAAATCTCCTAAAAACCAAAGGGGAGTTGAAACTGAAACCTAGTAAACCACTGGAGTGGTCCATGGAGTGCCAAGCCACTTTTGAGAAGCTGAAACAATTGTTTGCTGGTGAACCAGTGCTCAAGCACCCAGACATGGATGCCCCTTTTGTAATCCAAGCCAATGCAAGCGACGTAGCAGTTGGGGCAGTGTTACTACCAGCAAATGAGATGGGGACCCTGCAACCATGTACATATACCTCCCATAAACTAACTGAGATCAAAAGACGATGGGCCATCTGAGAAAAAGAAGCTTTTGCAGTTTGCTGGGTTCTGTTAACCTGGAGGCATTTTCTAGAAGGGCAAAACACCCTTTTGAGGTGTGGATGGATCATAAGAATTTGGAGCCTTTGAAAATGCCTTGGAAGCTGTCTGCCAAGCAAGTTTGCTGGGCGCAGTATTTCAAACGCTTTAATTTTTCATTGAAGTACATTCCAGGGGGGAAGAACTTCATGGTGGATGCTTTATCTAGATTACCTCAATATAATAGTGTCCGCCCAGAAGTGGTCCGGCCTATTGAGAGAGGGGTCGCTTCCTACCGTCCTGAAGACGGCGGTGGTGCGGCCCCTCCTCAAGAAGCCTTCCCTGGATCCAGCTGTTTTAAACAACTACCGTCCAGTCTCCAACCTTCCCTTTGTGGCGAAGGTTGTCGAGAGTGTGGTGGCACGTCAGCTTCCTCAGTACCTGGAGGAAACAACTTACCTTGATCCGTTCCAATCGGGCTTCAGGCCTGGGCATAGCACTGAGACGGCATTGGTCGCGTTGGTTGATGATCTCTGGAGGGCTCGTGACAGAGGGTTCTCCTCTGTCCTGGTCCTATTAGATCTCTCAGCGGCTTTCGATACTATCGACCATAGTATCTTGTTGCGACGGTTGGGGGGGTTGGGAATTGGGGGAACCGTCTTTCGATGGTTCTCCTCCTTCCTCTCCGACCGTTCGCAATTTGTGTTGGCGGGAGGGGAGAGGTCCACCTCTAGGCCCCTGGTTTGTGGGGTGCCTCAGGGGTCGGTCCTCTCCCCTCTCTTGTTCAACATTTATATGAAGCCGCTGGGCGAGATCATCCGTGGTCTTGGGGTGAAGTGTCATCTGTATGCAGATGACACTCAGTTGTACATCTCCACCCCGGACCACCCCAACGATGCTGTGGGGGCTATGTCTAGGTGCCTGGAGGCCGTGCGGGACTGGATGGGCAGGAACAGGCTTCGGCTCAACCCATCCAAGACCGAGTGGCTGTGGTTCCCGGCGCCCCGATATAGCCAGCTGATTCCTTCGCTGGCTATTGGGGGGGAAATTTTGCCCCCCACAGAGAGGGCTCGCAATCTGGGAGTCCTCCTGGATGTACGGCTGTCGCTTGAACATCATGTCGCGGCCGTCTCCAGGGGGGCATTTCATCAGATCCGTCGGATCTACCGGTTGCGGCCCTTTCTGGATCGGGACGCCCTGCGCACGGTCATTCAGGCCCTTGTCACCTCTTGCCTGGACTATTGTAATGCCCTCTACATGGGGCTCCCTGCGGGGAGCACCCGGAGACTCCAACTGGTGCAAAATGCGGCCGCGCGGGTGATCATGGGGGCGTCGCGTAGCGCCCATGTGACGCCTCTCCTGCGCGAGCTGCATTGGTTGCCGGTGGCTCTCCGGGTTCGCTTCAAGGTTCTAGTTTTGACCTTTAGGGCGATCCATGGCATTGGGCCAGGTTACCTGCAGGACCGCATCCTACCAGTGATCTCCAGCAGGCCGGTGCGCTCATACAGGGAGGGCCTTCTCCGGGTCCCGTCGGCCACCATGTGTCGCCTGGCGGCCCCGAGGGGTAGGGCCTTCTCTGTGGCGGCCCCTGCCCTCTGGAACACTCTGCCGCCGGAACTATGTACCGGCACGGACCTGAGGGCCTTCAGGCGCGCGCTGAAGACCTGGCTTTTTGAGCAGGCCGGCCTGGGCTGAGGTGGTTTTAACTTGTCTCCATTGCTCTGTAATTTTAAATTGGGGTTTTAAGGGTGTGGGGTGGGTTTTTTCTTATTCGGCCAATATTTAATTTAATCTTCTTTTAACTTTTGTATTACTGTTGGGGTTTGGATTGGCTGTACACCGCCCTGAGTCCCTAGGGAGAAGGGCGGTATAGAAATTTTATAAATAAATAAAATAAAATAAATAAATAAATTGTCCCAGCCAAACAGTTGGTGGCTCCAGTGGTTACCAGAGCCCAGAAAAATGCCTCTTCTTTCTCTGCCATTGCACCTGCCCTGTAGAGCACCTTGCTTCCCAGATTGAGGTTAGCCAACCTTCCCGACATTCTAAAACAGTGGTTCCCAAACATTTTCAGTCCCCTTGGTGCTACAAACTCATCCTCGGTGCCCCCCACCCAAGGGTGGGATTCAAATTTCTGTGAGCATGGCCTAATTTGAGGGTGTGGCTTGCTGGTCACATGACTGGGTGGGTGTGGCTTGCTGGTCACGTGACTGGCTGGTGTGGCTTGCTGGCTGGGCATGGCTTGCTGGTCACATGACTGGGTAGGTGTGGTTTGGTGGTCATGTGACTGGGTGGGCGTAGGCAGGTAACCGGCAAACCAAATACAAGTGGTCCCCACTTAATGGCCAGTTGTTTAGCAAGTGTTCTAATTTATGACTGGCCTTCCCAGAGCTACTTGACCTGTTTTTGGAGTTTTGACAGTCATGCACACACATACACATACACTCTCTTCTAACCCTGCTGGAGCATGTCATTTGCAAAGCATCTCTCATTAGATTCTAGTAGTGAATAGAATCTAATCAGAGATGCTTTGCCCATTCTTGTTGATTTGTTTTATTTGTATTTCTTTATTTTATGTTGCTGAATTGCATTGACATGTGTGTTCCTTCTTGTGCACAGCCCAGAACTTTTGATTCTTTGCAGCAAAAATTACCGACCTCTGGCTTTGCTCTACTTTTCAAATGTGCCACTGTGAAGGGACAGAAAAAAAAAAAAGAAATAAAGAGGGAGTGAGGGAGGGAGGGAGGAGAAAGATAATATCTATTCTAGTCCAATCAACTGCTCCAGCAGGGTTAGAAGGGAGTGTGTGTGTGTGTGTGTGTGTGTGTGTGTTCTCCTGGTAATTTACCAATACATTTTGGTTTTGCTTCCTTCAGAATTGACAGTGTAATACATTGGGGAAAAGTAATTTTTTAGAGAGGAGATCTGGTCCAATGGATCCTGTTTAAAGCCTCAACAAAATGTGAGAGCTTCCTGATAGTCTTGACCATGTTTCATCCACAAAATCTTTAATAGAAGCCAAAGATGTTTCAATGTGCTGGTAAAGATGTTTCAATGTGGAAAAGGGCCGTAGTCTAAACTAGGCTTCATTTCAGTCTGATGCATCAGGTCTCTCTCCCTCCCTCCCTCCCTCCCTCCCAAACTGTCTTTGCTCTACTTTCCCGATGTACCTGCGGGGCTGGCACTTTGAACATGGCTGGATGGATGGATAGAGAGAGAGAGAGACAGAGAGAGACAGGTAGCTAGGTAGGTAGGTAGATACATTGGTAGATAGATAGGTAGGTAGATAGGTAGATAGATAGGTAGGCAGGCAGGCAGAGAGACCTTTTGGGTGAATGTATGGATAGATAGGTAGGTAGGCAGGCAGGAAGACAGACAGACAGACCTTTTGGATGTATGTATGGATAGGTAAGTAGGTAGGTAGGTAGATAGATAGATAGATAGATAGATAGATAGATAGGTAGATAAGGAAGTAGGTGGGTAGGTAAGTAGGTAGGTAGTAGGTAGGCAGGCAGGCAGGCAGGCAGACAGGCAGATCTTTTGGATGAAAGTATGGATAGATAGGGAGGGAGGCAGGCAGGCAGGTAAGCAGACCTTTTGGATGAAAGTATGGATAGATAGGGAGGGAGGCAGGCAGGCAGACCTTTTGGATGAATGTATGGATAGATAACTAGGTTAAGTAGGCAGGCAGGCAGGCAAACAGGCAGGAAGACAGACAGACCTTTTGGATGGATGGATGGATAGGTAGGTAGGTAGGTAGGTAGACAGAAAGACAGGCAAGAAGGCAGGTTGGTAGGCAGGCAGGCAGGCAGACCTTTTGGATGGATGGAGAGACAGACAGAATGCAACAACGGCGGCATTTTGGGAAAGTAGAACAAAGCCAGAGTGACTTTCCCAACGTGCTGCTGCCGCCGTGTTCAATGTGCCGGCTCTGGCGCAACAGTCAATGGGATAAGACTGCAGTGTCGGCACCTCGAACGCTCCCCTGCAGCCTCTTAGTGCCTCCCCTTCAGCAGCTGCTTCCGAGCAGAGCCTGTCCCGTAATCCCCAACATCGCTTCGCACCAACTTCTAGGCCTTGGCCCACCAAGCAAAACCTCCCGACACTTGTCTCGACCAGGAACACTCAACATGCCGAAAAGCCCACCCTACGTAATTCCTGTGACACAACTACGAGGTGGCGCATGCACTTTTACCTCACTTTCTTGGGGGCGTTAAGAGGCAGCAGGGGGCATTCGAGGCACCGGCTCCACAGGCTCCTTTGCAACAGTCAATGGGGTGACCATTGACTGTTGCACCGGAGCTTGTGGAGCTGGTGCCTCAAACGCCCCCCTGCTGCCTCTTAGCACCCCCTGCCAGCCCCTTGCCTCTTAGTGCCCTCCTAAGGCATCCCCCCCAGGGGGCACTACCACCCCCTTTGGGAACCACTGTTCTAAAAGAGCCTAAAGACCTGGCTGTGACAGTTGGCTTGGGGTTTCAATGGGGAAGCATCCCAATGTAGGGCATTGATTGATTAACAACAGATCCCACCTCTCCCCCACCTCCATACTGCTTCCTATCTCTCCATCTTTTAACTGAACTGTGGTATTTGGCTCTGTGTAATATTTCATTTATTTTATTTTTGTAGAGTTTTTATTGTTTGATTGTAAGTTGCCCAGAATTACCCTGGGGTAAAGTGGGTGGCCAATAAATGTTATAAATAAATAAATAAATAAAATAAAATAGTTGCTTTTCTGAGGTTGAATATGCTGAGAGTATTCGATTCATCTAATGTCAAGGAGGTTGGGAAGAAAAATCCATATCTGCATGTAATGATATATGGGAAATGGGCTGACAAATTAAGATTTAATTCAAGGAAAGTAGTAGTGCAGATAGTACTGTCATTTATCTGGTTTCTGAAAGAAAGAACAATCCAATTTTGCAGTTAGACATATTTCTGAATTCTGCACCTAATGTGGATATCCAGCAAACTAATATGACTAGAAATGGCATTGAGACTTTCTCCCAGTGTGCCAATCGCACTTTTTTTTTCTTGAAAAGACAGATTTTGCACCTGTTTCTTTTGTTTCAAATTTCACACAAAAGAATTAATAGACATTTAGTTTGACATCAGGACTCAAAACAAAGACAAAATGATAGGAAAGCATTTTAACTTTGTAGAACACCCAGTTACAGCGTTCAAGATGTTATGTCTCTCACTACATAATGCTGGCATAGAATCGTTCTTCAAAAAGTTTCAGGCTACCTCAGAAGGCCTTGCCAATCACAATGGTTTTCAACACAAGGTAATTGTAACCTGTCTCATGTGTAAACTACCTCTGTATTCCTACTTTTTCTGTCTCTCTCCCCCTCCCACTCAGTTTAATCATTCCCTGCATCTGATGCATTGAACTTTAGTTCATGAAAGCTTATGCTTTTTAATGCAATTTGTTAATCAGAAAATGTGCTATCATGCTACATTTGATTTTTGACTAGCATACACTAACATCCTTTTACTCTTGAGGATGATGTCCTTGAAGTATTTTTTTAAACATGTTTTAAGTTGCCTCCTTTGTTAGACATTAAATGGAACAAATGCAATGAAATAGTTTCTTTTTTGAATAATTGGGAGTTTAAACTTTGTGCCCAGAGACTCTGTAGCATTGTTGGCCTTGCAATGTTGCTTTACATATTTTTACAAGTAGTTGTTGCATAAAACCTTTTGTTTTGTAGTACATTTTTTCTATTAATTTGTGATTGAATTGTGCTATTCCTCCTAACAAGCAATGCTAATTCAATTGTCAATAATTGAGTCCTTTTAGATAGAAGAATATAATGCTTATGTTAATTAGTTTAATTATGGTTTCTTAAACTATGTTATTCTCCAAGCTATTTATATGTACATATTCCATATCTGTGTGTGTGTGTGTGAGAGAGAGAGAGAGAGAGATTGGACACACAAGAAATTTGTCTTAGTGCATGTGCTCTCAATGTACATAAAAGAAAAGATACATTCGTCAAGAGTCAAGAATCATCAGGTACAACACTTAATAATAGTCATAGAGTACAATAAGCAATCAAATCATACTAGGAAACAGACAAAAAATCATTAAGATACAAGCAACAAAGTTACGGTCATACAGTCATAAGTGGGAGGAGATGGGTAGAAGGAAGGGCGGATTAATAGTAATAGTGATAGTAATGCAGACTTAGTAAACAGTTTGACAGTGTTGAGGGAATTTTTTTTTAGCAGAGTGATGCCATTTGGGGAAAAAACTGTTCTTGTGTCTAGTTGTTCTGGTGTGCAGTCTATATCTTCGTTTTGAGGGTAGGAATTGAAACAGTGTACGTCCAGGATGTGAGGGGTCTGTAAATATTTTCACAGCCCTCTTTTTGGCTCATGCAGTATGCAGGTCCTCAATGGAAGGTAGCAGTGGTGGGATTCAAATTTTTTTTACTATCGGTTCTATGGGTGTGGTTTGGTGGACATGGTAAAATCTCCAGTCAGAGGTGATATTTGCCGATTCTCTGAACTACTCAAAATTTCTGCTACCGGTTCTTCAGAACTGGTCAGAACCTGCTGAATGCCACCTCTGAAAGGCAGGTTGGTAGAAATTGTTTTTTCTGCAGACCTAATTATTCTCTGAAATCTGTGTCTGTCTTGTTGGGTTGCAGAACCAAACCAGACAGTTATAGAGGTACAAATGACAGACTCAATAATTCCTCTGTAGAACTGTATCAGCAGTTCCTTGGGCAGTTTGAGCTTTCTGAGTTGGTGCAGAAAGAACATTCTTTGTTGTGCTTTTTTTATGATGTTTTTGATGTTAGGTGTCCATTTTAGGTCTTGAGATATGATAGAACCTAGAAATTTGATATTGTGCTGTCTAGTATTGTAAGAGGTGGGAGGGTTTCTCCTAAAGTCTACCATCATTTCTACGGTTTTGAGTGTGTTCAGTTCTAGATTATTCTGGTCACACCACAAAGCAAGTTGTACAACCTCTCGTCTGCATGTAGATTCATCATTGTGTGTATACACACACACACACACACACACACATATTTACAATTATAGAAAACCTTGAGGTAACTTTTATATTTCTGTTTATTGTTCAAATGCTTGACCTTGTTTATGCAAACTGCTTTGCAGTATCCTGGAAGATGCACAGGAGAAGCTCTCTAAGAATATTCTATGATTACTTCTCTTACTGCATAAATTTTTTTCTTCAATTAAAATTGAGTGGGACAAATAGTGGGACAAA
Source organism: Bungarus multicinctus (assembly GCA_023653725.1). Lineage (NCBI taxonomy): Eukaryota > Metazoa > Chordata > Lepidosauria > Squamata > Elapidae > Bungarus > Bungarus multicinctus. The sequence continues at coordinate 169,759,576 of CM042836.1, forward strand.
TAACCAAGTTAAGAGACAGAATTGGAATTAATCTTTTGTTGTAAGAATTTCTACAAGCTACAACAACGATAAATATTGCAGCTGGAATGACTTCTGATGCTTGGCACATCACACCCAATCCTATTCCATCTTCCCTCACTTTGTTGTTATTTTCAGGGTGCTGTTTTGAGTGCAGCCTATTACTTCTAATGCATATGATGGCTTGAGGCCAGAAGAACTGAATGACCATAATGCCTGTTGCAACTATCCAAAGAAGCCCTCATTTGTGTCCAGCTGCCAAGGAAGGGCCCTTTTTTGCAGGGGTAGCAGAAATGCTTTCCTGTCTTTTTCAGATGGCTGATAAAGACATTTTTAATTCATCAGTACGGAGTAATATTCTAATATTTCTTATTTCCTTTGTTTTTATTTTTCCTTTAAGACATGACTTTAAAAATGTCCACTGTTCTTTTTTTTTAATGGATTAATATCAATATCAATATATATATATATATATCATGTATATTTACAGGGGTGGGATTCTACCAGTTCGGACCGGTTCTATAGAACCAGTTGTTATTATTCTGCGCAGTTTGGAGAACCGGCAAACTGTGCCCCTGGTTGGCCCCGACCCTCTCCACCTGCCCCTCCCCTTCCAGTCAGTCCTTATTGTGCATGCATGACATCACACACATACCTGACATCGCTGATTGCATTATCCCCCACTCAGTCACTCCTTAAGGTATTTCTTTTTTTTCTCCTCCTGACGATCAGCTGTTCTGATGATCAGCTGTGCTGGGATACCTCTCCCTGTCTTACTGCTTCACCCAGGAGGCTTCCCTGAGGCCCAGGAGGCCCAAGAATAGAATGAAGAGGGGTGCTTCTCGCTGTTTTTTGCCTTCCTGGGCCACAGGAAAGCCTTCTGGGAGCAAAAACACCCCCAGGAGGCTTCCCTGAAGCTCAGGAGGCAAAAAATCGGGGGAGCTGCTGCAAAAGAAGCCATGCCCACCCAGCCATGCCCACAGAACTGGTTGTTAAAAAAATTGAATCCCCCCTCCCTCCCTCCCCCCTCTATATATATACATACATATTTACTGACCAGGACTTATGAAAAACTTGAAGCCCAAAGAGCTTCCATTTTATGTGACTTCACATTCCTATGCAACTGCTGAGATCAAAATTTAATCCCCACAAGCTTCCAATTGAAATTCCACACCAACACAGCAGCCACCAAACGCATCCTAAAAAGAACAGAATTGGCCCTAATTAGAAATGAACTTCACACAAAAAGATTCCTCCTAGACCAAATCAACAAAGATCTCCTCACTCTTCACCTCAGACTCAGCAACAAGATTCACCCTGCACTTTGGGACAAAACCAAACAACTCGCTGTCTGGAGAGCCAAAACACAGACCACCCTCAAGACAGACACACACACCAACAAACTCAGAAAACTACAACAACGCCAGAAACAAACTCCACCCCCCTCACAGCCACACATGAAACAAACAGCGCACAACATCTCAGATAAGATCCTCAGCGAAACCGAAACCAATGTCCTTTCGAAAGGATTCAACTTTGCTGTCGCTCCCAAACACATCCCCACAGAAACCATCATATGCAGAGTTGAAACCAGCCTGATCAAAACCAACCCTGATGATGCTAACAGAATCAGACTCGAAATCACCAACATCCTCTGCATTAGCAAACCACCCAAAAGCAACTTATCCAAAGAAGAACAAACTGCACTACTCAACCTGAAAAAAGACACCAGCATAATAATCCTACCAGCAGACAAGGGCAACGCGACAGTGGTTATGAACACATCCGACTACCAAACCAAGCTAACCAACCTACTCCAAGACCCCACATACAAACCCCTAAACACAGACCCCAGCACCTACCTAGAAAAAACCACCAGATCCAAAATAAAAGCCTCCCCCATCAGCGAAGAAATCCAGCAAAGAATCATACCCAGAGAAAAATCATCCAGATGCCCTAAGCTTTATGGTCTCCCCAAGATACACAAAGAAGGAACCCCACTTAGACTAATAGTCAGCTCCATAGGCTCACCTCTACAAAACCTAGCCAAATTTCTCGCCAAACAACTATAGCCCTATGCAGAATCCATCAACTCACATGTAAGAAACTCATTCCAGTTCATCGAGATCATAAAGAAACAAAACTTACAACCCAGCGACCTATTAGTGAGCTTCGATGTCATATCCCTCTTCACCCAAGTGCCTATAAAAGAAGCCTTGACAGTCATCCAAAACAAATACAACCCCCCAAGCACATCCTAGATCTGACCAATCACTGCCTATCCAATACATACTTCACCTACAATGGACAAAAATACAAACAAATAGAAGGAGCACCCATGGGATCACCCCTCTCACCTGTCATCGCAAACCTCTACATGGAACACTTTGAAACACAAACTCTAGAAAAATATGACCACAAACCCAAACTCTGGCTCAGATACGTAAATGACACCTTCATAATCTGGCCACATGGGAAAGAAAAACTGAACTTCCTCACACACCTCAACAGCCTACACCCCAAAATACAATTCACCATGGAAACAGAAGCTAATAATCAACTTCCCTTCCTAGATGTCTTAGTATACAAACAATCCAATGGCTCCCTAGGACACACCATCTATCAGAAGAAAACACATACAAACCGCTATCTACATGCACTCTCACACCACCATCCAGCACAGATCAATTCTGTAGCCAAGACACTCATCTCCAGAACAAAGTGCTTAGCCGACGAACAACACCTAAAAACTGAACTACACACTCTCACCAACGTACTAACAGCCAATGGATTCCAAAGAAAGAAGATTACTCACCTAATCCAAAAAGAAACCCCAACCACAATCCAAGACACAGAACAAGAAAACGGCAAAGCCCTCCTCCCATATATAAAAGGCACTACAGACAAAATCACCAAGATCCTCCAAAAACACAACATTAAAACAGCATTCTGCACAAACAGAAAAATATCCACCATCCTAAGAAACCCTAAAGACAAAGTTGAGTTAGAAAACCAAGGAGTATATGAAATCCCATGCACCTCCTGCCCCACCACATACATCGGACAAACTAACAGAAAAATAAGTGCATGCATTGAAGAACACAAGAATTCAATCAAAAAAGAAGAACCGACCTCTTCCCTGGTCCAACACCTCAAAGCCACGGGACATAAGATTGACTTTAAAAATACCAGAACTATCGCCAAAACCGAACACTTCAACAACAGAATAATCAGAGAAGCCATAGAGATAGAAAAAGACCCACACAGCATGAATAAACGAGATGACACCTCCCGCCTACCAGCCATTTGAAAACTCGCCCTCATTAACAAACGAGTACCTAACATGAAGAAGGACACCAGACCCACACCCACGAGGGCCACACAAGAAGCTACCACCACACTTCCACGTGGAAAGCAGACTCACACTCACACAGAAGATGAGACACGACCACAGACCAGAAGCCGCACTGCAGCTGCATCACTACTTGCTTCAACCCCCCCAACCCATACATGAAGTGAACTGATGCCCACCATGAAGATGTGCACAACCACGAACGCGAAGCCAAACAACATGATCACAGCTCACCAGCTCAAATCCCCCAGCAACTAAGACTAACCTGAGTACAACTGGAGGACCGTTGCCGGAGCCATGCCTGGGACTATCCTCGTGGCCGCCGCCGCAGCGGATGTTTTTCGGACGGCGGCGGGGCCCGGGGACGGAGCCGGAACCATCGATCGACCATCGACTGTCCTCTTGGCCGCCGCCGCCGTCTCAGCGGATGTTTTTCGGACGGCGGCGGGGCCCGGGGGCGGGGCCGGGATTGCCGCCTTGCTTGCCACCTATCTGGAGGCCGGTCCTGGGCCATCGTCTAGACATCCTCCAGCCCCTTGTGTGGGCCTTAGAACAACACTGGATCCGGCTGTCCCAGCGGCTGGAAGACCGTTGCCGGGGCCATGCCTGGGACTCCCCTCGCGTCCGCCGCCGCCGCCACCGCAGCAGATGTTTATCGGACGGCAGCGAGGCCCGGGGGCGGGGCCGGGATCGCCGCCTTGCATCCCACCTGTCTGGAGGCCGGGTCCTGGACAGTGGCCATCATCTAGTCCCCCTCCAGCCCCTTGTAGGGGCTTTGGAACAACATTGGATCCGGCTGTCCCAGCGGCTGGAGGACCGTTGCCGGGGCCATACCTGGGACTGTCCTCCCAACTGCCACCACCGCCGCCACAGCTAATGTTTTTTGGACGGCGGCGGGGCCCGGGGGCGGAGCCGAGATTGCCGCCTCGTATTCCATCTATTTGGAGGCTGGAACCTGAACCTTGGCCACCATCAGGACTTCCGCCTCCTCCACCAAAACTTCGGTTGGCTCCCGGGCGACGTTGGATGCCGGGGGTGGAGCTGGGGTGGAGCCCGGAGACGAAGCCATGGTTGCTGACCTGGAGTCCGCCTGTGTCACAGTCTTGGCTGTCATCGAGACCTTCGCCGCCTCCACCTCCGTCGCGGGTAGTCTCCAGGCTGTGGCCATCATCTAGACCTCCACCTCCTCCACCACCACCGCGGATGGTTCCCGGGCAACATTATTTGGATTATATAGATCCACTAACACTGACATTAAGTCCGCTGCCATACAGACCGAGACCATCGCCGGGCTCTCCACCTAAATTACCACCGCCACCTCCACCATCACAACTTGCTTCTGGGAGACGTTGGATAACCTCTCAACCGGTATTGGCGCTGTATGGGCCCCGGACTTTCGCTATGGACAGTAATAGACCCTGCGATAAACCCATAGCCCATGTCTGTCACCCTCGAACAACTGGACCCCCACAAGACTGCATACCAGCTGCCAACGAGATACGATTATCCCATCCTAGTCCCAAGTCTTGCCCGGTCTATCCTATACCTGACCATGGGCAGCCTGGGAGGTTTCAACCAAAAGTACTGTCATACTCCTCAACGGAACTACGGGCCCTGAGATATGTCCCCCTATCTCAAAGTTGGCCCTCTTACCTCTCCAAAACCCATCTCAAGGACAGATCTTGGGATCAGGAGAGATGGTGGGGTCGTCGGAAGCGTGGGAGGGAGGGTTATTTAAAATTTTTAATCAAATCTCTAAATAAATTAGGGTTAACCATACGGGGACTGGGGAACAACCCTCCTGGGGCTGGGACTGGATCACAGGTGGAGCGCTACCGGAATGGGTTGGATTCTGATATGACTCGATTGAGGATGGGGGGTTGTCCAGGGGAGGGTGACATTAAATCTATTAATACGGTGAGTGGGAGAGGCAGATTTGGCGTTTATAAGGGGCCACATTCTGTTTTGGGAGCCCGCCTCCGCTATCTATCTGCTGTGGCGCGCTCCGACCCCATTGTCACTTCCCGTTCTCCAGGTGGTCTGAGCAATCGGGCCCTGGGCCTTCGGCTGATGTTATGTAACGCCAGGTCCATCATGAACAAGGCCCCTCTCATTCATGATTTGATCTGTGAAGGGGGGGGCGGACCTGGTGGGTATTACCGAAACTTGGCTGGGCCCAGAGGGGGGAGTCCCTCTGGTCAATATTTGCCCGGCCGGGTTTCGGGTCTTTCATCGGCCGAGGACCCAGGGAAGGGGTGGAGGTGTTGCGATGGTTATTAAGGAAGATCTATATCCGAGGGAGTCCACTGTTTCTCAGACGACCGGATGTGAATCTCTTCGTGAAGTTCGGTTCCAAGGTTCAGAGAGGCTTGTTGGTCGCATACCTGGCTCCCTGCTATGCATCATCTGCCCTGCTTGAACTTCTTGAGGTTATAGCCGGCGTGGCGGTTGAGACCCCTAGGCTTATGGTCATGGGGGATTTCAACCTTCCCTCTGCCGGCGGCACCTCGGGGATTGCTCAGGAGTTCATGGCTTCCATGACAGCCATGGGCCTGACCCAGTTAATTCGGGACCCTACTCACATTGGAGGTCATACCCTGGATTTAGTTTTTGTCTCTGATCAGTGGCAGAGTGATCTGGGTGTAGGGAATATAGCTATAGAACCCCTGTTATGGTCAGATCACTCACTCCTAAGGCTTGACTTCCATTCCGCACCTCTCGACCGCAGGGAGGCGGGGCCATTAAAATGGTACCGCCCCAGGCGCCTGATGGACCCAGATAGGTTCCTGATGGAGCTTGGGCCATTTCCCGAAGCTCACACACACGACTCGGTTGAGGACTTGGTTGCCACCTGGAATAGGGTGGCTGCTGGGGCCCTTGACCGGGTCGTGCCCTTGCGGCCTCTGACCCGGCGCCGCTCCCAAGTGGCTCCTTAGTTCTCTGAGGAGCTAAGGGAGATGAAACGCCGGAAAAGACGCCTAGAGAGTAGTTGGAAGACCAGCCACTCTGAGTCTGACCGAACACTACTACGTTCTTATATTAAGACGTATTTAGTGGCGATAAGGATGGCGAGGAGGACCTACCTCTCCACCCTTATTGCGTCCGCAGAAAACCGCCCAGCTGCCCTGTTTAAGGTGACCCGCTCCCTCTTGGAGGTTGAAGCGCGAGAAGACCCTTTACAGGGACGAGCTGAGGAGTTTTCTAAGTTTCTGCAGGACAAAATCGCTCAGATTCGGAATGAGCTGGACTCCGACTGGTCATCTCCGGGCGGGGGGGCGAGGGTGGATATCGGTGAGGTCAACTGGGTTGAGTTCGATCCTGTCACCAAGGAAGACGTGGACAGAATACTGAGGGGACTGAATGCTACCACTTGTTTGTTAGACCCGTGTCCCTCCTGGCTGGTCTTAGCCACTCGGGAGGTGATGCGAGGCTGGTTCCAAGGCATTATTAACGCTTCCTTGAGAGAGGGGTTCTTACCCGCCGCCTTGAAAAAAGCGGTGGTACGACCTCTCCTCAAGAAACCGTCCTTGGACCCAGCATTGTTATCAAATTATCGTCCTGTCTCCAACCTTCGCTTTGTGGCGAAGGTTGTAGAGACTGTGGTGGCACGTCAGCTCCCGCAGTACCTGGATGAAACGAATTATCTCGACCCCCTCCAATCGGGCTTCAGGCCTGGACACAGCACTGAGACGGCGTTGGTCGCGTTGATGGATGATCTCTGGAGGGCACGGGACAGAGGCTATTCCTCTGTTCTGGTCCTACTTGATCTATCAGCGGCTTTTGATACTGTCGACCACAGTATCCTGTTGCATCGGTTGGAGGGGCTGGGGGTTGGAGGCACCGTGCTGCGATGGTTCTCCTCCTTCCTCTCCGACCGTTCGCAATTTGTGTTGACAGGGGGACAGAGATCGACCCCAAGGCCCCTACTCTGTGGGGTGCCTCAGGGGTCGGTACTCTCTCCCCTGCTGTTCAACATTTATGTGAAGCCGCTGGGTGAGATCATCCATGGCTTTGGGGTGGAGTTCCATCAGTATGCTGATGATACTCAGCTGTACATCTCCACCCCAAACCACCCCAACGAAGCCGTCGAAGTGATGGCCCGGTGCCTGGAGGCCGTGCGGAGTTGGATGAGTCGTAACAGGCTTCGTCTCAACCTGACCAAAACCGAGTGGCTGTGGTTTCCTGCTCCCAGATTCAATCAGCTTATTCCATCGCTGACCGTGGGGGGTGAGATATTATCCCCTGTGGAAAGGGCGCGCAATTTGGGTGTCCTCCTGGACGTGCAGCTGTCTTTGGAAGAACATATTGCGGCCATCACCAGGAGAGCTTTTTATCAGATTCGTCTGATCTACCAGTTGCGACCCTTTCTGGATCTGGACGCACTTCGCACAGTCACCTCTGCCCTCGTCATCTCCCGCTTGGACTACTGCAATGCTCTCTACATGGGGCTCCCCTTGAAGATTCTCCGGAGGTTACAGTTAGTTCAGAATGCAGCCGCGCGGATAATCGTGGGCGCCCCGAGGGGCGCCCACGTAACACCACTTCTCCGCAGGCTGCACTGGCTTCCTGTGGCCTTCCGGATTCGATTCAAGGTGGTACTAACAGTATTTAAAGTGCTCCATGGCTCGGGACCTGGATACTTACGGGACCGCCTGCTGCCACCAACAACCTCCCGCCGCCCAGTACGCTCCCACAGGGTCGCCCTGCTTGGGGTACCGCCACTCGATCGCTGTCGACTGGCGGCCCCGAGATTACGTGCTTTCTCTGTGGGAGCCCCCTCCCTTTGGAATTGTCTCCCCCCGGAGATACGAGCCATGTCAGACATCCTAACCTTCCGGCGCGCAGTTAATACCTTACTGTTCAAACAAGCCGGTCTGGCCAAATAAGGATCTTTGGGGTTTTTTAAATTTTAATAAGGGTTCTTATTCTTAGCTAATTGAGACCTGATCATATATTTATTTAATTTTGATTTTTAATGCTGTTATCTGTATTATCTTATTTGTTTAGGGTGTACACCGCCCCGAGTCCCTTTTTGGGAGAGGGAGCGGTATAGAAATTCGAAAAAATAAAATAAATAAATAATAAACCAAACCCCCATCGGAACAGAACACATCCCCAGCCAATCAGAACACAGCCAACCCCCCAACCAATCAGAACACAGCCAAAACCTCAACTAATGAGAACACACCACCACCCAATCAGAACACAGCCAAGCCCCCATCCAATCAAGTCACACCCCCACTAGCAGTTAAAAGGAAGAAGCAGCTGCAAGTTCACATTACTCCGAGAAGCACAAGGCCGAAGACACAAGCCTGAAGATGATGAATGAGATTTCATCGAAACGTCGCCTAGATACTTCCAATTCTACGCGGGAGAAAACCGGAAGAACCAAAGATCCACATACATATTTACATGTACACACACACACACACACACACATATATCTGTATAACCTCAGGGTTTATAAATATTTATCCATTGAAAAATTGTAAGTAATATTTAATATTGCATATGCATGCAGACCCAAGTATATGCTGACAGTTGTGTATATCCACTATATTCTTTAACTTTTGACATGCCCTGTAAGGCTATACTGGCATTTAGAAAAATGCCTAGAGAAGGAAATCTATTCTAATGTGGCAAAATATAATCTTGTTATAGGTACTTCCTATCAGGAGAAGTCTAATTTGAACACTAAATACATAGCTTTTTCAAAACCCAATATAAATCTTCAGAATATATTGGAAATGGGTCAGCTGAAGCCTTAACCATCATTTTAGAATACAATTTGAATAAAGAAAAATATTGTTTCAGGGGATGGCAGGGTTTTTTAAAAAAATTCCCTCAAACTTTGCATAGGCTTTACATTATGGAGTCTCTGGGCACCCTCACAGTAGAAATATAAAACATCCCAATATCATAAGTAGCTCTCGTGCCTTCTTTAAAATGAAGCTGTAGTCAGCTTAATGAGATAGTTAATTGATGAGCCCTACTCCCTGCTTCCTTCCATTAAGGTAAGTAGAACACGTGAGCCCATCTCAGCTTGTCAAAGACAAGAAAACACATTAATTTGGAGAGTTGTGGAGCTGTTAATAAATATGACATCCTCTGGCAGATTTTCTTCATTTCCTCATCCGTGATGGTCACTGTGATCAGAAGTCACAGAGGTTCCAAAAATAAGGGGGAATCAGAATATTATGATACTTGGAATAAGTTTTATCAATAGTTACAAAAAAGAGGGGAAGATCGGAACAAAAATTGCTAGGATGAATAGATCTAGAATGAAAATACTGTATCAATAATATGAATGTTAATAGTTTAGTAATATTTTTGTATGTATGGCAGAGTGATGCCAAAGAGTTGCACTGTGATACTTACAGTTGTAAACAATATAATTTTTTTAAAAAAAAGAAGTCACAGAGGCTCTCTTATCCCCCTCCCCCAAAAGTGTTATTTCAGGAACAGTCACTATACCAAAAGAGCATGAAGAAGCACCAAAAAGCAGCATTACGATTTTATTTCTCTTTAATCTAGTCCGGGATGTACTAATGCAAACCCTTACAGTACTGTTCTCCATTTATAGATTTTTATTATAAAAATAAACATGCTATCTCCTCATATGGGTATTCTGTTCAACACCACTCCTCCCTGTAAAGCCCTTTCACCAGTGTTTTTTCTCTCTCCAACTGAAATTTGTACAGGCTCAACAGTCTTTATTATTAGATTTCTAATAATTTTTCATTACTAACAGATTTTCGGGTGTGTGTATGTTACATCTTTGCTTTTAGGATGAAGAAAGGAAAAGGGCAGAGGGAAGCAAGGGAAAAGCTCCTATAGCTATCCTGAAAATATCTCCCTGAATCTTGGCCTTATAAATCCCACTAAATGTTATATTTCATCAGCAGACTGGAAAGGCTTTTTTTTCCCACAGTGATGAAGTCTGCTAGATGAAGCCTATTTTTTAAATTTATGGTTTCATTTTAGAAATGGACTATAAAAAACCCTGGCTCTGCTGTCTATCAACGTGACTCCGACATGAGAAAGTAAGGTATAGTTTTTAAAAATTTGACTTCCTTAATGTATTGTGGGACCCATAGGCATAGTAAAAATTGGGGACTCTGACTTAGAGACATTGAAAGAGAAATATTTTACACCAAAGGATTGTATTCTGGTGGTGTCAAGCAGAAATCTATAGTATCTCTTATTTATTCAAGTTGAAAATAGAAAAGTTAAATATCTTTTGCCTGTTTCTTCCCAACTTGTCTTTCCATATATGCAGAGGTGGTATTCAGCAGGTTCTGACCAGTTATGGACAACCGGTAGTGGAAATTTTGAGTAGTTCAGAGAACCAGTAAACACCACCTCTGACTGGAGATTTTACAGTATCCTTCCCCTGCCACACCCACCAAGCCATGCCCACAGAACCGGTAGTAAAAATATTTGAATCCCACACCTGCATACAGGACTATTCATTCAGATTCCAGATTCATTCTCTTTTCTTGAATTGTCTCCCGATTATTTTAAAAGTTGCTTCACACTCTATTGCAGGTACATCCAGGTTTTTTTTACAGTACCTATGCAATGTATAAGTGCAGAATACAGTATAGGAAGAATACACAGGAGAACTAAAGGGTGGGAAATCTCTAGCTGTTTAGGGATGCTCACTTTCCTCCTTTATTTGTCATATAAATTTTGTGGGATTCAGAAATATAATAATACTGTAACCATGACAAATGCTACATAAAATGATTTGGCTGTTGCCTTCCACCTGAAACTGCTTAAACAGATACATCTGAGGAGTATAACAATGGCTTTCTCCAGCTACCGAGGGGGTCTGCTGCTTTTAAGAAATGTTGCCTGAGTTACACAGCACCATTTTTCTTTAAGATTTTCCCTTCTCCCATGATTTTTCAACAGAAATTGGAACAGATCTCTATAATCACATTTGTAAAGTGTTCTTCCCTCATAACTACTATACTTCCATTTCATATATATAGAGCTTTTTACTTATTGGGAAAAAATGTATGAAACTCATGCCCAAAAGTTCTGTTGGCACCAATTTTGTTCAGTTATGCACTTCTTCCAATTTCAGAATACCAACTAGAACATTTTGGAGAGATAAAATATATTTTAGGCTGCAAGACCATATCTGATGAGGTCAAAATGTATCTTGAAAAATTAAGAGCAGGGGTGTCAAACTGGTGGCCTGCAGGTCAGATGCGTCACGCCCCGGCCACGCCCATCCCAGCTCCGTGAAGGAAAAAAACATTGTGATATATCACATGGCAGCAACATGACACATGAATTAGAGGATCATTTGGTGTTTTTTTGTTTAACCTCCTAATTGCTTTAGAACTTTGCATTACAGAAAGTCCTTGACTTACAACCATTCATTTATTGAATTTGAAGTTACAACAGCACTGAAAAAATGACTTTTATCTGTTATCACACTTACAACTGTAGCAGCATCCCTGCAGTCATGTGATCAAAGTTCAGACAACTGGCATGTATTTATGACAATTGCACCACCCCTGGGTCATATGATCACCATTTATAACCTTTCCATCTGGCTTCCAACAAGCAAAGTGAATAGGGGAAGTCAGATTCACTTAATAACTGAATGATTCATTTAACAACTGCTCAACAAAAAGTTATAAAATGGAGAAAACTCACTTAACAACTGTCTTGCTTAAGAATGGAAACTTTGAGCTCAATGTGGTTATAAATATAACTGCAACAATATGAAGCAAGACTGTACATCTATTTCAAACCAATATTCAGTTAGATTTGAATCTGTACATCTTATTGGCAATCATGGTTTCTGTTGTTCCTGTTCAATGTTGGGTGATTTATCCTTACCAGAACTCCTTCTTCTCTCCAGCCCATAGTAAAATTTTGTTGTTCACATCTCACGAACGCATCTCAATAACAGAGCACGACAAATCTCTGCTCTTCAAATGACTTCTTAAATGGCACTAAGAGAACTCAATTTCCTGTTAATTTAAAAAATTTAAATGTTTTAATGTTTATATGTTTTATTTTTAAGATGTTGTAAGCTGACAGAGTCACTTGATAATGAGATAGGCAGCATGTAAACCAGGGGTGGGATTCAAATTTCTTAACAACCAGTTCTGTGGGCGTGGCCTAATGTGTGCGTGTGGCTTGGTGGTCATGTGACTAGGATGGGTGTGACTCATTGACGGGGCGTCGCTTGGTGGTTACCAGCCGGGCATGGCTTGGTGGTCATGTGACAGTAGTGTAACAAAAAAAAATTCATTTATGTATTTATTTATGTTTTTAGTATCTGTTCTGTTTTTATGATTAATAAAAACAAAACCTATATTTAAAAAATTAAAAATTATAATTTTAAATAATTTTAATATATGTTTTGTTTTTATTAATCATAAAAACAGAACAGATGCTAAAAACATAAATAAATACATAAATGAAAATTTTTTGTTACACTACTGTTATTGTTACAAATTAGGAAATATGTTACCTATTAGGAAAAAGCAAAGGAGAAACAAACAGAAGTATCAACATGTAATAATAATAGTAAAATATTTTTTATGTATGTATTTATTTATTTTTTTAATATCTGTTTTGTTTTTATGATTAATAAAAACCAAAACAGATACTAATAAATAAATATATAAAGAAATTTAAAAAAAGTAACTTACCAAAAATTAAGCAGGCAACTTGGCTAGCCAGCTACACCAGGGTCCTTGGTCGGGACTAGTCTTGGAGCTTGCTCCGGCAAGGACGGCTGGGTGGCCTGGGAGTTGGCACTTGACTAGGGCTGGCAGCGGCGGTGGCAGGAGGAAGTAGGCAACCAGTGGGGCTTGCTGCTTGCCTCCTCACTCACCAATCAATGGTGGAAGGCCAGGCAGCAACAATGGTGGGCCGCAGGTGGGAGAAGATGGCAGCTGGGCGAGGCAGGCAGCATCAGTGAGGGCAACTTGACAGTCCAGGAGTCGTCATCGGGACTCAACCAGGGCTGGCGGTGGCAGCAGATAGGTGACAGGGGCTTGCTTGGAGATCTCACTCACTGATCCGTGTCTTCAGTAATGGTGGCTGGGCGAGGCAGGCAGGCAGGCCTGGGGATACAGGCTGGGCAAAACAGGCAGGCATGCCTGGGGAGGCAGGCCAGATAAGGCAGGCTGGGCAGGTGAGGCGGAGTGGGTGAGGGGAGAATGCCATCAGCAATTGTCACGCATGCATGCAATGTCACGCATGCGCAATAAGGACTGACTGGGCAGGGAACAGAGGAACAGACAGAGAGGGATAGGGCCAGTCAGAACTACCATGAATCATAACAACTGGTTCTACCAAACCAGTGTGAATTGGTACAATCCCACCCCTGATGTAATTAAGTAATAAATAAATAATAAATATAATGTGATTATGAAATTTGAAAAAAAAACCTCTGGATAAAATGTAAGAAAACTAAAGGAAGGTAGAAAGCTATTATAGTATTGTCATGGCAGAATCTTGCATACCATTCCTTTGCTCTACCAATAGAAACTCTTCCTTTTTTCCCAAGCCACATATTCAAAATAGGAGGAATAGTAGAAACAAATTAAATTATCATAATAAAAGAATGCTTGTAATTCACATGTGAAGGATCCCTATATTTGGTGTCTAAATTTAGAAACCAACCATTAATACTCCATTGTTGCTAGGAAAACAAAGCAGTCAGGAAGTGGAATAAAAATCCATATAGAGATTCTAAATGGAATTCTCTATTACTGTTCTTACTGTTCTGTTTAATAAAAAAAAGCAGATTGTATTCTTCATTATTAAATGAGAAAGTTAGCCCTATGGAACCACCGGTTGAATGTGAATACAAACTGATGATTCTGCTACTGAAAGCCTGCCCCCAACCCTCCCCCCAAAAAGGTCTGATTTTGAGCAACAGTTAAAGACCAAGGAATGTGATTATGGCTGTTCCTTTGTGCATTGTTGCCATAATCTAGCTGGTTAGTTCCAGCACATGCTCTATTGATGTCAAGTATTTAGTATTTATTTGATTTGTCAATCACTTACAAGATACAGGTATAAGAATAAATATAGTTTTGAATACATGAGATAGATACTTATAAGAAAAATAAAAAGAAACAATAGGACAGGGACGGTAGGCACGATTGGTGTGCTTATGTACGCCCCCTACAGGCCTCCTACGAAGGGGGTGAGGTCAATAGTAGACAATCTAAGGTAATCTGTGAATGGGCAGAGTTGACTCAGCAGCCAAAATTTTGATAGGTGCTTCTGAAGCTACACACACCTCCAATAAGAATCTAGCAACTTCTGCAATTAGACCTAGAGAGAAGTGCTATCCATTCAACCCAGGTATGATGCCAATTTCTGGATCTGAAATTTGTCTGGCCAGATTCCTTGACTTACAACCATTCATTTAGTGACTGTTCAAAGTTATAAAGACACTGAAAAAAGGACCTTATGACTATTTTTCACACTTACAACTGCTGCAGCATCCCCACGGACACTTGATCAAAATTTGGATGTGTGGCAACTGACTCATATTTAAGTCGGTTGCAGTGTCCCAGGGTCATGTGATCACCTTTTGTGATCTTCTGACAAGTAAAGTCAGTGAGAATTTTCCAAAAGGCTGGAAATTCCTTCAGGAGGACCACCCATTTTCCTTAAGGCTTTGCTGAAAGCCTTTTTTAATGTTATCAGAAAAGTTATCAGAACAGAAATCTAATAAATGAAATAGCAATAGAAACAGTGATATCTGCAACCTTATAACAAAGTAAGAAAAGGAATAATAAGAAAAACTGGATTCAGGAAAGACAAAATGAACTTGTAATTGAATATACAGTATTATTCAATTGTTTCCGAACTATTTATCTAAATGTGAATTGAATTACAGCAGAATTTATTATTTATACTTATTGGCATTTTTAAAAATATTCTGAAATGTTATACCAATACAGATTTTTGAATGACATTTAGATCCGTGTATCTGTCATTTCTTCAGAGGAAGAGGAATGGGGGGGGGGGGGGAACTGATAAAGAAATCCTTGCTTGATGTAACCTGAATATATTTAATCTTGTATCGAATATGCACACCCATACATGATACAATGGGGGGGGGGGGGGAAGGAAACCAGATGGCCGGAACCTATCACCTTTGGGAGGCACAGCCAGGAGATGAGGGATCCATAAAACTCCACAATGAAGTGCTCTGGGAAATCTCAAAAAACAGTCCGTTCTAAAAAGGGGGTGGGGGGAGGAAGCTAGGTACGTCTTGGGAAAGTTACACGAGGAAAAACCCTTCCAAAAAGGGAAGAATCCCCTCCCAGAGGAGCTGGGAGGGGGATTAACATATTGGCTTTTGTTTCCCTAAGTAAACATTGGGAGGAGGGGGGATTCTAAACCCCTTTATCTATCACTGTATGCCTGAGGGTCCTCAGACGCTGCTTTGAACCCCTACAGGATTCTCTCATCCCAATAAAGAATTCCTTTTGATACGTTTGGTTCTCAGAAGTTCATTCTTATTGTTTGAATGAGAAGAAGTTCCGTAGCCTGACATTGGGGCCCAGTGTACTTATTGATATTTACAGTATATTGATTATTCTGTACATATTCAGAGCCCCACCCCTTGAGGGAGATAGGCAATCAAATAACATGAAATATAAATAAATAAATATGCTGGACATTATTTAAAACTTCCAGCTTTGATGCATTGACTCCAGACATTCTGGTCTCCATTAATAAAATCACAATCTTAATCTAAAAGAGCATTTCATTTTGGACTTGGCACGGGCCAGATTGGTACAAGTTGCAGGAATGGTTCTTTTATAAATTTTATCTTTAGACTTGATAATTTTAAATGGTGTGGGGGAAACAAACACTTTGGAAAAATATAATGATTATAACTCACACTCCTTGGGAAGAAGTGGACAATTTGCTTTGGATATATATCTTGTTGGTAATTAACATTTGTTTGGTTTCTTTGAAGCAGAATTCTTAAATCAGGAAATTATGGCCTGAATCGGAATATTATCTAATTGATATTTTCTGATATATAATAATTGCAGACAGTTTTATTGCCAGGTTAGACTCAGATGATGACATCTTAGAGGTTAGATATCAGAGCTGTCAATTAATTCAAAAGAAGATATGCTCTTCTTGACTCACTGTTCAAAGGGCAAGAAGCCAAGCTTTGCAGAACTCTAACTCATAAACCTAATAGTCTACAATTTTATATTCTTAAATGGCTCCCTTGAGAAAGAGCATCCAGCTGAATTCACTACTGGGCTGGAACTAAAAGGAGAATTAGTTTTTTTATATATATTTCTCTCTGATAACCTTGGATGTTATTCTCCACTTTATATTGAGCATTTCCCATTTAAAGTTTTTTTACCAAATGCTGAATTTTTATTTGTTTTTAACAAATCAGTTACAAATTCTTCAGCTGGGAAGATTCCATTGTGATAAAGCTGTGTTGAACAAAATAAAAAAAAGACAATTTTAAATGCAGAACAATTCCAACACATGCATCTGTCTTTTATATCAGAATCATTATAACTTAATATAAGAATTGCAATCATTATTATTTCCCCCAAATAATGACTGTCATAAGTAATATGTTTTATTCTAACCATCTAAACTATGGTTAGATTTAGATTTATAAACAACATAAGAATCACATGATTATATTCATTTTTCAAAAAGTGTTACAATAAGAAACAACTGTCATCAACCAGTTAATGTATTTCCATTTCCCCCCAAATTTGTATTTTAGTTCTACCCACTTCCAATCACAAGATGCTCAGCACTTTCCAATAAAAATAATAATAAAATATATCCATTAGATTTTTAATATATAGTTTTTATTTTAAAAAATGACTACAATAGTAAAAGCTAATACAATCTAAACTTACAAGAGATTAGAATAGAAAGAATAAAAAGTGCAAGAAAAAAGAAAAAGAAATGAGAGAAAAAAGAATATGATGACGAGGTAGAAAAAATATATGAAGAAGTGACTTACAACGTTCATCACATGTTTAGACAATTTCAATAACACTTCACTTCCTATAACATTATAAACAGACATCTCTTCATCCTTTATCCAATCTTTTTATCTAAGTAAGCCACCGAATTTTTCCATCCTTGGGTTAGCATAAAGTCCATAAAGAGTTGCCGGAATTTTACAAACAAACAAACAAAAAGTTTTATTTTAACCTTGATAAAAAACCACAACTTTATATTCTTTCCTTTTACTTCTAACAGTCTTAATATTTAATTTAAATATTGTCATAGGATTTGATTTCATTTCAGTTCCTTATTCCATCACACAGACTCCCTCAAGTCTCTTTTGCAGAACTAAAAAGAAAACATTTTCTGGGTCATTCTTTTGGTTTGTCATTTTATGACAAACTGTGCGGAGGCTCAGTATCTTACCGTGTGAGCCACCATGGTGCCCTATCTTAATAATATTTTACTCTGTTGACGCAGCCTAGAATTGCATTGGCTTTTTTGTTTTGGCAGCTGCTAGCTCATATTTAAGTGATGGTCCACTAGACTCCTAGGTCCCTCTCTGTTACTATGTTTGAGCCAGGTACCACCTCCTCTATACCTGTGCATTTGGTTTTCTTTCCTAAGTGTAATACCTTACTTTTTTTTCTGAATTGCATTTTGTTTGATAGAGCCCAGTGTTCTTGGCTATCAAAATCTTTCTGGATCTTGAATCTATCTTCTGAAGTGTTGTCTAGACCTTCCAGCTTGATGTTGTCTGCAAATTTGATGAAATCATTTATGAATGTTGAAGTGTACTGGGCTTCAGACAGAAACCTTGGGATACCGCATATTTCCCTCAATGTAGATGTTGCTATATTGTAGATGTAGCTACACTGCATTAAACATTACATTTAGTGTGGTTTGTCAATTATGAATCCTAGTGATGATGTTGTCTGTCCCATATTTTTCTATCTCACCAAGAAGTAGGTTATGGTCTACTTTGTTAAATGCCCTACTAAAGTCCAAGTATATTATGTCCACAGTATTTTTCTGGTGCACTGATTTAGTCACTTTATCAAGGAATATAACAAATTTGTCTGAAATGATATGTTTTTGATAAATCCACATTGGTTTCTAATAGCTTTGCTGTAGGAGATGAGCAGGCTGATCCCAAGGGGGTCAAACTTATCATCAGTTTTGAGTCCCTTCAAATCCACAGGAGATCTAAGTTCAGTCTACCTTGAATTCTCTTGATTCTCCTCTAGTGCTAATTTGCTTTGACCATTAGTAGTTTAGATTCTTATAGAGCTTTGCATACAATAAACGTATATATTCATTTGAAATGTCTGAACTCCTCATTTCCTATGCTTGACATTTGCTTGCTTTAGTTGTTCCCAAATCCATTGCTTGATTGTTTTTTCCAGGATATTCCCAGATACTGATTTTAGGCTGATTGAGCTATTATTTCCTAGATCCATTTTTTCCTTTTTTGAAGATGGGAACCACATCAATCTTTTCCAGTTCTTCGATAGTTCCCCAGTGCTCCAGGATCTTTGAAATATATGGTTCAGTGGCTCTGAGATCACATCTACCAGCTCCTTCAGAACTCTGGGGTGTAATTCATCTGATTCTGGTGATCTGAACTAGTTTAGGGTGCCCAAATGTTGTCTTACCGTGTTCTTGCCTATTTTAACTTGTATTCCTAGTCTGTCTTTTACAGTTCTGCTTTGGGTAGGTTAGGCTATTTTTCCTTTTGCCTGAAAACAGATGCAAATATTGTAAATCACCCAGAATTGTCTAGTGGTAAGGTGGGAGGCCAATAAATTTAATAAATAAATAAATACATACATACATACATACATACACACATAAATAAATATTCAGTTCCGCTTTCTCCCTGTTGCTTATCACTTGCTTGCCATCTTTTCTCATTAGTGGACTGATTGTTTCCTTTATTGTTTTCTTGCTTTTTTACATGTTGCTCTGACTAAGTTTGTTTAAATCAGCTCTCTTACATTGTAAGACATTAGTTTGATTTTGTTGTATTACTTGTGTCTGCATTCCAATATGGCATGGTGACTCCCCTACCCCACTTCAACCCCCTCTTGCTGACATTCAATTTGTTTTATCCCACCTGGATCCAAGAAGCCTCAAGATCCCAACAGTACTGCTTATTCATCCTATGGTAGCAAAATAAAACTAGTTATCATCAGCATGTTGTGATAATATTACATCCCAAAGAGATGGATGACCTCCCCATGCCTCCTGGTATAGATGTTAAAAAGTGGAGGAGAATACCAAATTCTATTGGTTTCAAACATGGCTGGTTTTTCTATCCCCCTACCTGGAATTGACAGTTAAGTAGGTTGTGGAGTTATTGCAAAACAGTGCTTTCAACCCATACCTACTGGAAGGTCTAGGAGGATATTAAGATAGATGGTATGGAAATCCCAAATAATCAATTATCAAGGTTTCTGGAACTCCAATGGGGCTTCTTATCCAAATCTCTTCCCCTCCAGTCTTCCTCTATATTTCTGAAATTGTTTTGCCAAGAACAGCAATTATCATGTGGTCTTAACATCTACAACTGCTATTATCCATAATAGTGCAACCAAATCGACAGATTCACTTCTTCCTACTGCCATGCTAAATATGCTAAATCTCAGTAATATAACCAACAGCAACAGCATTTGTTAAAGCCTTATTCCTCTCTCAGTCTTTACTACTCATCTCACTTCTATCTCCTGAGCTCCCAATCTGGCTCCATCCAAGCTGATACATCAATCTTTGGCTTTATTAAATTAAATCTGGGGCCACTTCAACAACTATAACATTCTACAGCTGTAATCTTCTCACTTTCCCACTTTAGAATTTATTTGATTTGTCAATCGCTTACAAGATAATAAGTATAAGTATATACATAGTTATGAACACATGAAATGGGTACATTTAAGAAAAACAAAAGAAACAATAGGACAGGGATGGTAGGCACGTTGGTGCACTTATGCATGCCCCCTACAGACCTCTTAGGAAAGGGGTGAGGTCAATAGTAGACAGTCTTAAGGTTAAAGTTTTTGGGGGTTGGGGAAGAAACCATAGAGTCAGGTAGAGTATTCCAGACATTGACCACTCTGTTGCTGAAGCCGTATTTCCTGCAATCAGGTTTGGTGTGGTTAAGCTTGAGTTTGTATCTATTGTGTGCTCTTGTATTGTTATGGTTGAAGCTGAAGTATTCATTGACAGGTAGGTCATTGCAATGTATGATTTTATATACCATACTTAGACCAGACTGAAGACAGCATAATTCAAGGTTTTCTAGGTCTAAAATTTCAAGTCTGGTGGCATAAGGTATTCTACAATAAGTAGAGGAGTAGAGAACTCTTCTTGTGAAATATTTCTGGACTTTCTCAACTGTGCTAATATCAGATACGCAATATGGGTTCCAGACTGATGAGCTGTATTCGAGTATTGGTCTAGCAAATGTTTTGTATGCTCTAGTTAGTAGTGTGATATTATCAGAGAAAAAGCTATGGAGGATTAGGTTAACAACTCTTAATGCCTTTTTGGCTATGTAGTTACAATGGGCTCTAGCACTTAGATTATTAGAGATGAGTATTCCAAGGTCCTTTACAGAGCTTGGATTATCAACAAGGTCTTGACTATTCAGCCTGTATTTTATTTTCTGATTTTTTTTGCCAATATGTAAGACAGAGCATTTATTTGTTGAGATTTGAAGTTGCCATTTGTTTGACCATTCTGATACATAGTCAAGGCCTTTTTGAAAGGTAGCAGTATTGTCTGTGGTATTGAACAGCTTTACATCATCAGCGAAGAGAACGCAGTTGCTCTTAATATGATTACAGAGGTCATTTATGTAGAATATGAAGAGGGTTGGTCCTAGAACACTGCCTTAGGGGACACCACTATTAACACTACTACAGAATTTGATAGGACACCCCCAATTTTGACCATTTGTTGTCTGTTTGACAGGAATGCTTCTATCCAGTTATGCAGTTGTCCAGATATACCGTAAGATTTTAGTTTTAGGAGTAGTTTGTCGTGTACCACTGAATCAAAGGCTTTACAGAAGTCTATGTAGATTGCATCTGTTGTTTTGCCCTGATCGAGTTGTGTAGTCCATATGTTTTTACAGTGTAAGAGTTGCAGATTACAGGATAGTTTTTTTCTGAAACCAAATTGTTTATTAGAGAGTAGGTTGTTTGTCTCTAAGTGGAGGATTGGTTAATAATTGATTCCATGACTTTACAGGTGACGCAGCATAAGGAGATTGGTCTGTAATTTTCAACTAGGCTGGGGTTTACCTTTTTGAAGATGGGGATGACTGTGGCTTGTGATCATAGGTTAGGTAAGGAGCTGGTCCTGAAAGATTTTTCAAAGATTATGCTTAGAGGCTCTGCTATGGCAGTGGATAGCTTTTTTAAAAAGTAGGCACATATTCTGTCCGGTCCAATAGATAGAGATGGTTTTAGATTGCATAGTGCTTTTTCAACATTGTCATCTATAAAATCGATATGTATTAGATCATTATAGTTTTCTGTGGTTTGGCTAGGAAATACTGGGCATGATCCATTTCTGTTTACAAATACCGAGCCAAAGAATGTGTTAAAGATGTTGGCTTTAATGGTGTTGTCGTTGCAGTCTTTACCATTAGGTCCTATTAGGGGTGGGATGGACCTTGAGTCTTTTAGTTGTTTACAAAATTGTAAAAAGCATGGTTGGAATTGGTACATAGAAGGTTTTCCTCTTGTTTAATGTGATAATTGGTGCATTCATCTGGTGGCATAAATTTTTGCGTCACTTAAAAGTCTTCAACAATTCCACCAAGTAAGCAACCATAGCTAAACACTACCTAAAGAGAGAGTGGGAAAGTGCAAGAGAGCACAGGATATAAGAAGTATATGGAACAACTGAAATATATCCAGAGATGGGATTCAAATTTTGTAACTGGTTCTGTAGGTGTGGCTAGGTGAGCGTAGCTAGGTGGGCATGGCCATGTGACTGGGTGGGCATGGCTTTTTTGGCAGCACCTCCTCTCCTTTTTTGGGCCTTCTGGGCCTCAGGGAAGCCTTTTGGGGAGCATTTTTGCTCCCAGAAGGCTTCCCTGGGGCTCAGGAAGGAAAAAAAACAGAGCATAGGGGGACACCTTGGAGCTCCAACATGTTTTTTAGCTACCCATTCATTTTGGAAGGAGGGTAAATGTTTCTGAGCTACTAAGTATTGGGTGTTCCCTCAATGGATTCTAGAGTCAAGGATTTCATCCCCTTTGAATTCACCCTCCATCATGATGAGAGTAGGTGGTATAGAAGCGTGTGGTCTGAGAGGGGAGGTACTTTCTGGTTTGAATAGGCTAATGTGAAACACTGGGTGAACTTTTCTAAGTTTTTTTGGGAGAAGCAGTTCTACAGTCACTGGATTGATGGTCCGAATGATAGGGAAAGGTCCAATGAACTTCGGCCCTAATTTCTTTGATAGGTGTAGGAATTTAGTGGATAAATAGATCTTGTCCCCTATGTGGAATGGCTTGGGTTCCATTATTTTCTTGTCAGCCTGGACTTTGAAAGCTTCTCTGGCTTCCTCAATGCCAATTTAACCACTGGAGATGTGTTTTGTAGATTGTCCATCCAGTCTTTAAGGAAGGGGAAGGTGGGTTTTTCTGTGGGTAGTTCAGGCATAGGGCTAAAATCTTGGCCTGTAACTACTTTAAAAGGGGTGAACCCAGTACTTGAGTGTACAGAGTTGTTGAATGCTACTTCTGCAAAAGGCAAAAGGTCAGTCCAGTTATCTTGTTGATAATTAATAAAGCATCTTAAATATTGCTCCAATACCCCATTTGTGCATTCTAACCCGCCATTCATAGCTGGGTGATGGGAGGAGCTTAAGTTCTGGGCAGTGCCAAGTATGCTCAGGAATGCCCTCCAAAATTTTGATGTGAATTGGATCCCTCTATTGGAAATGATCCTTTGTGGGGCTCCATGAAGGCAATAAATGTGTACTAGGAACAATTTGGCTAAGCTTTTTGGCAGTTGGGATCTTTTGTCATGGTATCAAATGTGTCTGCTTTGAAAACAGGTCCATTACAACTCAGATAACTGTATTTCCCGCATTTTCTGGCAGTTCTATAATAAAATCTATGGAAATCTCTCTCCGGGGTGCTGAAGGTTTGGCTACAGTTTGTAAAAGTCCCAGGGGTTTTCCTTGCCTTTTGGCTGCTGCACAAGGTTCTCTTATATCGCAAAATAATATGTGGCTTATTCTTACATCTTCATAGTAGATGTGGATTTGGAGACGAACCACAGCACACATGCTAAAGTTAATTAGTCAAAGGGACCATTTCAGATTCTAAAATGCTGTATCTTATTCTTAGCATAACAAGTATCTATTCATTATTGCAGATACTGTTACCCACTATTGGAACTGATGACCAGCGTCTTCCCTTGGCATGTTATTTGCCATGTTATTTTCACCAAGTATGTGTCATATGAAGGCACTTTATGCTCTACTGTGCCTCATGTATTACTGCTAAAAGTCATAAATAATTCTGATAAGTAAATTATCTGTTTATCTATCTACACTTTACAAAACAAAAGACATAGAATAACTGGTTAAAATAACATCTAAGCCTTCCTCTTTAAGGAAATTAATGCATCATAAGGCAGATTCTAGCATTCCTTGCAGCAGCATATCCATTCCTTCATTTCCGAATAGCTGCGCATATCAGCATGATAGTGATGCTTTTGCAAAGAAGGTTTGACAACAATAGAGAGTCCCTTGCCTGCTAAATAAGAAGTGACAACTCCATTTGAAAGCTGTCCCTGGATGTGTTTTATGTGCAGAAATTAACTGTGACAGTTCAAATCAAAACAGAGCTTTCATTTCACTTGGGAGGTAAATGGACAGTAGAATAGGTTGCTTTAAATGTTATGATCTAGCACAATTAATATTGTGAAATTTTAGTTTGGTTAGGCTGCTCATTGTGGTTCTAAATTGAAGGTCAGTGATGAAAAAAAACTATTGTCCCTGATAGCTGCACTAGAAAGAGCAAACTAAAAGATAATTTTTTTAAAAAAATAATGATTATGCTGAAGTATCCTCATAATTATTTTAACTAAATGTTATTCTCTGGGTACACATCTATGTGCAATTTTAGGATTATCAGCTACTTCTCAAATAGCTGTTTGCAATAACATAGTACTGACTTAAATTAATTAAGAGCAATTATACCTGCCACAGCATGGATAGCCAGTAATGGCTAGGCTCAGCATTAACCATTGGCTTTGGAGTATACATGCCATTCAGTTATTTAGTGTACTATATTTTCTCAGATTTGGCAAGGAATTGTAACAGAAGTTGTAATTCTTAAATCCCTCTTATTGCCTTTTGCATATATGCATATATGAGTGCGTATTTGTACTAGCATTTTATACTATTTCAAAATTTATGTTATTCAGATTGCTTATTTTAATTTTTAATTTTATTTTCTCCTTGTTGCATATGTGTAGCAAGAGTAAAGTGTTTTAATTTATTATTGTCTTTTAGACATTTTTTGTCTACATATACTTATTTTAGCTATCCTGATGCAATCAATTTAATTTTGGATACTTTGAATATTTAAATACCAATTCTGTGCTGGTTAATGACTACAATAAAGTTAGGTATTAAATACAATAATATAGAAATGAATCTATGACTAACAAATATTTAAGTTCAGACCATAGGAAGTGGCAACCCTTAATCAGAATAGACAAAATGGAATCAAATGGACCTGCAGAGTATTTTAAATATTAAAAAAGCAGTGCAAAAATATGTTGAACAAAATTTAATATGGCAATTTCTACTCTACTGTATAATATTTTACCTGATACTCTTCACTTTCCATTTTCAACCCATATTATAAAATTTTTTAATCTACCCTTTTCCTGATTACTTTTGCTCTGTCTCCTAGTATGTAATACAATGGATATGAAAACATTATCCAAGGAATTCTCTATAGTCTGGAAGTATTACTACTCTGTTGTTTTGAAATGTTCTAGTATTGCAAAAATCTTACAGGCTATTACAGAAGCTGTGAAATGACATCTCAGGTCATTCTTAAGAAATAGAACCTCATGGCCTTGTTTTTATCTTATCTCATTAAAACATTCTGAAAGTGTTTGACTACTTTCTACACTGTCAAACCAAGTATGCTTATGCAGAGCAGAAGCAGCCAGAGATTTCCTGCAGCCAGTAGCCCGATTAAAAAAAAAAGCATTTATTTTGAGGTAAGAGGTTACAGGGACCATGTCCGATAATTAGGGATATAATAAATTTCCTCCTAGATTTTTTGGGGGACTTTTTGCCTATGAGGATATCTGAGTAGAATACATGATCTGAGCCACAAACAGAGTCTGGCTATGTTCACCATTGCCACAGGGAAAATCAGCAGAGGAACTACAGGGTTATTCTACTTACTTTGCTTTCATGCACAAAGGTGCATGGTTCTTTGAGTGCTGCCTCTTTCCACATCTTTTTTAAAAATGAAACTGGCCAAGAGTACCAAGCCATTGCAGGAGATGCTTCAAATGAATGCCAGCAAACACTAGACCTTGAAATGAGATGGCAAGCTTGCAGCCTAAAAATCTCATCATCTACAGGGGCAATGATAGGAATTGCACGGTTCCATTCCTGAAGGTCATGAGGAATGCTCAGACTTTGCCTTCTCTCCCTTCTGCAACATTTTGGCAAGTTGCAGGATACAAATGCATGCTGTATTTCTACCTAAAAAGACAGTCAGAACCTTCAAATCATTTCAGTGATTTCATGCCAACCAATGGAACTTGTTAATTCCAGTTCCAGAGTACTCTAATAACTTCTTTTGAAAAGATTCCCCTATCTTGCTTCTCCTTGGGTTATCATATTCAGACTGCAAAATGGAAATGTCATGTAGATGGCAGCAAAGAGACCCAGAAAACTCATCCTTTGCTGCCATTTAGTGACTGTATAGATTTTTGCAGTCTTGATAATGTAACCCTTCCCTTCTCTCTTGAGGTTTACAGAAATGCGAAGATTTTTCTCTTCGTTTCCACAAACAAATAGTTTGCTGGTTCTTTGCCTACAAAAAAGATTATAAATACTGTTTGAATAACGCCTCCCATTAGACTCCCAATGAGTCTATGTACCATAAGGCTAGTAAAGTAGCTTTGTGCTCTTCAGTGGATTAACGGGTTAGAGAATTAAATGAGAAAATGAAATAGCTCAGGTCAAAAAAATTAAAAATTGTGACTTAAGACCATTTAAATGGCACTCCAGTCTTAAAGACATATACATAATGGTCACTGCAGTGATTCTTTATGGCAAAGAGCAGCAATAAGTCATATTAAAAGTGCCATAGTTAGGCTGATTATATGTTTACAAATTAGTACTGAGTGAAACAAGGAGGCCCAAAAATAGGGAGTGATCCCAAAACTGGCATTTGCAGCAAGAAAAAAAATACACCTCCTTTGGTGCCTTTTCCTCACTTATTTAAGAGCAGCAGCTATTTGAGATTTTCTTCAATACAGAGACAAAACAGCTGTTGCCTCTGCACTGGCATAAATCAGAAGCAGCAGATACTGAATGTAGTAAAGGAAGAAAACAAGGCTTTCTTCCTAGGAGGAACAACTACTTCTCTATAATTTGTGAGCTTAGCAATCAATAACAATTAGGGACAGGCTTGTAGTTGGTTTAACACTACTCCCTGAAGTCCTCTTGCCCCCTCCACTCCCCTTTAACCTCTACCCCTCCAAACCCAACCAGGAGAAATTGCTCCTGATTTGTGAGGCCAGGGGCTTTGCCTTGCGAGGGTCCTCCTCTGTCATTACCTGCAGATGGATCAGAAGGACTTCAACTCGCCCAGTTAGCAGAACACTTACTGCACACACAAGTGCTCAATTAAAATCACCCTTTCAGACAATTACTGAGCATTACAGCTGCTCAGAAGCAGAAAGCAGCAAACCCCTTTCCTGCAAAAGAGACTGGATTTTTAGAAGTTTTTCCCCTTCCCTCTGTGCTATGAGGTTTTTTCTTTTCTTTTTTAAAAATATATTTTCAAAATTGCCTCAGTCACGGCCCTTTTAAGGTTCTCTTCAAGACTCAAAGAGTTAATTTGTAACACTTAGGGTAGAGTCCTTCAACTGAACATAGAAGCTATCTCTCTCCAATCCCAATAAATTAAATGCATCCCTTTTGACACATTTTAATCATTCCAGAAGGCTGCTATCTAGTTATGAGGTAGACTCACATCTTGGGCTGAATATGTGGAAGAGCCCAAAGGCAGCAGTGTTTAGAGCTGATAAATTTCAGAAGCTTGCATTGGCTATGTTTTGGTGATTACTGAATTGACAGACAACACCCTGAAGTAACTATTACACTGAAAATTATAATGTATCATTTAAATTTCAAATGAATGAGGAGAATCAAGCACAACAATGAACTGTCAGCAAGGCTGATGATTCAGATTATTTGTAAAGGCAATACAAAATATTGACACCTCGCTGCCCACCACTGTATTCTCCTCCTCTGCGGCTTCACTTGCAAAATATAAAAGCTCTAATTCCCTCTGGAATGAATTGGCAGGGAGGGGCATACATTGCAATAATAATACTTGAAAGCTATGCAATGAAGGATGAAGTGACCTGTAAGGTGGGGAAGAAGGATCATGGCAACAGGAAAAAGATGAGATATGAAAAGGAGAAGAAGAAAAAAAAAGAATGATATCCTCATGAATAAAAGCTTGTGATATTGTTGCACTTCTAAAGCTTAAGACAGAAATTGGTAGGTGATTTGGAGTCATGTTAGGCTTGGTTTCCAGTTCACGCTCAGGCCATGGGTATAGGGCAGGAAGATGCTGCACCCCTAACCTTAGCATAGTTACACAGGTACGGGATGTTTTGAGAAAGTTAAAGAACAAACAATTTTTGAAAGATTGTCAAAAGAGCTGAAATGCTTTATTGTTTAAAGGGCATTTTAAAAAGTTTTTGAGATAATTTGTAAATTCTAAATTAAACACACTTAAGAATTTTTCTTATGGAAGCAACCTGATTCTATTATTGCTATATATATTTTTTTTATTATGACCATACTTCTTTTTAGATAATTGAAAGAGAGCATCACCATTCTTATAAAGTGATCTTGGAGAATTTATAGCATTACACAAATATTAGGCTTATTTCTGGTCTATAGCAGAAAGCGTTATTAACTAAAATTGAGATATACAGAGAAGAAACAGCCTTGGTGAAAATTTATCAGCATGGCATCTTGAAAGGGAGTGACATTTACTTTAATACTATTTACAGATTATTAGGATCACTCTTCTTTTCAGATTATTTTGAGGAGAGCTTAGACATCCTTTTTAAAAAGTCATCTAGGAGAACTGGGACATAAATTTTTCTAGGAATTAATATGACATCAGGGCTCTTTACTTTTTATAAATGAATGGACTGGATTGATGATTCCAATTTGTGCATCAGTGGTGAGTTTGCAGATTATAGCAAGTTATTTAACATGAGAAGCAGAAAATCAGAAGGAAAATAGCAATAAGATTCAATGTAGAATATATAGAATGTAGCAGTCTACTACAGAGTAATCAATCTTATTATCATTAGCTACATAATGCAGTTCTACTTGCTTATGAGTACCCTAAAATGATTTTGGGTACATAGTGCAAAAAAACTCATAGAAATATTTGAACAGTGTCATGAGTAGAGGGAAATGGGAGGAAGGTTATCTTGTCACTGGGAATGAAAGTCATCAGAAGTGTAAACTATGGGGGACTTCCTGTTTGAGTTTCTTCGGAGACAGTCAGAAATCTGCGATCGTGCATGGTTTCTGTCTGTGCTCGCCGCTGGAGCACCCCGAGCCGGCTGGTTTCAGGGCTAGGCCTCCCCGTAGAGGTGGTGAAGAAGGGGGAGACTGTCAGCAGGGTCGAGGAAAGCCGCATCTCCCCTCCCCAGCTGATCTTTACTCCCTTTCCTGAAGGCGGTTGTAGCGGTGGCTAGAAATGGCCACCACAAAGAAGAGCTCAACCGGAAAAGAAAGTGCAGGAGGAAGATAAGAAGAGAAAGTTTTGGCTGACCGAGTTGAATTGAAAAGCAAGAACGTAAGATACCCTGGAATTTTAACTATAAAAAATTAACTTGTTCCTAAGGAAGATTCGGAAGCAGCGAAGGAGAGATGAAAGGGAAATGATTTGTTGTTTTTTTTCTCTCCCTCCTTTCCTTATACTGACAGTTAAGAGAAAGTGGGAAAAAAATCCGTTTTGACAATAATAGGCAATTAAGCTGGAAATAAAATGTCAAAGGGATAAAAGATAAAGATTCTTGGATACTTAAATATTTAAAAGAAGGAAAAGGAGAGAAAAAGCAAGAATAAGAATAAAGCAGGATCTGGAAAATGGAGGAGACTGTCTGGAATTAAAAAGAACTCACAGCAAAACTTTAACAAGATTCCTAAAAGATACATTCTAACTGAAACTTTGCAACAAAATAATAGAGCCCTCAGGAAGAGAAAGTGAAAAAAGAAGCAAGAAGAAATAGCTTTGGATTATTTGGATTATTTGGTGATTTTTGCATTTTTGGCTATTGGATTTAAATGATTAAAATTAATTGGGTGGTTGTTTAAAAGTGTTTAAAATGGCAACACTCTGGGAAGTACTGAAAATGGAACTTAAAAAATACAAAGAAGATGCATTAGAAGGAAGGGGTTCTTTTGGTTTCGTATTTCAATTTTTAGAAACGGAAATCCTGAACTATGAGAAACAACAAGAAATACTTGTGGAGCAAGAAGATCGGGACAAAGAAGAAGCCATCTTTAATGATCAAGTAACCTTATGTGAGGGAGAAAAGGGAAAGTTGGGAAAGAGAGTAGAAAGTTTAGGACTTAAAAAAACAACCAAAAAAAGAATAGTTTGAAAAATAATTACAATACTAAGCAACAGAAAAGAGGATTACAGAAGAGAGAATTAGAAGTAGATTGACACGGGGGCAAAAAAGAGAGGGAGAAGATGAGGGGAAAGAAGGAAAGGAAAAGAAGCTATAAAAGACAGAAACAGGATATAGAGAAACAGGGAAAAGGCATAAGAATTGGAATAATAAGCCAATTTAGAGATAATGGATGAGAATTTAATTGAAAAAAGGATTCTGCAAAGGTACATATAGTAGTACTGTTATGTTAGAAATAGAAATAATTTTTTAGAAAATATGAGAAAATGTGTGATTAAAACGATGGATAAAATACTTATTGTAATGCAATGGAATGTTCGTTAATAAGTAAATGGAATAAGAGAGAGTGGAATTAGGAAAGGAGGAGAACACCTTGATTAACCATGAAAAGTTTATAGATAAAAGTATAAATATAATTGATTTTAGATATGAGACAATTGTTTATACGTGTTCCCAAGGAAGTATGTCTGTAATTGTTATTAATAGAATTGAATTGGAAGGGAATGAGTGTTGTATCTATTATTGCTATATATATATATTTCTTTAGTTTAAAGAACATAGTGTGTATTTTAAGAATGTACCAAGCAGAATTCGATTGGAAATTATATATTATACAGAATGTTATAACTCTAAAGGCATAAATTGAAGTTTAAATAAGAGTTGAATGGATAAAATTTAAAGATATAAAGGTATCATACTCCAATTAGTAATTACAGGGGAAAATTTGTCTAATGAGAAAATACAATATGAAATTGAAACAGGACAGATAAAAATGTAAATGTGATGAATAGAAAGATATTAAGATTTGCAAAAAGACATATAATTGAATTTGAATGTGAGATAATTGGAAATAAACTAATAATTGGAAATAAACTAATATAAAGTCCAATATCAAATTAGAGGGGAATGAGTATCTTATCTACTATTGTTATATATATATTTGTTTAAAGAATATAGTGTGTATTTTAAGAGATATAAAAATGTCATATTTTAAAATTTGTTTAATGATAAAAGATGACATGAAATTTGAACAGGCAGATAAAGTATAAATACAATGAGTAGAAAGACATTGGAATTTAGAAAAAGATATATAATTGGATTTAGATATGCAATAATTAAGAATATTGAGTAAATTAAAGTTATGGAGAAAAAGTTAAAATAGTAAGAAGATATGGAATAGAATATAAAGATGAATATGAAATTGAGTTTATATCTGTATAGAGAAGTGATAACCTGTGACCATGCTATTCTCAAAAAAGATCTTTTAATTGTATTGGGTTTTTTTTGTGAAAATTCAAATAAAACTTTATTAAAAAAAAAAAGAAGTGTAAAACTATGAAAAATTGCAGTGAAATTTCATTGCAAATGAATTTGTGATATTCCCAAATAAAGGAACGTGTTTGTTGCCCAGGAACATGTAACTGACTACACCTGATCTATGGAATATGAATGGCCAAGAACATGAAATATACATCTCTTCTCTATATATACTGAATGATGTATTGCTTTTCTAACTTCACAAAGTACGTATGTATTTATTTATTAACTACCTGTTTTCAAAGGACTCAAAGTGATTTGCTTGCAGCAACTCATCCAATATTGCATTTCACTACAGGTGCAAAGTTTATTCATGCATTTTTAATACCTCCTAATTCTAGATGAGCAGGATTTTGTATTTGGACATCTTGTGCTCCACAATAATTCTCTTCTATTTGTAGAAATACATCAGAAATACCTTTGGAAATATTGCTGCTGCTGATATATAAAAATAAAACTTCTTTAAATCCATAATGGTGAGCCCGATGTGGATTTTCCACAATGTTACCATACATTATTTTCTATTCTTGATATATTTATCTTGGGCACTTGGGGTTTTTCTGGAATTCCAACTAGGTAAGGGACATTCCCTTCCCAAATCTTGCTGTGCTGCCTCATAGAGTTGGTAGAGGGGTGGGGGTGGGGTTCCTGGGGATGAACAAAGAATATGGGGAGTGTATGCCAAGAATATATATTCCCAAAAGGGTTATCCAAGGTGTGAAGTTTCCCGACTAAAGCAAAAAGGTACCTATATTGGGCAAAATTGATATAGAAAGATGCTGGAAGTTGTAATGGAATGGCAGGATAGAGATCACTTTAGTGACAATGGCAGGATCATCAATTAAACAGTGTGGGAGAAGACAATGGTAAACTACTCTTGTATTTTTACAAGAAAATGGATAGAAAATAGAAAATTATTGCTGTATAGTGCTAGGTTATGAGTACCTCAGAATGGATGGCACTCAACATGCTACTGAGGAAATGCTGAGGATCTCTTGGAGTATTAATGATGTGTATGATGTAGCTATATTGTCCGACATCTAGTTGCTGATGTTGTCATATGGTACAGTAAAATCAATTCTGCAAAGACAGAATTACAGTAGGAACATGAAATACGTGAAGTATGAAACTCGGTGAAAGATGAAGTGAAATAATAACAAATAACATCTTAGGCATCATCAAATTGAGATGGACTAAGATCAAACACTTTCATCAGAATATGTTTATTACTCAGGACATGAAAAACAAAGAAGAGATTTTACAATAAAGAAGGGCATAGCATAAGGGCATACTAGTATTTGGCTATAATGTAATCAATTGCCAAATAATATTAATTATATCTATTGACAAGCCTTTAATATGACAATCATTTAAATTTATGCTCCAACTGCTGATGCAGAAGAGGAGGAGGTTGATGAGTTTTATGATTCTTTGATTTGAAATCAACAGAATAAGCAAGCAAGATGTGCTGTTTTAGGGACAAGAATAAAGGTAAAAGGTAAAGGAGACCCTGCGAATGTTATTTTGCTAGTCGTTGCCAGCTACAGGGGATGGTGCTCATCTCTGTTTCAAAGCCATTGAGTCAGCACTGTCCAAAGACATTTCTGCATTTATGTGGCCAGCATGACATTGTGCGGTATTGTTACCTTCCCAACAAAATGGTACCTATTTAACTACTTGCATTTGCATCAGAGGTGGTATACAGCAGGTTCTGACCAGTTCTGGGGAACTGGTAGCGGAAATTTTGAGTAGTTCTGAGAACCGGCAAATACCACCTGTGACTGGAGATTTTACAGTATTCTTTCCCTGCCACACCCACCAAGCCATGCCCACAGAACCAGTAGTAAAAAAAATTGAATCCCACCACTGATTTGCATGCTTTCAAACTGCTACATTAAAAGGAGCTGGGGCAAGGATGGGAACTCACCCTATTGCACAATGCTCAGATCTCGAATCTGGGCTGCTGGTTTTCTAGCAGACAAGTCCAACATCTTAACCACTGAGCCACCACACCACCCCAGGGACAGGAATGCCAAAGTTGGGAACATTAAAGAAAAAAATGTAGCTAGACTGTGCTGTCCAGCCAGTGAATGGGAATTGGATAGTTAGGTAGCAATTGTGAGCTGTCTCCTTAAGGGAATGCATCATGGTAAATGTAGTTAAGGTATCCTGGGAAATGAGGTCCATGTCACATGACCACATCTGTAATCCTAATTGGTCACTAAATTGACCTTCGATGGGTTGGGGGAGTTTTCCTCACTCTTGGCTGAACTCATGGACTCATGGTAACTGTTCTACTTCTATCGCTACAAGATGGGAGAAAAAGGATAGGAGATAACCATCTTTTTACCTACAAAACAGATATGCAAAGGATTGGTCATTAAAGAAGAACTTTGTCACAAATGTGAGTTATGAGGATACCTGATGAACCAATAAAAGTACTTTGTTATGGACGTTTTGTTGAGTTTATCTATCTCCATCTGTACAGAAGACAAATCTACCACTGTACAGAATACAGGAAGGAAGAAGTAAATTCCTTTAGGAGTAAACTCTTCAGCGAAAGATGTGCTCTGTCTCATGTTACATCGCTGTTATCTAAAAAGGAGCTCATCTGTAAGCAGGGGAGGGGCCAAGCATTTCATTTGTCTCTGCATTCCAACTTCTTCTCAAATGCAGACAAAATGCATTTACAGCAACTGAAGAGAGTTTGACTTCTTGTTTTCTCCTTCCTTCTGAGAAAAGCCTGTATTTTCACGACCCATTCCATCCAAAAGTTGTTACTGGATGCCAGTAATTAAGATACCTCGTCACCATAGAAATGGCCTGCCACAAGGTAACCCTTTGTCTCAAAGCTCAATACAATGCAGAGAGCATTTCCTTTGGCTTAAAAAACCTACAGTGACTTCTTTTCTCCTCTTAAGCAAAGGAATCTGAACTTCTTTTTCTCTTTATCTGTGCAACATAAAATTTAAAAGGCCCTTGGATGCTGAGCAAGGAATTTCCCCCCTCTTTTTCTCTTCAACAAGGAAGTGAGACCTAAGCAAAGCAGCCCATAGCTACATCTGGGATTCAAGGAAAAATCTCCCAGAGTTTTCCAATACGTGTTTATCCAATGACAATCCCCTTTTGCAATTATTGTGGACAATTTAATCAATTCAATCAATTCAAGGTTCCAAGATTAATTGCAACCTAACATGGGCGTAGCAGCAACGTCTTCCAGAGCCTCTACTGCCACCTGGTGGAGCAAGCAACACTAACAGGCATATTTCTGCGTTTAGCCCTCAAGTCTTCAGACTTCGCTATGCATATTTCTGCGTTTAGCCCTCAAGCCTACACAACCTCTACTGCCACCTTGTGGAGCAAGCAACACTAACAGGCATATTTCTGCATTTAGCCCTCAAGTCTTCAGACTTCACTACACATATTTCTGTGTTTAGCCCTCAAGTCTTCAGACTTCGCTACACAATCCCTAGTGCCCCCTTGTGTAGCAAGCACACAACGCACCCTACAAACAGCCATACTGTGTGCTGTGCTAGCATCGCTCAGACTCTGCAGCACCACCTACGTGCTCAAGTATTAACTCCAGCAGCAATTCTACTTTCTGCTAACTGCTTGCAGCGCACTCTAGAAGAAAAAAAGGGAATTGCATGGAAAATCACTAAATTTTCCAAAAGTCATCTTTTACCAATTTGAAACATGGCAACTGCTTCAGCCATGATGGATGTCCCTGAAGTATCAGAGGACTCGAACCCTCCACCCACCCTTGACGTAAACGTGGAGCCTGGTTCCCGAAACCCACTTTCAGATGTCCAAATTTCTACAGAAGCGGCGATACCTCCAAAAGCCTACGACTTCAGAACGAGTAAGAAGCTTACCAAACCCATGGAAGAACACTTGAGGAACAATTGGGAGAAGAAATATTGCCGCTACGCAGACTCATGGGTGGAGCTTGAGAAGATCTGTGCTGCCCCAAAACACAAGCTGCCCCCTGAGAAACTCCACACATTGCTAGTTGATTTAGATGCCTTTCTTGCATGGTGGAGATACAGCGAAGACAACCTCAAGTCCATCCAGTCAAGACTAGGTGACCCCAAACTCCTTACACACATCTAATGCTTTGAGGAGTTTCACAAGGAATGTGAAGACTGTGTCAAGGAGAACAAGACAGCCTTCCAGGCAGCGCTCCACAACATGCTTTGGCAGGAAGTAGCGTCAAGGGAGCAGGCCACATGACATGGCTCCTTGATCACATGTGTCTTCTTCCCACCACTCAAAGAAGGCCTCTTCCCTCCATCCCAAATCGGCTAGATCGCAGGCAGGTTCCAGTGTCTTGTGCCAATTCTCTGCTGCCGGCTCTCTCCATCCTTCCAGAGCATCCTCCCATCGTAGCGGTGCATCTAAGGCCTCCAAAGCAGCCAGCTACGCCGAACAAGCTTAGAAGCCCAAGTTGAAGCTGCAGCAGCAGAGGCAGATTTACATATTACCATGGAGGTGATACGGCAGAAAGCAGAAATGGCCAAACAACAAGCAGAAATGGCTAAAGCTCAGGCCAATCAACAAACAGAAATGCCCAAACAACAGGCAGCAATAGCCAAAACTCAGGCTCAAATGGAGTTACTCGAACGACAAAGAAAGACGGCAGCGAAAACAGCACGGGCCACAGCATGGCAGAAGGAGGCCAACGCTGCCTCCCTCAACTTCGACTTCGAAGAGTTGGGAGAAGACAGCCCAGATACACGGGTCAGGGCCTACGTAGACAAGCAGCACTCATTACACTTTCATTTGCTCATTTATGAAATCACCTCAGTTGCCTAGCAGTCTCCCACAACCAGGGAAGCACAGGGATGTATCTCAACCCCAGACTCTAAATGTCAGTTACGCAACTGACGTACAACCTAAAATACGAGATTCACTTCCCACCAACAGCAAATCTTCCCCAACTGATGTTGTACGTACTAAGGTCCGAGATTCTCTTCCCAGAATCAGCAACCCTATTCCAACGTCTCATGGCCTGCCAGGTGAGAAAATTAGCCCACCAGTGATCATGACAACTTCTCGCCGAGTAGTCATGCAACTGACGACACCTGCCACACTCAATCCACAAGCAGTACCATTCCAGCCACAACCTCCACACTACCCGAGCTCACGGGCACAACAAGATAACCACAACCAGCCTACACAGCAGCGTGAAGCTCCACCATTGTCTCTGGAATGGCAGGATGACATCCTCCGTAAGCACTGGGAGGAAGGCTACAACCCATCATTGACATATACCTCGAGCCTACCCTACGAGAATCCAAGGGATGGCCCCTCTATGTCAATGCCCCTCCCCAACTCTACAGATGATGCAGACTGCTGGAGAGAGTTGGCAGCAAGCAGAGGAAAGCTAGATTTAGCCGCTAATGGTGTATATAAATTCTCCAATGAGCCAGGCGGCGCATATCTCCTATAGAAGAAAATTTTCCTGTGCCCCATTCAGGCTGCACGCCTGAAATCCGAAGAAGTACTTGTACATTTGATTGCGTAGCTAGGGCCAGAGTCTGCCACTGCAATGTAGGCAATTTATGCCTCCCACTTATATGACCCAGACGCTGCCCTACGGTTGTCATGGTAAAGACTCGATGAACTGTAGGCACTGCCACAACAGTAGAATCAACGCTCTTGAATAGCCTCAATAGATTTCCTAAAATTCCTATCGACAAGCCTCACTTGATCATGGGACTCTCTAATATACTTATACAACTGAAAGCGGCACAACGGGATCCCAGGTTAGTGGGACTCGCTTGTCTTGACCACTTTGACATGCAAACCAAAATCATTCAAAAACTCCCGCAGGTGCTGATTGAACAGTAGCTCCAATTGTCTGACGCCTTCATGGCCAAGGGTCGCCACAACTTTATATCCTTCACCATTCTTGAAGAATTTGTGGCCCACCAGGCAAGAGTATGCAACACTTCCCAGGCACACAGACTCAGAGTTGTTAGTCCTCCCAATGAAAAATGATACAACAGCAACCATATATCGTACACAGGCCCTATGCACATTGCAAGGGAAAGACCCTTCATAGCTTTCCATAAGACAGAGGTACACTCCTCAACCATCAGGAGTTCGGCAGCCAACTCATCTCATTCAACCCAATTTAGATCTCCACATACAAGGAGAATAAAGTTTTGCCCTGTGCACCACACTCGTCATTCGCTGAACAGGTGCACTGGGTTTGCAGCAAAACCACTGACCTAATGAAAAGAGTTGATAAGGGAGTACCAATACTGCTACAAGTGTTGCGAATCCAAACACCCGTCCAAGTACAGCACAGCCAAGGTGCAATGCTACTTATGCAATAGTGACCAGCACCTGACCACGCTTCATCCAGATGCCAATCCACCACTGCAGACATCTCCTAGCCCTCCTTTGAATAAGGAGCCTCAACATGCTGCAGAAGTACACCCAGAGACAGTGGTGAGTGTCAATTGCACAGCGGTGTGCAATGGCACACCAGCCCCTCACACGTGTCGTCAGATCTGCTTAGTCAAAGTCTACCCAGATGGATGCCCAGAAGAAGCAGTAAAGATGTATGTAATACTGGACCCTCAGAGTGATTGCTCACTAGCCAAGTCCGCATTCTTCGACCTCTTTGATGTTCAGAAGGAAGAAGTGCGCTTCACGATATCGACGTGCACACCACACCAAGATGCACGGTGGGGAGAGAAGCTACTGGACTCTGTATAGAGTCATTAGATGGACGTTCCCAGTTCCTACTGCTGCCCGTGCTGGAATGGAATGGGATACCAGATGACTGCAGCCGCATTGCAACACCAGAGGTAGCTAACAGCATGCCTCACCTGAACCATATGGCTCATCTATTTCCCGTCCTAGATCCTGAAGCCAAGATTTTGCTCTTGCTGGGATTCAATGTCCCTGATGCCTTAGCGCAAACTGAAGTAGTTAGAGGCCTGAGATACTCACCCTTTGCCTTCAAGACAGACCTGGGTTGGGGAATCTCAGGAATTATCAGTGTCGATCAGATGCAGGCTCCAACCCAGGCAAATGCCTTAGCACCATCCATTCCAACAGCCTTCTGACGCCCTTTAGCACCATGGAAAACAAGAATGACGTTCCAGACTAAAAGGCTGCCAGCGATCAGTACACTTTCACTAGGACACCCTAAACGGCCACCAGCAACCACCAGATGTCCACTAAGACGCTCTATACTGGCATATGCCTCCGCAACACCCTTTCCAACAGCTTCCCAACACCCTTTGACACCATGAAAGCAAGAGTACCATTCCAATTCTAAAAAGCCGCCAGAAGCGACCACCAGACTTTCACTTTTGGCACCAAGATTACCTGTCAACCCTAAAAGGCCGCCAGAAGCAACCACCAGACTTTCACCTTTGGCACCAAGAGTACCTGTACACCCTAAAAGGCCGCCAGAGGTGACCAGCAGACTTGCACCAAGAGGCTGAACTTCAAGATTGAACCTCAAGCTTTGCATGCTTTGCTTCGTTTGATTCTTTATTAATGTTTACTGTTTTTCTTGGTTATATAGCTAACTGTTTATCTTAGTTATATAGTTATCTGCTATTCAGTCAGTATTACTGTCTACTGCTTAGTTTATAGTTAATTATTTTTCTTCTTTTAATAGTGGAATTTACAATTCCAGGCGGGGAGTGTGCTGTCCAGCCAGTGTATGGGAATTGAATAGTTAGGTAGCAATTGTGAGCTGTCCCCTTAAGGGAATGCATCATGGTAAATGTAGTTAAGGTATCCTGGGAAATGAGGTCCATGTCACATGACCACATCCGTAATCCTAATTGGTCACTAAATTTACCCTCGATGGGTTGAGGGAGTTTTCCTCACTCTTGGCTGAACTCATGGACTCGTGGTAACTGTTCTACTTCTATCATTACAAGATGGGAGAAAAATGATAGGAGATAACCATCTTTTTACATACAAAACAGATATGCAAAGGATTGGTCATTAAAAAAGAACTTCATCACAAATGTGAGTTATGAGGAAACCTGATGAACCAATAAAAGTACTTTGTTATGGATGTTTTGTTGAGTTTATCTATCTGCATCTGTACAGAAGACAAATCTACCACTGTACAGAATACAGAACATAGACAGTATGGCTTAAGAAACTGAAATGAAATAGGATATTCAATTATCAATTCCAGTCTCTTCAATGATTTTTTCATAGATAAATACTGTCTTCAAATAACCAAAATGATACTTCTGTACATGGATACCACCAGAAGAAGTGTATAGAAATCAAATTGACTAAAAGAAAATAGAAGACCTCAATTATAGGCATCAAAGACATGGCCAGGTGCTGACTGTGGAACAGATCACAAATTGTTCACATACAAGTTCCAAGTTCAGGTAAATAAAAAGAAGAATGTAGTCAGTTTCCACTACATGATCTTAAACATATACCATTTTCAAGGAGAACATCACAAATTGCTTTGAAGTATTGAATCTCATGTATAAAAAAGGAGAGGAATTATGCAGTGAACTTGCATGAAGTTGTTAAGGATGAATGTGAAAAGAGACTG
Source organism: Bungarus multicinctus (assembly GCA_023653725.1). Classification (NCBI taxonomy): domain Eukaryota; kingdom Metazoa; phylum Chordata; class Lepidosauria; order Squamata; family Elapidae; genus Bungarus; species Bungarus multicinctus. The sequence goes on from CM042836.1 coordinate 169,799,777, forward strand.
CCAAAAATAAATAAAGAGAAGAAAGCAAACTGGTATTAGAACAAACTGGAAATTGCCAAGAAGAAAAAAGATGTCAAAGCCAAGGAAGACAAAAATCTCAGAAAGGAAGTTGACCAAGAGTTTCAGAAAGCTATAAGAAGCAACAATGAATACATAGCAACTGATTCAAAGGAGAACAAAGGCAGCGATATGCTGAAATCCTGTAAAGATGTCAATATCCAACAGATCTTAGAAGATATTCCCTATTTACAAGAACCTCTACTATTAGAAAATGAAGTGAGATCAGCATTCCAATTATTACCCTACTGGAAAGCTACAAGGACCTGTGGAACACTCACAAAAATAGAACATGTCACAGAAAAAGAATCAATAAGGATTTTGTGTGCCAGAAAATCTGGAGAATGACACAGTGGGCAATAGACTGGAAAAAGCAATCTTCTTTCCAATATCAAAAAAGAGACTTAACAGAATGTATAAACTATTGTACAATATTCTTAATTTTACATGCTAGGAAAGTAATTATGTCCATCCTATGCAGATTAGAGCCCTACATGGAAAAAGAGATGCCAGGTATTCAAGACTTTAGAAAAAGTCAGGGAATCCAGGACATTGCTGATTCCACTGGATAATCAAGAAAAACAAAGAATACCAAAAGAAATCAATATGTGATTCATTGATTATACAAAGGCCTTTGAATATGTTGATCACATCAAGTTGTGGAATGTGCTTAGAAAAATGGGAATTTTTCTCATCTGTTCTCACGAGAATCTTAGATACAGATCATAGAAGAGTATGGACAGAATATGGCAAAACAGACAGGCTTCAGATGAGCAAAGGAGCGTGACAAGGCTGGAATGAATGAATGAATGAATGAATGAATTCTTTATTGGCCAAGTGTGATTAGACACACAAGGAATTTGTCTTGGTGCATATGCTCTCAGTGTACATAAAAAGAAAAGATACTTTAGTCAAGAATCATATGGTACAACATTTTATGATAGTCATAAGGTACAAATAAGCAATCAAATCATACTAGGAAACAGTCAATATAAATTGTAAGGATACAAACAACAAAGTTACAGTCATACAGTCACAAATGGGAGGAGATGGGTGATAGGAACAATGAGAATAGTAATAGTAATGCAGACTTAGTAAATAGTTGGACAGTGTTGAGGGAATTATTTGTTTAGCAGAGTGATGGTGTTCAGGAAAAACTGTTCTTGTGTCTAATTGTTCTGATGTGCAGTGCTCTATAGCATCATTTTGAAGGAAGAAATTGAACCAGTTTATGTCCACGATATGAGGGGTCTGTAAATATTTTCACAGCCCTCTTTTTGATTCATGCAGTATACAGGTCCTCAGTAGCAATTGTTTTTTCTGCAATCCTAATTATCCTCTGAATTCTGTGTCTGTCTTGTTGGGTTGCAGAACCAAACCAGACAGTTATAGAGGTGCAGATAATAGACTCAATAATTCCTCTGTAGAACTGTATCAGCAGCTCCTTGGGCAGTTTGAGCTTTCGGAATTAGCGCAGAAATAACATTCTTTGTTGTGCTTTTTTGATGAAGTTTTTGATGTTAGATGTCCATTTTAGATCTTGAGATATGATAGAACCTAGAAATTTGAAGGTCTCTACTATTGATACTGTGTTTGTCTAGTATTGTAAGAAGTGGTAGTATGGAAGGGGTTCTCCTAAAGTCTACCACCATTTCTACAGTTTTGAATGTGTTCAGTTCCAGATTCAACCTCCTGTCTGTATGTGGATTCATCATTGTCTCGAATGAGACCAATCACTGTTGTATTATCTGCAAACTAATACATTCCATTTATTTATTCAACCTATATATCCAATATATATTAAGGGAAGCTAGATTGGAAAAAGATGAGTATAGTTTTAAAACTGGAGGAAGACATACCAATAACCCATATTGTGCTTTGCACTACTCCAATAGCCAAAAATGCAAAGGATCTGCAAGCTTTAGAATTAAAAATCAAGGAGCACAATGGGGAAAAAAGTTTAAAATTAAATGCAAACAAGACTAAATTAATGGCCAGATTTTTTTTTAAAGCAGCCTTAAAACTGGCAAAAAAAGATATTGAAGTATTGGAAGTTACAGATGTTTAGGATCTACCATCAAGAAGTAGTCAAGAAATATGCTACAGATGAGCACTTGGATAGATTCAGTTACAAGGAAGATGAATGCATCATTGGAAGACCTAAAAAATCAAGTTAGGGGCAGACTGCCATGAAGAAAATCTAGGTGGCCACAAAGAGTAAACTCATGATTTGATGGTACATAAAGTCAAATCAATCAAACCAAGTGACATAGACCACCACAAAAATCTGTCTCACCATAATGAACTGTTTTAGTTAGATAGCACATTGGTAATACTAAAAAAAATGCATAATTTGCCCTAGCAAGTAATATTTTTTTTGCTGGAGGAAAATGAGAAGCATAATCCAACTGTGGGATCTAAGAGTATGTAAATCAAAATAATTATTTTTCTTCTTTCTAATAGCAGTAAAAGATGCAGCTTTTAATAGACAGGTAAAGCTCCCATCTTCACTGCCGCTGTAACAAAAACACTACCCAGCATTTGGGTAGGTGCAAATAATGTTAAAGAGACTTTATTATACATATTAAGTTCTCATACTTCAGCTTTAAATCCTCATTAGCTGAAGTTATAATAGCTGCATATCCTTTTCTTTTCCACCACTTTATAATTAGAAAATTCAGAGCAGTGCCCCCCCTCAACCTTTTGGGCATCAGAGACCAGTTCTGTGGAGAGAGGTTTTTTCCATGGACAGTGGGAGCATGGTTTTATATGTTGCCTGCATCCCGCAGATGGGGTTTCACTTGTTTCCGTGGTCCAGTTGCTAGCATGCCACAGTCCAGTGCTGGTCCATGGACTGGGAGTTGGGGACCTCTGGTTCAGAGGACATTTTTTTTTTAATATAAATCACTTTTTAACCAATTCAATTGCACTCAGCTTAACTGGATCACTGAATCAAATGTCTTCCCCAATAGAAATAGTACTAAGACTTATATACCGCTTCACAGTTGTTTCCAGCCTTCTCTAAGCAGTTTACAGAATCACCATATTGCCCCCAACAATCTAGTCCCTCATTTTACCAACCTCAGAAGGATAGAAGGCTAAGTCAACCTTGAGTCGGTGAGAAATAAACTGCTGGCAGTTGGCAGAATTAGCTTGCAATACTGTATTCTAACCACTGCGCCACCATGGCTCCAATCATAGATCCTCATCTCTGACAACAATAATAAATGCATAAAGTATTAACAATTATTATAGCTACAAATTCTGGAAGCATATTGCACACATTTCCAACACAATGTCATCTTAGTCCTCATTGTACATGTCCTTCTCTTCTTCCACTTCATGCATTAAGATTTTCCATTACTGTCTTAACGAATCGTTCACAGAATGTAGCATGTAGTAAATACCAGGGGACTTTTTTGGTTGCTCCATGCTGACCTCATGTTGATGAGATCACCTGGTCAACTAAAGTATTTATTTGGATATATATGGAAGATCTAGGCCTGACATCTTTGTTTAATCATATTAATCATTCAAGTTTGAAAATTGCTTTATATTATGCTTCTCTGATAAATGGAAAAGAGAGTCAGTTTATAATTCACATTGACAAAGACTTTCCCTTTGGGGAATACGAGTATCAGCCTTCTAGCATTCATGGTTATCATTTATTTACCGCATCATAGTGTTACTCAAAGGCAATTTGAGCAAACCCATTGTTTGGCTATGCTGTTGATAGGTACAAAATCAAAAAGAGAAAAAAAAACTACATTTGAAATGGCAGATCGTTCATTTATCCTTCATATAACTAAGGCATGAAATTCTAATTGTCAGTTTTTCTAATAATAAACATGACAGTACAGAGAAATGATTTCTTCATAGAAAAACCAAGAAATTTATGCTCCCTGGCTTGGTCTGAAAAAGCAGAGAGCCAAAATATATACATAACAACTAGAAATGTACACACTGTACAATGAAAGAACTCTGTCACAAATATGCATTATTTCTCTTTTGGTGCTATAGTTACTCTTTCATAACTCAATATACTCACAACATCTGTGGTGAAGTGCATGTTTGAGTATAGTCTAGAAATGAACATTGTAATGATTTTTCCAGGCAGCCATATTATTGCACAATAAATAAAATGACACAAAATATGCAGCTGCCTTGAAATCCAAATATTTTCCCCAAGCTAGCACTTTCATTCCAGGGATATTGCATTTTTGTAGTTCTCACAAATGGCAATGTTTTCATTCTTTGCACTATCCCCAGAACACTCATGATTAGGAAATGTAATACCGGTCAAAGTATAAATTTAAAACCCTATAATTTATTTTATGTCAGTTACTTATCTTAACATATTCTGTATTTTCTGACCTCGCACATATTAATTAAGAAACCTATGAATTTTATAAAGGTAATCAAAAGGTTCAAGGAATAATTTATTTTATTTTGTCAAACGATTATAAGATAACAGGTGTAAGTATAAACATAGTTATGAATACATGAAATGGGTACATATAAGAAAAATAAACAATAGGACAGGGACGGTAAGCACATTGGTGCGCTTATGCATGCCCCCTACAGACCTCTTAGGAAAGGGGTGAGGTCAATAGTAGACAGTCTAAGGTTAAAGTTTTTGGGGTTTGGGGAAGAAACCACAGAGTCAGGTAGAGTATTCCAGACATTGACCACTCTGTTGCTGAAGCCGTATTTCTGCAATCAAGCTTCGTGCGGTTTACCTTGAGTTTGTATCTATTGTGTGCTCTTGTATTGTTATGGTTGAAGCTGAAGTATTCATTGACAGGTAGGACATTGCAATGTATGATTTTATATACCATACTTAGACCAGACTGAAGACAGCATAATTCAAGGTTTTCTAGGTCTAAAATTTCAACTCTGGTGGCATAAGGTATTCTACAACAAGTAGAGGAGTAGAGAACTCTTCTTGTGAAATATTTCTGGACTTTCTCAACTGTATTAATATCAGATACGTAATGTGGATTCCAGACTGATGAGCTGTATTCAAGTACTGGTCTAGCAAATGTTTTGTATGCTCTAGTGTGATATTGCCAGAGAAGAAGGTATGGAGGATTAGTTAACAACACTTAATGCCTTTTTGGCTATGTAGTTACAGTGGGCTCTAGCACTTAGATCATTAGAGATGAGGACTCCAAGGTCCTTGACAGTTTGGATCATCAACAAGCTCTTGACTATTCAGCTTGTATTTTTGATTTTTTTTGCCAATATGTAAGACAGAGATTTGAAGTTACCATTTGTTTGACCATTCTGATACATAGTCAAGGCCTTTTTGAAGGGCAGCAATATTGTCTGTGGTATTGAATAGCTTTACATCATCAGCGAAGAGAACGTAGTTGCTCTTAATATGATCACAGAGGTCATTTATGTAGAAGAGAGTGGTCCTAGAACGCTGCCTTGAGAGACACCACAGTTGACAGGCACAGAATTTGATAGGATGCTCCCAATTTTGACCATTTGTTGTCTGTTTGACAGGAATGTCTCTATCCAGTTATGCAGGTGTTCAGAGATACCATAAAATTTTAGTTTTAGGAGTAGCTTGTCATGTACCACTGAATCAAAGGGTTTATAGAAGTCGATGTAAATTGAGTTTATTTTTTTGCCCTGATCGAGTTGTGTAGTCCATATGTTTTTGCCGTGTAAGAGTTGCAGATTACAGGATAGTTTTTTTTCTGAAACTAAATTGTTTGTTAGAGAGTAGATTGTTTGTCTCTAAGTAGAGGATAATGAATTGGTTAATAATTGATTCCATGACTTTACAGGTGATGCAGCATAAAGAGATTGTTCTGTAATTTTCAACTAGGCTGGGGTCTCCCTTTTTGAAGATGGGGATGACTGTGGTTTGTGACCACAGGTTTGGCAAGGAGCTGGTCCTGAAGGATTTTTCAAAGATTATGCTTAGGGGTTTGGCTATGGCAGTGGATTGCTTTTTTTTAAAGAAGTAGGCATATATTCCATCCGGTCCAATAGATAGAGATGGTTTTAGATTGCGTAGTGCTTTTCAACATTGTCTTCTGTAAAATCGATATGTATTAGATCATTGTAGTTTTCTGTGGTTCAACTAGGAAATACTAAGCATGATCCATTGCTGTTTACAAATACTGAGCCAAAGAATGTGTTAAAGAGGTTGGCTTTAATGGTGTCTTCATTGCAGTCTTTACCATTAGGTCTTTTCAAGGGTGGAATGGACCTTGAGTCTTTTAGTTTGTTGTTTACAAAATTGTAGAAAGTGCATGTAGAATTAGTGCGTAGAAGGTTTTCCTATTGTTTAATGTGATAATTGGTGCATTCAATCTTTATCTGGTGGCATAAATTTTTGTATTTGGTTTTGAAGTTGGCAACGTGACCAGATTTGTTTTTCTGCCAAAGTGATTTCTTTTTGGATTGAAGCTTCCTTATTGTTATGGGTAATTTGTTTTTTCTGGTTTTGGGAGTTGTTATTGGTACATATAGTTTGATGACTCCTTTGACTTCAAATAAAAATATGTTGTAATGATTTTCAACTGTATTGCATCCAGTGAATAGAAGTTGCCAATCAAGAGATGGGAGATGGTTGTCTATAAGATCATAGTTGCCTTTTTTGAAGTTATAATTGGGGATCCCGTCATTATGATGATTTTTGTGTGGATGTATGTTGAGATAAAAGTCAATCATGTTGTGGTCACTGTTGGAAAAGGGTTCTTTAATTTGTAATCCATAAATTGAATTCAACTTTTGCAGAAGATGAGATTGAGGCAGTTGTATTGTTGGTTATCAGTTGTTCCAGTCCCAGATTTGTAACAGCATTGTAGAAGGTTGCATGTATGGGTTCATTTTTACACTCGTTTAGGGTCTAGTTAATATGAGGCAGATTGAGGTCACCAAGAAAGATAAAAGCATGTGGGCAGGATATTGCTCAGGTTAGTAGTGAATTTAACTTGTTTACATGTTCAATGTCATAATCAGGGTCCCTGTAACATAGTAAGAATCAAAATGTGATATTTAAGGACAGTTCACAGACAATGGTCTCAGGAAGAGCAAGCTCTTGGGTAATTTGGATGTTTTTTAGATGTAAGGAGTTTTTATAGAAGATAGCAACACCACCTCCTCCACGGATTTCACGATCTGATCGGTAAACATGATAGTCTCTTACTGTGGTAATGGAGTCAGGGAGAGATGCATTGAGCCATGTTTCACAGACAAATATGATGTCGAATTTAGCCATATTTAGTAAGAGGAGATATTCAGGTATTTTATTTACAAGGCTTCTTGCACTGAGCAGCTTGCATTTAAGGCCAGTTGCAGTTGGAATAGAGATAGTTAGGGGCGTGCATGCCTAGTTTTGAGTGATGGTGGGTTGGATGAGGTAGGGTTGGATGCGGGGTTGTGGGTTGTGTGACTTTCCTTTGATACAATCAGCACGGTAGTAAATGTACAGGTCTTTTTTTCCATTGTCTAGACGTTGTTTGAGTTCTGTGCAGAGTTCACAGGAGTGGATTCTTTGCAGTATGGATAAGTCTGGTCTTGAGCGAAGTTTTTTATGGGTGGTTTTTGCAATGGCATTTATTGTATGAATGAATATACATTTGCTGGACTCATTTTTGCAAACAACTCTACAAAACCACCGAGCTGTCATTGTATTTGAACTCAGGGCTATCTCTGGTTATTTCAATAGTATCTTCAGGAGAGATGTTTGTTGTATTTGAGTTGCTTATGATATTGCAAACTTTGGTGATGTCATCTGATTCATTGGTGTCTTCAAGACCAAATAAGATGGCATTTGGATGTTTCTGATCACATTCCATGATGTCTCTGATGAGTAAGGGGATATCATTTGTGGAATTATTTGATGGGATAATAATTATTTGTAGCTGTGGTTTGATGGTTAATTTTGGTCGTAGTTGTGATTGTAGTTGAGGTAGTAGTTGTGGTAGTGGTTGTTGAGTTGGGATTTGATTTTGAGCTGATAGGTATTTGCTTATCTGTGCTGTATTTTTTTTTCAAGAGAGGTTAGGCTTGCTTGCATAGCTGTTTTGAAACGTGTTGCTTAGCATTCTTCTATTGAGTGAATGAGTAATTCTATGCTATCAACTCTGTCAGGCAGGGTACTTAGTTTGTTTGGCTTAGGAAAACATGATGAACATAGACAAGAGAATGTATCTGATGTTTTTAGGAGATTGGCTAGGTTTTTGTTTAAGTTTAAGCAGGCAAGGTGAGCTTGATGGTCACATAGGTGGCATTTGATGTTATCTTCACTTTCATTGATGGTTTCAAGACATTTGAAGTACGTGCAGCAGTCTGGGAGGTCCTTGGTAGAGATATTATTTTGTTGTTGTTTGGTCATGGAAGATTTGGAGTTTTTGGCTGGCATGGTCAATGACAATAGTACACTAAACAATTACAATAGCTAATTAATGTGAAAGGTAGACAGTTACTTAATGAATGTTTGTAATTAATAAATGTTAAATGATAAGTTAGAGAACAAATCAAAAGTAAGGTTACTTATTACTAAAAAAATCAATCAATCAATCACTCGACTAGATAATAAATGATACAGTATTCAATCTCTATCAATTCAATGAATCAGTAAATTAGTGGTCATCTAACAATTAATTGTTATACTATTAGATCATAAATCAATTATTTTAGACAAAGCATTATCTATCAATATTTGATCTTGAGGTACTGAAATAATTAATTACACTAATCACTAATCACTCTGGTCAATTAAATTTACTAAATCACTAATTTTACTAATCAATTAATTTACACAAATTGCTGATCATTTATACTAATCAGTAATCACACTATATGCACTAAACACTTTAATCAATCAAAACAATAAATCAATTGATAAAATTAATTATTTTATAGAAATTGCTTTGGAGACATCATTATCTAATCATTGATATAGGTCTTGAAGTAGAAAAGTTATAAGTTTTGAGGTAATGAAGTAATCAGTGTTTAAATAGTAAACTAATGAGGTAGTACTGAGAGTCAGCAAGTAAAGGGTTAATTGCTTTGTTAGCTGCTGGTATCCATTCCACAGAGTGAGAAGGATTTATTGCTTAGATGACTGCTGTTATCTGAGCTGAAAGAGGCTGTAACAGGATGTCTAAAAACACGCTGAATTATTGAGACAGAGTAAAACATGCTAAATTACTGTAACACACTGACTCCGTTTAGGGGATCCCATTTGGGGATCCACAGCTTCAAGACTCCACCCAAGGAATCTTAGGACTGGAAGCTCCTTAAAGCCACGTGGTTTCTTTTGTTTTAACTGTTTCCTGATGAGGCAGAGGATGGTGAGAGATTGTTTGGTAAGGTAGATGATTGTAGAATTATTTTTCTAGCAAGATTGTTTACTGGTAACAACAAAAAACAAGAAGTTTTTCTTGCTGGGATTTAGACTGGCTGACTGTAAGTCCATTCTGGCTTGGCTTTCTGGCTGTCTCTGGTGAAGTGTATTTGTCTGGGGCTTGGAAGGCGGAGTGGGGAAGGCTGCGGAGTGGGGAAAGCTACACTCCAGCTTGGCTCTCTAATTGCCTCCTGGCTCTTTAATTGCCTCCTGGTATTTGTGCTCCACCGGGGCTCGGGGCTCAGGCATTAAGGCTGCTGGGGAGGCTGTGGGAGATTGTCCAATGGCCCTACCTCCGGGAAATTGCCCTGCCCTGCCACTGGGGAATTGCATTTTGCAGGGACTCAGAGATGAAAGGCTATGGTTGCTGGAGAAGACTGCGGGAGCTTGACAAGGGATCTTGGTTACTCATGCGAGCTTTAGCGCATGATTTCAGGTGACTTCTGGTGAAGGTGGAAGTTCAAAAAGATCTAAAAGGTGATAAGCTCTCCGGGAGCTAGAACCTCACCATTCTTGTTGGGCACCATCTTCAACCAGAAAACCTTCAACGGAAAACTTTCAACCAGAAAACCAGGTTGGGGGTGCAGGTTGCAGACCAGTTTTAAACATCATGAAACCTTGGTTTTATTCAATTCAGGTCGACTTTCAAGAAGAGATTGGACTCCCATTTGTTGATAAATAAAACACTCTAAATTGTTTCTCTGCAAAATGGAAGTAGCATAGCTTTCCTGCACTTTCACTTTGTAAATGACTGGCCCATAAACAAGATTGTAGCAGGTTCTCTTTGGTATAACTCTATTTAATTAATCTTTAAGCCATTAACCATTGATTTAAAATGCCACTTATAAAATCTTCATTTTGCACATTATCAGTTGTTTTGCAAACAGCTATCCCTGAACAGAGCCATAATGATCACTCTTTTCCCATTCTTGCAGCTTACTAACTTCATAGTCAATTTTGGCTTTTTAATTACTCACACTCGTATTAGCATTTAAAATTAAATGGCAGATTAAAAAAATAATGTGCACAGACATAAAAAGTTAAAATTCCTATTACAGAGCTGCCTGATGGAGGAAATAAAATCTATTTTTGTTTAAAGAGCACCATGGAATTTTGTCTAAAATTGAAATATAAACAGAGAAATTAACATTTTAAAATAAATATCAGTGAATTGTTTTAAAATTATTTTTCAATAGATGGTGGGGAGGTCCTTGCCAGCAACAACTTTTCAATTTTTTTCAGTGAACTTTTGTATGTATCACAATAATACCTATTTTACTTCCAAATGAGAGTCTTAAACACCATGAACTGTGTGGTGTCCTAATGGTGAACACTCTCATCTTCTACTCTCAACTTCTCACTCAGAAGGTTGAGAGTTCAATCCTAGTAGCGGCAGATGTTTCTCTCTTAGGAGACAAAGAAAAATATTTGCTGAGAATTCCACACGGCTTCAGGAAGGGCATCTGGTCAGGAAAACAGTCAGCCTTATCCAGTCGCCCCAACTCTATTCTGTATTAAGGAATTACAGAGTGATAAAAAGGGAGAGGATCTTAAACAGAAAACAAAAGCATTAATTTCTAAACTGAAATTTGCATCTCAATTCTAGACTTAAACTTTGTGTTTGAGATCAGATTTCCTGTACATGTATCTAAAACAATTCCATCTGAACTCAAGTCAAAGTTTAAGGGGTTTCCCTACTTTCACCTGATCATGTGTGACAGGAGTGGTTTCACTAGGAAAGTCATTGTTTCTCAACCTCAGAGAGATATGTGGATTAAACTTCCAGAATTTCTCCAAGCATAAAGTTGCTGTTTGAGAAACACTTTAGGGTTCTTTTTTTTTTATTCTTTACTTTTCCTTTCTTGGTATTTCCTTCAGTTTTAAAATAATTATTTCCTAAGTATTTTAGTTTGTGAAAAAAAATATATTTTTTTAAGAATCAGATCATCAGAAGGTTACTACAAGCAGTTTTCTTAGATCAAGATTTTAATCTAGCAGGAGTGTGTGTGTTTCACAAATTGGGGCTATGGTAAAAATGGTCTGAATCCACACAATAAAAATTATGGTAGAAAAACATTAGCCTATGATACTAAAACCAGTCATCCCCATTCTAGTGTTATGATAATAGAGACACCACGTTTAGATCTGTATATGTGTGAAACAGAATGATTTGGAAATTGATGGCCATCCTTAATGAAGATACAGTGGGGCAAAAAAGTATTTAGTCAGCCACCAATTGTGCAAGTTCTCCCACTTAAAAAGATGAGAGAGGCCTGTAATTGTCATCATAGGTATATCTCACCCATGAGAGAGAAAATATGAAAACAAATCCAGACAATCATATTGTCTGATTTGGAAAGAATTTATTTGCAAATTATGGTGGAAAATAAGTATTTGGTCAATATCAAAAGTTCATCTCAATACTTTGTTATATATCCTTTGTTGGCAATGACAAAGATCAAACATTTTCTGTAAGTCTTCACAAGATTGTCACACACTGTTGCTAGTATGTTGGCCCATTCCTCCATGCAGATCTCCTCTAGAGCAGTGATGTTTTGGGGCTGTCGCTGGGCAACACAGACTTTCAACTCCCTTCAAAGGTTTACTATGGGGTTGAGATCTGGAGACTGGCTAGGCCACTTCAGGACCTTGAAATGCTTCTTACGAAGCCACTCCTTCGTTGCCCAATGTGATTGTCTGGATTTGTTTTCACATTTTGTCTCTCATGGGTGAGATATACCTATGATGACAATTACAGGCCTCTCTCATCTTTTTAAGTGGGAGAACTTGCACAATTGGTGGCTGACTAAATACTTTTTTTGCCCCACTGTACATGAATGGAATAAGTGGATGGTATATGGGGTGAGGTTTGCACACACAGCGGATAGGCAACAAAAGAGGTTCAGACACAGCTGCTGCTCATATTCCATTTTTTCCCTTTAGTTTGAGAAGCCTCACTTTCTATACAGATAGTTCTTGTGTAATGACCATTCATATTATGACCGTTCAAAGTTATGACATTCACAAAACTGGCACTTTATAGCCCATAAAGCAACCTCACCATCATAAATGGTTGTGCCAATCCTCCTTGGTCACATGAACCCATGACAGATGGGTCAGCTTCATGATCGTTCACAGTGTTCTGTGATCAAATGACCACAATTCAAAACTGTTTTTACTTGTTTTTGGCAAAAGACACCCATTTGATTGTTTGTGTGTGTGTGTATTCACACACACACATGCGCACACACACACACACACACACACACACAAATAGATGTAAATTAAAAGCACTTACGTAGTTGCTCATATTGTAACCACAATTCTGGATAGCTCGTAAAATAGATAAACAGCAGGAACCCCCAATCAGAATAAAACCTCAATAAAATCTTAACAAGAATCCAAGGCATTTTCAGAACATTTGCACTTTAAACACTTGGAAAAACTTAACAAATAGTAATAAAACTCCAAATACCAACATTATAGTAAAGGTAAGTCCATGGTTTAAAATGTTTTACCAAAAGCATCATAGGATAAATATACTTTTATTATTATTATTATCCAGATTTCTCAGATGAGGGAGGACCATGAGTTTAAGCCACAATCAGTCATCTTTGTCAGCTTTTGTAATTAATTATATAAGTGATATAGTATATGGCCTAATTCATTAAAACTTATATCTACAATATGAGCAATATTGTTCATAATATCTATGAGAGAGCTAAAACATTTAAAATGTTACAGTGATTGAAATAAAGTTTGCTATAAAGAAATGTTGAAGTTGCCTCTCCAAAAACAAATCTCAATTCAATAGTTTTTGATTTCAAAAACAGAGATAAGCAAAGCTTGCTTTTCCCCCCAAACAGTTCCACACATCTCAGTAGTGACTTCTTCCTCACTCTTCAGTTACCTCCAGCTATCTGTCTTGTTTGCACTTTTGGAGAGTTTCTCAAAAGTGTCTTGTTTGAACACAGGAAGCCACATCAAAGACAGTTTTTGTAATCTCCAGTGCCAGATTTCAGAACCTTATTGTTATGGTTCCATTACTGTAACTAGGGATGCATGCTTTCTTTCATATAATATAATAATACTATCATCCTAGAAATTTGACATAAAGGATTAAAAATGGCTCCTTTCTCCCTGTTTATTATTCAAAAGACCCTAAAAAGTAATCTGTTTTATAAAGCTATGTTTTGCAATCTGCATAAATATGCTATCATTCTCTGATCTTCCTCTGGCTTAATTGAAAGTATATAATATCATAGAATATGGAAAATGCAAACTGTAAGCTTACATAGTAAAAAAAAACAGTGTATAAACAACTAGCTAGGTTTTTTTCCTAGCAATTGGGTATAAAATGATGTCATTCCCCTTTCCCAAAAACCCTGAACGCAAAGGTCTGTTAGGGTACAGGATTTCAGAGCACAGAAAGAAAAGTACTTAATTTGCCCTGAAATTTAATTTGAGGCAGGTCAATTAAGTCTGTCTGTGAAAGAAGAGCCTTTTGATAATAATTGCAATTTCATAATGACTTTGAGTAATGAATCTACTAATGATGTGAATTTATTTTGTTTCCTTTTAAGCAAATATAAATTCTTGATCATTTAAGATCATTCAGCCCCTTTGACTAAAATTATACATTGTAAACAAGGGGACCCCCTCTTCATTAAAAAACAACAACAAAGCAAATGACTTCAGAATGAGAGAATATGAATATGTTGACATGGAACTTCAGTGGCTATACAGCATTAAGCCTGTGCTAAAAAAAATTCAAAAACTGTGATCATAGCAGCATGGGACCAAATTTGCATCAGAAAGCTTTCTGAAGCACTTGGGAGCATGGTGCCATATTGCTAAACCTGAATTTGGACTGTGGGTATGCATGTGTTTGGGAGGTTGAGACCAAAGTGACATTGACTATTAACAAATCATCAAAACAATAGGATATTAGAAGAAGACACAAGGGGAAAAGAGATGATTGATTGTGAATGCTGTACTTGGCTGAGACAGTAATAAAATCCTGCAACTTTGCACAGATAAAAGGGCAAGGTAAGAAATCCTTCTCACAGAAAATAGATGCCAAGGGCTGCAAAAGCTCAGCAGAAGCGCCCAACTTAATCATAATGCTAGTAAAGGGTATACATTTCAAGGATAACAATATCTTTTCTTCAATTGTGAGGATGCCAAGGAGTTATGGAAGATACATTCTAAGATGCGTGGAAAGCTTGCTATGTATGTGAAGCATTCTGCTCATAAAAAAGACGTATAGAATGTTTCTTGGATTCTTCACAAACACATCCACTGATTTATTTCCAAACTGTTCCAAGGTCTTCATTGTGCTCACATAATATCACTTGCAGTTGTAAAACTGCAGGAGTACATATTGAAAGCATTGACAAAAATACTCAAATCAAATTCTTCAAAATATAATATAGTTACCATTCAATTTAATATAATATAGTTGTTGTGTTTAAAAATATTCAAACATGCATTAACTTTTCCCTCCCATGGCATGAGTATTACCTCTCAACAGGAGCATGCTGATGGGATGGCTTGTTTATCCTTGCATATAATCCTTCTAAGTGGTCCCTGTCCAGAGGTGCTGTAGGATTATTGCACCCACCATAAGCTTCAGAAACAGATGGAGAAGAAAGTTGGTAGGAGTTGATAACTGGATATACTTCTCGGAAGTGATTCACTCGTGCATAATTTGGGTCTGTGTCATCATCATCAAGATTAGGCGGGGCTCCCATAGGAACTGTGGAATATACAGCAAGTCCCCTGATCTGCTTCTGACGGAGTTCCTGATGCTTTGCACCAATCCTGGGAGACACAACAACAACTAACATCAGTATATACTGCTGACACAAAACAGGAAGCCTACTCAACTGAAGTTTGATTACATCAATTTAATGGCAAGCCAAATGCCAATGATAATAATTTGACTTTTAAAATCACATCATCAGAATATACATGTATTCCTCGTTTAGTGATCACAATTGGTACTGGCAACATTAAATAAAGCAGTTATTTATGGATGCTTGTGTATTTTTAGGAGCAGGAAATTTTGGTGGATGGGGAGGTGTTCGGGGATTATCATGTGTGTATACATGTTGGATCTGGTTTCTGGGTGTTATATGAATTTCGTTGTATGTATACTGTGTATAAACACACTATGACAATAAAGAATTCAATTCAATTCAGTTGCCAAGTGAAGCCACAACTGTGCTTACAATAATCTTTCCGCTTTCCTTTGCTTTACAGACCTGCAAATGTGAGGATTGGTCTCAAAGTTACATTATTTTTATCACTGTCATAATTGCAATTGTTTGCTAAACAAGGCAGTTGCTAAATAAGGGCTCTCTGTAGTAGCAGATGTAAACACAAATTCATTATAATTATCAACAATAAACTTCTAGTCTCTTTCCAAGTTTTTTCAGAGACAAGGCTGAAATGCCTACAGTATATATACATTCATCACTGTACAAACATAAATTACATTTGAAAATGAATGGTAAATCTAATGAAACCCCCTTTAAAAAATAGATATCTTCTAAAATATATTTTCTTATTAGCCAATATTATCAATGCCACTTTTATCATATTTTCCTCTCAATTTAATGAATCACCTATATTAAGTTCATTTGTGAGAAGTATAGCAATGTGACATGCAAATGTAAATAGCAATTAGTGGAGTAAATTTCAAAGACTCAAAGCCATTTATTAGCATTTTTGACATTTGGTCCTAACTCATAACTTGGGGATATCATATCTTGTTACGTGGAGATCAGAGAGAGAATATACAGTGAAGACATGAACAGAAGCCAATAGAGATGAATTGTGCAGACGTAAGTGAATTAAATACTATTACTGACAATATTCCATTATGACAAATCTTTAAGAGGTATTACAAATGCTGCTACTAATCAGTGCTATTGTGTAATCTGTTGGGAAAGGAGAGGTAGGAAGACACCCAGATATAATTTCAAAGATAGTCAAATTCAAATGAATCATCATTTGCTTTATGATTGAAAACTTTAAATAAGACACTGTTAATAATAAGAAACTGAAATGTTCAGCTGCCTCACTATGTAGCAGAAAAGGCCAGCAGGATGAGCCCGGTGTACAAAGAGCAAAGAATGAAAAGCAAAAGAAGGTTTAAAGTACAGGAAAGCTGCCAATTAAAAAGTCAGGATTTATTCACTATTATTAAATTCTGTAGCTCATAAAAATATTCCAGGAAACAAATATCATACCATAAAAATGGTAAAAGAATAACAAATCATCCCTTTTGTAGCAGGAAAAAATTAAGAACTGTGGAGCAGGCAAACTTTTCCCCTTTCAATCAATAAGAATGAACTTCTGAGAACCAAACATATCAAAAGGAATCCTTTATTGAGATGAGACAATTCATGTAGGAGTTCAAAGCAGCATCTGAGGTCCCTCAGGCATACAGTGATAGGTAAGAGAGTTTAGAACCCCTCCCCTTATCTCAATGTATATTTAGGGAAACAAAAGCCAATATGTTAATTCCCTTCCCAGCCCTTCTGTAGGAACGATCTTTCTCACAGTGTCAGCCTTCAAGATTTTCTTCCTTTGCTTTGCATCTTTCAGCTGTCATAAGTAATGGGGGGAGGAAGGGGGCAATGGTTATGGGAAGCGAGCTGGAGGTGTTACAAAACAGAACTGTATAAGTTGGGGGGGGGAGGAGATTCTTGCTTAGGCTTCTATCCTATGCTATGCGCAGCCGCAACTCTTTATCAAAATATGTCAAAGTCAACGGACAGAGGCCTCATCACCACCTGAAGATGCCCACATGATGCTATACGCAACTTTTAATTGGATGAGCAAATTGAACTATTGGGGGTGAGAACGTTGCCATCACTTTGTATATGTGATTTACACGCTCATTTTCTCAGATTCAGAATTCTTTTGTTGCTACTACTTGATTTCCAGTAAAATATATCTTTTCTCTAACTAATGGAGTCTAAGTATTTCTTTCTTGGATTTTGAATGGAGTACCAGCTGACATTATTCTGAATCTACCTTACCAGCTCACCCAGAGAATTAACAAACTTTCTTCCAAGGGGGCTTGAAAACAATGTCTAATCCAGCCAGCGACCAAGAAGACCTGGGAGGACCAGACTCCCTGTTGCTAGAGGAGCGGGGGAGGCCGACTTCTTAGCAGAACTAAGTCTTGGTGAAAACTCAGCTGCAAAGCCCAAATGGTCCCTGGGAGTCGGTTGTAAGGATCCTGAGGAAAAGTCTCCTCCAGGGGTGACCACTACCCATCGGCGTGGAAGAGAAGAGCCATGGCAAGAGAAGGAAAGAAGGAATTTCTTACTAACACAAGCTATGCACCTTCCAAATGAAGCTGTCGGAGAAACTCAGACTGATCAAAGGTATGAGGGGAAAGAGAGGTAGGTAGCCCCAGGCAGAAGAACCAGAGCAGCCACCCCTATAAATCAACCTGGGCCAGCGCAACAGGCAGCAGCAGCCCAGGGCCTCCCAGCCGGGGGAGTAATTGCCAGAAGGCGTAGAACTCCAAAGGTGCCTCCGCTGGAAGTAAAATATGAAGGAGATCCCCAAGAGTTAGGATTCTTCCTGGCACAAGTCTGGAGCCATATGGAAGAATATGGGCAGGATTTTTCCTCGGAAGCAGCCGAAGTTTGATGTGTGACCAGGCTCTGGAGGGAACTGCTGCAAAGTGGATGGTGACTTTGCATAATGATAATGCCCCCAACTGTTGAATTATGACCCGTTCATGACAGCACTGCGTGCCAGGTTTGAAGATCCTCTAACTGAGCGCAAGGCTAGAATTAGGATGAAAACCATAAATCAGGGGCGGAGATCAGTGGCCGATTACACCCAGGAATTTAGAGAGCTGGTGTACCATATTCGAGGCTGGTCTCAGGGAGCCCTGGTAGAAGCTTTTAAAGATGGCTTGAATGAAGATGTTTATCAACGCTGTGTTGCCAGAAGAGACCCCAGTGAGCTGAGCAGTGGTACGTGATGGCAGCAGAGGTGGAAATTGATTTGACCCGAAACAGATGCCGGGGGGGCTTTGGTTTGAGAAAGTCCTCCCCCACCAGCCCTCAAGAAGCCTTAAAACCTCAAAAGGGAGGAACGACGGCAAAACCCAAGACCACTGCATGCTTCTGATGTGGGAAGGAAGGTCACCGGGCTGTGGACTGCCATGGCAAGCTGGAGCGAAAGGGGGCGCCAGGAAGAGGAAGAAAATCTGAGAAACCTCCAGCAAAGCCTTGTGAAAGAGCGCTTAAAGCGGAGGAGGTTGTAGAGGTTGCCCCTCCGGAAGGAGAGGAGCTGGGAACTCCAACCTCTTCTGAAGAGAGCGAATCTGAATCAGAAGACAACTCACTGGTAAGTCCAAACAAGGGCCCTATGACCATTCCAGTGAGATTAAGGGTACCCACGTTGGGAGCCAAAGGGGAAATGTTGGCTTTGTTAGACTCTGGGTGCACAAGGTACATAATCAGCTCGGAGGTAGTAGAGAAAATGGGCTTAAGGCTAAAGACTTTAAAAATGCCCATAGCTTTTTGCCAACTGGATGGATCGGTAGCTGGGGGCGGCCCTGCACACTTCATAATGGAATCAGTAGAGATGACAATGGGGAAGCATAGAGAGACTTTGTGTTTTATTGTGGCTCCTGGGGTGGAGCGCCCCCTAATACTGGGTTTGCCCTGGCTCTGGAAATGGAACCCCCACGTTGATTGGAGGAGGGGATCATTGCACATACGTACTGACCAACCCCCAGAAGGGGAGGGACAATCTCAACCAAAACCCAAGAGTCCACAGAGCTGGCTTCCACTGGCACCAAGAATCTGAGGGGGGAGGAGAAAATTCCAGAGGAATACTGGGACTTAAAGGAGGTGTTCAGTGAGAAGGCCTCGGATGAGCTCCCCCACATCGCTCAACAGATTGTAGTACTGAACTTTTGCCAGGAGTGAAACTCCCAAAACCGAAACTGTACTCGATGACACCGCGGGAACTAGAAGAGCTGCGATCATTTATTCATAAAAATTTGGAACATGGTTTTCATCCAACCTGCTAGGCCCCGAGTGGCGGCTGCAGTATTGTTCCGTGAGAAGAAAGATGGCTCCTTACGTTTGTGCGTTGACTATAGAAACATCAACGTTATTTTAGTGGGGAACGTGTACCCCCTCCCCCTGATGAAGGACATGTTGGCCCACCTGGCCAAAGGGAAAATTTTTACAAAATGCGACCTGAGAGAAGCATACTACTGAGTTCAAATTAAGGAAGGAGATGAATGGAAAACTGCTTTTAACTGTCCGATGGGTTGTTTCCAATTTAATGTTCTTCCGTTTTGCCTTCAGGGGGCACCTAAAGTATTCATGCAAATGATAAATGAAGTGTTGCAGGAACATTTATACAAAGGGGTGTTAGTTTATCTTGACAATATTCTTATCTACATGGAGACTCGTGATGAACACGTGAAACTAGTGCGGTCAGTCCTGGAAAAACTTCGAGCTGCTCAACGGTATGCCAAGTTGTCCAAGTGTGAATTCCACCAGAAAAAAATTGACTATTTAGGCTATTGCATATCACATGATGGCATAGAAATGGATCCGAGGAAGGTTCGTCCTGTCTTGGACTGGGCCCTTCCCCGTACCAGGAAACAACTTCAAAGTTTTTTGGGGTTTACCAACTTTTACCGCCAATTTATTCCTGCTCTTGCGAAGATCGCAATGCCTATCACAAATTTCCTAAAAACCAAAGGGGAGGTGAAACCAAAGCCTAGTAAACCACTGGAGTGGTCCATGGAGTGCCAAGCTGCTTTTGAAAAACTGAAATGACTGTTTGCTGCTGAATCAGTACTCAAGCACCCAGACATGGACAGTTCTTTTGTAATCCAGGCCGATGTGAGTGACGTAGCAGTCGGAGCGGTGTTACTACAAGCAAATGAGACGGGGACTCTGCAAACGTGTGCATATACTTCCCGTAAACTAACTGAAACCGAGAGAAGATGGGTCATCTGGGAAAAAGAAGCTTTTGCAGTTCGATGGGCTCTGTTAACCTGGAGGCATTTCCTAGAAGGGGCAAAACACTCCTTTGAGGTGTGGATGAATCATAAGAATTTGGAGGCTTTGAAAACGCCTCGGAAGCTGTCTCCCAAGCAAGTTCGCTGGGCGCAGTACTTTAAACGTTTTAATTTTTCATTGAAGTACATTCCAGGGGGTAAGAACTTCATGGCAGATGCTTTGTCTAGACTACCTCAGTATAATAGTGCTCACCAAGAAGTGGTACAGCCTATTGTCCCAACCAAACAGTTGGCAGCCCAGAAAAAAAAGGAAATTGATTTATCAAATGATTTACCTGCACAATTAAAAGAGGCTGTTAAACTTGATGATTGGTTCCTTGCTCACTCAAATAACTGTACGGTTAGAGGTGGATTGGCATGAGTGGGAGCCAAATTATATGTGCCAGCAAAGCTGAGAAACCAATGTTAGTCTTCTAAAACCTGAACATACTTCTGATTTGAGACCGACTTAGGTAGATCCCCCTGTGCCGTTGCTAATTGAAGGTGAACAACATTTTGAAGTTAAAGAAATTTTGGATTCTCGGAAAAAAAGGGGTCGAATCCAATATTTGGTTGCTTGGAAGCATTTTCCTCCTTCTCAGTCTGAATGGGTGAATGAGAAGGATGTTAGAGCTCCTACGCTTGTCAAGGCCTTTCGTACTAAGTATCCTGATAAACCCTGAAATATAATATTATGTTGATACATTTATATTTTCTGTGATCTTCTGTTCTTATTTTTTTTCTTCGGACTAACGCCTTTTGCAGGAGAGCCGAATGTCAGCCTTCAAGATTTTCTTTCTTTGCTTTGCATCTTTCAGCTGTCATAAGTAATGGGGGGAGGGAGTGGGCCATGGTTACAGGAAGCGAGCTGGAGGTTTTACAAAACAGATCTGTATAAGTTGGTGGGGAAAGATTCTTGCTTAGGCTTCTATTCTATGCTATGTGCAGCCGCAACTCTTTATCAAAATATGTCAAAGTCAACGGACAGAAGCCTCATCACCACCTGAAGATGCCACATGATGCTATATGCAACTTTTAACTGGATGAGCAAATTGAACTATTGGGGGGGTGGGAACGTTGCCATCACTTTGTATATGTGATTTACGCGCTCATTTTTTTAGATTCAGAATTCTTTTGTTGCTACCACTTGATTTCCAGTAAAAGATATCTTTTCTCTAACTAATGGAGTCTAAGTATTTCTTTCTTGGATTTTGAATGGAGCACCAGCTGACAACATCAAGCATCTGAACATTAATTGGCATGAAAAATTGGACACAGAAAAAAAAAATCCAGAAGTTTTCCCAGGCTGCTAGACCTTTATGGTTGAAAGCTTTTGGGAGCCACTGAAGGAATTCTTTTCTGTTGCCTCTTTTTTAATACCTCCCCCTTTGCATCAGAAAAATTAAAAGCACCCATCAAGTCTCCCTGATCTGACCAACTTTTAAACTTTTGTCAAAACACTCACATGTTTTGAAAAAAAAAGAGGGATTGTAGGAAGTTAGCACCCACCCCTCTCCTAGAAAAATGAAATATCCTGGGAAATATTAAAAGGCAGAATATTTCCCCTAAAAAGAGTAAAGTAGAAACTCAGAGAAGCAGAAACTCAGCCTCCCCACCTTTGCTAATGGGCCATTAAGGTCTAGGCCAGAGTATTCTACAAAATAAAGGATCTACCCATCTCACCACCTAGCCTTGGAAGATTGTATCAGCCAACACTCAGGTGAAGCCATGTGGTCCAGACAAAGCCTACAAAGTTAGCTAAGACTCCTGCCCCTGGGAGTCTGACAGCCAATGGGATACATTTCTTACACAGGAACAGGAAACACTAAGGTGGGGCCCAACAGTGGTTATATAAGGATCTCTCAGCATCTTGCTCTTCCCTTCTTGACCTTCTCTTCTCACCTTGAAGCATGTGATTATCCTTTTCACTTTGGAGCTCCAAGCCATGTGGTCCTGCTGTCCACCATTAAATCATCTTTCCAAATAGCCTCCATGTTTCCAGTGTCTTTTTTTCCCACTTGGAACTGAACCCAGAAGGATATTTCTTCAAACATGCCTATCAAGGATTCCAATCTCTGCTGTCTCTTTGCTCTTTGGGAATAAGCCCCCCCCCCCTGCAGTTATTCCAGACTATATTCCACCACATATATTGTGAACAGTGATATGCTCTACACTGGGTCACATATAGTCTTCTCTGAAGTCTAGCTTTGTCAATCATAGAGGTGGACAGTGCCTTCTCCCTACCCAAATGGTAGTCCATGTATTAGAAAGACACACAAGCCCTTTCTCCAGAAACTAACTGTAATTGGCTGTAATACAACTGAAATGTAATCTGAGCATCTCAGATTTGACCCTCCCTAGTTCTCTTCAGTGGTGGGATTCAATTTTTTTTACTACCGATTCTGTGGGTGTGGCTTGGTGGGCCTGGCAGGGGAAGGATACTGTGAAATCTCCAGTCAGAGGTGGTATTTTCCAGTTCTCTGAACTATTCAAAATTTCCACTACCAGTTCTCCCGAACTGGTCAGAACCTGCTGAATACCATCTCTGGTTCTCTTGAATGTAAAAGTAAGAGGGAAGTAGACTTGCAAGATTCTGCTACTTATAGTAAAAGTTGTATTAGTATTCATAACATTGATCTTTAGGCAAGTTTCTGAAATACAAGGAACTAAGTGTGTGTGCCACACCAAATTCCTGTCCAAAAGCAGGACAAACCAGGAATCAGCTTCCCAAAATGGGCAAATCAGAAACTTGTCTGGACAAGGAATCAACCAGAACCCAGCACAAAGAACCAATCAGGAATCAACAGTCAAAAAATGACCAATCTGAAGCTGGCACAGTACAATTAGGATCAACCAAATTTCCTGGCAAAACATCAAAAAATCTGTTCTCTAAACCATGGTTACTAAACCTGAAGCTTTATATTTATCTTGCCTAAAAATACCCATGGTGAAAGTCTATATTGGTTATAAAAGAGAAGACACAAGAACAGATTTCAAGGTAGAAAAGGAGATATTCCTCAAATGGAAGGAGTCCCTGGAAAGTAGCAGGAATTGAAAGCAAACAGCAACAGACTCAAGTAAAGGGTTTGATGTTACAACGGATAACTATAAAGAAAAAGCATTTCCTTTTATTTTTATACTGCAACAATCTCAATTCATAATTAGGGAACTGTTGAGAAAAAGGCTTAATTCTCTAAAGAACCCTTAAAGAAAGATGAAAGAAAGATCACAGAGCAAAGAGAAAAGAGGAATTCCTGCTAGCCTGTTCAGTGTTCAGCTGGAACAAAGCACGTTGATAAATATGTGGAAAGTTAAAACCTAGAATTTGTCAGCAGCAATAACAAAATTCTTGTTGGAATATTCTTGCACTCTTAACAATTGGACTTCTGTGGACAAATCAATGCACCAATAAAAACAAGAAGGGGAACAATTGAGAGTGCTGAAAACTAACTGGACTGTTTGCACTCTCATTCCTCCTCTCTCACCCACATGATATATAGGATAGAAAGATGAGTATCTGCTATATTATTCCATAGGAGAGTTGCATTTATAAAGATGAAAGCTCTTAATTTGGCTTTAAAAACTGTCATAGTCTATTTATTAACCCTTGTTTCAGAATAGTTCAATTTTTCTTACACTAGAGTTTTGCAAAGAAGTGGTTGTAAAGTTGCCCATGGTCCAAGAAGAACTCTTTGTTTGGTTTCTATAAACACTAGTACATTAGTATTACTACATTTTAGCAAGTGGAAATTTCTCCATTAATTTTATGCTACTGTGGTAGAAATGAATACAAAATCTAGATAGTAATACTGTAGGTGGCCAATACAGTGCTACAAGGAAAGTCTTGAGGAGGCTTTTTACTAACACTATGATTAGTTTCGTTTTCTTCTAAAACTTCAAAAATACTTAAACCTGGAACCAAGGAGAACCTGATCGGCACAATGATTTAATTAATCTCACTTGCAATTTCCCTTTATGTTTGATAGTCTTGCTGTCAGTTCTGGTTCTTGGTATAGAACAAAAGGAAGAATTGGGACACCACAATTTTCTCTTATATTTAGAGTGGGAAAAATGTAAAATATTTATTTATTTTTCTCTTATATAAATGCAACCTACAATTGCTTCCTCGACACAATGTTATGT
The DNA here is from genome assembly GCA_023653725.1 of Bungarus multicinctus. NCBI lineage: Eukaryota > Metazoa > Chordata > Lepidosauria > Squamata > Elapidae > Bungarus > Bungarus multicinctus. The sequence goes on from CM042836.1 coordinate 169,824,409, forward strand.
TGTACTTGGTTAGCCAGTACTAGGTAATATGAATTCCTATGATTAACTTTTAAAGAGGGCTATTATAATTGCATTTGTTTTTCTTATTTCTCACCACTCCTTAGAAAAAATCTATACATGTTCATCAATGGTCTGTTTTTTATTTAGTTCACACTTTCATTTAGTTAACAATATCTGAACTACCTTTTTGCATGCTTTGTCTGTTTTACTGTATTATTTGCTAGTTTAAGGATCACTTTCCTAATTTTATTTTACAAAACATTGTCGATCTTTATCAACATAGAAGCTTGGCAGCCTTCAAAACAAGGTGGCCTAAGAGTCAAGATTAATTCTTTTAAAGTCATGTCATTGGTCACTATCTTTAAAGCGCTCCATGGCTCGGGACCAGGTTACTTGCGAGACCGCCTCCTGCCACCATCGGCTTCCCACCGACCGGTACGCTCCCATAGAGTTGGTCTCCTCGGGGTGCCGCCGGCTGGACGGCTGGCGACCCCGAGGGCGCGGGCCTTCTCATTGGGAGCACTCCCTCTCTGGAATGAATTACCCCCGGAGGTAAGGGCCGCCCCCGATCTCATGGCCTTCCGTCGGTTACTCAAAACGCACTTATTTCGGCAGGCCGGACTGGCCTAGGGGTTTTTAAATTTTAACCGGGTTTTAATCTTTTTAATACTTGCTTTACATTTTAATTAGAGCCATATTATATTTCAGTTTTTAAATTTTAATATTATTATGTTGTCTCGTGTATTGTACTTTGTATATGTGTTTTTATTGGCTGTTCACCGCCCCGAGTCCCTTCGGGGAGAGGGGGGCGGTATATAAATCGAATAAATAAATAAATAAATAAATAAATTGTGGGGTAATGTGGACACTTATTTATTTATATATGTATATATTTGCAATATAGATTATTTCTTGCGGCTAAGAATATACCAAGAAGAAGCTACAGGTAATCCTCATTTACCAACCACAACTGGGATGGGCAACTCTATTGTTAACTATGCCAGGCTTATTATGACACTTTTAGTATTAAATGAATATTAAATATTCATTTAGTAAATCACCCATGGTCATTAAGTGAGACATGTCAATTGATTATGCTCAATTGAACAAAGTGGAATGCTGTGACAGTTATAAGTGGCAGGACCAGTTGTAAAATTATTTTTCACTGTTGTCATAACAAGAAAATGCTGTTAAATAGGACAGTTGTCATCTGAGGACTTCCTGCATTTGAACTGGATGTCAAAAGCAGCAAGTAAATGCATCATAAAGGAAAGAAAATGTTGCTTCTTTCTAACACACATTAGAGCTTTGAAATTCTTTTGAAATTGTTGCATCCCTCTCTCTCTTCAAGTTATTAAAACTTTGGCAGATTTTTCCAGGCTGCCATGCTTGCATTTATGTATTTACTAAAACAGAGCGAATTGCTTCATAAACTGCTCCTTGATGAAGGAACTACATTTGAATTAAAATTAAGTATCTGTCCATGTATAGCCAGGTTCTCTCTGCTGCCCAGAGCTGTTTCCCGATGGGAGGGGGGACTCACAGGCTTTTCATGAGCTGGGAAAGAC